>JAZHEH010001828.1:12285000-12969410 GCA_036589455.1 Ateles fusciceps | reverse complement strand
TCATTCTAATGAGGGGAGAGAGAGAGGCTTATCCATAAACCAGTAACACAGACAGCACATCAGGTGGAAAGCGCTATGAAGAATAAATACTAATGTAGGTGCAGCCAGGTGCGGTGGCTCATGCCTGTAATCTCAGCACTTTGGGAGGCCAAGTGAGTGCATCACCTGAGGCTAGGAGTTCGAGGCTCAGCCTGGCCAACATGGTGAAACCCCACTTTTACTAAAAGTACAAAAAAAAAAAAAAAAAAAAAAAAAAGCCAGGCGTGGTGGCACCTGCCTGTAATCTTAGCTACTGAGAAGGCTGAGGTGGGAGGATTGAACTTGGGAGGCTAAGGTTGCAGGGAGCTGAGACTGCGCAGCTGCACTCCAGCCTGGGCAGCCGAGCAAGACTCCATCTCAAAGAACAAAGTGAAGAAAGAACCCACAGAAAGAAACTATTTGTGCATTACATATCTAACACTGGTCTGTTAACCACGATGTATAATTTGCATAACTCGACAACAAAAACAACCAAATTACAAAATGGAGAAACAGTTGAACACACACTTCGCCAATAAGACATGCAAATGGAAAGCACATAAAAAGATGATCAATACCATTATCATTGTGGCCATCTAACCTGAAACCACAGTGACATACTCCTTCACACACACTAGAAAGGCTATGATCCAAGAAATGTAAAATGACAAGGGTTGGCAAGGTCAGAGAGAAATTACAACCCTTAAGTACCGTATGTGGACTATAAGCTGGTGCAGCCTACTTTTAACATAGTTTGGTATTTCCTCAAAAAGTTAAAAATAGGCCAGGCACGGTAGCTAATGCCTTGTAAGTCCAGCACATTGGGAGGCCGAGACAGGTGGATCACTTGAGTCCAAGAGTTCAAGACCAGCCAGGACGACATAGCAAAACGCCGTCTCAACTAAAAATACAAGTTTTAGCCGGGCATGGTGGCACAGACCTATAGTCCCAGCTACTGGGGAGGCTGAGGCAGGAGGATTGTTCTCTACCCAGAATGTGGAGGTTGCAATAAGCCGAGATCGCACCACTGCACTCCAGTCTGGGCGAGAGCACAACACCCTGTCTCAAGAAGAAATGCTGGGCATAGTGGTTAACGCCTGCCATCCCAACACTCTGGGACGCCGAGGCAGAAGAATCACTTGAGGTCAGGAGTTTGAGACCAGCTTGGCCAAGATGGCGAAATCCCATCTCTACTAAAAGTACAAACATTAGCTGGGCATGGTGGCACACACCTGTATTCCCAGATACTTGGGAGGCTGAGGCAGAATAACTGCTTGAACCCAGGAGGCAGAGATTGCCATGAGCCTATATATGGCCACGGCACTCCAGCCTGGCCAACAGAGCAAGATTCCGTCTCAAGAAAAAAAAAAAAAAAAAAAAAAAAGTGGAAAGAAAAACAAAATGCCTGGGAGTGGCAGGGTGCAGTGGCTCACACCTGTAATCCCAGCACTTTGGGAGGCTGAGGCGGGTGGATCACCTGAGGTCAGGAGTTCGAGACCAGTCTGACCAACACTGAGAAACCCCATCTCTACTAAAAATACAAAAATTAGCAGGGCGTGGTGATGCACATTTGTAATCCCAGCTACTCAGGAGGCTGAGGCAGGAGAATCACTTGAACCCGGGAGGTAGAGGTTGCAGTGAGCCAAGATTGTGCTACTGCAGTCCGGCCTGGTCGACAGAGCAAGACTCTGTCTTAAAAAAAAAAAAGTGAGAAGATAGAAAGAAAGAAAATATTTGTGTATTACATATCTCACAACAGTCTGTTAACCACAATGTATAATTTGAATAACTCATCAACAGAATCAACAAACTTACAAAATGGAGAAACAGTAGAACACACACTCCTTCAATAAGACAGGCAAGTGGAAAGCAAGCACATGAAAAGATGACCAATGTCATTGTCATTGTGGCCATCTAAACTGAAACCACAGTGACGTACTCCTTCACACACACTAGAAAGGCTATGATCCAAGAAATGTAAAATGACGAGTGTTGGCAAGATCAGAGAGAAATCACAACCCTTAAATACTGTATGTGGACTATAAGCTGGTGCAGCCTATTTTTAACATATTTTGGTATCTCCTCAAAAATTAAAAATAGGCCAGGCACAGTAGCTAATGCCTGTAATCCCAGCACTTTGGGAGGCCAAGACAGGAGGATCACTTGAGTCCAGGAGTTCAAGACCAGCCAGGACAACATAGCAAAACCCTGTCTCTACTAGAAATACAAAAATTAGCCAGGCATGGTGGCACACAGCTGTAGTCCCAGCTACCTGGGAGGCTGAGGCGGGAGGATTGCTTCTGCCCAGGATGTGGAGGTTGCAGTAAGCCGAGATTACACCACTGCACTCCAGCCTGGGCGACAGCACAACCCCGTCTCAAAAAAGAAAGGTTGGGCATGGTGGCTAATGCCTTTCATCCCAGCCCTCTGGGAGGCTGAGGCAGATGGATCACTTGAGGTCAGGAGTTCAAGACCAGCTTGGCCAACATGACAAAACCCCGTCTCTACCAAAAATACAAAAATTACCTGGGCGTGTTGGAACGCACCTGTAATCCTAGCTACTTGGGAGGCCGATGCAGGAGAATTGCTTGAACGCAGGAGGCAGAGGTTGCAGTGAGCCGGTATCAGGCCACTGCACTCCATTCTGGCCAACAGAGCAAGATCCCATCTCAAAAACAAAAGGAAAGAAATACAAAATTCCTGGGAGCGACAGGGTGCGGTGGCTCACACCTATAATCCCAGCACTTTGGGAGGGTGAGGCGGGTGGATCACCTAAGGTCAGGAGTTTGAGATCAGCCTGACCAACATGGAGAAACCCTGTCTCTACTAAAAACACAAAAATTAGCCAGGCATCCTGGGGCGCACGGGGTAATCCCAGCTGGAGGCCAAGGCAGGAAAATCCCTTAACCCCAGAGGTGGAGGTTGCAGTGAGCCAAGATTGTGCTATAGTACTGGGCAACAGAGCAAGACTCCATCTCAAAAAAAAAAAAAAAATAGCTGGGCATGGTAGCAGGAACTTCTAATCTCAGCTACTCGGGAGGTTCAGGCAGGAGAGTCACTTGAACCCAGGAGGCGGAGGTTGCATTGAGCCGAGATTGAGCCACTGCACTCGAGCTTGGGTGACAGAACAAGGCTCCTTCTCAAAAAAAAAAAAAAAAAAAAAAAAAGTGAAAAGACACCCCACAGAACGGAAAATACTTGTGAATTGCATATCCCACAACAGTCTGTTAACCACAATCTATAATTTGTGTAACTCAACAACAAAAACCACCAACTTACAAAAATGGAGAAACGAACACACACTTTGCCAATAAGACATGCAAATGGAAAACAAGCACATGAAAAGATGATCAATATCATTGTCATTGTGGCCATCTAAACTGAAACCACAGTGACATACTCCGTCACACACACTAGAAAGGCTATGATCCAAGAAATGTAAAATGACAAGTGTTGGCAAGATCAGAGAGAAATCACAACCCTTAAATACTGTATGTGGAACATAAAATGGTTCAACCTACTTTTAGCAGTTTGGTATTCCCCTAAAAAGTTAAAAATAGGCTGGGCATGCTAGCTAACACCTGTAATCCTAGCACATTTAGAGGCTGAGACAGGTGGATCACGAGGTCAGGAGTTTGAGACCAGCCTGGCCAACATAGTGAAACCCCATGTGTACTGAAAATGCAAAAATTAGCTGGGTGTGGCAGTAGGTGCCTGTAGTCCCCGCTACTCAAGAGACCGAGGCATGAAAATCGCTTGAACCCAGGAGGTAGAGGCTACGGTGAACAGAGATTGTGCTACTGCACTCCAGCCTCAGCAACACAGGGAGACTCCATGTCCAAAAAACAAAACAAAACAAAATTGAGGGTCGTCTCCCAGATGATCTAATAAATAATGGATTATTTTCTTGTCTTTAGAAAAATCACATTATTAACTGTTGTACTTTGAGATAACATAACTGCTATGACTTTAAGAACTTATCTTGACAAAGCCTTAAAAACCTAAGGTGATCACTGGGTGAATGGGCTGGGAGAACACACATAAAATCCCGCCGAGACACCCGGGAGCCCATGTCCCCACAAGTGGGACTGCAGGCAGCTGCAGCAGACTGGATGGGAGAGGGCAGCAGGCAGGAGCACTCAGGGTCTAGAAGCCATGGTTGTAAGGCCTTTGGGAAACCACTGGCAAAGTTAAATCCAGAGCTTGACAGGATGAAATCTGTGACTGTAAATAAATATTTTGACATTACTGAGTGTGGTCGCCAGTGGTGGTGGGATGGATGAAACATCCTCCAGGCGGGCTGCACTGAGGAGAGCGCGGCACCAGGCCAGGGTGTTCCTACCGGGAATGCGGGGTCTGCACCCGTTCAGAAGGAAAGGCTAGCAGACCCAGCGTGGAATCACCTCCGCTCTTCACATCTGTCAAGGCTGTGAAAACTGAGAGAGTCAGCTGGGCACTCTGGGAGGCCAAGGCAGGCAGATCACCCGAGGTCAGGAGTTTGAGACCACCCTGGCCAACATGGTGAAATCCCATCTCTACTAAAAATACAAAACATTAGCCAGGCATGGTGGTGGATGCCTGTAATTCCAGCTACTCGGGAGGCTGAAGCAGGAGACTCTCTTGAACCTGGGAGGCAGAGGCTGCAGTGAGCAGGCATCGCGCCATTGCACTCCGGCCTGCACAAAAAGAGCAAAACTCCATCTCAGAAAAAAAAAAAAGAGAAAATTGAGAGTGTCAGGAACAATTCCCAAATTGGGCCAACGTGGAGACATTTTTCTGCCAACTGGGGCAGGCAGTGAAGTGAAGTAGGTCTGTAGACTGGACTTTCACATAGAAATCACGTATTTTCGGCTGGGTGTGGTGGCTCACATGTGTAATCCCAGCACTCTGGGAGGCCGAGGCGGGAGGATCACGAGGTCAAGAGATCAAGACCATCCTGGCCAACATGATAAAACCCCATCTCTTCCAAAAATACAAAAAATTAGCCAGGCATGGTGGCGCACGCCTGTAATCCCAGCTACTGGGGAGGCTGAGGCGGGAGAATCCCTTGAACCCAGGAGGTGGAGGTTGCAGTGAGCTGAGATCGCACCACTGCACTCCAGCCTGGCAACAGAGCAACACTCTGTCTCCAAAAACTGAAAAAAAGAAAAAGGAACCGTGTATTTCCCAATTTGGGAGTTACGCGGGGGTCACTCGGAGGAGTGTTTCTGCTTTTGGTGAAACACACGGGAGCATGTTGCGTGAGTGGCAAATGTGGCACAGCAGTAACTGCCGGGGAATCGGAGAGAAAGGAGAAGGCATGTTAACTACAGCTGCAAGTTTCCCAGATGTGTGAGGTTACTGGGAAGTCAACTACTTTTAAAACGACCCTGTCAATACCACGTCAGAAAGGCAGAAACATCATCACACTTCGTCACAGAGGCCAAATCCAGCCCGAACCCAGCCCGGCACAGGCTGTGAACCCAGTGCCCTGGCGAGAGCCGGAGGGTCCCACACTCGGTGCTGCAGACGCTCCAAAGCCCATGTTCGCGTCCCGAGTGATACGTGTGTTCTAAGGACGCATGCGTGTTCCCGGGGTTATATTCGTGTGATGGTTGTTGCGTTAGTCTTAAGGTGTCACGGGCGTTCTGGGTGATATGTGCACCCTGAGGGACACACGTTTTCCGGGGGTTATATGAGTGTGACGGGTGTTGGGTTAATCTGACAATATCACTTGTGCATTCTGAGTGATATGTGCACTCTGACGGGGTCAACAGCGTTCTGGGCATACGTGTGTGCTCTGAGGGACACATGCGTGTTCTGGGTGTTGGGACAGTCGGTGTCACTTCTGCGTTCCAGGTGATATGTGTGCACTCTGATGTTGTCACGGGCTTTCTGGGTAATATGTGTGTGCCCTGAGGGACACATGCGTGTTCTGGGGGTTATATGAGTGTGACAGGTGTTCTGGGTGATGTGTGTGCACTCACAGGCGTTCCAGGCACTGTGCACTCCGAGAGACACATCCGCGTTCCTGGGATGGGACCTGCGCAGCGACTGCCACGTTCCCCTAACGGGTGTGACGTCTGTATAATGGGTGCTACACCGGCACCGCAGCAGGAGATGACTGGTATTATGAGGGGTTACTATCAGTGTGGCGGGTGTCCTATTTGCTCTCCTGACGCTGCATTTCTGTTCCAAGCCTGCGGCATGGCCCCGTGGCCGCCTCGCCTTGGGTGCAGAGAAACAACCTTGGCTGCGCTGGATGCACTGTGGTTTTTGGTTTCTAATTTTCCACACAAAGGGTCTCTGCCCCTCAGCAGTCAGGGCGGCAAACAGGAAAGATTTTACTCACCGTGGACGCGGGTTCGAGGTGTCCCAAAGTGAGGGGCGTCCCCTGGTCTGTGCTGAGGAGAACCCGGCTCCTGCCCTCGCAGGGGCCTGTGCGGAGGAAACGGGCAGGACGCTGTGGCCTCCGGGATTAGAAAAGCAGGGCTCGCGCGCCCTCTGCTGGCAGCCGGAGGCACTGCACGGCCCTCGCGACGGCACTGGCGGTGGGCACGCGCCCTTCAAGTCAGAGGGAGAAGTGTTCAGGGCCATCGTTCTGGAAATGCAAACTGACATGGAGCCCACTAGCCCATGTGTTTCTAAAAATGAAGAAGGGACAATTAATTGGAAACCACAGGAAATAAAATGAACATGGATGCATATTTTATAACTTATGCAAAAATTCACTCAACATAGTCTTCAGACTTAACTTTAAACTTACTCTAACCCCTACTGTAACCGTAATCCTAAACCTCACAGACCCTTTCACCCTAACCCTTCACCGTAATCCTGACCCCTCAACCTAACCCTGTCGCTCACCTGATCTCTCCCACTCATCTCTACTACGCAGCTCCAACCACCAACCGGAACCTCCTACTTGCAGCCCTTACACTGTCATCTTCAACTGGGAAACTCTTACCCTTAAACCCCTATCTCCTGATTTTGTAATGCCCTGACACACTAAGTCTGTAAACACTAACCGCGGTCTATTCACAAGCCATCCTTCTCCATCCTACTCAGCGCCCCGCCACATCAAGGACTGAGCTATAATCTCAGAAATGTAGACTTAGGAATCTTCAACAGAACAACAGCAAATTTAAACCAACAGCATTTTGAAAGCATCAAACACCATGAACACGATTTTTTATCCCAGTAAATCAACGGTGGCCTGCCTAATTTTGTATTTTCAATAGAGACAGGTTTCTGCCATGTTGGCCAGGCTGGTCTTGAGCTCCTGACCTCAGGTAATCTGCCTGCCCCGGCCTCCCAAAGTGCTGGAATTACAGGCGTGAGCTACCGTGCCTGGCTAAAGAATCCATTTTATATGTATACACTAGCAGTGAATAATCTGGAATCAAAATTACAAAAATTCCACTTTACATAATACCAATAGCAATACTACGTTTAGGAATAAACATAATCAAAGGGCAAGACTTAGATGGGGCAAACTGTAAGACATTCATCACGGAAATTAAAGCCCAAATAAAAGTAAAAACGTGTCACGTTCATGGATTTAAAGACCATATTTGTTAAGTCTGCCAAACTACACAAAGCAATCTACAGATTCAACATTATTCCTATGAAAATACCAACGCCTTGGGACGGAAGTGGGAAAGCTGATCCTAACGCTCATATGGAATTTCAAGGAACCCTGAAAAGCCAAACCCATCCTAAAAATAACTCCAAATCTGGAGGTTCACACATCCCAGTTTCAAATCTTATTACAAAGCAGTGGTAACCAAAACAGCGTGCTACTGGCACAAGAATAAACAGAAAGAGCAACTGAATTGAATTGGGAGTCCAGACAGAAAACAGTACCTCTATGCTCAACTGATTTGAGAAAAGGTCCATCACCATTAAATTGGGGAAAAAATGCGTCCTCAACAAGTGACGTAAGGCAACTTGCGGTCCACATAAAGGGACATGAAATTGTATCCTCACCTCATATCACATAAAAAATTTAACTTAAAATGGATCAAAGATCTAAATATGGCAAAACTAAAATCTCCAGGGAAAACATACAGTTAAACCTTCATGACCTCGGATGTAGCAATAGTTTCTTAGAGCTGACACGAAAACCAGAAACCATAAAAGTAAATTGATTGATTTCCTCAAAATTCAAAACTTTATGCCTCAGAAGACATGAAGAAAAAAAGTTTTAAGACAGAATTGTTATAAAAGGAAAAACAACTGTCTTCTCCCAACACTCAACACAGACACTTCTATTAACAGATGCGTGGGTTTTTCCCAGACAGACCAGATCTTGGGTACCAGCTACCTGTCCTACAGTGCAATCCAAGTCTGACACTAACTGGAGAAAGCATCAGACCCTGCAGCCTAAGGGCTGAGTCCTAGGACGGCAAGTCATGCTGCTTGTTGCTTGCAAATTCAACTGACAAACACAAGGATGGTAAAAACAGAGTGACTTTATGCCGAGGCTCAGCTGGAGGGAACATACGGACTCTTTGCCGTAAGGAAACCGCTTCCACTTTCAGGGCAGAAAGTGGGAGCTTTAAAAGGAGGACTTGGCAAAATGGCATGCAGGGGATGGCGTGAGGAGGTGCAGGGTCAATGAGACTAGCTCTGATGTCTCATCTGTTAGGCGGTCTTGCTAGTACCATCATGGGCAGAGCTAGGTTGTAAACTCACTGTTGTCTCCTGGCAATCCCCTGGTCGGGGAGAGTTCCGGAGGTGCCTAGTTTGTTCCAAGGTTTGTTCTCTGGAACTTCTAAGTAAACACACAGTTAGAAAAGTTTGCAGTGTAGGAAGTATCTCGTGGAGAAACAGTAAAGCTTATAACTGCATTCCTAAAAGCTAAGTAGGAAGAGCAGGACAAGAAAAACAGTAAAAGTAATGCATTTCTTCTTTAAGAAAACACGGGCATTCAGTTATGACAATCACAAACAGGAGGTTACCAGGTCATCTTCTGTCTGACGTGGCTGCAGACTGGAGGCTCCCACAACACCCTGACTGGGTTCAGCGATTCACTAAAGCACGTTGCAGAACCCATGAAAACGCTGTGCTTCCTACTGCTGACGCACTGCCAAGGGTATTTTAAAGGCTACAAATGATCCGTCGGATAAAGAGACGCACAACATGAAGTATGTGGAAGGGCTGCGGGCCTCCCATGCCCGCTCCAGATGTGATCCTCCCGGCATCTCCCCCACGTTCAGCAACACAGACACTCGCAGTCCCAACCCGGTCCTTTACTACATAGGCAGATTGGGTACATGAGTGGCCACAGGTGATCAACTCAGCCATCAGCACCTCTCCCCTTCACGGAGATGGGAGGGGGATGAAATTTCAAATCCTCTAATGACAAGGCTGGTTCCCTTGGCAGCCAGCCCCACTGAGGCTGTCCAGGTGCCCCCAGCCATCAGTCATCTCATTAGCACATGAAAGACACATCACTCCATACATTCCAACGACTGAGAGCTCTGTCTCAGGACCCTGCGGCAGAGACCACACATTAACTCCTATTATTTTTTAATAACTCACAAAATGGAAGAAAAAAACTACATTAGATACTTTATAAGTGTCTGTTATCCAGAACATATAAATAACTTTTACAACTCAACAACAAAGACAACCCAACCTAAAAATCGACAAAGGACTTCAACACACACTTCACCAAGCAGCACATGAAAAGATGCTTAATATCATCACTCACAATTAAAACCATAAAGAGATGCCCCTTAACTCACACTAGAACAGTTACACTAAAAAAAACCAACCAGTGTTGACAAAGATGTGCAGAAACCTGAACTATGAAACACTGCTGTGACAACATGAAATGGTGCAGCGTATGTGTCAATGTGGAGTGTCTTCAAACAGTTACAAACAGATTTACCGTGTGACTCAGTGATTCCATTCCTAGGTGTATACCCCAAACACCTGAAAACAGGTGTTCAGACAAAGACTTGTATGCTCTTTAAATGTGTAAGATCATAAATACGCGGGAAGTCTTGGGAACAGTGCCAGGAAAACTGGATCAGAACGAAAAAGCACATTATACTCCCAGGTGAGGCAGGAGGTAAAAGTGAAATGAGTTTGTGGACTGAATTATCACGTAGGAACCATGCTAATTTCCTGATCTAGGGGTTATGTGGTGGTAACCTGGGAGAGTGTCCATGCTTTGGGTAAAACATACTGGAGTATTTTGTGGGACACTGCAAGTGTGGTACAGCAATAACTGCTGGGGAATCTAAGAAAAGAAACAGCTTATATTTTGTATTGCTACTGGAAGTTTCCTAGAAGTATGACATTATTAAAAAGTAAATTGCTTTTCAAAACCACCATATCAATACTATGCCAGAAAAGCAGAGACATCATCAAAATCCACTACAGAGGCTACGCTTCATCCCAAGCTGTGAACCCTTATAAAAGCCTCCACGTCAACAGACTCCACTAAGTAGATGTCACTATATTTATTAGTAGTAGAGGCTACTGTGTGGATACATCAGTGTTAGGGCACGGTGTGAATATCAGTGTTAGGGCACGGTGTGGACATCGGTGTCAGGGCACGGTGTGGGTATCGGTGTCAGGGCACGGTGTGGACATCGGTGTCAGGGCACGGTGTGGGTATCGGTGTCAGGGCACGGTGTGGACATCGGTGTCAGGGCACGGTGTGGGTATCGGTGTCAGGGCACGGTGTGGATATCGGTGTCAGGGCACGGTGTGGATATCGTTGTCAGGGCACGGTGTGGATATCGGTGTTAGGGCACGGTGTGGATATCGGTGTTAGGGCACGGTGCACACATTATATTGGTGTTGGAGAACAGTGCAGATATTACATTAGCATTAGGTGTGAATAGTATTAGAAGCAACAGTGTGCATATTAGATTAGCGTTAGAGTACCGTGTGGATATTATATTGGTGCTAGGGCACGGTATGGACAGCATAGTAACGTCAGGGCATGGTGTGATTATTATATTAGAGGCCACTGTGAGAATGTGTCTTAGCAGCCAGTGTCTGGGACGTTGACAATGATATCAGGGTGTAGTCGTAAGGATGGGATTTGGGGATTTCATTTTTCTAGATGAATTTCTTCCTTTGCTGAGTACTCTGAAGACTCTCTTCTCTGCACTCAGGGCCGTGGAAAGGAAGCTTTTTACTCACCAATGAACAACACTCAGTTGACACAACCCTTGTGCTGCCCTGAGGAAGTCGAAGCTCCTCGCTGCCTCCGGCACCTCAGAGGGAAGCTGGTCAGGGGGTGGGTTCGTGCGCCCTCTGGTGGCGCCAGAGCTCAGCACAGACACTCTTGCTCAGTTTCTCGGTGGACGTCCGCCCCTGCCTGGCTGTCCTGAAATACCTATAAAATTCAATATTCAGTTTATTCAGTGTAATAATTTTGGAAATCCAAACCAAAATGAAGCCCACTGTGGCCATATCCTTCCCAAAAATGGTGATGGAAGACTTTGGACGCCATGTAGAATGAAATGAATATATACACAAATTAAGAAACAAAAACTCAAAATAGTCCAGAGACTGTAATTTGAAATGCAAAACTATAAAAAACCTAAAAGAAAATCTATGTGATGGGTTTGGTGTTGAGTTTTAACACACGACATCAAACACCAATTCGTAAAAATATTGCTAACACGGACTTTATAAAACTAAGTATTCTACTGTGGAAAACTATTCAGAGAACAAAGAGACAAGACAGATGTGAGAAGATATTTACAAAATACATATGTGATTTTAAAACTGGGTAAATATCTGAACAGATACGCAACCAAAGCAAATATACCGATAGTAGGCTGGGCATAGTGGCTCATGCCTGTCATCCCAGAACTTTGGAAGGCTGGGATGGGTCAATCATCTGAGGTCAGGAGTTCCAGACCAGCCTGGCCAACATAGCGGAACCCTGTCTCTACTAAAAATACAAAAAATTAGCCAAGCGTGCTGGTGGGCGCCTGTAATCCCAGCTACTTGGGAGGCTGAAGAAGAGAACTGCTTAAACATGGAAGGTAGAGGTTGCACTGAGCCGAGATCATGCCATTGCACTCCAACCTGGGTGACACAGCAAGACTCCATCTCAAAAAAAACAGATGTTAATAACATATGTGATACATGTTGATATGTTAATACAAGGGGAAACTAGGTTGGGTCTACATAGGAAATCTGCATTTTCTTCCCAATTTCAGTGTGAATCTAAAACTAATTTAAAATAAAACCTTTATTTAAAAATTGTAATTTTTTTCAAATATCTGCATATTTGTGCTAATAAGTAGTACTTAACATTACTCCTACTTTTTAAAATAAGAGCATTCATAATGCTGCAAAGTAAATTATGCAAATATATAATTTCAAGGAAATACCTCTTTCACATGTTTTATATCAATGTAACACATACACATAAACATATTTATCATATCTCATTTCTTGTGGTGTGGTTCACTCTCTAGGAAAGCTGGTCACCTTAGAACCAGGGGAAAAAAATTCATATTTTGGAGACTATTTCAATTTACAGCTGGACGTTTTCAAAAGTCTAACTTAAAAAAAAAAGTTAAAATAGCAAATTGAGTGTGACGGAATCACTTATGCTAATGGACGCTTGTCTTTGTTTTGTTTCCCAGCATTCCTTTCGGCTACAAAACAACCACAGCAAACATCTGCCATCGGAAAAAACATTCAGACAGGAAGACTGTAAACGGAATCTGTGACCACAATTACTCAGTGTTTCATCCGCATGCTTTCTAATACAGAAGAGTTTAAAGGGATAGTCAAGGTTATTCCCCCCAAAGATGCTTTGCAGAAATTCATGAAGCTAGAGAAACAAAAGTGGCAGGAGATTCAACATGACTTTAGATGCCACTGTGTCTTGTGAGAAAAAATAATTTACCTTTCAGAGGATCACACAGACTTACCGGAAGCCCAGACTCTGCAATGTTTCTAAATTTAGATGTCAGTATCACTAGCAATGAATATGATACAAAGGGATCTGTGTTTTGTGTAATAAAATACCAAAGCAGTATTTAATGCTCCAAGTTATGCCTGAAATACAGTTGCCAATATCAGAATCAAAATAAGCTTCCTGGCCAGCCATGGTGGCTCACGCCTGTAAGCCCAGCACTTCGAGAGGCCAAGGCAGGCAGATCACCTGAGGTGAGGAGTTTGAGACCAACCTGACAAACATGGAGAAACCCCATCTCTACTAAAAATACAAAAATTACCCAGGTGTGGTGGTGCATGCTTGTAATCTCAGCTACTCGGGAGGCTGAGGCAAAACAATTGCCTGAACCCGGGAGGCAGAGGTGGTGGTGGGCCAAGATCACGCCATTCCTCTGCCCTACTGTATACGTAAAACTGCAGATTCACTGAACCAGACTAAATTGTATTCAGTGGAAGGCTGATCAAGGGTTCAAAAGAATGCGACCTTTTGTTTTATCTACTTGTGACCTAGAAGCACCCCACTTCCTACTTCCAGTTGTTCCTCCTTACTGGACCAAACGACTGCACATCTTACACATATTGATTGGCGTCTCAAGTCTCTCTAAAATGTATAAAACCAAGCTCTACCCTGACCACCTCAGGCCGTGTTGTGAGGACCTCCCGAGGCTGTGTCATGGGCATGTCCTTAACCTTGGCAAAATAAGCTTTCTCAGTTGACTGAGACCTGACTCAGATATTTTGGGATGACAATCTACAGTCAGCATGGTGTGACAGTTGACCTCAGCATTCAGTACAGAGACGTGCTATGCAGGTTTGTAGCCTGGAGTAACAGGCTACACCGTATAACTTACGTGTGGAGTCGGCTACACCATCTAGGGTTTATAACGACACTCTATGGTGTTCACACAAAGATGAAACCACTAAGGACAAATTTCTCAGAAAGTATCCACATCTTTAGGAGATGCTTGAGTGTATTTTAAATAGTTAAAGCCTAGGAGGAAAAAAAAAAAGAAACTCCTGTTGTGGTTTAATAACAAAGCTTAGTAGAGTTAACATATTTCATCGAATCTAAGATGCTAATGATTAATAGACTTTATTTTATGCACCATCACAAATAGGTTGCCAATGAAACCGACTTTCTGAATAACAACAAAAATGTGAATTTGCTTCTATCACAGCCAGTAAAATGAAACGAATTACGGTTTTGACATGTTAAAGCAAAAAGGGAGGAAGCCGTTAGCCTGAGGTCTTGCCTAAGCAAACGGAAACCGCACTTCGAGGCATTTAAACTGACTTAAAAATATTAACAAACCAACCAGTCAATGATAAAAAGCCCAGCCGCCAGTTGCCTGTATGACTAGGGACGCGGAGGGAACCATCCCCACAACAGGCGGTTTCCTGGCTGGAGCCAATGAGGAACCTCACTCAGCTGCCACCACTAACAGCTCGAAGTCCCGAGCCCTGTTTTCCGTTCTGGTGCTTCAGGTGTGATTCATGAATCATTCCTTTGCTCAAATAAATCGTTTAAATTTCTTTTGCCTGAAATTCTTCTAAACCCTACATCCTAACCCCTAACCGGTGACCCCTAACTCTAACCCTAACCCCTAGCCCTAATCCTCACCCTAAGCCCTAACCATTCGTTGGTTTCTACGTCTGCACTGCTATGTCGGTGTTGATTATTGAAACTGCTGTATTGGCCAGGCCGCATGAGCAGGGCGGGTTTTACAGCAACATTTGTGGACTGAGGCCCTGCATTAGCGTTACAGGTGTTTTCTACATGAGCACTGCGGGTGTTGTATTCGTATTTCGAATGTCATGTCTGCCTTCCGAACGCTCTATTCGTGTTCCGAGGCTGCGGTGCGCACCTCGCATGCGGGGGAGAACCCAGGTGCGCAGGATTCAGAGGGGCTTTGGCGTCCAGTTTTCCACCCCGAGATCTTCTTACTAGTCTCCGACCCTAAGCAGTCAGGCCTGCAAACAGGAAGGATTTTACTCACCGTGGACGCGGCCCAGAGTAGTCCCAAAGAGACGCTGTGCCTCCCAGGTCCGTGCTCAGGAGAACGGAGCTCCGCCCTCGCGGTGTCCCCCAGGTCTGCAATAAGAACGCAACTCCGCACGCTGGCGGGGCGGGGCGCGGCGACGCTACGCACGCCGGCGGGGCAGGGCGCGACGACATCATCTGAAAAGGCGGGCTCTGGCGCCCCCTGCTGGCGTCCGGGCAGTGCAGGGCCCTCTTACAATGCAGTGATGGGTATCACCTGCTGGCAGCTGGGGCACTACAGGGGGCTCTTGCTCACAGTGTAGTGGCAACACGCCTCCTGCTGGCAACCAGGGCAATGCAGCGTCCTCTTGCTCCCAGTGTGGTACCTGTGCTGTTTGGCCCTCTTACTCGCGGTGTAGTGGCGGCTCGCCCCCTGCTGGCCGCTGGGGGCACTGCAAGACCCTGTCGCGCCGGCGCCGCGACGCACGCCACGCACGTCACGCACGCCGCCGCGGCGCCATGCACACCACGCACGTCACGCACGCCAGCGCCGCGACGCACGCCACGCACGCCGCCGCGGCGCCACGCACACCACGCACGCCGCGCACGCCACGCACGCCGGCGCCGCGACGCCGCGCACGCCGCGCACGCCGCGCACGCCGGCGCTGCGCCGCCATGCACGCCACGCACGCCGCCGCGGCACCACGCATGCCTCGCTCGCGGCCGCGGCGCCATCTTAAAGGCAGGCTTGGGCGCCCCCTGCTGGCAACCAGGGCAATGCAGCGTCCTCTTGCTCCCGCTGTGGTGTCTGTGCTGCTGGACCCTCTTACTCGCGGTGTAGTGGCGGCACGCCGCCTGCTGCCCGCTGGGGGCACTGCAAGACCCTCTTTCTCATAGTGTCGTGGCAGCACCCCTGTGGTGGCAACCAGAGCATTGAAGGGTCCTATTGCTCATGGTGTGGTGCCTGTGTGTCCCCTGCTGCCTGCTCAGGGCACTGTAGGGCCCTCTGGCTCAGAGTGTAGTGGCAGAACACCTCCTGCTGACAGCTGGGACACAGCTGGGCCATCTTGCTCATAGTGTAGTGGCGGCACACCTCCCACTGGCAGCTGGGACACAGCAGGGCCATCTTGCTCATAGTGGAGTGGCGGCACACCTCCTACTGGCAGCTGGGACACAGCAGGGCCATCTTGCTCACAGTGGAGTGGCGGCACACCTCCTACTGGCAGCTGGGACACAGCAGGGCCATCTTGCTCATAGTATAGTGGCGGCACACCTCCTACTGGCAGCTGGGACACAGCAGGGCCATCTTGCTCACAGTGGAGTGGCGGCACACCTCCTACTGGCAGCTGGGACACAGCAGGGCCATCTTGCTCATAGTGGAGTGGCGGCACACCTCCTACTGGCAGCTGGGACACAGCAGGGCCATCTTGCTCATAGTGTAGTGGCGGCACACCTCCTACTGGCAGCTGGGACACAGCAGGGCCATCTTGCTCATAGTATAGTGGCGGCACGCCTCCTGCTGGCAGCTGGGACACAGCTGGGCCATCTTGCTCACAGTGGAGTGGCGGCACACCTCCTGCTGGCAGCTGGGACACAGCAGGGCCATCTTGCTCACAGTGGAGTGGCGGCACACCTCCTGCTGGCAGCTGGGACACAGCAGGGCCATCTTGCTCACAGTGGAGTGGCGGCACACCTCTCGCTGACAGCTGGGGCACAGCAGGGCCATCTTGCTCATAGTGTAGTGACAGCACGCCTCCTGCTGGCTGCTCGGGGCACTGTAGAGCCCTCTTGTTCACAGTGTAGTGGTGGCATGCCCCCTGCTGGCTGTTGGGGGCTCTAGGGTCCTGTTGCTCACAGTGTATTGGCAGGACGCCCCCTGCTGGCAGCTGGGGACACTGCAGAACCCTCTTGCTCAGTGGCAACACACCCTTAGCTGACAGCTGGGACTCGGCAGGGCCCTCTTGCGCCCAGTGTGATGGCTGGCGCCCCCTACTGGCCTCCTTCTGCACCACTTAAAGTCCGAGCGCCAGTTATTCAGCACCCACAGTTCTGGAAATTCAAACGGAAACGGAGCTATTACTGGAAAGAGCTGATGTCACAGTTCTTGTCTAACTTGGAAGAAGATTTTCATCAAGAGGCAGTACAAAGATGGCAGATAACTTCATTGAAAATAAATACAGTGTAAAGAGCTTATTGTAGAAAACATACCTAGGCCCCAAGGGAGGAGCAGACTGATTGTGCAGAAAACAGCCCAAGAGGCCTGTGCAGGGAATTTTATTTTGGACTTCTTCACATTCCTGCCTCTGTCTCAAGTCTCCACCTGTTTTCTTTGGCTTTTCTGCTCCTGCCTTAGGTCCCTGACTTGCCCCTCTTAGGCTTGTGGGCCCTCCTCACTGTTGGTTAAGGCACATGTGTGGTGATCAATCCAAAACCACTGTTGGGGCTGGCTCCTTCCTGCCTCCCGGGAAGGCCCTGCAGTGATCACGTCTGTACCTCCTGTGCCTGCCTGTCTATTCTGAATGTCCTTCTCTGCCCCAGCCTGTACTTATGGTGCCAGGTTTCTCTTAAGAATGTCTCCTTTGTCTTTCTTATCAGCATGTAGCTAGCAGTTTTCTGACATTTTAACTGTAGAGTGAATGATGATTGGGGCATCCTAAGAGGAGTTCTAGGGTGTTTCTTTCTGCACAGGTACCTCTTCTTCCTCCTACCCACAACTGATGAGTGCCCATCCACTCCAGCATTCGAGATGCTACTAATACATAAATTTTTGATGATCCCTCATGTTCGTGTCTAGCTACCTACCTACCTACTCTAACAGAGCCCACTGTTCTGTGTCTTTCCCAAAAGTAGGGAAGGAACGATTCACTGGAAACCAAAGGAAATGAAATGAATGTAGAGGAAAACTTTACAACTTATACAAATAATCACTCAAAATCATCCTTACACTAAAAATGCAAAACTTTGTATAATTGCTAGAAGAAAACATAGAATAAAAGCTATGTGCCCTTGGGTTTGGTAATGAATTTTAACAGGCAACACAAAGTGTCAATACACACAGAACAAAGAATTAAGTGGACTTTTTAAATATTAAAAGAGTATACTCTGGAAAAGATCGTGTTAAGAGAACAAAAAGAAAAGTCACATATTGAAAGAAAATATTTGCAAAATACAGATCTGAGAAAGAATTTGTATTCAATATACAAAAAAATCTTAAAACTAAGTAAAACAGCCCAACTGCAGATGCACACAAATCTGAACAGACACCTCACCAAAGGATTGAAGAGAAACCAGCCCTTTCAAAAGACTCCACCACTGATACCAACCACCTGCCTGAAGCTGCCTCTCCTTTCTTGCCTGATAAGAGGCCACCCGTGACAAAGAGGTTCTGGCCAGTACAAAGGGGATGCACAGAGCACGTTTTCATGTCCTCTGCTTCACCTTTTAATGTCAGAGGGCTGAAAACGTCACCCTGGGGTCATGCTAACACTGCCATTGTTTGTACATGGGACCCATGAAGGAGAAGAAACTCAACTGTGACTGCATGCATTTCTCCTTTCATGAATATTCATGACTCCTAGAACTCATTAAATATGTGTATTTGGCCATGCCACTCAGCATACATCACTGTTTCCTTTACCTCTCCCCTGAAGTGTCTGCTTCTGGCTGGAGTCTATGCTTCCCAGCCTGTTAGAAGGACTACCCTGCAGGCTGCAACCCTGTATAGGAACTAAATCTCTCACTGGGTGCAGTGGCTCAGGCCTGCAATCCAAGCAATTCGGGGAGCCAAGGTGGGTGGATCACCTGAATTCAGGAGTTTGAGACCAGCCTGACCAACATGGTGAAACCCTGTCTCAACTAAAAATACAAAAAATTAGCCAGGCATGGTGGTGGACATCTGTAATCCTAGCTAATTGGGAAGCTGAGGCAGGAGAATTGCTTGAACCCAGGAGGTGGAGGTTGCAGTGAGCCAAGATCACACCATTGTACTCCAGCCTGGGCAACAAGAGTGAAACACCTTCTCAGAAAAATAAAATAAAAGTAAAATTATTTCATTATATATTACAATGTAATAATGGAAATAAAGTGCCCAATACATGTAATGTGCTTGAATCTTTTGTCTCCGCTCCTGCCTGCCGGCAGCCTCTCCAGATCCACAACTTTTTCCAGTTGGCCTCTACAGGCCAAGCTCGTGGCTCACAATGGTCTATTTAGGCCCGTACCTTACCTCATGGTAGTCTTTGCAGATGAGGCTACTGCCTCACGGCAGCCTCCACAGGCCCAAGTTCATCTTGACGACGGCGTCTTTAGTCCCAGCTCCTGCCTCTGGGTGGCTCATCTGGGCCCAAAGCGTCCCCGAGTCGGCCTCTCAAGGCCGAGCTCTTCCTCCCAGCTGTATCTAGAGGGTAAGTGCCTGCCTCACAACAACCTCTTTCGGCTCAGCTCCTGGTGACCTTTTTAGGCCCAAAGCGGCCCCAAGTCAAGCTCTCCAGGCCCACCTTCAGCCTCCCAACGGTTTGGACAGGCCCAGCTCCTGAGTGACAGTGGCCTCTCCAGCCCAGCTCTTGTCTCCCAGTGGCCTCTCCAGGCCCAGCTTGTGCCTCATGGAACAAGTTTCCACCTGCCTCCTGGCAGCCTCCACAGGCCCAGGTGCTGCCTCACACTAACCTCATTAGGCCTAGCTCACAGTGGCCCCTGCAGGCCCAGCTCCTGTCCGCTGACAGGCTGTCCAGGCCCAAAACTTCCTCAAAGTGGCCTTTTTAGGCACAGCTCCTGCCTCTCGGTGGCCTCTTCAGGCCCAGTTCCTGCATCCTGGTGGCCTCACCAGACAACTTTCTCAAGTCTGCCATTCCAGGTCCAAGTCCTGTCTCCCATCGGCCTCTCCAGGCCCAGCATCTGCCTCACCGCCGCGCCCGCAGTCCAAGCTCCTGCCTTTCAGCAGCCCTGACAGGCCCCGCTCCTGCCCCCGACACGCTCTCCACGCTGGAATCTTCCTGAAGTCGGCCGCTCTAGGCCGAGCACTTGCCTCACACTGGGCTCTTTAGGCCCAGCTCATGCCTCTTGGCAGCCTCCCTCCCCAGGCAAAGCTACTGCATGCGGCAGCCTCTCCAGGCCCAGCTCCTGGCTCCCGTCTGCCTCCGCAGGCCTAACCTCTGCCCACAGCAGACTCTTCATGCCCAGCGTCTGCCTCACCGCAGCCCCACCAAGCCAAGCTCCTGCCTTTCGGTAGCCTCTACACGCCCAGTTCCTGCCACCCAGTGGCCTCTTTAGGCCATGCTCATGCCTCACAGGGGCCTTTCCACACCCAGCTTTTGCCTCATGGAAACTTCCCCGGCCGGGTTGCTGCCTGTCCCCCGGCAGCCTGGATAGGCCCAGGTCCTGCCTCACGCTGGCCTCTCTACGCAAAGCTTATGCCTCACAATAGCATCACCAGCTGCAGCTTTTGTCCCGGAATGGCGTCTCCAGGCCAGAAACTTCCTCAAGTCAGCCTCTCTAGGCCCACCTACCGCCTCCTGGTGGCCTCTGAATGCCCAAATCCTTCTCAAGTTGGCCTCTCCTGGCCCAGATCCTGCCTCCCATCGGCCTCTAAAATCCCAGTCTCTGCCTCATGACGGCTTCTCCAGGCCCAACTCTACGTCTTAGCTGACCACACAGCACACCTGGTGCCTCTTAAAAACCTCTTTGGCCCAGCTCCTGCCCATTTGCCATCAACCACTATCGGCCAAAACCGTCCTTAAGTTCACCTCTGCAGGCCCAACATCTGCCTCCCAGTGGCATGTAAAGGCCCAGCTTTAGCTTGAGAACACCCTCTGCAGAACCCACGCTTTACCTCTCAAAGCCTTTTGGAAGCCTCTCTGGACACACATGCCTCTGGCGGCCTCTCCAGGCCCAGGTGCTGCCTCCTGGCGTCCAGTCCGGGCCCAGCTCTACCTCCTGGCTATATCGACAGGCCCACCTCCTGCCTCCTAAGAAACTCTGTTGACTCAACTCCTGCCCAGCTCCTGGCGGCCTCTGTAGGCCCGAAAGGTCCTCAAGTCAAGCTCTCAGGCCCACCCAGCTCGTGCCTCACGGTGGCCTCTCCAGGCTCAGCTCCTGCCCTCTGATGGCATCTCCAGGCCCCAAACTTCCTCAAGTCAGCTTTTCTTGACCCAGCTCCGGCCTCCTCCCACGTGACCATGGAAGGCCCAAATGGCCCTAAAGTCAACCTCTCCAGGCCCAGCTCCTGCCCTCCCAGTGGCCTCTCTGGGCACAAATCTTCCTGACGTGGGCCCCTCCAGGGCGGGGCCAGCTCCTGCCTCCTGTCTGGCCTCTCCAGGCTCGGCCTCTGCCTCCCTCATGGTGGCCTCCCCAGGCCTAGCTCTTCTTTCTCGCTGGGTCTACAGGCTCAGCTCCTGCCTCGCAACAACCACGTCTGTCCCAGCTCCTGCCCAGCTCCCAGCAGCCTCTGTAGACGTTAGTCTTTTTCAAGTTGGGCTTTCAAGGCC
Organism: Ateles fusciceps; assembly: GCA_036589455.1. NCBI lineage: Eukaryota > Metazoa > Chordata > Mammalia > Primates > Atelidae > Ateles > Ateles fusciceps. Next base: position 12,948,008 of record JAZHEH010001828.1, on the reverse strand, counting down.
TTCCTTCGGCCTCCCCGGCAGCCCGGACAGACCCAGCTCCTGCCTGACCACAGCCTCTTCATTTCCTATATAGGGAATGGCCCAGGTATTCCCTATATGGCCCTTTTCTGGTCCTGTTACTACCTGTTTTTCAGCCATTTTGGCAGGCCTTGCGTTTGCCTCACAGTGGCCTCTTCAGCCCCATCCTCCGTGTCACGTCTGCCTCTCAAGGTTCGGCTTTTTTTTTCACGGCGGCCTTTCTTATACCAGCCTGTGCCCACGGCCTCGCCAGGCTCCTCTCCTGCCTCACGGAGGTTTTCCTGCCCTGCACTTGCCTCGCAGTGGCCTCCTCTGGATCCGGCTCTACAGGTCTTTGATCGTCAACAGCATCAAAAAGCCCAAAGCTTCCCTGGACTCTCATTTGGTCACTTTTCAGCAGTGTGCCTTGGCTGAACACCTGTCTGTACTTTTAACCCGGAGAGTGTATTTTTGACAGATGTGTAGTAAATTCCGCCTGTGCCTTTTCACAGTGGCGTCTCTTATTTAGTGTCTCATGGTTTTTCTTGTCTCTCTGGGCGTTCGGAGGGGAACGGGCCTGGGCTTGGGCTGTTTGTCTTTGCCCTGGACGTGGTAGCTTCTCATTTCATGTCTTTTTTATATTTTTTAGAGTTAATTGTTTTTCTTTAGGGTCTTGCTCTGTGTCCCAGGCTGGAGTGTTGTCGTGTGATCGTGGCTGCACTGCAGCCGTGGCCTTTTGGCCTCCACTGACTTTCCCACGTCAGCATCTTGAGTAGCATAGACCACAGGCATCGGCCGCCATCCCTGACTAATGTCTGATTTTGTTTGAGAGGTGGGTTCTCACTCTGTTGCTGAGGCTGGTCTTAAACTTGTGGACACAAGCAGTCCTCTTGCCTGGGCCTCTCAATGTGCTGAGATTACAAGCATGAGCCGTCATCCGTGGCCTGCTGTTCGCTTGCCATGAAGTATTAAGAATTTACTTTTTCATTAATTTACTATGATTATATACATTTGTGAGTATATAGATATTTTTAAGTTTTCTGGGATACCAATCTTTTCTTTCTTTTTTTTTTTGAGGCAAGTTACTGCTTTGCCATTCAGGCTGAAGTGCAGTGGTGTGATCTCGGCTCACTGCAGCCTCTGCCTTCTTGGCTTAAGTCATCCTCCCACCTCAGCCTCCTGAGTAGCTGGGACCCTAGGTACAAGCCGCCATGCCCATCCAATTTTTAGATTTGTTGTAGAGACTGGGTCTCACCATGTTTCCCGGGCCGGTTTCAAACTCCTGAGCTCAAGTGATCCTCCCCCCTCAACCTCCCGCTGTGCTGGGATTACAAGTGTGAGCCACTACACCTGGCCTGCCATTCTCTTTTCATGGATCATTAAGAATTTACCTTTTAATTAGTATACTATAAATAAATATGTAGATATGTGTGTATATATATTATATGTAGATATGTTAAGTAAAATTGAAAAAAAAAAATTAACCACAAGTGGCGGCACATGTCTGTAGTCCCAGCTCTTCAGGAGGCTGAAGTAGGAGGAGCACTTGAGCCCAGGAGGTAGAGGCTGCAGTGAACCATGATTTCACCACTGCACTCCAGCCTGAGTGGCAGAGCTACACCTTATCTCTAAAAACAAAAAACCCAAACAAAAAAAAGGGCAGACACGGTGGCTCACACTTGTAATCCCAGCACTTTGGGAGGCCAAGGTGGGTGGATCACCTGAGGTCAGGAGTTCAAGACCAGCCTGGCCAACATGGTGAAGCCCTGTCTCCACTAAAAAATACAAACATTAGCCCAGCATGGTGGCAGGTGCCTGTAATTTCAGCTACTTGGGAGGCTGAGGCAAGAGAATTGCTTGAACCCAGGAGGCGGAAGTTGCAGGAGATGGAGGACAAGAGTGGGAGCAGGACATCCAGTGAGGAGCTGCCACATCATCTTTTGATCACTCCAGGCCACACTTTGAGCGGGGCCTCTGCAAGAATGTGGCCCACCCTCAGATGCCTTGATTCCGACGCTCAGTGCTGGTGGAGGCCCTGTGGGGTCACACTGGGGAACACTGGGGAGGCTTCTCGGGAAAGTGTTGGCTCTTCAAAATCAACATCTTGGTTCATTCCTTTGATGCTGGAGACAATGACCTGTTTCTCCTCATATGTCTGCTCAAGATAGTTACAAATTTAGTAAAGATGGGGTTTCGCCATGTTGGCCAGGCAGGTCTCGAACTCCTGACCTCAGATGATCTGCCCGCCTCGGCCTCCCAAAGTGCTGGGATTACAGGTGTGAGACACTGCGTCCCACCCTTCTTCCATTCTCGCTCAATTTTTCCTTTTCTTCTCTCTTTCTGCCTCCTTTTTTTTCCCTTGATATCCTGGAAACCATAGGGAATATATATGAATCTTAATTCCAAGGGCAATCAAAAAAATTTTTTTAGAGACAGCATCTTGCTCTTTCACTTAGTCTGGAATGCAGTGGTGAGATCTCAGCTGACTGCAACCTCCACCTCCTGGGCTCAAGCAATCCTCATGCTTGACCCCCAAAGTAGCTGGGACTACAGGTGTACAGCACTGTACCCGGCTAATCTGAAAAGAAATCATTTTTGGAGAAATAGAGTTTTGCTATGCTGCCCAGGCTGGTCTTGAACTCCTGACCTCAAGCGATCCTCCTGCCTTGGCTTCCCAAAGTGTTAGGATTACAAGAATGAGTCATTATACCTGGCCACTTTTTTAATGGAGAAGAGTCCAAGAAACACTATCTCTGATAAAAACACCAGCTGAACTCTTGAAGTGTTGCTTTTTTCCACTCTCCATTTTTTCCCTTTCCTTTTCCCTTAACATCAAATTTCACTGAATGCCTCTAGATACAACTTTCCAATTCTCCTCCCCCTTTTTTTTTCCCTGAAGACAGAGTGTTGCTCTATCCCCCAGGCTGGAGTGCCGTGGAGCAATCTCAGCTCACTGCAACTTCTGCCTCCTGGGTTCAAGCAATTCTCATGCCTCAGACTCCCCAAGTTCCTGGGATTACAAGCGCCAGCTAGCACGCCTGGTTAATTTTTGTATTTTTCGTAGAGACGGGGTTTCACCATGTTGGCCAGGCTGGTCTCGAACTTCTAACCTCAAGTGCATGCCTGTAATCCCAGCTACTTGGGAGACTGACACAGGAGAATAGCTGGTACCCAGGAGGTGGAGGTTGCAGTGAGCCGAGATGGCACCATTGCACTCCAGCCTAAGTGACAGAGTGAGACTCTGTCTCAAAATAAATAAATAAATAAATGCTTTTTTTTTTTCTGCCACCCCAGACTTCAGGAAAAGGAGTTTGGAGCTGTGCCCAAGGATCCCAGCCTTTGCCTTCAATTACAAACAGAGTGGAATGTCTCTTAGCTCAGGAGTTTGTGCTGCTCAAGAGTTTGCACAAACACAAAGTGGAGAAACACTGCTTGCTGAAAGGGGTGTGAAAGGCAAAGGACAAACTGGTTGTCCTCTGAAGTGGAGACATTTCTATTCTATTTTGGGCTAAGATCTTGGAGAATCAGGCAGGAAACAAGTTTTGCTGGTTTTCCAATAAGAGACACCCTGTGGTAAGAGAGGCTCTTCTCCCTTTACCTGGTGAGTTACTTTCTCTCTTTGGTACCCAGTTTTCTCATGTTTAAACTTAGGGAGCCAGGCACCTTTGCTCACACCTGTAACCCCAGCACTTTGGGAGGCCAATGTGAGCAGATCACAAGGTCAAGAGATCAAGATCATCCTGGCCAATATGGTGAAACTCTGTCTCTACTAAAAATACAAAAATTAGCTGGGCTTGGTGGCAGGTGCCTGTAATCCCAGATACTTGGGAGGCTGAGGCAGGAGAATCTCTTGAACCTGGGAGGTGGAGGTTGCAGTGAGCTGAGATTGTGCTACTGCACTCCAACCTGTACAACAGAGTGAGACTCCATCTAAATAAATAATTAAATAAATAAATTAAATTAAATAGGGAAGTAAAACCACACGCCCCCTAGGATCCTTTCCTCTTAGTCTTTCTATGAGTTAATTAAAGAGATTTGTTTTCTTATAAGCATACATCCAAAAAGGTACTCAAGGTAGGTTTTCCATGTTTCCTGGAATCTTGTAACTGCCCCAAATGATGTGGGAGTATTTGGAAGAGAAGCTCTTCCTTGCTTCCTCTATTTTTCTTTTAGAGATGAAATCTCTCCCTGTCACCCATGCTGGAGTGCAGTGGTACAATCCTGGATCACTGCAACCTCAAACTCCTGGCCTCAAGTCATCCTCCAATTCCAACCTCTGGAGTAGCTGGGACAACAGTCACACACCACCATGCCCAGCTAATTTTTAAAATTATTTTGTAGAGACAGGGTCTCACTATGTTGCCCGGGCTGGTCTCAAACTCCTGAACTCAAGCGATCCTTCTGCCTCAGCCTCCCAAAGTGCTGGGATTACAGGTGTGAGACATGGTGCCTGGCCCTTCATTGCTTTTTAATAACCTTAATTACCTTCTTTTGAATATCTTTAGAACTACAGTGTTTTTGTCTTTTGAGGCTAGAGTTGAAGCTGATTTCCATAAATAGTCATTTTGAGTTGAGCCTGTTGAATAAAGTGAGTGGCCAGAGATGATGACACAATTTTGGCTAAAACACTTTCTGAGAGAGCACACCGTGAACTCTAAAATGTGCATGCCAGTCACAGGGCCACAGCTCACTCTTCTTGCCAAACTCAGAATTGCAAATGAAAATTATTTATTTATTTATTTTTATCTATTATTTTTTGTTTTAGACGCCCGCCTTTCACTTCAACATCCTGAAGCCCTATGTGGCGATTTTCAACAAGAGCGTGAACATCATGCACGTGAGTCCCTTCAACTCTGGGTCCAGCTGGCACCTCCGGGCAGAGGGACCACAGGCGTATCCCATCTGGAATTTCGGTTGTGCTTTGGGGCCAATGCTCTTCCTCTCTGGGGCTTGGTTTCCCTATCTGTAAAATGGAAATAATAATCTCTACTTAAATGTGGTAAGATCATACAATGGAGTCATGTCCCTGGCACATAGTAGGTCTCAGAAGGTGTGAGTTTCCATGTTTCTCTCACAGAAACCCTTCAAACTCAAGACAGTAAAAACGAAGATTGCACAGTAGCAATTGCTGAGTACAAACCACCTCAAAACCCTTATCATAAAATAAGGGTTTATGATACCTAGCAAGTCTGTGAGACAGCTGGCTGGTTCTTCTGCATGGGGATGGGATCACTCTTGGTACATGAGCAGCTGTGGGATAGGCGGGCAGCTTTGCTGATCCTGGCTCAGCTTTGTTTGGGGCTTCAACAACTTCAGGTTGATCTAGGATGGCCTCAGCTGTGACACCTGGACTTTTCTCCATGTGTTTCTCTGCCCCAGGAGGCACCCTAAGCCTAGTGCTTTTTTCCTCCCATGCAAGCTACTGCAGGAGCAGGCAACTACTGAAACCTCTCTGTGGCACCCTGCAGGATTTGGATGGAGAAATGAGGCAAACCAAGAACAGTCTCTGCTCCTATCCAAGGCTGGTCCTCCCTGGGGACGGGTGCCTGGGGCAGGGGAACAGGAGGATGATTGCGGGGCGTCCATCTTGACGTCTGGGTCTGGGAAGGGGCTCTCAGGAGGCAGTTCCCAACTTCAGCTCTGTTTTTTTTTCCTCTGGCCAGGACAAGTGGCAGCGCCTGGCCTCAGAGGGCAGCGCCAGACTGGACATGTTTGAGCACATCAGCCTCATGACTTTGGACAGTCTGCAGAAATGTGTCTTCAGCATTGATAGCAATTGTCAGGAGTGAGTCCTTCCCTTGGGCCTGAGAACTTGGGCCACAATCTCAAGGGAGTAGGTTGCAAAGGGATGACTGACCAGGGTAACCAGAAGTGCCTTCCTGAAAGAATTGTGTCACGGCTGGGCTTTGAAGGGTGGGGGAAGGGCAGAGAGAAAGCATGGTCCTTTCAAGTAGGCAGAAATATCTGAATATAGGCAAGAAAGATGTGGGTTCGCCACAGCGTAGAGACCCCCAAGAGTGTCTCCGCCATAATGTGAGCTTGAGCCCAGAAGCATTTTCTCCTCCTGGAGGCAGTCGAGCTATGGGAAAGTAGGAACTAAGGATGGAGGATTGTGTAAAAGGGCTATTTTAATCTCTCAGGCATTTACACAATGGCCTGGTGATGGCTGTGTGGTTTAATTAGGACACTGTGTTTGAGCTTCTGCTTTGGGCTAGTTTTGTGACTTTGTTTACCAAGTACGGCTTGCACCCTGTGATTACTCAGGTTGTGACTTTGTTTACCAAGTACGGCTTGCACCCTCTGATTACTCAGGTGATTCTTTAAGATTACTGCTCTTGGAATTTATGGTGGGCTTGACTTTTTAAGAATATTACTTTGTTGGATGTGAGGGCGATCTGGCTGCGACATCTGTCACCCCATTGATCGCCAGGGTTGATTCGGCTGATCTGGCTGGCTAGGTGGGTGTCCCCTTCCTCCCTCACCGCTCCATGTGCGTCCCTCCTGAAGCTGCGTGCTTGGTCGAAGAGGACGACCATCCCCGATAGAGGAGGACCGGTCTTCGGTCAAGGGTATACGAGTAGCTGCGCTCCCCCTGCTAGAACCTCCAAACAAGCTCTCAAGGTCCATTTGTAGGAGAACGTAGGGTGGTCAAGCTTCCAAGACTCCAGACACATCCAAATGAGGTGCTGCATGTGGCAGTCTGCCTTTCTTTAAAAAAAAAAAAAAAAAAAAGAATATTACTTTGTTAAACATACACCTCTTTCACAATAGATAATAGAAAAGAACACCTGCTTGTTTTCCATCATCTTGTGGTTATTTTATAACTTTAGTGTTGAACACTTTTAACTTGTGTTTTATCTACTTTGCCAGACTTTGTGACTACTTTGTAACTTTTTGATCCCTTTAATGTTTAAAGCTGAAATAATGTGGGCTGAAGTCAGTGTCTAAAGGCTGACCGTATATATTGGGACCCTATGCACAAATAAAATTGCTGTTTAGGCATTGCTGTATGGGCACTGTCTATTCAGACCTCCAGACCCTGCTTATCTGTCTATCTTTATTTTCCGCACACTCTCTCTTCCAGGTATTGGGACCCTCTTGCTGGCCGAGAGCTCCCCGGCAGACGTGCCATTCCCGACACAAGAAGGCTAGGATGAGGCAAGCATGTGTAACAGAGAGTAGAAATGAGATGGTGGAGTAGACGGAGCTAGATTTCAGGACATTGAAAATCAGGAAAAGTGGCATGAACTTTATCAAGAGGTTCCCAGGAATCTTTTGAAGGGGTCTGAGCCAATGACAGGTGCAGTCACAGCTGAGCTCTGTGGAGGTCTGCCTGTCGTGTAGACACTACATGGGGCTGACATTGGATGCAAGTTGGTTATGGTGGGGGCTGGGCCAGAAAGAGTTGGAAGACGATGAGGTCTGAGTTTTGTGAACAGTTTTTGGAAGAAGAGTCCAGACTGGAGACTGGGTGTGACAGACAGGAGAGAAGCATGGTGTGCAAGCTGTGCTCTGGGTACCTGGGTGCATGGAGGCAGCTCTCAGAGATGGGGTGCCTGGAGAGAAGAGAGTTTGGAGAGTCAAGTCTCCTGGCTGTTTCTGGATGCTCGATTTCCTGATGGGCGGTAGCTTCTAGCTGCCGGGGGAGAGGTGCTCCTGGGACTTTGCACACGTTAAGTTGTTACCTCCTTCATGCAGGAAGCCCAGCAACTATATTGCCGCCATCTTGGAACTCAGTGCCTTTGTAGAAAAGAGAAACCAGCAGGTTCTCCTGCACTCGGACTTCCTGTATTATCTGACTCCGGACGGGCGGCGCTTCCGCAGGGCCTGCCGCCTGGTGCACAACTTCACAGACGCTGTCATCCAGGAGCGGCGCCGCACCCTCCCCACTCAGGGTACTGATGACTTCCTCAAGGACAAGGCAAAGTCCAAGACTTTACACTTCATTGATGTGCTTCTGCTGAGCAAGGTGGGCTTCTCTGGGATGTGATTCAAGTAACAGAGTGGACATTTATGCCAATGTCAAATGAAAGAGCCTGGAGTCGATCCAGAGGGCACTGGGAGCCATGGAATACGCTTGAAAAAGACAGGTCAGAGAGAGGTTTGAGAGGCGAGTGTGGAATTCAGCAGCAGGGGGACTGCTACGTCTGAGACAGTGGGGAGCCTGAGATTTTACTCTACTTACATGTTAGTAAGTTAGTGACACATCTTTATGCACATCTGTATGTCTATGTCTGTATCTATGATGACATGCACCAGAGCCCTGGGTTACAGCGGCCCATTCATCACTCACAACAGTAGCAGCAACCAGAGTAGGACTGCAGAGCTGGCTCTCCATTCCCACATTCCTCCTAGGGGAGCACAATGCTTTACCTGCAAATACACCAGAATGCAGAGCAGAGAGGGGCCCCGCATTATTACATCTTGGAGCTTATATAGGACAGCTGGCACATCTGCCCCTTCTTCCTTCCGGGGCGAGAGTGAGAATGAGACACAGACAGAGAGGGAGAGAGAGGAAAGAGAGAGAGAGATGTTTGCTTTGTTCTGGAGTAAAAACTACTCCTCTCCAGGGAGCTGGTCATGCCCCTAGGTTGATAGGTTTGTAACCCAGATGCCTTCTGGAAAGATAAGAAGGATTCTCTGAGTTTAGCACTCTAGAATGTGAGCAGCTATCTGCAGAGCAATACTTGATTTCTAACCTCCAAGCCAAATTGCCATCGAAATATGCTGTAACCCACGTTGCAGTAACGCTGGGGGTGGCGGGCCTCAGGGGGCCTAGCCTGGGATGGAGAGGGGCATTGCCCAAGGCCCAGGCAGCTCCCAGGTGCTGGCCTGGAGAAGGGGTGGTTTCCTGGTAACTGAAACCAATCCCCTGGCAACCTCACAGTGATTCAGCCTGGGCGTTTCTGTCTCTCTGTCTCTCTGTCTCTCTCAGTGCTTACCAAGTCACTGGAGGCCACTGGGCTGCTGGGTCTTCCTGAACTTTATTTCTCAGCCCATTTAGCCATCCCTGAGCCTCCCTGCTCTACCTCTGGCACTGCCTGTCCCTGTCCCTCTGCACTGTCCCCAGAGCTCCCCTGGCCCTTCCCTGGGCCTCAGGACCTCAACCTCCATCCCATCCCCCCCTGCAGGATGTCACAGCTGAGCCTGTCCTGGCTGGGCCTCGGGCCGGTGGCAGCATCCCCCGTGGCTGCTCCTGCTGCTGGTCGGGGTCTCCTGGCTGCTGGCCCGCGTCCTGACCTGGACCTACGCCTTCTACGACAACCGCCGCCGGCTCCAGTGTTTCCCCGCAGCCTCCAAAACGGAACTGGTTCCTGGGTCACCTGGGCCTGGTGAGTGTGGCAGCAGGCTGGGTCTGTGGTCTCAGGGTGGATGGACTTCCTGAGGGGTAAGAACGAGGCTCAGGGTGTGGGGGGTGAGGGGGTGGGCTGGGATCTGGGGTCGCAGAGAAGCAGGGGGAGGCGTCCTACTCATTCCTCTGCTTGTTCACTCATTTCTGTGCTATGCCAACCCAAGCCCTCCTCACCGCCTTGTCCCCCACTCCTAGCCTGCATTGAATCCTTTTCCTGCCTGTCTTTCCACATTAGTTCCCCCTCTGCGGGGCTCCTGGGCAGGGGCTTGGGTGCACAGAGAGGTGAGCCCCTGGTGTTCCCACATTCTTCATTGCTGGACTCAAGGCCTCCTGCGCCCACTGTCCAGGGTCCTCTCCCCTGCCTGGCCTATTTCCTGTGATGAGGGTACAGCTGGGCCAGAGGAGAGGTGTGGGCTATCTCCCCACCTCCACCACATCCGGAGGCACCTTCCTCTTACCTTCTTCCTCCCCCAGTGAGATGTCCCAATAAGTCCTGTTGTCAAACTCAGATGAAAGTTGGCCACTCACTTCCCCTTTCAGAAGTCTCCCCTGACCTTTCTCCTCCCCCGGACCTTGCCCTCTGGCTTAGACCTGCTCTCCCCTTTGGGGGACGTGGGCTCAGTCTACTCATTGCCAATGGCAGGATTGATGGATGTGTCAATTCATCAGGTGAAGTGGAAGGGTGCACAGGACACACTAGCACAGAGCCTGGTGCAGAAGCTGCTCCTGGGTGGGAGCCACTGTCCTGATGGACAGTTAGAGTCACGCTGCCCCCTAGTGGCTGCTGAGAAGAGAAGGTACCCTGTGTGCAGAACCTTCTCCATGGAAGGAACTGGAACCTGTGTGGACCAGCCAGGACATGAAGAGATGTGGGGGACCAGCCTTAGGGACATGTCCTGAGGCCATACTGCTCCCCATAAATGTCCCCTGTGAGGACCTCCTCATGGCTGCCTCTGGGCTGACATGACTCCCAGAACAAGAAAATTTTTCCTCTCAAGTTAAGTGGGTCTCTGTGAGCACAGAGTGTGTCTTCTCCCTCTGCCCTGGGATGCACCTTTGGGACTTGGAGATGGCCTCAAGAGAGAGCAGAAGGAATGTAGACAGTAGGTAGATAGGTAATAGGATAGATGGATGGATGAATGCACAGATAGGGAGAATAGATGGCTGGCTGGCTGGATAGGTAGGTAGGTAGGTAGATAGATAGATATTTGGATAACAGGATAGATAGAAGGATAACAGACTGATGGATGGACAGATGGATGCATGCATAGGATAGATGGATGGATGGATAGATAGATTCATAGAGTGGTAGATAGGATGGATAGATTAGGTGGATAGATAGGTAGAGTAGATATGTAGGATGGCTAGATTAGATGGATGGATAGATAGCTAGATGACTGATAGATAATAGGATAAATGAATGAATGTACAGATTGGATGGATGGGTAGATATTTAGATAGAAAAATTAGGATGAATAGATTAGATAGATAGATGACTAGATAGGTAGATAGATAGGTAAATTATAGGCTAGATGGATGAATGGATGCACAGATAGGATGAATGGATAGATGATAGATGGATAGGTAGATGGATAGATAGATAAGATAGAATGGATGGATTAGATAGATGGATAGATCCGTAGAAACATAGATAGATTAGATAGATACATATATACATAGAGAGATATATAGGTAGATATGTATGTATGTGTGTGTGTATATATATATAGGTCGCTAGATGGATGAGCAGATAGGTAGATAAGATGATAGATAGACACATAGACAGATAGATAGGCGGATAGGTAGGCAGATAGACAGAAGAGGGAGTTTATTATGGAAATTGGCTCACAGGATTATGGAGGCTGAGATGTTTCATGGTCTGCTGCCTGCAGGCTGGAGAAACAGGGATGATGGTGGTGTAACTCAGAGTCCAAAGGCCTGAGAAGGTGGAGGTCTGATGTCCAAGGGCAGGAGAAGATGGACGTGCCAGCCCCAGAACTGAGCAAATTAGCCTTTCCTCTGCTTTTTTTGTGCTACCTGGGCTCTCAACAGATTGAATGAGCTCTGTCCACACTGGGAAGGCAGTTCTTCCTTCCTCAGTTTACCAAATCGAATGCCAGTCTCTTCTGGAAATGCCCTCACAGACACACCCAGAAATAATGTTAGACTGGCTATCTGGGCATCCTTTAATCCAGTCAAGCAGACACCTAGAATTAACCATCACAGGAGGTGACGGCCCCTGCCTTGCTTACAGGTCCCTCCCATGGAGCAGGGGATGAGGGTCCTGACTAAGCTGGTGGCCACCTACCCCCAGGGCTTTAAGGTCTGGATGGGCCCCTTCACCCCATCATCTGTTTGTGCCACCCCAATATCATCCGGTCTGTCATCAACGCCTCAGGTACCACCTGGAACACCTGGTGGCAGGTGCTGTGGTGCCTTTGAAGCCTGAAAGTCCCTCTAACCCCAAGCTCCTGTGTGGCCCTTGAGGTACTCTGGCCTCTCCTTTCCTTCTCTCTCAGCCATCTTCCTTTCTTTCTTGTATTCACCAATCCCCATTTCAGCATCTCCTCTCTCCATTGCCCTCTGATCCCCTGTCCTGGTGTTCTAGGGTCCCAAGAGATCTCAACCCAAGGCCCTGCCCTGGAGGAACCCCCAAGCTTAAGGAGATGGATCTTGACAGAGACATCCCCAACTTCATGGGGTCAGGAAAGGGCCAGAGGGAGATGGATGACGGCCCAGGGAAGAACAAGGTCTTCTCTGGGGGAAGGCTGGAAGGCTTCCTGGAGGAGGAGTTGCTGGAGCTGTGTCTGAAGCAATGAGTAGGAATGTTTGAAAGGAGAGTGTGGGTGATGCAATTGGGCATCATTAGTATTCAAGGTCCCGTGCCAGGCCTAGCATCACCTTGCCTGTCCCAAAGCCCTGAACGATGAGGAGGACTTGTGGCTGGTGGAGGATATGGGCTGCTATTTCCTTGATGTCCACCTCTCTGGTGTGGATTAATTCCTTCTACCCCAAAATCCTGTAGCTTGTCTGCCCTAAGTTCATTGCTCTCCTGCTCTAGGCCCTGGCAATCTCCAAAAGGATACTCCACCCCAGCTTGGGACCCCTTCCTTGACCCCTGTGCTTCCCATCTTGGACAGGCCAGGCCAAGCAGGAGAATGGGCAGCATCCTACGGAGACCATGGCTCTTATCTCAAAATTCTGCATGACTTTGGGCCGGTTCCCAGCTGTCTCTGGTTATTGAGGTCTCTTTCAGTTGTGAGTGGTGGAAACCCAACCTGGTGTGGTCAGGTAACGAAGGAGAATCTATTGACTTTAAAGTCCAGGGAGGGTGGCCTTCAGGCATGGCTGGATCCAAGTCTCATACAATGTCACTGGGAATCTGTCTTCCTCTCTTGGCTTTAGCTTTCTCCACTTCACTTTTCCTTTCAAGGCAGCCTTTTCCTCATGACATCAAGTATGAGTTCCAGAGGCTCAGTTCCCATGGGAAAGCCCACATTTCCCCCCGAGTTCCCAGAAATGGCCCATGGTTTACTTGTCCTGGCCTGGGTCACAGGACCAATTTTTCCTCCAATCCCTGTGTCTCTGATGGCCCAGTCTTGGCAGATCTGAGGCTTCCAGAGCTACTGTTATGGCGGCACAAAGAAATTTGATGGTTAAGGACTCAGGCCTTGGACGCGGACAGACCCAGCCTCAGGCCTCAGGCTTATAGTCTGGGACTGTGGGTAGTGACTTTATCATCCAGAGCCTCAGTCTCTGCATCTGGAAAATGGGATGAACACACCCAGGGAACGTGGTGTGTGGCTCCACATGGGGAAAGATCGTTTCTGTCTGTGTCACTGAAGGACTAGAGAGTCCTGCATGGAGGATGTGAGGAGGAAGCTCACGGGGCTCGGCACTGAGAAGAGGATGAGATGCCGCTTGAAATTCTCAGGGCGAGGGCCTTCGACCTCCTCCTTGCAGAGCCTTCTCTCTGACAGCCCAGGAGAGCATGAACTGGGTCCTGTGTGTTTTTCTCCAGATTCACAGCTCGGAGGAAGGTCTCCTCTACACACAAAGCCTGGCGTGCACCTTTGGGGATGCATGCTGCTGGTGGGTGGGGCCCTGGCACGCGATCGTCCGCATCTTCCACCCCCACCTGCATCAAGCCTGTGCTCTTTGCTCCAGGTAGACACCGCGCTGGCTAGCTCTGCCCACAGCTGGGGTCTCTGTGCTGCCTCCAGCTGGTCCTGTGCCCACATGCAGACAGGAGGGGCCGTGGTGGCGATGCCACTGTCTCCCTCTCCCCTGGACTTCCACCTGTCTGACCTCCGTTCCTGTTTGCTCATGTCTGGGCCGTGTCTCTTTGATGGCTGTTGTATGGTCAGGTCTGCCGTAGGGCCACGTCTTGTCACGTGTATGCTTACACCTGGGTCCTGCTCACGTCTGAAATGTGTTATGCCTGGTTACATCTGGTATAGCATTACGACCGGGGTCATGTAGAGCTGGTCACGTGTGGGGCTCATCTGTAACCAAGGACATTTGGGGCATGTGAGGCCTGTCCAGCTGTCCTCTGAGATGCTGTTTGACATTGTCATTTTCTCCTGTTGGTCACATCTGGGCCATGTTTGGAACTTGTGTGAATTCTGGGACCCAGGGTCCCTATATGAACTGTCTGAGACATTATTTGAGTCTTTTCCGTGGCGTGTGTTATAGTATGTTTGGGTCATGCCTGAGGAACTGTCTGGGTCACATGTGGGCTATGTCTGGGACATTAAAGTTACCGTATTTATCTTCTACCTGGAGCCTGTGTGTGGAGCACACGTTTACGGTCATGTTAGAGCATCTCATGTGCATGTCAGAGCATGCTGTCTGCTGTTGGGAATTGTGATGTGTTTTGTGACCATGTCAGGACATGTGAGCACATGTCAGGGCCATGTTCCATGTCCCAGGTCCATGTCAGAAGATGACTTGTTGGAAGATGTCAGAGAGTGCTGGGGCGGACAGGGCGTCCTAGGTCCTTGTGAAGGCATTTTGCAGAGTGCTGAGCTATGCTCAGGAGTTGCAGGACACGTTGGATCATGTAGGAGGCATGTCGGGGCGTGCTGGAGCCCTGACGTAGCTCCTACATGCCATGTCAGGCAGCGTCATTGCTGTGCTGTGCTGCCTCAGCCTGGGCTGCTCTCCTTCCCTCCCCCATCCTCCCTTCTTCCTCTGCCCTCGGCTCCCTTCCTGCTATGCGGGGCTTGGAGGTGGAGAGGTGCAAACCTCTGGCTGGGAGCCTCCCCCTACCCCCAATGTCCCTCCTTTTCCTGCCTCCATGGCCCCTGATTGTCCTCATTTATGTCAGCTGCCATTGCACCAAAGGATGAAGTCTTCTACAGCTTCCTGAAGCCCTGGCTGGGTGAGTATCTGCAGGTGAACAGGGTTGGGAACAACCTGCGGGGCCAGGGGAGGGTGCTGCCCTTGACCCAAGACCCTTGGCTGCCCTGCCAGGGGACGGGCTCCTGCTGAGTGCCGGTGACAAGTGGAGCCGCCACCGCCGGATGCTGACGCCCGCCTTCCACTTCAACATCCTGAAGCCCTACATGAAGATTTTCAATGAGAGCGTGAACATCATGCACGTGAGTTCCTTGAAGCCAGGTCCCAGCTGCAGCCTTGGGGTGGGGGGACCACAGACAGATGTGGTCTGGAATTTTGCCTCTGCTGGGTGGCATTGGGCCATTGCTCTTCCCCTCTGAGCCTTGGTTTCCTCATCTGTAAAATGGGGAAAATAATCCCTACTTAAATGTTGGTCGAGGTGATGTAATGGAGTCACGTCCCTGGTGCACAGTAGGCGACCAGAAGGTATCTGTTTCTATGTTTTTGTCACCCAAGCCCTGTAAACCGAAGAGGGTCATGACGACGATTGCATAGCAGCTGGTACTGAGTAAGAAACCACCTGAAAATTCACTGGTTTAAAACAATACGCGTTTGTGATTGTTAATAAGTCTGTGGGACAGCTGGTGGGTTCTTCTGGATGTGGAAGGGATCAGTCATGGTACATGAGTAGCCTGGGGTCATGTAGGCAGCCTTGTGGGTGTTGGCTGAGTTCTCTCACATGTTTGGGTTTTGGCTGGCTTCAGACTGATACAGATGGCCTCAGATGGGACCCCCGGATGTTCCTCCATGTGATTCTGTCCCTCCAGAAGGCACCCCATGGTTCACAATGCAGGCAGGTTTCCAGGGAGTGAGACAAGGCTCAGCTTCGTTAGTTATTTCCTCATCATTTTCACCACATTGTATTTTGACATCGAAAGCCAATAGTCCCACACAGAATCAAAGGCGGGGGTGGGTGGTGGGGAAAAATAGGCGCTGTCTATTATTGGGAGTTTCTGCAAAATCACATTGCAAAGAGTGAGGATGTGGGGGGGGGGAAGAGAAGACTCAGGGTTTTTGTGAAGTGTCTAGAATTTTTTTAACTTGCAAATCGATGTTAAGCTAGTTACTATTTCATAAATTCTTCTGGAAGAACAAGAAACTCCTGAGTCAGAGACAAAGGATAGGTTTACTGCTGATGACACAGAGAGCAGCATGTGTTTCTTGTTAGACTGCATTTTTTCTGCAAGCTTCCCAAATCCCGTGGGCTGACACAGGTGTGCTTCTGTAAATGCCTGCTGACATCATATACTGCATTACAGGAAAGGGGCATTAGGCTTAGGAATCTGTTTTTATCGCAAGCAGAAGCAACATATCCAGGGGGGTGTCATTACCTGGTCCCTCAAAGTTATTCTCTGCAAACACAACACCGAGACATTTTCCAAGTTAAGAACATCAACAACATGAATGTCTTGCATTCCTGACATACTCAGAAGGGATGCTCAGGACGCATGGAGGACTACCGCTACAAACACAGGATATTTTGTAATCAATTTATAACAATGCAGATGAGGAAACCCAACATTTATTAAGCACTCACCATACGCCAGAAACAATGCCATGTGCCCATTCCATGATACGAGTATGTGTATTTTCCAATTGGATTTTAACAACTCTGTGAAGGAGAGATTATGTATTTCTGCCCCATGGTAGGTGATGAAACTGCAGGTCTGAGAGATTTGGGAGCTAACTCAAGCTCACCCAGCTAATGAGCGAGCTTGGCATGGTGGAGCAGAGTTTCTAACGTGAATTATGTGGCTCCAAAGCACATCATCTTAACTGTTCCTGAGGATTTGACAGGTGGGATGTAGGGGAGGGTAAGGAGTGGACTAATGGCACACGGAGCACAGGAGGCAGAGCTGGAACTTGAGCCTAGGTCTCTTGACCCCCAGTCTTGGATCTTCATCTCTTAATAGTAACAGCTTTTGCCCCCACAATAAGCTCACCTCCCTGGAGAGGGGTCCCTGGGGAGAAGATAAAGAGGCTTATTCTGGGGGGTCCATCTTGGTGGTTGGAGTTGGAGAGGTGCTCAAGGGAGCACCAGCACCAGCTGCTGCACCAGCTCTGTCCCCTTCTCTGGCCAGGCCAAGTGGCAGCGCCTGGCCTCAGAGGGCAGCGCCCATGTGGACATGTTTGAGCACGTCAGCCTCATGACCTTGGACAGCCTGCAGAAATGCGTCTTCGGCTTTGACAGCCATTGTCAGGAGTGAGTTCTTGCCCAGGGTCTGGGATCTTGGGGCATGGACCCAAGGTGGGTAGGTGGGGGAGGGAGGACTGAGCGTGGAAATCAGAAAAACCTTCCTGGAGGAGTTTTGTGATACCTGATCATTGAAGGACTGGCATGAACTTTATCTTGAGGCTTCCGGGGGAGCCATCGAAGGGGTTTGAGCTGATGGGTGTGGTCAGAGCTGAGCTCTGTCAGGGACTGACTGTAATGTAGTACTAAATGGAGTTCAAATGGATGCAAAGAGGCTGGCGTGGGGGCTGGACCATGGACCAGGTGGAGGGGGAATAAATACTAAGGTGTGTGGACAGTTTCAAGAAGGAGAAGAGGCAGGACTGTGTACTGGGAGGGAGAGAGAGGAGTATAATGGGCAAGCTGCTCTGGGCGCCTAGCGGCATGGAGGCACCTCACAGAGATGAGATGCAGGAAGAGAAGAGAGCTTGGAGAGTCAGTCTCACCCTCATCCCCACCCTGTATCGGAGGGGTCATCTGTTCCTGGATACTGTGTGTGCCGATAGGAGGTAGCTCCTGGCTGCTGGTGGGAGGTGCTCCTGGGGTTTCAGGTGCATTAAATTGTTGCCTCCCTTTCTGCCCTCATCCTGCAGGAAGCCCAGTGAATATATCGCTGCCATCTTGGAGCTCAGTGCCCTTGTGGTAAAAAGACACCAGCATCTCCTCCTGCACACGGACTTCCTGTATTATCTCACCTCTGATGGGCGGCGCTTCCGCAGGGCCTGCCGCCTGGTGCATGACTTCACAGACGCCGTCATCCAGGAGCGGCGCCGCACCCTCCCTAGCCAGGGTGCTGATGA
This sequence comes from Ateles fusciceps, assembly GCA_036589455.1. Classification (NCBI taxonomy): domain Eukaryota; kingdom Metazoa; phylum Chordata; class Mammalia; order Primates; family Atelidae; genus Ateles; species Ateles fusciceps. Next base: position 12,930,226 of record JAZHEH010001828.1, on the reverse strand, counting down.
CATCCTCCAAGCCAAGGCCAAGTCCAAGACTTTGGACTTCATTGATGTGCTCCTGCTGAGCAAGGTGGGCTTCTCTGGGATCTGAATTCAAGAAGCAGAAGGGAGCTGCACGTCAACTGTCAGATAAAAGAACTTGGGTTTCATCCAGAGGGCACATTTCTGGGGGAGCCAGCAATGGGCTTGATGAAGAGAGAGACAGGTCAGAGATAGGTTTTGGAGATAACTCTGTGGAATGCACCTAGCAGGGCACGGCTAAATGAAATTGTGAAGAGTCTGAGATTTTACTCTGTTTGTAAGTTAATAAGTGAATTGGTCACATTTTAATCGATACATCTATATCTATGCCTGGGTCTATGTTTATGCTTTTGCCCATGTCTTTCTATATCTTTGTCTCTGAGTTTGTGTCTCTGTCTGACTTTGAGTATGTCTGTGTCTTCGTCTTTGTTATTGGCCATATCTGTATGTCTTTGTATCTGTGTCTTCATCTTTGTCTATGTCTATGCCTTGGTCCTGTCTTTTCTTTTCTTTTGCTTTTGTTTTTGTTTGAGACAGTACCTTGCTCTGTCACCCAGGCTGGAGTGTAGTGGCACGATCTTGGCTCACTGCAACCTCTGCCTCCCAGGTTCGAGTGATTCTCCTGCCTCAGCCTCCTGAGTAGTTGGGGCTACAGGGGCACACCACCATGTCCTGCTAATTTTTGCATTTTTAGCAGAGACAAGGTTTCACCATGTTGGCGAGGCTGGTCTCGAACTTCTGACCTTGTGATCCACCCACCTCGGCCTCCCAAAGTGCTGGGATTACGGGCGTGAGCCACTGTGCCTGGGCTTGTTATGTCTTTTGTACATCTATGTTTGTGTTTTTGTCTATCTCTATATTTGTGTCCATGTCTATGTCTATATGTCTGTGTCTATGTCTTTGTCTTTTTTCCATGTCTGTCTTTGCCTTTGTGTATGTCCATGTTCATTTTCTTCTCTGTATTTATGACTGTGTCTTCATCTATGGCTATGTCTGTGTCAGTGCCATGTCCATCTTTGTCTTTGCCTGTGCCTGTGTCCGTTTTTGTCTATGAGTATTTGTGTCTGTGTGTCTATGTCTTTGCCTATCTCTATGTTTATGTGTATTTGTGTGTATGTGTCAGTTTCTAAGTCTATGACTTGGTCTATGTGTGTCTGTCTGTGTCTATGTCTATATTTATGTGTATTTCTGTGTCTGTATCAGTTTCTAAGTCTATGATTTTGTCTCTGTGTGTTTGTGTCTGTGTCTGTCTCTATGTTTATGTGTGTGTGTGTCTGTGTCTGTGTGTCTATGTCTATGTGTATGTGTGTGTCTGTGTTGGTTTCTAAGTCTATGACTTTGTCTATGTGTGTCTGTGTCTGTGTCTATGTGTATGTCTATTGTGACAGATGTATTAAACCTCTGGATCAGAGCAGCCCATGTCTTGCTCACGGCAATACTATCAGCCAGAGTAGAACTGTGGCACTGACTCTCCATCCCCAAGTCAAATTCCTCCAAGGGCAATGCAACGTTTTTACCTGTATGTGCGCAGAATTTATACCCCAGGAGAGGGGCCCTACATTATGAGTATCAGCACATTTTCTACTGAGAGAGACAGAGACAGAGAGAAAGAGAGAGAGAGAGAGAGAAGGCACCAGCTTTGTTAGAGAGGATGTGCTTTGTTCTGGATGCCATATTCCGTAGACTTGCAACCCAAATGTCTCCAGGGAGACAAGATTCATTTACCACTCTAGAATGTGAGCAAATATCCTTGGAGCAATACTTAATCTCTAATTTCCAAGGCAAATTGGCATTTAATTATCCTGTAACCCAGGTTGCCAGTAACTTTTTCTCAGAAAGTTTCCATCATGCAGAAACATGAAAGCATTCATGGGTCATTGAGTCTTCCCAATAGGGACCCAAGAGGAGGCAAGGAAGCCAGGGAGGAAGCCCATGGGGTGGGGGCTCTGGCCATGGCGACCAAGAGGGGTCTAGGAGTGCAAGATGGACTTGGGTTTCTGGAAAGAGGATGAATCTTCAGAGATTGTCTCAATAAGACTCAAGAGCCTTCAGAGCTGGTGTGACTTTTTATGGTGGGGGGCATTGGGGGGGATTATTGCCTTCTCTCCAGGATGAAGATGGGAAGGAGCTGTCTGATGAAGACATAAGAGCAGAAGCTGACACCTTCATGTTTGAGGGTGAGGGTCCCAGTGTGGGGCTATAGGGGGACCGGGATCTCTCCGTTCCAGGAATGTGGTGGCTGGACCCCCTCAGCCTTCCCATGCCCCTTCCCCCATCCTCCCTGAGGTCTTCAGTGTATGGGTGCTGTCCACCTTCGGGTACTGAAGCAGCCCAGAGACCCAATCCTGTCTTACTGCCCCTCAGGCCATGACACCACGGCCAGTGGTCTCTCCTGGGTCCTCTACCACCTTGCAAAGCACCCAGAATACCAGGAGCGCTGCCGGCAGGAGGTGCAAGAGCTTCTGAAGGACCGTGAGCCTAAAGAGATTGAATGGTGAGTGAGGGTGCTGGTGGCTGTTCCTGAGCCCCTCTCATTAGCTCTGCTCTCCAGGTGGAGAGGGGAGGAAGAGTTGATTCAGCCACTATTGCTTAGTGGGAATAGGAGCAGAGGACCACAGGCAGGGCTTAATACCCGCCCGACTGTCAGGGGAAAGGTTGCAAGCCCTTAGGAGTGAAAGACCCGGGCTGCTGAGAGAATTGGTGATGGTATGTGAGGACAGATAACACCACTTAGCACATGTTCAGCCAATGAACGTCCCCTCCACTCTCTTCCTTTTCTCCCAGAAATAGAATTTTTTCCAACATCTTCACTCCTTGAATGTTTGCTCTTCGGTTGCCTAATTCCTACCGTCCTGTCCAGTCCTGGGATTTATAAGGCAGACCTGGGGGTAAAAGTCATCCATTCTTGTCCAGAACACCTGCACCGTTCATCCGTCCAGTCCTCGTTCAACAAAAGCCCCCACACTGCATTCCACCTCCACGTCTGTGCACGGCATCTTTCTGTGCTCTGGAGACCTGGGAAAGACCCAGCCCAGGGTTCTGTTTTCCAGGTGCTCCCAGCCTGGTGGGGGAACTGTCCCTGGTCAGGTCACTCGCAGCCCACATGGGCAGGGATAGGGCTTACAGCAAGAGAAGCATGACTGGGGGTATAGAAACTGTGTCAGTTGAGAGCCTGAATAATAATCAGTAGATAATTGGGTACAGTTGGGGAACAGTGCTCTAGGTCAACAAGACTGCCTGGGGTCTTCAGGGAGGAAGAGAGAGAGAGGAAGAGAGAGAGAGAGAGAGAAGGAGAGAGCGAGAGAGAGAGCGAGAGAGAGAGAGAGAGCGCAGAGTGGGGACAGAAAGGAGAAGGGGAGAAAGAGGGAGAGACTGAGTCGTGGTGAGATGATAAAACTGGAGATGGTAGCAGGCACTGACTGCGGAAGCCTTGGGGAAAATGTTAATGTCTTCAGTTTTAACCCAAGGGCAATGGGGAACCATGGGAAGTGTTTGAGCAGGGGAGGGACAGGTCAGATCTAGGTACCTGGAAGTCCTTTCTAGGGCTAGTGTGGAGGGCGTACTGGAGAGGACCAGCTGTAGAATAAGGGGGGACATTCTGAGGCCTGAGCAAGGCTAGGACCTGGAGGAAGGAGAGGAAGCACTGGAGGGGACAGATGTCTTAGATTCAGTGTCCTCCCCGTCCACGCCTTTGCTCAGCACAGCAGTCCTGGGAGGGCAAGAAACATTTTTATGATTTTAAAATCAAGAATTGTTTTTGCATTTTTATTTTTTGAAACACATTTTTATTGATGCATAACAGAGGCACATAGTTTTGAAATACATGTGATAATCTAATATAGTCATATAATTGATAAAGATCAAATCAGTGTACTTGGGATATCCATCGCCAGACATATTTGTCTTTTCTTTATGCTAGAAACATAACTAACGTAAGCAAACTATTCTGGAATGTACAGTACATATTGTAAGCTATAGTGAGACCACTGATCTATCAAGTGCTAGGTTTTATTTCTCCTATCAAACCTCATATTTGTACCCGTTAATCAACTTCTCCTCATCCCTTCCTCCCTTCTACCAATCTACCTTCTATTTTCATGAGACCCACTTTTTCCGGTCTCGCATGTGAGTGAGAACATGTGACATTTGTCTTTCTGTGGTTGACCTCCAGTTCCATCCATGTTGCCACAAATGACAGAATTTCAGTCTTTAATGGTGGCATAGTATTCCACTGTGTATACATGCCACATTTTCTTTATCCATTCATCAGTGAATGAGCACTTAGGTTGATTCCATAATTTGGCTGTTGTGAATAGTGCCACAATAAACACGAAGTATAGATATCTCTTCAGTAGATTGATTTTCTTTCTTTGGGATAGAAATTTCTTCTCTTTCTTTTCAGTAGTGGAATTCCTGGGTTTTATGGTAGTTCTAGTTTTAGTTTCTTGAGGAACCTCTGAGCTGTTCTCTACAGTGGCTGTACTAACTGATATCCCCACCAACAGTGTGTGAGAGCCCCCTGTCTCCACATCCTCACCAGCTTCCATCATTGCCTGTCTTTTTGATAAAAGCCATTTTAACTGTGATGAGATGATACTTCATTGTGGTTTTGATTTGCATTTCTCTGACGATTAATGACACTGAGCATTTTTTCCCATCTACCTCTTGGCCATTTGTATGCCTTCTTTTAAGAAATGTCTATTCAGATCTTTTGCCCATTTTAAAATCAGATGATTTGGTTATTTTTCCTATTGAGTTGTTTGAGCTGCTTATATATTCCGGTTATTAATTGCTTGTCAGATGGATAATTTGGGAATATTTTCTGCCATTCTGTGGGTTGATTCTTCACTTTGCCGATTGTTTCCTTTGCTGTGCAGAAGCTTTTTCGCTTGATATAATTTCATTTCTCTATTGCCTGTGCTCTTAAGGTTTTACACAGAAAATCTCTGCCCTGACCTATGTCCCAGAATATAAAACCAAGATTTCAAGCAAAATTATGCGAATGGTTAAAAGCAAAGGCCCAGAAGACTTAATGATAAAAATGAGCTTCCTTATTAAGCTCCACTTTAGTGGTGACTACGGTCAACAGTTTTCTGTGTATTCTTCCAGGAAATGGCTATCCCGATGCCCACATTTATATGAGCCCACACTGTGATATTTATTTATATGAACACACACTGTGCTTTCCCTTGTAAATGAAAGTACATAAAATAGAGTCTGTACATTATCTCTGAGATCCTTTACTTTTCTTAAAATATAAATTTTGGAAAACGAGTTTACTTTCAAATGTGTTATTTATCTTTAATTGACAAGTTTTAATTATATATGTATTAGAGGTACAGTATGATATGATGCATGTATACAACCTGAAATTGTGAAATCAAGGTAATGAACAAATCCATCACTTCATGTATTTATCATCTTTGTGTTGAGAACATTTGAAATTTACTCTCTCAGCAATTTCAACTAATACAATACATTGTTCACTAAAGGCACCACGCTGTGCAGCAGGTCTCAAAAACTTATCCCTCTTGTCTAACTGAAGCTTCTTCCCTTTGACCATCATCTCACCCTTCCCTGTCCCTCCCCTAGCCCTGGCCTCTGGTAACCACTATTCTACTCCTATTTCTATGAGTTCGACTATTTTAGGTCCCAAGATGAGTATAAGATCACATGTGTTTGTGTTTCTGCACCTGGATTACTTCACTTAGCATAAGTTCCTCCAGGTTCTTCCATGTTGTGGCAAGTGAGATAATTTTATCTTTTTAAAAGGCTAAATGGTATTCCATTGTGTGTATATATACGTCAGATGGAAAAGAGCATTAAATGCCAAAACCAATGATAAAAGAGAGTCTTCTTGCACCAAATGAGACATTACAGATAAGACTGGGGTCTTCCTTGACAATCCTGCCACCCCACCTAATCCTCTCTCATTCTCCAAAGGTGTCTCAAAGCCATAAATTTGTTATCTGTCTATCTATCATCTCTATCATCTATGTATCGATCATCTATTATCTATTTATCTACCTATTATCTATGTATCTTTATATCTATCTCTCTATATCATCTATCTCTCATGTTTCAATCAATCATCTATCTCTCCATCATCTATGAATCACTCATTTTTATAAATATATTTCCATATACTTTCTGCTCTTTTACACGTACATATGTATATGCTTGTAACTTTTTTTCACTCAACAGAGTGCCTTAATGCTGTTTTTTTCTGAGTGCTGTATATTTTATTCCATATCTTATTTGGCTCATTTCTACAATGAAGAGGACATTAAACGTTTTTAATTATAGTAAATATTTACAATTTGCCTTCCAGAGTGTCTGTACTGATTTACCTGCTAGCCTGCAGTATATGATGAGATTAGTGATCCCTATTTCCTCCTTTTGTTTAGCTGTATAGTATTCCATTGTGTGGGTGTTTACCTAAACATTTTCCCATTAATGTATATTTGGCTTGTCCCCCAATTTTTGCTAAACTGGACACAATGCAGTCAGCCTGTGTGTACAGTGAATCATTCCTTACATGTATAAGCATCTCTGCAGGACAAATTTCCTGAAGTGCAATTGCTGAATCAAAGACCATTTGTACTGTACAATTTTTTTTTTTTTTTAGACGGAATTTCACTCTTGTTGCCCAGGCTGGAGTGCAATGACACGAACTCAGCTTACTGCAACCTTCACCTCCTAGGTTCAAGCAATTCTCCTGCCTCAGCCTCCCGAGCAGCTGGGATTACAGGCACCCACCACCATGCCCGGCTAATTTTTTTTTTTTTTTTTTTAGTAGAGATGGGGTTTCACCATGTTGGCCAGGCTGGTCTTGAACTCCTGACCTCAGGCAATCTGTCTGCCTCAGCCTCCCAAAGTGCTGGGATTACAGGCGTGAGCCACTGTACAATAAGATTGCAAATCCTTTACTATTAATTGAGTTTTATGGCAAAACTTTTCCGTAACTTTGCTGACAGTACTATTGTATTATTGAATTTTAAATCTTGGCCAATCTTCATATTTCTTCTTTTGATGGATATTTTAAAAAATAAGAGCGAGGCTGAACATCTCTTGTACAGGTTGATGTTATTTGCTTTCTTTTTACGGAACTGGTTTTCTTACTATATTTGCTCTTTTTCTTTTGATTCTTCAAAAGCATTTACCTTTAAGAATGTGTATTAAAATTGATCTTTTTTTCTGTCTTGTGTTGCAAAATATTGCCTAACTTTTAGAGGGCACTTTTGATTAATTTCTATGAAGTTAAATTGGTCCACATTTTTCTTTCACAACTGTAAAATCCATGCATTTCCCAGGATTTTGTTTGCGGGGGGTGGGACCCCTTCACCAAATGTGAAGTTTTTACTTCCTCTCCTGTCTCTTTCTGAGCTCTCTGTTCTGTTCCATGGGTCTATTTTCTTGTTTTTGCAACAGTGCCACACTTTATCATTGCTGTGACTTTGTAACAATTCTTGCTAAAAGTTAAGAAAAGAAAAGGCCTCACTTGCACACAGAGAAGCTGTAGAATTGTGTCTTGGCTCCCTCGATAATGATTGGGGCTGGGGTGTTTCCTTAGGGATGACCTGGCGCAGCTGCCCTTCCTGACCATGTGCGTGAAGGAGAGTCTGCGGTTGCATCCCCCCGGTCCCTGCCGTCTCCCGCTGCTGCACCCAAGACATTGCTCTCCCAGACGGCCGGGTCATCCCCAAAGGTGCCCACACCCTCAAGGGGAGGAGCCTCCTGGGTTGAAGACAGGCCCCTCAGGCAGGGGGCCCTTGTCCTGACTGCCCCTTTCTCTCCCACAGGCGTTATCTGCCTCATCAGTGTTTTAGGAACCCATCACAACCCAGCTGTGTGGCCGGACCCTGAGGTGCGCCCCCCCCCCCCCCCCTCTGTTTTTGTCCATTCCAAGGCTCCTAGAGGAGGGGGCAGGGTTTTGATCAGGAGAATCCAATATCACTTCCCTCCCAGACACACACAACTGTCTGTCTCCCCAAGGCTAGTGGACCTGGGAGACCCCACCCAGCAAGCCTCCTTGGTCTCACCTCCAGGTCTACGACCCCTTTCGCTTTGACCCAGAGAACATCAAGAAGAGGTCACCTCTGGCTTTTATTCCCTTCTCAGCAGGGCCCAGGTAAGGGGCGGCCTGTGTCTGAGGTGGGGATGGGGTGATGGGTACGGGGCATGACAGTGGGGAAAAGGAGGACATTGTAGATGGTTGGAGTTCCAGCTCTCCTTCCCTCCCCCTCCTCTGAAGTTTATGGGAAAAGGTTCATAGAATACGATTGGGTTGGTGCTAGTAGGATCCCTGGTGTGCTCAGAGCACTCTCACACCCTATGCTTGGTCTAGGCTGGGGGCTGGATCTGGACTAGGCCCACAGGATATGTAAGCCCACATGGGGCTCCAGGCATGGATACCCACTTTCTCTGTCCCTCAAGCTGACCTGGGCAGGGTTGGGTGTCCCAGCCGAGGTTCCCAGCTTGATGGGGCCAGGATGGGGTTCTGCCAGGTTGCAGTCAGAGTTCCCGCCCCCTTCCCCCAGGAACTGCATTGGGCAGGCATTCGCGATGGCGGAGATGAAGGTGGTCCTGGCGCTCACGCTGCTGCGCTTCCGCGTCCTGCCAGACCACACAGAGCCCCGCAGAAAGCCGGAGCTGGTCCTGCGTGCAGAGGGCGGACTTTGGCTGCGTGTGGAGCCCCTGAGCTGAGGTCTGCAGAGATCTACTCTACTCTTCCTAAAATGACCCCTGATTCATCAAAAGTGAGGCATAGAATTACCATATGACTCTATGCCACTGTAATGCTTTCCATCCTAGATATATGCTCAAAATAATTGAGAAAGGTGTTCAAACAAAAAGACGCTTGTGCGTGAATGTTCATGGCAGCCCTATTCACAGTAGCCAAGCGATGAAAACAACCCCAATGTATATACTACCAGATGAAAGCATAAACAAAGTGTGGCCCATCCATACAATGGAATATTACGCAGCTATAAAAAGGAATGAAGTACTGATCCATACACTGTGGATGAACCTTCAATATATGATACTGAATGAAAGACATCAGATGCAAAAGGTCACATTGTGTACGATTCTTTTACATAAAATTTTCAAAACAGGCCAATCTGAAGAGATGTAAAGCAGATTGGTGGCTTTCAGGAGCTGTGGGGAGGTGGGACTGAGGAGGGCCTGCTAATCAGGACAGGGTTTCCTCCTGGGATGGCAAAAATGCTCCAGACCCAGATAGTGATGAAGGTAGCATGACATTGTGAGTGCACTAAATGCCATTGAACTGAACACTTTGAAATGGTTGAAATGGTGAATTTTATTTTATGTGAATTCTACCTAAAAATGGTGTCATAACTCATATGTTTTTTCCATCTGGATTATTCACACAGAAATATGTTGTGAGCATCTTTCCATGACATTAAATCATCTTAGGAAACATTATTTTGTGTTTTTTAAAATGTGCATGTTAAGTATTCAAATCAGTCTTAAATTTTTTAAAAGACATAATGTTAGAAAATAATTTAAAAAGGTTTTGCCTCAGTTTGTAAGAATTGTTTCCATGCACATTAATGGCTTGAGATATCATTATCAGTTACAAATCGAGTTATTCTTCACCAAAGGACTTTTGGGGTGGAGATTTTATTTTTATAGCAATAGATGCACAAATATTCCTATAAGATACAGGTGTGGTTAGAGACTTTTCTAGAACAGGTATGCCCTGCAAACCTCACGGACACTGGCTGTTTTGGTCCTATTAACAAGTAGACCACTGAGAAGGGAGAAGGTGACATTTTAGCTTCCCCAGGTAAACGTGATTTTCATGCTCACACTCATCTTATGGAGTGGATGTTAATGCTCTTGCTCAAGGTCACTCAGTGAGTGGCAGAGTGGGGGATAAATCGGGTCCATGTGGCATCAGAGGTCACGCCTTATCCTACCACAGAAGTGATTTTCAGAGTGAGTCTAGCCCTAGACACATGAGATCAACTGGGAACCACTCCGGAGTGAGTAGATGAGACTTTGACAGGGGGTGCCTAAATTTTTAAATGTAATACTGTTGATAGGAAATACATTCACTCATGTAAAAAGTTAAATGTACAGTGACAAGTATTGGTGACGTATTGGTGCTACATATATCCTTCCTCTGCCTGGTCTCTCCCTCTTTCTAAAGGTAAACACTTTTACTCTTTGGGTACCCTTTCTAGCTGGGGCGACAGAGTGAGATTCAGTCTCAAAAAAACAAAAAACAAAACCCACACTATTTCCAAAGCGTCTGCATTGTGTGTTTAATTTCTGTAAGTAACGTATGAGAATTCTAGGTCCTCTAAATAATTAGCAGCCCTTAGTAGTGTCAGTTTTGGTTCCAGCCTTCCTTATGGGTATGCTGTGGCATATCCCTGAGATTTTAATTCGCATTTCCCAGTGACCAATGGCATTGAACCATTCGTGCCTCATATACCTATTTGACATGCCTGTATTTTCTTTGGTGAAGTGTCTGTTCAAATAATCTGCCTATTAAGTTTTCCTTGGGTTGTTTGCCTTCTTATTGTTGGATTTTGAGGGTTCTTTATAGATTTTGTGCACAAGTCAGATGTGTGATTTACAAGTATTTGTCAGATGTGTGATTTACATGTCTTTTTCCTCGGCTCTGAAGTTTCTTTCCTAGAGCACACATTTTAAATTGTTTTGAGGTAATACTTACCAATTTTTTTTTTATGAATTATGTTAACACTGTCATATATAGGAACTCTTTGCTTAACTGGAGTTTATGGAGATTTTCTCCTACATTTTCTTTTAAAACTTTTACAGTTTTAGATTTTACATATAATTCTATGATCACTATTTAGTTAAATTTTGTATGGGGTGTGAACTATGGTTCGACTGATTTTTTTTAAAAAATAGGTATCCAATTGTTCCATACAATTTTTTGGAAAGAGTATCCTTTTTGTATTAATTTGCCTTGCAGGTTTGTAGATCACTCAATTGTTTAAATTTGGGTGGATATATTTCTGGATTTTCTATTCTGTTTCATGTTGACCCAATACCACACTGCCCTGTTCACTGTAGCATTATAGTATGTCTTTAAAGGAGTAATGGGAATCCTTCAACTATATTTTTTTCCAAATAATTTTTGGCTATTCTGCATCCTTTGTGTTTTTATGTAAATTTTACGATCAGTGTGTCTATTTCTACAAATAGTCCTGATAGGATTTTCATTGGCATTTCTATAGATCAATCTGAGGAGACTTAACAATGATATTGATTATTCCAGTTCATGAACATAGTATACCCTGCATTTATTGTCTTCTTGGATTTTTTTTATCAGTGTTTTGTAGCTTTCACCATGACAATCCTGCACATATTTTGTTAAATTTACAGCTGAGAATTTAATTTTTTCTAGTGTACAATGCTAATAAAATGGTATTTTAAAAGTTATGGTCTTCAGTTATTGTTAATACATGATAGAAGTTTGCATCCTGTTTTTGTAAAAGGCCACAGAATCAATATTTTAGGTCTTGCATGCCCTATCTGGTTTTTTCTTCTCTTTCTCCTTCTTCTCATTGCACCTCCTTTTAAAATATAAAAAACATTATTGGTTCATAGGCCATGCATACACAGTACATAGGCCATATTTGATCCATAGACCATGGATTGCTCACCCTGGGATATAGGAATAGAGTTGATTTTTGCATATTGCCTGTCTATCAGATCATTCTTATTGGAATACAATACTGCTGTTATTTTTTCAGTCTTAATTCCCCTTTTGGCTTCATTTTCACACCAATTGTTGCTCCATTTCTTTGCCCCACTATGCAGCAAACTCCTTCAAAGAGTGACCCACACATGGGGTGTCAAATGTCTCCTCTCCCACTCCAAACAGGCGTTGAAATTCCTCAAAGGGGAGTGATGGTTTATGAATGAGATGTAAACCCATGGGACCCACAGGACTCTGCCACACCTGTGTATGTAATTTTCAAAAACACGCTCAGGCCTGGTCTTGTTACTGGCTATTGTGGGACCTTCATCCTCTTCTGAGTGAGTGTGAAGGAGTCACTCTCTGCTGGACAGTTTGGGGACAACTGGCCCTACAGGGTCTTTGTTAGTTAGTTTCATTGTGCGTATGTGTGAGAGCAAGACAAGACAGAGAGAGTGTGTGGGTATGTGACTGTGTTTGTGTGACTGCGTGCAGTATCATAACAGCACATGTGTGTGCATGCATGCAGGTGCATATGTGAGTGTATGTAACTATGTGGGTGGGTGAGTGTGTGTGCACACATGTGTATGTGCTTACACCCTGTGCTGGTGTTTGAGTGTGGTATGTGCATATGTGAGTGTTGGAGTCACTGAGAGACTCTAACAGTCCACATGAGGCTGTGTTCCTGCTCCTGTGTTCCTGTCTTTAATCTATCATTAAGTAACAATGGCACACACACCTGGGGGCTGACCTTGTGTCTGGGAGCATTGTTGTAAACACTTTACTCATTTTTTTTTTTCTTTTTGAGATGGAGTCTCGCTCTGTCTCCCAGGCTGGAGTGCAGTGGCATGATCTCAGCTCACTGCAACCTCTGCCTCCAGGGTTCAAGCGAGTCTCCTGCTTCAGCCTTCTGAGTAGCTGGGACTACAGACACATGCTGCCATGCCTGGCTAATTTTTTGTATTTTAGTAGAGATGGGGTTTCACTGTGTTGCCCAGGCTCCTGAGCTCAGGCAATCCACCCGCCTCTGCCTCCCAAAGTGCTAGGATTACAAATGTAAGCCACGGTGCCTGGCCAACACTTTACTTATTTTAACTCACTTAATTTTCATGATAACCTTGTTATTACCCCCCAGTTTTAGGTGAGAAAACTGAGACATAGAAAGGTAAAGAGACTGGCTCAAATTCCCATGCCGGTTGAGAGCTGAACCATGCAGCCTGCACCTGGAGTCCCTGTTCTTCACCAGGCTGCTGTCACAGCCACCGTCAGAGCCCCCACTCCTGTCCCAGGTCTGCCCTTGCAGTGCAGGCAGCACATTCTGGAGAAATCATGCCTTTAGGAGCATCCCTGAGTAATGACTGTTGGGTATTAGCAGGTAAGTAACCCAGCTCCCTCCCTGTGGATGGGATGACTCCCAGCTACTCTGGAGGCTGAGACATGAGAATCACTTGAATCTGGGATGTGGAGGTTGTAGTGAGCCAAGATCGCACCATTGTACTCTAGCATGGGTGACAGAGCAAGACTCCGTCTCAAAAAAAAAAAAAAAAAAAAGCAGAATCCCGTCCTCTTTGCCCCCTTTCAGTGATGTTCTTGAGGTCCCCTTTCCTGGTTTTGAAGTGGCTCGTTTTTCTGGGGTAATACCCGAGGTTCGTTGTCCCACGCCAAGTAAATCAAGGACATGGACACACATATGGCGTGAGTTTAAGAGTGGAGGTTTAATAGGAAAAAAGAAAGAGAAAAGGAGAACAGTTCTCTCTCCTGTGAGAGAGGGAGCACCTGAATGGAAATTCCTGCCCACCCTGGAGTGGGAGTGCAGGGGATTTATAAACTGGCTTGAGGAGGAGGTGTCTGATTTACATAGGGCCCCAAAATTGGTTGGACCAGGTGTGACCTTTACAAAGCACAGGAGGAAGCTGGCTGCCCCATTCTAATCTTCTGTTATGCAAATAGACTTTCCACTTGGCCTGTCACATTGTCTGCTCCCTACTGGGCATGTGATTGGCAAGGGAAAGGGAAGAGGGAGCCGCCATGTTGGACATGCCTAGTCTCCAGGTTGCCCCTTTCCTATTGGCACAGCTGCCAGTATTCACCCTTGCAAGCTTCTAGCCTGCCTATGTCTGCCGTTGGATTTCACAGGCTGCTCTTTGTCAGAAAAGAAAATGATTTTGGGGCAGCTTTTCATTAAAAGGAAAACCTTACCGAGGACTTCCTTACCCTCATTCACTGCCTAAATAATTTCTTCTGAACTCCTACATCAGTTTGGGATAAGAAACACCATTTTCCCTCCACAGGGATGGTCTCTGCAGCATTTATTGAACAGGGAGTCCTTTCTCCATTGCTTTTGTCAGGTTTGTCAAAGATCAGACAGTAGTAGGTGTGTGGTGTTATTTCTAGGCTCTGTATTCTGTTGCATTGGTCTATGTGCCTGTTCTTGTACCAGTACCATGCTGTTTTGGTTACTGTAGCCCTGTAGTGTAGTTTGAAGTCTGGTAGCCTGATGCCTCTAGCTTTGTTCTTTTTGCTTAGGATTACCTTGGCCATTTGGGCTCTTTCTTGGTTCCATATGAATTTAAAAATAGTTTTTTTCTAGTTCTGTGAAGTATGTCAATGATAGTTTAATGGGAATAGCACTCATCACTGTGCGATCACCGTGTTCAGGGTTGGGGCAGTTCAGGGTGCTGGGGCCAACTGTTCAGAACCAGCACCACCTATGGTCTCACTAAGGAAGGTTCATGCCAAGTACCTTGGGCCCTCTTATGCCTTTCCTCTTCTCCTCTCAAACCAGCTTATCTGATCTCCTGGGACTGCTGCCAAGGCAGCCCCAGCAGCTAAGCTGGCCCTGGCTGTGCCTTCAGGCACTGGCTTCCCTCTGTGGCTTGGATTGTGGTGAATGGAATATGCAGCCTTTGCTTCAGACTGTAACACTGGGCTAGATTAAAAAACAAAAACAAAACCAAACTTTTAAGTTCAGGGGTACAAGTGCAAGTTGTTACATAGGTGAACTTGTGTTATGGGGGTGTGTTGTACAGATTATTTCATCAAGAAGGCATGAAGCCTAGTGTCCATTAGTTGTTTTTCCTGATCCTCTCGCTCCTCCCACCCTCCACCCTCCACTCTTCAAAAGGCCCCAGTGTGTGTTGTTGCCCTCTATGTGTCCATGTGTTCTCATCATTTAGCTTCCACTTATAAGTGAGAACATGTGGTATTTGGTTTCTGTTCCTGTGTTAGTTTGCTGAGAATAATAACCTCCAAACTAGCTTATCTGATCTCCTGGGACTCCAGCTCCATCCATGTCCCTGCAAAGGATAGGATCTTGTTCTTTTTTACGGCTGCATAGTATTCCATGGTATATATGTACCACATTTTCTTGATCCAGTCTATCATTAATGGGCATTTAGGTTGATTCCATGTCTTTGCTATTGTGAATAGTGCCACAATGAACATACACGTGTGTGTGTCTTTATGACAGAATGATTTATATATTTTTGGGCCTATACCCAGTAATGGGATTGCTGGGTTGAATGGTATTTCTGTCTTTAGGACTTTGAGGAATCAGCACACTGTCTTCTACTATAGCTGAACTAATTTACACTCCCATCAACAGTGTATAAGCATTCCTTTTTCTCCAGAACCTCACCAGTATATGTGTGTTGTTTTTTTTTTACTTTTTAATAGTAGCCATTCTGACTGGTGTTGGGTGGCATCTCATTGTGGTTTTGACTTGCATTTTTATAATGGTTAGTGATGTTGAACATTTTTTCATATGCTTGCTGGCTGCATGCATGTCTTCTTTTGAAAAGCATATGTTCATGTCCTTTGCCCACATTTTTATGGGGTTGTTTTTCTCTTGTAAATTTGTTTAAGTGTCTTATAGATGCTGGATATTAGACCTTCGTTGGATGCATGGTTTGCAAAAGTTTTCTCCCATTCTGTAGGTTGTCTGTTTACTTTATTGATAGTTTTTTGTTTTTGTTTTTGTTTTTTTCTGTGCAGAGCTCTTTGGTGTAATTAGATCCCACTCATCAATTTTTGCTTTTGGCATCTTTGTCATAAAATATTTGCCTGTGCCTATGTCCTGAATGGTATCACCTGGGTTGTCTTCTATGGTTTTCGTAGTGTTTTGGGTTTTATATTTAGGTTTTTAATCCATCTTGAGTTGATTTTTGTATACGGTATAAGGAAGGAATCCAGTTTCAATCTTTTGCATATGGGTAGCCAGTAATCCCAGCAGCATTTATTGAATAGGAA
Organism: Ateles fusciceps; assembly: GCA_036589455.1. Taxonomy (NCBI): domain Eukaryota; kingdom Metazoa; phylum Chordata; class Mammalia; order Primates; family Atelidae; genus Ateles; species Ateles fusciceps. The sequence continues at coordinate 12,914,262 of JAZHEH010001828.1, read as the reverse complement.
GTCCTTTCTTCACTGCTTATTTTTTCAGGTTTGTCAAAGATCAGATATTAGTAGGTGTGTGGTCCTATTTCTGGGCTCTCTCTTCTATTTCATTGGTCTGTGTCTGCTCTTGTACCAGTACCATGCTGTTTTGGTTACTGTAGCCCTGTAGTGTAGTTTGAAGTCTGATAGCCTGATGCCTCCAGCTTTGTTCTTTTTGCTTAGGATTACCTTGGCCATTTGGGCCCTTCTTTGGTCCCACATGAATTTTAAACTAGTTTTTTTCTAGTTCTGTGAAGAATGTCGATGGTACTTTAATGGGAATGGCACGGAATTACAAATTGCTTTGGGCAGTATGGCTGGGCCAGATTTCATCACCACTGTGGGTTGGCAGGGAATCTGGTTCCTGCTTTCTCCTGGACCCTGAGGGAAATTGTCCTATGTGTCTGTTTTTCTCAGCAGGAATGAAGAAAGAAGCAGAAAGGGACACACTTTTCAGGCCATTTGATTGCCCCCCCCGGGAACTGGGTTTTTATACTCCTGGCACGGCTTCAAGGGCTGGTTCCTACCCAGGGCCGTCTTTCATGTCACTTAGCTTTCTGCTCCAAGGTGACCTCTGGGGGAGTCTCTGCAGGATGACCATGTTCAGAAGAGCCCCCTCCCTCCCTTTCTAGCTCACCTCAGTGTGGCTTTATGGCAACATCTTGTCACATGTATATTTACACCTGGGTCCTGGTTACACCTGGAATATGTTTACACCTGCAATCATATGCACATGGTCATGTCTGGAGCTCAGCTGTGGCTAAGAGTATTAAGGGCCTGTGGGGTCTGTCTGGTTCTTGTCTGAGATGCTGTTTGAGATGGTCTTTTTCTCTTGCTGGTCACATCTGGGCCATGTTTGGAATGAGCCCAACATCTGGGACTCAGGGTCCCTTTGTAAATGTTCTAAGACATTATTTGAGTATTGTCTGAGACAGGCTTTAGGGTACATTTAAGTCATGCCTGAGGAACATTTGGGACTAGACCTGGGCCACATCTGGGCCCTTAAAGGGACCATATTTAAATCCTATCTGGGGCCTGCCGATGGGACATGCTGAGGTAGTTTTAGACGGTTTCAAGTCCTTGTTAGAGCATATTGTATAATGCTGGGGCTTCTTATGTGTTTTGTGGCCGTGTCAGGACATGTTAAGACATATTGGAGCCATGTCACATGTTCCAGGTTTATGTTAGGAGATGGTGGACAGTGCCAGGAGTGCTGGATCCCTGTAAAGGAATTCTGTAGTGTCCAGCTATGCTCACGTGTTGCAGAACATGTTAGACTAAGTTGGAGCCATGTCAAGTCGTACTCAAGTATGCTGTGCCGTGTTACGCTGTCATTGCTGTACGGTGCTGCTATAGCCTGGTCTACTCTCCTCTCCTCACCCATCCTCTCTTCTTTCTCTGCTTTTAGCCCCTTTCCTGCTATGTGGGGGTCTGAGGGGGAGAAGTGGAAACCTCTAGCTGGGAGCCTCCTCACACACCCAAATTCCCTTCTTTACCTGCCTCCATGGCCCCTGATTGTCCTCATTCATGTCAGATGCCATTGCACCAAAGGGCAAGGTTTTCTACAGCTTCCTGAAGCCCTGGCTTGGGGAGTATCTGCAGGTGGGAACAGAGTTGGGAACAACACTGGGGGGGTCAGGGGAGGGAGATGCCCTTGCCCAGGACCCTTGGCTGACCTGCCAGGGGACGGGCTCCTGCTGACTGCTGGTGACAAGTGGAGCTGCCATCATCAGATGCCCACCTTCCATTTCAACATCCTGAAGCCCTGTATTCAACTTTTCAGGCTGGGCGCGGTGGTTCACACCTGTAATCCCAGCACTTTGGGAGGCCAAGGCGGGTGGATCACCTAAGTTCAGGGGTTCGAGACTAGCCTGCCCAACATGGTGAAACCCCATCTCTACTAAAAAGACAAAAATTAGCTGGGTGTGGTGGCGGGTGTCCGTAATCTCAGACACTCGGGAGGGTGAGGCAGGAGAATTGCTGGAACCCAGGAGGCAGAGGTTGCAGTAGCCGAGATCGTGGTACTGCACTCCAGTCTGGGAGACAATAGCGAGGTGCTGGTGGCTGTTCCTTAGCTCCATGACCCATGTTGGCAACGTCGATGGCTCTCCTCCCCACGTGGGGAGGGGAGGAGGTGTTGTTTTTGTCTGTTCTGCCACCATTGCTTAGTAGGAATAGGAACAGAGGACGACACGCAGGGCTTAATACCAGTCTGGCTATCAGGGGAAAAGCTGCAGGCTGTTTGGACAGAAAAGATCTGCCCTGCTGAGAGAATTGGTGACAATGTGTGAGGGGGAGATGATGCCACTTAACACGTTTAATAAATGAACTTCCCCCACTCCCTTCTTGTTATCCCTGAAATGTCATTTTGCAGGCATCATCTGTTTTAGTTATGACAACAACCTTGTGAGATGGTACTGCTGAAACGCCCATTGACAGACGTGAAGGCGCACAGCCCGGTGGTGAGAGGGATACAGTGTGAGGTTGGCTGGGTGATCTGGGTGCGCGGCGCAGCTCCACCAGCTGTGTGACTGTGGGTAGTCACTTAAATATTTTCCAGACTTGATTTCTCATTTGTAAAATGAAAAAATGGTTAGTATACTTATAAGACTTAAAACAGGCTCCATGACTCGTGTTGGCAATGTCGATGGCCGCCATTCCTGCTCTAGGCTGCCTGCCCATCCCAGGCACACAGGAGGTCTGCAGTGAGCTGAGCCATGCTGGCCACTGGAGGAGTTTTCTTCTGTGTCCCTAGGACCCTGCCTGTTCATCAAGCTCTGGCTTTGCTCTCTGAGCCTAACAGGGATGGAACCGCCAGCAGGTGAGGTCTGTCCTTGCAGAGCGGGTGGGGATTCTGGCGGATGCACCCAACCTCACTGAGGCTGTAGGGCAAGCTGCCTGAATTCCCTGGCTGATTGAGCTGGCAGTGATAGTGGGGTGGGGAAGGACTAGGGGCTCACCAAAACCTGGCCAGTGTCAGGAATACTATCTTCCCCACCGTCCTGCTCAACAGCTCTGCTAGGAGCCCCATCCTTCAAGACCCCCCTCTCCCAAGTCCACCCCACGGCAGTTCTCGACAGGATCCAAGGAGGGCCAGGAGGGGAGCCCTGGATCTGTTGGGCGGAGCATCCTGGGTGTGGGAGGAGGAGCCAGGTGCTGATCCAATGACCTCCAGATATTTCTCCTCTGGGCCACCACGTTACCTGAGATTCTTCCATTATAAATGTCCCTATATTAATACGGCATTGACCCTAATGAATGGGGGTAAGGCAGTATGGCACAGGAAAATGATTTGTACTTGAGGCTCTTATAGACCTGAGCTCCTGCAAGCTCTGCAACTTGGGCTAGAGGCCTGCCCACTCTGAGACTCAAGTTTGCTTTTATGTTTAATGGACGTCTTCCCTCCTCTGGATGCTATCACTCAGGTCTCTCCAACAATCCCCAGGGCTCTGGCCTAGAGAGCTGATGGGAGGGTGCTGGGACAGCTTTGGGCATGGTGATGCAGGTGAGCATCTGATACAAGCAGCCGCAGTTTACATAGAGCACCTGGCACACAGTAGGTGCACTTTATGTAAAGCACCTGGCACATAGTAGGTGCACTTTATGTAGAACACCTGGCACACAGTAGGTGCATTTTATGTGGAGTACCTAGCACATAGTAGGTACACTTTATGTGACATACCTGGCACACAGTAGGTACTCCTCATGCAGCACATTGGGCACACCGTAAGGCACACTTTAAATAGTGTACCTGGCACATAGTATGTGTGCTTTATGTGAAGTATGTTGCACAGAGCAGTTTTGCTTTATGTAGAGCACTCAACACAGAGGAGAAGCATCTTATGTAGAACATCTGGCACACAGTAGGTGTGCTTTAGAGCACCTGGCACACAGCAGGTATGGCTTATATAAAGGGCCAGGGACTCAAGATACAGGATTTGTGAAGGGCACCCAGCATACAGTAGACACTCTTGATCTGGAGCACCTGGCACACAGTAGGTATGCTTTATATACAGCACGTGGCACAGAGTAGGCACGCTTTATATAAAGTACTCTGCACAAAATAAGCTTACATTACGTAGAGCATGCTGCACACAGTAGGTGGACTTCATGTGGTGCGCCTGGCACATAGTAGACAGAATTTATGTAGAGTACCTGGTACACAGTAGGTACACTTTATAGTGAGACTGGCACACAGTAGTACTTTCCATACAGCCTTTTGCGCAGAGTAGAGACAGGCACACAGCAGCTCAAGTGCTAGTTGCCATTCCCTTCCCTTCAGCCCCTCTTTTGGGGCTCCCTCTTCTTAGGAGCCTTCTTCTGTCACCCTCTAAGGCCTCATCCGACATCCCATTCCCCAGATGGGGAGCCTGAGCCCAGAAGGGCCGCACTGCCTACAGTCAGAGAAAAGACAGGGCAGAACAAGGACTCCACTCAGGGTCCTCTCGCTCTGCCCTCCCCTGCCTGGACCCCATCCGGCCCCTCTCAGCCTCATCATCTGTGCCTCCGCTCTGTCCTAAGCTGAGCCCAGCCTCTGGGTTTGCTCCTCCAGAATCTGACCCGGGTAATCCTCAGTGGGGCTGGGGCTGGATTCTTCGTTCCTGCTTCCAGCAGTCAGTTCTCAACTCAGGCCCTGGGCTGCCTGGAGGCAGGACCTGAACTCTTGCCAGGCTGTGAAGTCAGAGGTGAGACGCTTCTGTCTCTGAACCTCCTAAGTCTGCACCAAGAAATGGTGCCTGACATGCTCCCCGCCCATATTTGGAGAGGAACCCAGATGATCTGGGACAAGGGTCTGCCTGGCCCAGCTCAACTGGCTGTGAACTCTCATGATAAGTTCATGCTTTTATCTGAACACCCTTGTGGAAGGGCAGGATGGCTGTAAACTTGGGGTTCGGAGTCCCCTTAACCACCCCCCCCAACTTCTCCTCCAAACTGCCAGGAAGGTGCTGAGACCTGAGAATTCAGTGCTCGTGCTGGAGCACCCTGAGCGGGCTCATCTGCACCCAGCTGGCCCAACCCCAGGTTTTGGGTGGCTGCCCAGGCACGGAAGACACACCCAGGCTGTGGGGGATTGGCTGGCCCAGCCCAGCCCAGCCTCCCAGGGCCTTCCCTAGATCAGAGGCCAGAGGCAAAGACTTCCCAGAAGAGGAGAGGAAGTTGTGTGGAACAAGCTGCTTCTGACAGAAGGTGCCAGGCTGGAGGTGGTGGGACTGCAGAGTCCTGGCCTGGGATGGGGGAGGGGCACCGCCCAAGGCTGGGGTGACTATAGGCTGCTGGCCTGGGAGACTGGTGGTTTCTTGGTAACTGGACTCCTAGCAAACTCCTAAGGATTCAGGCTGGGGCTTCCTGGACTCTAAACAGCTCCTGTCTCTTTCCCTTTCTGTGTGCTTACCAGGTCACTGAAGGTCGCTTGGTTGTTGGTTTTGGTTGGGCCCTTCTGGACATTAGACCTCAGCCCTTGCTTACCCATCCCTGAGCCCTCCCTGCCCTGCCCCCTGCTGTCCCCTGAGCTCCCCCCGGCTCTTCCCTGGGGCTCAGGACCTCACCCTCCATCCCATCTGCCCTGCAGGATGTCGCTGCTGAGCTTGTCCTGGCTGGGCCTCGGGCCGGTGGCAGCGTCCCCGTGGCTGCTCCTGCTGCTGGTCGGGGTCTCCTGGCTGCTGGCCCGCGTCCTGACCTGGGTCTACACCTTCTACGACAACTGCAGCCGGCTCCAGTGTTCCCCGCAACCCCCAAAACTGAATTGGTTTCTGGGTCACCTGGGCCTGGTGAGTGTGGAGGCAAAATGGGTCTGGGGTCTAGGGAGCTGAGTACTGAGGGTGGCTGAGGAGTGCGACGGCAGAGGAGCGAGGGAGGCAGCTCACTCGTCCCCCCCCCCCCGCTCACTCGGTCCCCCTCCCCCGCTCACTCGTCTCCCTTCCCCGCTCACTCGTCCCCCTCCCCGCTCACTCGTCCCCCTTCCCCGCTCACTCGTCTCCCTCCCCGCTCACTCGTCCCCCTCCCCCGCTCACTCGGTCCCCCTCCCCGCTCACTCGTCCCCCCCCCCTCCCCGCTCACTCGGTCCTCCTCCCCGCCGTTCCCCCTCCCCGCTCACTCGTCCCCCTCCCCCGCTCACTCGTTCCCTCTCCCCCGCTCACTCGTCCCCCTCCCTGCTCACTCGTTCCCCCTCCCCGCCGTTCCCTCTCCCCCGCTCACTCGTCCCCCCCCTCCCCGCTCACTCGTCCCCCCTCCCCGCTCACTCGTCCCCCTCCCCCCTCACTCGTTCCCCCTCCCCCGCCGTTCCCTCTCCCCCGCTCACTCGTCCCCCTTCCCCCGCTCACTCGTCCCCCTCCCCCCGCTCACTCGTTCCCCCTCCCCGCTCACTCGTCCCTCTCCCCGCTCACTCACTCCTCTCTACCTACCAGTTCCTTCCTCAGTGTACCCTCAAATGCTATTCTCTCCTGAAACCCCCCTCAGAAACACACACAGCAATAATGTCTGACTGGCTACCTAGGCATTCCTTAGCCTAGAATTAACCATCACAGGAGGTGACATCACCTGACTTGCTTTCAGATCGGTCCTACAGAGGAGGGCTTGAAGAAATTGACCGAGATATCGGCCACCTATCCCCCAGGCTTTAGGATATGGCTGGGTCCCATCATCCCCTTCGTCATTTTATGCCACCCTGACATCATCCGGTCTCTCACCAATGCCTCAGGTACCCATGCACAGCCTGTGGTGGTGGGTGGCAGGCTAAGCTTCTGTGTGGTCCCTTCAGTACCCAGGCCCCTCACTGAGACTTCCATCTCACTGTCTTCTCCCTCCGTTGCCATTTGCTCCGTCTTGGTGTTCTGGGCACCACTGGAACTCCCAGAGGCCTCAATCCAAAGCCCTTTCTTGAAAGCCCATGCTTGAGTAGACGGGTCTAGACAGGAAGTTTTAGCTTCCTGGGGTCAGGAGTGGGCAAGAGAGAGATGGGTGTGACAACCCAGAGGAGAACTGGGCGTGTGCTGGGACAGGCTGGAAGGCTTCCTGGAGAAGTTGTTGGAGCTGGGTCTGGACTCATGAGTAGGAGTTTTTGAAGTGTGGGTCAGGATGATGCAGTGGGCATCACTGGTATCTGGGGACCCCGCCAGTCTTGGCGTCAGCCTTGTCCATCCCTCAGCCCAGAGCGGTAGGAGGACTTGTGGCTGGTGGAGAATCTGGGCTGCTGTTTATGTGACGTCCACCTGTGACAGGTCAGTTCCTTCTACCTCATCCTGACACTCGTCCACACCAAGTTTACTGCTCTCCTCCTACAGGTTTCAGGAATCTCCGATGGGAGATCCCACACCAGCCAGTTGATCTCCCCCTTGCTCTCTGCTCTTCTCTTCCTTGTACAGACCAGGATGAGCAGGGGAGGGGGCAGCGTCCCACAGAAACCATGGCTGACCCCAGAATGCTTAGTCATTGTGCAAGTCACCAGCTCTCTCTGGCTGCTGAGGTTTCTCCCAGTTGTGAGTGATGGAAACTCAACTTCATGTGCTCTAAATAAATAAAGAGAATCAAAGGAGTGTAAAGTCAGGGGAAGGTGGTCTTCAGGCATGGCTGGATCCAGGTGTCAATGAACATCATCAGGAATCTGTTTTCTTTCTTAATTTCACCATTTTTCTGCATCGCTTTTCCTTTTAAGGCAGCTCTTTTCTTATGGTGTCAATTATGGGTCCCAGTAGCTCAGTTCTTGTCAGAAAGCTCACCTTTTCCCCAGGGGGTCCCACAAATAGCCTATGATTTCTATATTATACCTGGCTATATCTGGCATGTTTTACCTGGGATCATATGGAGAGGTCGTCATGTGTGTGGCTCAGCTGTGGGCAAGGATACTTGGGGCATGCCCCAGACTTTCTGCTTCTTCTCTGACCTGTGACTTGAAATTGTCTTTTTTTTTTCTTGTCATGTCATGGCCATGTTTGTGGCTTGTCCAAAATCTGGGACCCAGGGTCCCTTTGGAATTGTCAGAGTTACGATTTTAGTCTTCCTGAGCCAGGTCTCAGAATCCATTCCAATCACCCTTGAAGAAAAGTCTTGGTTATACCTGGGACATGTCCAGGACATTTAAGAAATCATATTTAAATCCCACCTGGGGCCTGTCTGTGAGGTCCTGTCAGACTACCTCAGGTCCATGTTGGATGATGTGTTGTTTAGGGATCATGTGTGTTGTCATGTCACGGCATGTTAACTTATGTTGGGGACATGACCCAGGTCCCAGGTCCCAGGTCCCAGGTCCATGTCAGGAGATGATAGAGAGTACTGGGGCAGACATATCCCTTTAACGGTGTTTAAAGGCCCCTTTAAAGGTATTTTGTAGAGTGTGGAGCTGTGCTCGGGTGTTGCACATGCTGGGCCCTGTAGTAGCCGTGTCGGCATGGGGTGTGCTACGCCCTGTTAGCTTATGTCATTGCTCTACTGTGCTGCTGCGGCCTGGTCTGCTCCTTCTCCCTTTATACTCCCTTCTTCCTCTGCCCTCGGTCCCCTTCCTGCTATACTGGGCATGGAGTGGGTAAAGTGCTGATAGGGAGCCTCCCCCTACACATGAACTTCCTCTCTTGTTCTCTACATGGCCTCTGATGCTCCTCATTCATGCCAGCTGCCATTGTGCCCAAGGATGAGCTCTTCATCAGGTTCCTGAAGCCCTGGCTGGGTGAGTGCCTGCAGGTGAAAGGGGCTGGGGACGACCTTGTTGGGGGTGGGGAAGGTGCTGCTCTTGCCCACTGGCCTTGGTTCCCCTGCTAGGAGAAGGGTTACTGCTGACTGCTGTTGACAAGTGGAGCCACCGCCGTCGCATGCTGACGCCCGCCTTCCACTTCAACATCCTGAAGCCCTATGTAAAGATCTTCAACGAGAGTGTGAACATCATGCTCGTGAGTCCCTTGAACCCTGGGTCCCAGCTGGAGTATTGGGGTGGAGGGACCACAGATAGATCTGCTCTGGAATTTTGGCTCTGCTGGGTGGCATTGGGCCATTGCTGTTCCTCTCTGAGCCTTGGTTTCCTCATCTGTAAAATGGGAATAATAATCTCTACTTAAAAGGTGGTAAGATAATGCAAGAGTCATGTCCCTAGCACATAGCAGATAGTCAGAAGGTGTCAGTTTCTGTGTTTTTCTACGGAAGCCATGTAAATGCAAGAAAGTAAAGATGAAGACTGCATAGTCATCTTTGGTGATTACAAACCACTTGAAAACTCACTGGCTTAGAGCAATAAGGGTTTACGATTGCTAACGAGTCTGTGAGACAGTTGGCTGGTTCTTCTGGATGTGGAAGGGGTCACTCTGGGTACATGAGGTGCTGTGGGTCAGGTCGGCAGCTTTGCTCATCCTGGCTCAGTTCATTCACAAGTTTGGGGCCTCACTAGCTTCAGGCTGATCTAGGATGGCCTCAGCTGTGACACCTGGATTTTCCCCATGTGATTCTCTGCCTCCAGAAGGCACCCTATTGTTCACATGGCAGAGATTGGGTTCTGAGAAACTGTGAGGAGGCTGCAATGTCTGTGGACAGTGTCTCTGCACTGTTTCAAAGTTCAAGCAGCCTTGGGTATATTAGAGTTATTATATCATCATTTTCACCATATTGTATTGGCCAAAGAAAGTCAAAAGTCCAGCACAGACTCAAAGGAGTGTAAGGTAGATTCCAGCTCTTAATGGGAGTTGCTGAAAAATTACTATGCAAAGGGTGTAAATACAAGGAGAAGTGAAGAACTGGGGGGATCAGGATTTTGTGAAGTGTCTAGGTTGTTTTTTAAATTTGCAAGCTGATAAGTTAGATTGTTACTGTTTCATGCATTCTAACAGAAGACACAAGACTCCTGGGTCAGAGAACAAAGGGTAGTTGATCACTCATGGCACAACAGGCAACATGTACTTCTTGTTGGTTTGTATCCTTTTTCAGAGTCAACCTAAATTCCATGGGGGACACTGATGGGCCTCTATGGCAGCCTGCTCATGCACTACACTGCATGGCAGACAATGGGCACTAGGCTTAGGGAATCTGCTTTAATAGCGGCAGAAGCAAGCCTGATATTAATCCAGGGGGGAGTCACTGCCTTATCTCTCCAGGTTGTTCTCTGCAAACACAACTCTGAGACATGGCTCAAGTAAGAACATCACGGTCTTGCATTGGTGGCATACCCAGCAAGGACACTCAGGGCTGATGAAGCAGTGCCTCTTCCAACACAGGGATATTTCTGAAGTGAATTTCTCACAATGGAGATGAATAAAGCAAACATTTACTGGGCACTCACCATATGCCTGAAAAAACGCCATGTCCCAATGCCAGGATATATGTTGTCTACTTTAATTTTAATAACCCTGTGAGGTTATGATCATTTTTGCCCTAATGCAGATGATGAACTGAGGGTCAGAGAGATTAGGGAGGTCAACCAGTTAGTAAGTGAGCTAGGAGTGGTGGAGCAGAGATTCTATCCTGGTTTATCTGGCCCCAAAGCAGACTGTCGTCACTGTTATTGAATATTTGACAGGTGGGACCTAGAGGAGGGCAATAGGTTGACCGAGGGCACACAGAGCATAGGAGGCAGAGCTGAGACTTGAATGCAGGTCTCTTGACTCGCAGCCATGGGTCTTCGTCTCCTAATACCAACAGCTTCTGCTCCCATCCATGTCTGGTCCTCGTTGGCAATGGGTTCCTGGGGCAGAGGACCAGGACGCTGGTTGTCAGGAGTCCATCCTCATGTTTGGGGCTGGGGAGGGGCACCAAGAATGCAGGGTCTGGCTCTAGCTGTCTTCCCTTCTCTGGCCAGGACAAGTGGCAGCGCCTGGCCTCAGAGGGCAGCAGTCGTCTGGACATGTTTGAGCACGTCAGCCTCATGACCTTGGACAGTCTGCAGAAATGCATCTTCAGCTTTGACAGCCATTGTCAGGAGTGAGTCCTTCCCAGGGCCTGGGACGGGAGTCCATGGACCAAAGGGAGTAAGCTGGGGGAGGGAGGAATGAGCAAAGTAACCAGAAGTACCTTTCGGGAGGATTTGTATCATAGCTGGGCTTTGAAGGTCAAGAAAGGGGAGAAAGTGTTGTCTTTCCAGGTGGGTAGAAATGTTTGAGTAACAGCAAGGAGGTTAGGATGACCCAAGCATATGCAACAGACAGGAGAAATGAGGTGTGGAAGTAGACAGAGTTAGATATTTAGGACACTGAAAATCAGGAACAGTGGTATGAAGTTTATCAAGAGATTTCCAGAGAGCTTCTGTAGTTTCAGCTGATGATGGAACTGCAAAGTAAGAGCTGAGCTGTGTGGGAAACTGACAGCCCGCCACCACACCTGGCTAATTTCTGTATTTTTAGTAGAGAGGGGGTTCGCCATGTTGGCCAGGCTGGTCTTGAACTCCTGACCTCAGGTGATCTGCCCACCTTGGCTTCCCAAAGTGCTGGGATTACAGATGTGAGGCACTGAGCCCAGCTGCTCCTTCTTTACAGAGTGGAAGGTGGCGGGGGGGAGAGAGAGAGACAGACAGAGAGAGAGTTGGTTATGGTGGGGCTGGAGCAGAGATGAATTGGAAGGGGATGAAGTCTGAGTTGTGTGCACAGTGTTGGAAAATGATCAGTACTGGACACTGGATGGGAGACAGAGAGAAACATGGTATCCAACCTATACTCTGGGTGCCTTGGTGCATGGAGACAGCTCTGAGAGAGAGGGTGCAGGGAGGGAAGAGTCTGGAGAGTCAATCTCATGACTGATACCCACCCTGTATCTCTAGGACCATCTGTTTCTAGATACTCAGTTTCCTGATAGGTGGTAGCTCCTGGCTGCTGGAGGGGGTGTTCCTAAAGCTTTGCATACGTTCAACTGTTCCTCCCTTTCCATCCTCGGCCTGCAGGAGGTCCAGTGAATATATTGCCACCATCTTGGAGCTCAGTGCCCTTGTAGAAAAAAGAACCCAGCATCTCCTCCAGCACATGGACTTTCTGTATTACCTCACCCATGATGGGCGGCGCTTCCGCAGGGCCTGCCGCCTGGTGCACGACTTCACAGACGCCGTCATCCAGGAGCGGCGCCGCACCCTCCCCACTCAGGATATTGATGACGTCCTCAAAGACAAAGCCAAGTCCAAGACTTTGGATTTCATTGATTTGCTTCTGCTGAGCAAGGTGGGTTTCTCTACGATCTGAATTAAAGTGATAGAATGGAGCTTGATGTCAAATGTCGGACGAAATAAATTGGACTTGATCCAAAGGGCACTGGGAATCATGGAGATGCTTGAGAACGGGAAGGTCACAGATAGGTTTTAGAGATGACTCTGTTGAAAGCAGGCTGCAGGGGACTGCTAATTCTGCAACTGTGAAGAGCCTGAGCTTTCACTCAACTTACAAGTTAGTAAGTTAGTCTTCCACATTTTTATGTATATCTCTATGTCTATGTCTTTGTCTCTATCTACTATGACAGATGCACCAAAGCACTGGACCACAGCAGCCCACTAGTTATTTACAGCAATAACAGCAGGTGGAGTAGGACCATAGAGCTGGCTCACCATTCCTAGGGCAACGCAATGTTTTTACCTGTAAATGCACAAGAATTTGCACCACAGGAGAGAGGCCGCTACATTCTGAGTCTTATAGCTTATATAGGACAGCTAGCTCATATGTTCCTTCTTCTTACAGAGAGAGAGAGAGACAGAGAGACAGAGAGAGAGAGAGAGACAGAGAGAGAGAGAGAGAGAACACTTTGTTCTGGAGTATAAACTACTCCTCTCCAGTGAGATGGCAATTTCTATAGTTTTGTAACCCAAACATCTGGAAAGATGAGATTCTCTGAGTTTGCCACTCTAGAATGTGAGCAAATATCTTTGGAGCAATACATAATTTCTAAACTCCAAGGCAAATTGCCATTTAAACATCCTGTATCCTAGGTGGCCAGTATCTTTTTCTCTCAAAGTCTGCATTATGCAGAAATGTGAACGTATTCAAGAGCCATCAATTCCTGCTGCCAGGGACCAAAGAAGAGGCAAAGGAGCTGGGGGGGAAGCCCTTGGAGTGGGGGCTCTGGTGATGGTGACCAGGAGAGATCTAGAAGTACAGAGTGGGTTTGAGTTTCCAGAAGAAGATCGGATCGTCAGAGATTGTCTTAGGTTAGACTCGGGAGTCTCAGAGATAGTATAATATATGTGTGCGTGTGTGCGTGTGTGCGTCTTACTTTCTCTTCAGGATGAAGATGGGAAGCCATTGTCAGATGAGGATATAAGAGCAGAGGCTGACACCTTCATGTTTGCAGGTGAGGGTCCCAGTGTGGGACTACAGTGGAGACAGAGGTTCCTCCGTCTCAGGAACCTGGTGGGTGGGCCATGGATCACTCCATTCTGCCCATCTTCCCCCTCCCTCCATCCTCCTGAGGGTCTCAATATGTGGGCGCTGCCCACCCTCTGGTGCTGAAGCAGCCTGGAGACCCAATCCTGCCTTGCTTCCCCCTCAGGCCATGACACCACGGCCAGTGGCCTCTCCTGGGTCCTGTACAACCTCGCGAGGCACCCAGAATACCAGGAGCGCTGCCGGCAGGAGGTGCAAGAGCTTCTGAAGGACCGTGAGCCTAAAGAGATTGAATGGTGAGTGAGGGTGCTGGTGGCTGTTCCTGAGCCCCTCTCATTGGCTCTGCTCCCCAGGTGGGGGAGGGGAGGAGGGAGTTGTTTTTGTTGATTCTGCCACTATTGCTTAGTGGGTATAGGAACAGAGGACCACAGGCAGGGCTTGATACACAGCCCAAGTGTCAGGGGAATGGTTGCAGGCCTTTAGGACCGAAAGAGCAGGAATGCTGAGAGAATTGGTGACAATATGTGAGGACAGATAATGCCACTTAGCATACATTCAGCAAATGAACTTCCCCTCCACTCTCTTTCTCCCAGAAATACCATTTTTTTCCAAACGTCTTCACTTCTTGGGTGTTTGCTCAGGTGAGGAGGGGGAAGTTGTTTTTGTCAGTTTTTCCATTATTGCTTACTAGCACTAGGAGCAGGACCCAGAGGCAGAACCTGGTATCCAGCCTGGCTAGCAGGGGAATGTTTTCAGGCTTTTGGGACAGAAAGACCTAGCCTGCTGAGAGATTTAGTGACAATATAGGAAAGCAGACGGTGACACCTAGACACATTCAGTCAATGAATTTTCCTTTCACTCCTTTCTTGTTTTTGTCTGAATTATCGTTTTTTCAAACATCTTTACTTCCTGAATGTTTGCTGTTCTATTTCTTATTTCCTACCCTTCAGTCCAGTCCAGGGATTCATAAGAGAGACTTGGGGGTAAAAGTCATCTATCTTTTGTCCAGGACACCTGCATCATTCATTCATCCAGTCTTCATTCAGCTAACTCTTCCACATGCCTTTCCAATGCCACTTCTGTCTCCCAGCACCTTTCTGTGCTCTGGAGACCTGGAAAGAACCCTGCCCAGGGATGTGTTTTCCAGGTACTCCCAGCCTAGTGGGAACAGTCCCAGGGCAGGACGTTCCCAGTCCACATGTGCAAGGACAGAGTTGAGAGCAAGAGAAACATGGCTGGCAGTATGGAAAGTGTATTAAGCCAGATGTGGTGGCTGGTGCCGGTGATACCAAGTACTAAGGAGGCTGAAGTGGGAGGATCACTTGAGGTCAGGTTTAAGATGAACCTAGGGGCCAGACATGGTGACTCACGCCTGTAATCCTAGCACTTTGAAAGGCTAAGGTGGGCAGATCATGAGGTCAAGAGATCGAGACCATCCTGGCCAACACAGTAAAATTCTGTCTCTACTAAAAATACAAAAATTACCTGGGTGTGGTGGTGCGCACCTGTAGTTCCAGCTACTCCGGAGGCTGAGACAGGAGAATTGCTTGAACTTGGGAGGTGGAGGCTTCAGTCAGCAGAGATTGTGCCATTGTAGTACAGCCTGGCAACAGAGCAAGACTCCATTAAAAAAAAAAAGATAAACCTGGACAATATTGAAAGAACCCATCTCTAAAAAAGTAAAAAAACAAAATAATAAAGCGCCTCAACTGAAACTCTGAATGGTGATCAGTAGATGTTTGGATGCAGTAGTGCTCTAGGTCAAAGAGACAGCCTGGGCAAAGATGCAGAAAGGAGGGGTGGGAGAGGGGGAGAAGAGGGAAAGAGAGAAGGAGTGGTTTGTGCGTAGGGGGAAGGAGATGGTTATAAAGGGAGAAAGAAGTAAGAGGGAGGGGAAAGTGAGCGAGAGCAAGATAAAGAGAGGAGGGAAGAGAGAAGGAGACAGACAGAATGAGAGAGGAAGAAACTGAGTTACGATGATATAATAATAATGGAGGTGAAAGCAGAGTCTGGCTGTAGAAGACATGGGAAAATGATAATGGCTTCCATTTTAACCCAAAGGCAATGGGGGAGCCATAACAAGTGGCTGAGCAGGGGGAGGGACAGGTCAGATCTGGGCGCCAGAAAGATCTTTTCAGGTGTACTGTGGAGGGAGGACCAGCTGTAGAATGAAGTCCCAGTGAAGACATTCTGAGACCTGAGCCAGGCCAGGGGCTGGGGATGGAGAGGAGGCAAAGGACTGGGCAGGTGTTTTGGAGGCAGTGTCCTCCCGTCCAAGCCTTTGCTCAAAACAGCAGTCTTGAAAGGTGGCAACACATTTTTATGCTTTTAAAAACCAAGACATCAAGCAACATTATGCACTTTTTAAAGAAACTGTCCAAAAAAATGTATAAAAATGAGCTTCCTTCTTAAGTCTCACCCTAGTGGTTCTACCCTCAATGGCTTACTGTGTGTGCCTCCAGAAAATGGCTATCCTGATGCCTACTTTATACGAACACGGACTTTTTCTATACAAATAAGAGTGTATAAAATAGACACAGTATTTTTTCCCAGGATGGTGGATTGGAGGCAGTGTCAGTGTGCCTCTCCCGTGTGGTAGGACAGAACAGTGTGTAGAGATTCACACTGTGAACTTTCTTTTCCCAAGAAAAAACACAGGGACTCAACAGGAAAACCAAAAGAATCTACAGATCCTTCGAAAGAAGCCGCAGGCTGCAGCCTACTGTGTGAGACAGGTGAAAAACTGTAAATACCCAGAGTGTGAGAGGGAGAGAGACTGCCTCCAGGATGGATATGCATCTTTGCTGAGGAATCTGAATATTCAGGCCAGAGGGGGAAGGCTTTAACTCTACCCAGGGCTTGAACTGATTTAGGGAATGGTGAGAAATACAAAACTAGAAGGAGCAGCAGGAAGTGCCTTGCCGTCATTCCTGATCTCCAGCATGGACTGAGGGAAGCCATTGCTTATTGCATCTCACAGGGGTCCTTGGGGAAGTCAGGCAACTAGCTCAGGCAGGGATCACAGGTTGAATGAAGTGCCCAACTGTATTTCTTGATATAACTCAAGTGGGGGATGAACTCCCTTGACCAGAACCCAGGGGACAAGCAGGAAATGTGCTGCAGACAGGAGTGCAGGAGCTGGGTGCCTGGCCTTGGACAGGGACAAAAAGGCATGGCCTGAAAGCATTGCTATTTCTGTAGGAAAAGTCTTATGGCCTGGGGCAGGTCTGAGTTCTGTGCACAAACTGCCTGAATCTAAATCCAGTGCTATGAGTGGAACACTGCAGGTGTGAGACCTGCCTTGTGCCAACTGCATGGGAGGTGGATGAGGCTTACTGCCACCTGCTATTTTCCACTCCCTTTGCAAACTCTTCTGTGAGGCAGAAGCAGTTATACTCACCTCTGGAACATTACCCCAATGACCTGAGAACCACCCTCTGACTCTCACAGGGGCAAAAAATGAAACAAAACAAAAACAGTTGCCAAACAAAAAAAAACCCCTAAGAATATACTTAACCAAGGAGGCTAAAGGTCTCTACAAGGAGAACTCCAAAACAGTGCTGCATGAAACCACAGATGACACAAACCAATGGAAACACATCCCATGTTCATGGATTGAAGGAATCAATAATGTAAAAATGACCATGCTGTACAAAACAATCTACAGATTTAATGCAATGCCTATTAAAATACTTTATTTTTCACAGAACTAGGAAAAGCAATTCTCAAAATTCATATGAAACCAAAAAAAAGCCTGTGTAGCCAAAGCAATACCAAGCAAAAAGAAAAAACCTGTAGGTATCACATTACCCGACTTCAAATTATTTTACAATGCTACAGTTACCAAAACAGCATGATACTGTCATAAAAGTAGGCACTTAGACCAATGGAACAGAATAGAGAACCAAGAAATAAACCCAAATACTTACAGCCAACTGATCTTTGACAAAGCATACAAAAACATAAACTGGTGTGTGTGTACCTATGCAACAATCTTGCATATTCTTCACATGTACCCCAAAACCTAAAATGCAATTTAAAAAAAAAAAAAAAAGGAGAGAGATCCAAGATGGCCGATTAGCAGCAGCTTAGGACTGTAGCTCCCACTGAAAGCGCAGAGAGTGAGTGGACGCCACATTCTCAGACGAATTTTCATTGCCCACGGACCAGGAGATTCCCGGCGGAGGAGCTCCACGGGTCGCCAGCACGACTCTTTTGGCCGGCGCCCCGGCGCAGCAGTTCTCAATCCGGAGCATACGGGACTGAGTGCCCTTTGGTTGGCGTTGGAGCTCCGGGAAGGTAGAGTCTCCCATTCAGCTGATTGAAAAGCGGACTGAAGTGGGGAACCAGACCGGGAGATTCCCGGGGCAGAAAAAGCGACACGAATCTTAACGCCGCTGTTTCAGCCGGCGTAGTGGGTCGCCGCAGGGGAAGGCTGGTACCCGCCTCCTCAAAAAAAAAAAAAAAAAAAAAAAAAACCAGCTGAGGATTGAGAGTTTCACAGCAAGTACAGCTGAACCCGGGAAGGTCCAGCTCTGTGGGGGAGTGGCGTCTGCCGAAGGAAAATTAAGAAATGGAAAAAACTTTACCACCAACAAGCTGGACGTCCACTCAGAGACCTAATCTGAAAGTCAGCAATTACACAGACGACAGGTGGATAAATCCACAAAGATGGGAAGAAACCAGCGCAAAAAGGCTGAAAACACCTGAAATCAGAATGCCTCTCCTCCTACAGAGGATTGCAGTGCCTCATCACCAATTGAACAAGACCTGATAGAAAATGAATGTGAGGAATCAACTGAATCAGGCTTCAGAAGGTGGATAATGAGAAACTTCTGTGAGCTAAAAAGAACATGTTCTAGCCCAATGCAAGAAGACTAAGAACCTTGAAAAAAAGTTTCACGAAATGTTCATCAGAATGGACAATTTAAAGAGGAATATAAGTGAATTAATGGAGATGAAAAACACAATACGAGAACTTCACGAAATATGCACAAGTTTTAACAGTCGAATTGATCAAGCAGAAGAAAGGATTTCAGAGGTCGAAGACCAACTTAACGAAATAAAACGAGAAGACAAGATTGGAGAAAAAAGGGTAAAAAGGAATGAGCAAAGTCTCCAAGAAATATGGGACTATGTGAAAAGACCTAATCTACGTTTGATAGGTGTACCCGAATGTGACGAAGAGAATGAATCCAAGTTGGAAAATATTTTTCAGGATATTATCCAGGAAAACTTTCCTAACCTAGCAAGGCAAGACAATACCCAACTCCAGGTGATACAGAGAACACCACAAAGATATTCCTCAAAAAGAGCAACCCCAAGGCACATAATCATTAGATTCATCAGGGTTGAAACGAAGGAGAAAATACTACGGGCGGCCAGAGAGAAAGGTCAGGTTACCCACAAGGGGGAAGCCTAGCAGACTCACAGCTGATCTCTCAGCAGAAACCCTACAAGCCAGAAGAGAGTGGGGGCCAATATTCAACATCCTTAAAGAAAAGAACTTTCAACCCAGAATTTCATATCCAGCCAAACTAAGTTTCATAAGTGAAGGAAAAATAAAATTTTTTACAAACAAGCAAGTACTCAGAGATTTCATTACCACCAGGCCTGCTTTACAAGAGCTTCTGAAAGAGGCACTATATATGGAAAGGAACAACCAGTATGGTAAGCTGCATCCAGACCCATCTCACATGCAAGGATATACAGAGACTCAAAGCAAAGGGATGGAGGAAGATTCGCCAACCAAATGAAGAGCAAAAAAAACAAAAGCAGTGGTTGCAATTCTCATCTCTGATAAAATAGACTTTAAAGTAATAGAAACCGAAAGAGATAAGAAGGACATTGTATAATGGTAGAGGGATCAATGTAACGGGAAGAGCTAACGACCCTACGTTTATGTGCACCCAATATAGGAGCACCCAGATACATAGGGCAACTTCTTGGTGACTTACAAAGAGACTTGGACTCCCACACAATAATAGTGGGAGACTTTAACATTACATTGTCAATATTGGACAAATTAATGAGACAGAAGGTTAAGAAGGATATCCGGGACTTGAACTTAAACCTCGAAGAAGTAAACTTAATAAACATTTACAGAACTCTCTACTCCAAATCCACAAAACATACATTTTTTTTTTCAGTAACACATCACATTTATTTTAAAAGTGACCACATGGTTGGGAGTAAATCACTCCCTAGCAATTGCATAGCATTTCATAGGTTTAAATGAAATATTGGTTGGCTGTTTGTTATTTTTCTCCCTTATTCCTTCCTGTCTCCATTGTATAACACAATTATTAGTATAAAAGAGCTTTTAATATCCATTTGTAGACTGCATTCTAGCCTGGGCAATAGAGCAAGATTCCCGTCCTCTCTCCCTTTTTTTTTCTTCTTCTTTTTCTCTTTATTTCATTCTTTTTTTTCTTCCTTCTTTCTCTTTTTCTCTCAAAAAAAAAAAAAGAAATAAATTTTCCACAAGAATGATTTTTATTTAGTGAGAAGCCAAGACTTTCACATCCACACACATTCCCTTGAGAAAAAAAAAGGCGAGAAAAAAAGTAAACCAAAAAAGAAAGGTGAGGAGTAAGTATCATCTTACTATTAAGGGTCAGTTGAGTTGCTGCTACTCAATACAAGCAGGGATCAGTATGAATGAAATTGGGCAAGTCGTATGGTTCCTCCTATTATTATCTTGTCCAGTAATAAAAATTAATGACATATTAATACAGGATAATCCAGGCAGGCCCACCAACAGAAAAAAAAACAAAAACAAAAACAAAAAACATAAAATTCAAAAACAAAAAATTCAACAAATGGTGCTGGGAAAACTGGATAGCCACGTGTAGAAAAATAAAACTGGATCCCCATCTCTCACCTTGTACAAAAATCAAAGACTTAACTCTAAGATGTGAAACCGTAAGTATTCTATAAGATAACCTTGAAAAAACTCCTCTGGACATTGGCCTAGGCAAAGAATTCATGACTAAGACCACAAAAAGCAAACACAACAAAAACAAAAATAAATCAGTGGGACTTAATGGAACTAAAAAGTTTCTGCTCAGCCAATATATATATATATATATAATAATAGCAGAGTAAACAGACAACCTACAGAGTGGGGGAAAATATTTGTGAACTATGCATCTGACAAAAGGCTAGTATCCAAAATCTACAAGGAGCTCAAACAAATCAGCAAGAAAAAAACAATTCAATCAAAAAGTGGCTAAAGGACATCAATAGACAATTCTAAAAAGAAGATACATGAACAGCCAGAAAACATATGAAAAAAATGCTCAACCATCACTAATCATCAGGGAAATACAAATTAAAACCACAACGAGATACCACCTTATTTCTAGAAGAATGGCCATAATTAAGAAGTTAAAAAACAATAGATGCTGGTGTGGATATGGTGAAAAGTGAATGCTCATACACTGCCAGTGGGAATGTAAATTACACAACCTCTGTGGAAAGCAGTAGGGAGACTCCTTAGAGAACTAAAAGTAGATCTACCATTCCATCCAGCAATCTCACTACTAGGTATCCACCCAAAGGAAAAGAAGTCATTATATGAAAAAGATACATGCACACACATGCTTATGGTAGCACAATTCACATTTGTAAAGATATGGAACCAACCTAAGTGCCCATCGACCAACGAGTGCATAAAGAAAATGTGGCATAAATACACCATGGAACTACTCAGCCATAAAAAGGAATGAAATAATGTCTTTTGCAGCAACTTGGATGGAGCTGGAGGGCATTATTCTAAGTGAAGTAACTCAGGAATGGAAAACCAAATACCATATGTTGTCACCTGTAAGTGGGAGCTAAGCTATGAGGACACAGATACATACAGAGTGATATAATGAGCTTTTGAGACTCAGGGAGCGAGGCTGGGAGGTGGGTAAGAGAAAAAAGACTACATATTGGGAATAGTATACACTGCTCAGGTGATGGGTGCACTAAAACCTCAGAATTCACCACTATAGAATTCATCCATGTAACCAAACCACTTGTACCCCAAATGCTATTGAAATAAAAAGAAATAAAGTGACACAGATCTGCACATTAACAATATAACTTTTGAGATCTTTTTTTTTTTTGAGATGGAGTCTAGCTCTGTTGCCCAGGCTGAAGTGCAGTGGCGCGATCCGGCCACTGCAACCTCCGCCTCATTCAAGCGATTCTTCTGCCTCAGCCTCCTGAGTAGGTGGGATTACAGGGGGCCTGTCACCACACCCAGCTAATTTTTATATTTTTAGTAGAGACGGGGTTCCACTGTGTTGGCCAGGCTGGTCTCGAACTCCTGGCCTCGTGACCCATCTGCCTCAGCCTCCCAAAGTGCTGGGATTACAAGCATGAGCCACCACACCCAGCTGAGATCTTATCTTTTTCTCAAATTATGAGTTTTGGAAAATAAGTTTATTTTTAATTTTAATTCACAAATGTTAATTATATATATTTATAGGGTACATGTGATGTTATATGTATACAATGTGGAATGATTAAGTCATTCTAATAAACATACACATCATCTCATATACTCATCATATTTATGGTGAGAACACTGGAAATTTACTCGTAGCAATTTTGAAAAATATTATTAACTGTAGTCACCATGCATGTAATAGATCTCAAAACTTATTCCTCCTGTCTAACAGAAACTTGTACCCTTTGACCAACATCTTTCTGTTCCTTCTTCCTCCCTCCTCTGGTAATTACCATTCTGTTCTCTGTTTCTATGATTTCTGTGTTAACTATTTTAGATCTCACAGGCAATTAAGGTTGCATACTATTTGCCTTCTTGTGCCTGGCTCATTTCACTTAGCATAATGTCCTTAAGGTTCTTCCTTGTTGTCACAAATGAAAGAATTTCTTCTGTTTTAAGGCTGAATAGCATTCTGTTTTGTATATATACCACATGGAAAATGAGTTTTCAGTTACACAAACAATGATGAGAACAGGTTCTTCTTGCACTCAGTGAGACATTACAGAGAAGACAAGGCTTATCCTTGACATCCCTGCCAGCCCACCTAATCCTCTCCCTTTCTCCAAGGGCGCCTGTAGAGATGCTGACTTGACATCTATCTGTCTGTCTGTTTATCCATCTATCTACATATCTTCCTATCATCTATCTCCTTATATATTCCATATATTTTGTGCCCTATGGTATTTACATATATGGACATTTTGGAACATGTTTTTTCCACTCAACCGTGTGTCTTACATCTATTTTTTCTGAGTGGTGAACAGCATTCCATGTTTTATTTGGCCCATCCCTTGCCTGAAGTCACTTGTGTAAATAATTCCAGTCATTGTAGATATGGCCAATTTGCCTTCCAGAGTTTCTCTACTGATTCCAGCCTGCATTGTGTAGCAGGACTAATGATCCTTATTTTCTCCTTTTGCGTAGCTGTATAGTATTCCATTGTGTGAATGTTTATCTAAACATCTCCCCCATCCATGTATATTGGCTTGTTTCATCCTTTTGCTAAATTAAACTTGTGCAATCGGCATGTGTGACCATTGCTCATATACGTAAGCTCTTATCTGCAGGACACATTCCCAAAAATGCAATTGCTGAATCAAAGACCATTTGCATTCTACAAGTGTAATAATGATTGCAAATCCATTCCTATATTAGCTGAGTTTGATGGCACAAGCTTTCCCACAAATTTTCCAATAGTATTATTATATCATTAAATTTTAAATTTTTGTCAATCTTTGTATTTCATCTTTTAATAGGCTTTTTTTTTTTTTTTTTGAGATGGAGTCTCACTCTGCTACCGAGGCTGGAGTGCAGTGGCACGATCTCAGCTCACTGCAACCTCTGCCTCCTGGGTTCAAGCAATTCTCCTGCCTCAGCCTCCTGAGTAGCTGGGATTACAGGTGTGCGCCACCATGCCTGGCTATTTTTTTGTATTTTTAGTACAGATGGGGTTTCACCATGTTGGTCACGCTGGTCTTGAACGAGCATTTTCTTAAATAAAAGTGAGATAGAAAATCTTTTTCCCAAGTTGATAAGCCATTTATTTTCTTTCGATGGGAGTGGTGGTCATCTTATATTGTTTTTCTTTGGGTTCTTTTTTCATATTTACTTATAAGAATGTGTTTTACAATTAATTTTTTCTGTCTTTTGTTGCAAAAGGTTGCCTTTTGACTTTTTGGGGCTGTGCCTTTGGTTAATTTTTATGAAGTTAAATTTGTCCACATTTTCTTTTGCAGTCACACTACCCATCTATTTCTGAGTTTTGTGAGGCTTCCTTCAGCACATGGTTAAGTTTTCACTATTCACATGTCTGTCTCTGACCTTTTTAGTCTTTTGAATGGGTCTGTTTTTATGGCATTGCTAGACTATTTTTATTACTGTGACTTATTTTCTTTTCCTTTTTTGAGATGGAGTCTAGCTGTGTTGCCCAGGCTGGAGTGCGGTGGTGCCATCTCGGCCTGTTGAAACCTCCGCCTCCCAGGTTCAAGCAATTCTCCTGCCACAGCCTCCTGAGTAGCTGAGATTACAGGCACCTGCCACCACGCCCAGCTAATTTTTGTATTTTTAGTAGAGACGGGGTTTCACCACGCTGGTCAGGCTGGTTTGCAACTCCTGACATCAAGTGATCCGCCCACCTTGGCCTCCCAATACTGTGACTTTCCAACAGGTTTAAATATCTGGTGGAGTGACTTTTTTGTTGCTGTTGTTAAATCAACCCTTAAAAACAATTGCTGCTATGGTAAAGTGCATCTTTTATTTGGATTGAGGGAAATTTATAACGAAATACAGAGATTTCATGTATCTTTTTAAGTTTAATCCAGGTATTTTATATTATTATGACTAGCATCTTTTATATCGTTTCAGTTGTTGGTTATTTCTACATGGTAAAACTAATGATTTATGCATAGGAATTCTGTGCCCAATGAACAAAGTACATGCTAAAGATGGTGTTGTGTATCAAGGGAAAAAATATAGATAGTTAAGTAAAAGCTCTTGGGACAACTGGAAAGCCTTCTGGAAAAAGACAACTGAACCTGGTTTTCATGTGTTATGACAAGATAATGTTCAGATAAATCATTTTTTTTTTCCTAAGAGTCCTAAAAGCTGTAGCAGAAACCATGAGAAAATTATTTCATAGCTCCAGAGTAGGGATAACCTTATTTTGATATAAGTCCCAGGGGCTATGAAAAAGTGATAAACTATTAAATGAGAAAAGATACAGGACAGGTTCAGGGGCTCATGCTTGTAATCCCAGTACTTTGGGAGGCTAAGGCAGGCAGATCACTTGAGATCAGGAGTTCAAGACCAGCCTGGCCAACACAGTGAAACCCTGTCTCTACTAAAAATATAAAAATTAGCTGGGCATGGTGGTGCATGCCTGTAGTCCCAGCTTCTTGGGAGGCCGTGGTAGGAGAATCATTTAAACTGGGAGGCAGAGACTGCAGTGAGCAGAGATTGCGCCACTGCACTCTAGCCTGGGGAATAGAGCAAGACCCTGTCTCAAAAAAAAAAAAGATACAGAATAGTGTGTATAATAGATGGTGTGCTCCCATATAATTTTTAAAAATGCTAAAAATTAGGCCAGGAAGGATACATTAATAATAATAATAACCTGGGCAACATGTGGGGAGAGGCAGCTGGCATTCAGCCGTAGGACTGGATTATGTTTTATGGTTTTCAAATTTTGAACCAGATAAGTGTAGATGATATTAAAATGTTAAATAGCTACTGCAAAAGAAGAAAGAGCAAGCAAAGAGTTGCTAGATCTTAAATGTTTATCAGTCTTTTCCAGTGGGGTCTCGAGTGTTTGCTCAGCATAAAATCACTGTCTGCCAAAATGATACATTTACTCCCACATTTCAAATCGCATGACTCTTTTTTTTTTCCTTGCCTAATTGCACTTGCTGGTACCTCTAGTATGATGCTAAATAAGAGCAGAACATTGCATCTGGGTATTTTGTTTCCTCTTCATTTGCATTTGAGTTTGTTTTCTTGCCATAGACAATATTTATTTTTATGCACATTTGTTAACTTTTTATCGCTGGCTTCTGGGTGGTTTCCTCAGAGTATATATTTTTAACTACTTGGCTAAATTTTCTCTGGTACTTTTCTAATTCTCTGCTTTTCTAATTGTTTTCTGCTTCTTAAAATTCTCAAATGTCTTATCCCCACGGAGTTTATTTTGTGATAGAAAAGGTCTCACTTGCAAATAAGCTGGAGAGTTGTGTCTTTGCTCCCCCTGGTAATGACTGGGGCTGGGGTGTTTCTTTAGGGACGACCTGGCCCAGCTGCCCTTCCTGACCATGTGCCTGAAGGAGAGCCTGCGTTTGCATCCCCCAGCTCCGTTCATCTCCCGACGCTGCGCCCAGGACATTGTTCTCCCAGATGGCCGAGTCATCCCCAAAGGTGCCCACAGCCTCAGGGGGAGGAGTCCCCGCATAGGAAGAGGGGCCCCTCAGGTAGTCCTCATCCTAACTGCCCCCTTCTCTCCCACAGGCATTATCTGCGTCATCAATATTATAGGAATCCATCACAACCCAAGCGTGTGGCCGGATCCTGAGGTGCTGCCTTCCCCATCCTCCCCCAACTCCCTGACCTCTTTTCATCAATTCCAAGGTTCTTAGGGGAGGGATCAGGGTTTTGATCAGGAAAATCCATCACCTTGCCCCAGCACACACACAACTGTCTCTCCAAGGCTGCCGATCCTGGGAGACTCCACCCAGCAAACCTTCTTGGTCTTACCTGCAGGTCTACGACCCCTTCCGCTTCGACCCAGAGAACAGCAAGGAGAGGTCACCTCTGGCTTTTATTCCCTTCTCCGCAGGGCCCAGGTAAGGGCCGCCTGTGTCTGGTGTGGAGATGGGGTGATGGGTGCGGGGGTCAAAAAAGGGGGATGTTGCAGATGGTCCCAGTTCCAGATCTCCTTCCCTCCATTCCTTCACAGTTTATGGGAAAACGTCCATAGAATGGGGGATGACTAGATCCTAGGGGTTCCGCGGAGTGCTCAGAATCCTCTCCTCCATCTGCTGGTCGGAGCTGGGAGCTGGAGTCTGGCTCCGGCTCCGGGCAGGTGCAGCCCACACGGGGGTCCCAGGCACGCTCAGCCCCTCTCTATCTCTCTGGCCGATCTGGGTGCGGTTGGGGGTCCCGGACCAGGTTCCTGGCGTGATGGGGCCCAAATGCGGGGTCCTGAGCGAAGTCACAAGTTCCCACTCCTGCCCGCAGGAACTGCATCGGGCAGGCGTTCGCCATGGCGGAGATGAAGGTGGTCCTGGCGCTGACGCTGCTGCACTTCCGCTTCCTGCCGGACCACAGGGAGCCCCGCAGGAAGCCCGAGCTGATCATGCGCGCGGAAGGGGACTTTGGCTGCGTGTGGAGCCCCTCAACGCGGGCTGGCAGTGACTCTCTGACCCATCCATCTGCCTGTGCAGCTTCTCCGGAATAAAACGCTTCTGTCACCTCTGCGTGGGCCTCGCTGACAGCCTGCAGGGGGCTCTTGGGGACTGGGAGGCCTCAGGGAATGGGCCTAACCTCGGTGGGTTAGGTGTGGCCTGAAAGCTGCAGATACTGGCTCAGCAGAGGAGTTTTGTATCCCTGCTTAATGGTCAAACCCGGAGAGGTGTGGCCTGAAAGCTGCAGATACTGGCACCTCAGTGAAGGCTTATGGCCTGGGGCACATTTGAATTCTGAGCACAGACTGCCTGGAACCTAGCTAACTGCTGCTAGTGGAATGCTGTGGGTGCAAGACCTGTCTTGCCAAGAGTGTAGGAGCTGGGTGGGGCTTACTGCCACCTGCTGCTCCCCCATTCCCCATACAGACTCTTCTGTAAAGCGGAGGCAGCTGTGAACCTCCCTGGAACATTATCTCTGCAGCCAGAGAACCAGTCTCTGATCCCCAGTGGGGGCTACTGCTTTTGTCCCGATGTGGAGAGCCAGGGCGCCCACTTGCCTGACTGAGCTCTCACCTGGTATATTAACACATAGGACGGAAACTTTGGGGAGCCCTATGGCCTCACCCACTGCCTGAGACACCAGAGTACCTCTCCCGGGTAACGTAAAACAGGCGCACATTCCACTGCTACCACCACAGCTGGTGCTCTTTTGCAAGCGCCACTTCCTGGCTGTGGGCCAGTTGACAGACCCCATTATAGCATCTGCTTGTAAGCACAATAACAGGAGGCAGGAAGGAGAAAAGTTGGGTATGACCTCAGCTGTCACCATTGCCTGCATCAACCTGGTTAATCAGGAAGTTCCGAGTCTGTCCACATGACCAATTTGTTACTACCACACCTGGCATTTGAGAAAGCCAACACACTAAGGCTATTTATAACCGAGCAATCTCACAGAATCTACATCACTCCCCTTCTTCCCCCATCAGAGCTGGTGCTGGTACCCACTGCTGGGAGTCTCGAGGACCTGTTACATCATTGGTCCCTTGCAGACATTGTCCAGCACCAGCATGGATTGTGGCCGCCCCACTGGGTGGCTAGACCCAGAGGAGCTGCAGCCTTCATAGTAGCCTGACCCTCAGGGACTCCTAATCCTAGGGGAAAGGGGGAGTGCACCATATCAACAGAGCATCCCATCGGATAAAATATTCCAGATGGCAGACCTTGCGTCCCAGAACTTTCTGCATATGAAAAGTTTCTTTCAGCAGAGGCACAGGTGCTGTGCTGGGTTCAGTAGGGGAAAAGTCTGCAGACCGACTTCAACAGTCAGGCAGTTCTGGGGACCATGAAGGGCTTCTTCCATGAGAACTTGGCATGGCTATACATGTAGACACTCTTTCTGGAATACTTCAGAGTGACTGCATCCTGTAAGAGCAGTACCCTCCAGGTTCAGGCTTGCATGAGGGGTAGAGCCACAATCCCTCTCTACAGGGAATATCAGCATTCCTGCAAATGAAAAGAAGTGCCTATCGAATCTGAATAGTCAGATCACTGGGTCAGGAGTGTATCTGGGAGGTGGCTAGCTTTCCTGCTGTCCTGGCAGGGGTGCTGAGGAGGCTCCCTCCCTTACCCTTGAAAAGATCTCAGTGTGTTAATCACTGAGAGCTCCCTCTGCCACCTCTGTCAAGTCTGAGACCTCTGCCCACCACTGGGAACTGCATTGACCAAATCGCTTTAACCACAGCTGGATTTTATTCATGATACCTCCCTCAACTGGCCTAAAGCCTGAACTGTTCAACTGTAAACAAACACTGGGGGGATATAAATAAAGTGCATACTACTGGGGGAGGGATAAGCGTCAAGAGACCTCTGCCATTCCAACACCAACAGAGACAGCGAACCTGCACTCACGCTGAGCACACTGCTACTACAACTAGCATCTGAGAAAGCCACCATATGAAGACTCTGTGTAACCAAGGAACTCATGCAGAGTCTGTACCGTGAAACCCCAGGGTCATAGATTATAATAAACTATAAACATTAAAGTCACATCCTCAAAGGGAAGAAAGAACTAAGAAAAATCACAGTTGAATAAAAAATAAATTAAAAAATAATTAGAAGAATTAGTGTAACCAGATGAGAGGAAATCAGAAAAATAATTCTGGCAATATAACGAAGCAGGGTTCTATAACACCGATTAGCTCTCCAGCAATAGATCTAAACCAAGATGAAATCTTTAAAATACCAGATAAATGCCATGGAATAGCTTTAAAAAATAAAATAACAGATAAAAAATTCAATAGGCTAATTATTAAGCTACTCAAGGAAATAAAATAATTAAAAACCAACATAAATTTAAAAGTTAATTCAGGATATACATAAAAGTGTTCTAAAGAGATAGACATTTTAAAGAAAAATCAATCAGAACTTCTAGAAATGAAAGACACATTTACAGACTTACCAAATGCAGGGGAAAATTTTGAAAGTAGGCTAGACCAAGTAGAAGAAAGAATTTCAGAGCTCGAAGACAAGGCTTTCGTGTTAACCCAATTGGACAAAAATAAAGAAAAAACTAAAAAAAAAAAAAAAAAATCATGGCCGGGCGTGGTGGCTCACGCCTGTAATCCAAGCACTTTGGGAGGCCAAGGTGGGCGGATCACCTGAGGTCGGGATTTCAAGACCAGCCTGACCAACATGGTGAAACCCCAACTTAAAAAAAAAGGCTGGTCCGAGTGCAGTGGTGTTTACAATTAATTGATCACAACCAGTTACAGATTTATTTGTTCCTTCTCCACTCCCACTGCTTCACTTGACTAGCCTTTAAAAAAAATAAATAAAAGAAAAAAGAAAAAACTAACCTTTTTCTTTCTTTTTTTTTAAAGATAGGAAATGGGAAGGGTACCCAAGAAATATAAGGTATGTATAGTGTCCAAATATGAGAATCATTGACATTCTTGAGGGAGAAGAGAAAGCCAAAGCAGTCCTGAGCAAAAAGAACAAATCTGAAGGCACCACATTACCTGACTTTATATTATATTACTAGGTGATAGTAACCAAACAGCACAGTACCGTGATAAAGGCAGATACATAGACCAGGGAACAAAACAGAGACTCCGGAAATAAAGCCAAATACTTACAACTAACTGATCTTCGACGAAGCATACAAAACATAAATTGGAGAAAGAATACCCTATTTAATAAATCATCGTGCTGGGAAAACTGGATAGCCACATGTAGAAGAATGAAACTGGCTATTAATGTTTTCTGTGGCTGCACCCTGTGAGACTCAGTCTGAACCTGCACTGCACCTCCTGGAGTCACTGAACATCTTGGCAATCTTAGGCACCAGAGAACTTCCTTTAAAGAAGACACAAAACAATGTGGGTACCCAGAGACTCAGGGCTGAGGTAAGTCCCAGGCCAGGCAGCACTAACCACAAGCTGAACAAGGAGCCACTGGACCTTAAGGAACCATCAGCAGAAGCTTAGCAGTATTCTCCATGGGCCTGTGGTGAAGGCCACGGGGTGAGGCTCCTCTGCCTGTGTGAAGGGAAGGTACGAGTAGGAAGGACCACATCTTGTGGGTTGAGTGCCAGCTCAGCCACAATAAATACAACACCAGGTAGATTTCCTGAGTTTCTGGTGCCAGTCCATGGCACCCAGTACTAGTACCAGTTGTTGGCAACTCTGGACCCATCCAGGGCCTGGGAAACTCTCTGCCCTGAAGGGAAGGGCACAAGCCCAGCTGGCTTCACCACCTGCTGACTACTTGTGGAGCCCCAGGGCCTTGAGTGAACTTAGGCAGTAGCCAGGAAGCGGGCATAGGAGGCCTTGAGTGGGATCCAGTGCTCTGCTGGTTTTAGGTCTAATCCAGCACAGTTCCATTGGTGGTGGCTACAGAGGTGCTTGTGTCAGCCCATCCCCAGCTCCTGGAGGCTTAGAACAGAGAGAGAGCAACTATGTTTGTTTCTGAGAAAGTAAGGGGGGTGGGGAAATAAGTGTCTCTGCCTGGTTATCCCAGAGAGTTCTCAAATGTTATCTAAGACCATCAAGGCAGTACCTTTATGAGTCTACAAGAACCACAGTGTTACTGGGCTTGGGATGACCCTTAATTCAGATACAGCATATGTGACAACATCTAAGTCTTTTTGAATACCTGGAAGCTTTCCTAAAAAGACGGGTATGAACAAGCCCAGACTGTGAGGATTATAATAAATACCTAACTCTTCAATGACCAGACACAAATGAATATCCAGAAGCATCAAGACCATCCAGGAAAACGTGACATCAAAGGAACTAAGTAAGTCACCAGAGCAATCCTGGAGATACAGAGATATGTGACCTTTCAGCAGAGAAATCGAAATAGCTGTTTTGAGGAAACTAAAAAAAATTCAAGATAATACAGAAAAAAATTTGGATTTCTATTAGACGAATTTAACAAAGAATCAAGTGGAAATTCTGGTATTGAAAAATGCAATTGACACTGAAGAATGCATGAGTCTTTTAATAGAAGAACAGATCAAGGACTAGAAAGAATTATTGAGCTTGAAGAAAGGCCATTTGAAAATGCACAGTCAGAGGAGACAAAAGAAAAAAATTTTAAAAAATGGAGCATGCCTATAGGATCTAGAAAATAGTCTCCAAATGGCAAATCCAAGAGTTACTGGTCTTAAAAAGAAGGTAGAGAGAGAGAGATTGGGGTAGAATGTTTATTCAAAGGGATAATAACAGAACTTCCCAAACCTAAAGAAAGATATCGACAGTGGAGTTTTAAAGTCTCCCACTATTATTGTGCAGGAGTCTAAGTCTCTTTGTAGATCATTAAGAACTTGCTTTATGTATCTGGGTGCTCCTGTATTGGGTGCATATATATTTAGGATCATTAGCTCTTCTTGTTGCATTGATTCTTTTACCATTATGTAATGCCCTTCTTTGTCTCTTTTGATCTTTGTTGGTTTAAAGTCCATTTATCAGAGACTAGGATTGCAACCCCTGCTTTTTTTGCTCTCCATTTGCTTGGTAAATCTCTTCCATCCCTTTATTTTGGGTCTATATGTGTCTTTGCACATGAGATGGGTCTCCTGAATACAGCACACCAAAGGGTCTTGATTTTTATCCAGTTTGCCAGTCTGTGTCTTTTGATTGGGGCATTTAGGCCATTTACATTTAACGTTAATATTGCTATGTTTGAATTTGATCCTGTCATTTTGTTACTGGTTGGTTGTTTTGCCTGTTGGTCTTTACCATTTGGTACATTTTTGCAGTGGCTGGCATTTATTGTTCCTTTCCATGTTTAGTGCTTCCTTCAGGAGTCTTGTAAGGCAGGTATGGTGGTGATGAGATCCCCTCAGCAATTGTTTGTCCATAAAAGATTTTGTTTCTCCTTCACTTATGAAGCTTAGTTTGGTTGGATGTGCACATGTACCCCAGAGCTTAAAATACAATAAAAAAAAGCAAGATATCAATATCCAAGTACAAGAAGGTTACAGAACAGCCAGCAGATTGAACCCAAAGTAGACTATCACAAGGCATTTAATAATCAAACTCCCAAGGGTTACGGATAAAGAAAGAATCCTAAAAGCAGCAAGAGAAAAGAAACAACATAAAACAGAGCTCCAACACATCCAGCAGCAGACTTTTCAGTGGAAACCTTACAGGCCAGGAGAAAGTGACATGACATATTTAAAGTGCTGAAGGAAAAATCTTTTACCCTAGAATAATAAATTCAGTAGAAATATTCTTCAAAGATGAAGGAGAAATAGACTTTCCAAGTCAGTCCTTACTTATCAATCATAACATGGAATGTAAATAAATGAAACTCTTCAATCAAAAGACATAGAGTGGCTGTGTGGATTAAAAAAAAAAAAAAAAGAACCCAATGATTTGCTGCCTTGAAGAAGCACACTTCACCTGTAAAAAATGCATAGTCTGGCTGGGTGCAGTGGCTCACACCTGTAATCCCAGCACTTTGGGAAGCTGAGGTGGACAGACCATGAGGTCAAGAGATCAAGACCATCCTGGCCAACCTCATGAAACCCTGTCTCTATTAAAAATACAAAAATTAGCTGGGCATGGTGGCATGCATTTGTAGTCCCAGCTACTCGGGAGGCTGAGGCAGGAGAATCGCCTGGAACCTGAAAGGTGGAGGTTGCAGTGATTTGAGATCACACCACTGCACTCCAGCCTGGTGACAGAGTGGGACTCCATCTCAAAAAAAACCAAAAAAACAAAAACAAAGAAACAAAAAAAAAAACAAAAACCCTATAGTCCTAAAATTACGGGAGAGACAAAAATGCTCCATGTCAGTAGAAGTTTAAAAAGCACAGGAGTAGCTATATTTATATCATGCAATATAGATGTCAAGACAAAAACTATAAAAAGAGACAAGAAGGTTGTCATCTTCTGGACCTAATTGATATTTACAGAACATTTCCTCCAATGACTGCAGAATACACGTCCTTTTCCTCAGCACATAGATCATTCTCAAGGATACACCAGATGTTTGAATCCAAAGCAAGTCTGAAAACATTCAAAAAACTGAAATAATATCAAGCAGCTTCTCTGATCACAGTGGCCTAAAACTAGAAAGCAATAATAAGAGAAAATTTGGAAACTATACAAACACATGGACATTAAACAAAATGCTCCAGAATTACCAGTTTGTCCACAAAAGAATTGAGAAGGAAATTGAAAAATTTCATTAAGCAAATGATAATGGAACCCCAATATACCAACACCTATGGGATACAGTGAGAGCTATAAACTTTCCTCTTACTGCTGCTCTCACTGTATCCCATAGGTTTTGGTAAGCCAGACACAGAAAGACAAACATCACATGTTCTCAAATATTTGTGGAATCTAAAAATCAAAACAGTTGAACTTACGAAGTTGCCATAGGCTGGGAAGGATAGTGATGGGTGGTTGGGGGAGCAAGGGGAATGGTTAATGAGTACAAAAAATAGAATGAATAAAATTTAGTATTTGACAGCACAACAGGGTGATTATAGTCAATAACAATTTAATTGTACATTTAAAAATAGCTAAAAGAGTAAACAAGATTGTTTTTAACACAAAGGATACATGCTGGAAGGGGTGGATACCCCATTTTGCATGGTATGATTATTATTTATTGCATTCCTATATCAAGACATCTCAAGTGTCCCATAAATACATACTCCTACTATGCATACACACACAAAATACATTTTAAGTGGCAAAAGTTATGAATAGACATTAGTCAGAAGAAGACATAGAAAAGGCAAAAAGGCATATTAAAAGATCCTGAAGGGCCAGGTGTGGTGGCTCACGCCTGTAATCCCAGCATTTTGGGAGGCCAAAGGGAGCGGATCACCTGAGGTCAGGAGTTCAAGACCAGGCTGACCAACATAGAGAAACCCCGTCTCAAAAAAAAAAAAAATTTAAAAAAAGATCCTGAAGATACTTCATTTAGCAGAGAAATGGAAATCAAAACTACAATAAGAAATTATCTCACCCCAGTAAAAATGGTCTCTATCCAAAAGATAGGAAATAACAAATACTGGTGAGGATGTGGAGAAAAAGGAACCCTTTTACACTGTTGGTGGAAATGTAAGTTAACACCACCACTATGAAGAACAGTTTGGAGGTTCCTCAAAAAAACTAAAAATACAGCCACCATACCATCCAGTAATCCCACTGCTGGTATATACCCCCCAAAAAGGAAATCAATATATCAAAGAGATACCTGCTGTCCTACGTTTATTCCAGCACTATTCAAAATAGCCAAGATTTGGAGGCAATCAAAGTGTCCATCAACGATTGAATGGATAAAGAAAATGCGGTACATATACATGATGTAGTACTATTCAGTGATAAAAAGAATGAGATTCTGTCATTTGTAACCACATGGATGGAACTTGAGGACAATATGTTATGTAAAACAAGCCAGACACAGAAAGACAAACTTAGGGTGTTCTCATCTGTGGAAGCTATAAAACAATTGAACTTCCAAGGATAGAAAGTAGAAGAATGGTTACCAGAGGCTTTTAAGGGTAGTTGGTGCTTCCAGCATGGAGTGGGAATGGTTAATGGGTACTAAAAAATAGTAGGAATGAATGTATAAGACCTAGTAGTTGCTAGCGTAACAGAGTGACTGTAGTAAGAAATGATTTAGTTAATTATTAATTAAAATGCATCAATTAAAATACAGAGATTGTCAGAGCGGATCGAAAAAATAGGACTCAGCTATAAGTGTTCTTTTTTAAACAAGAAAACCACTGTAAATATAAAGGCATATATAAAGTAAAAAGTAAATGGATGGAGAAAGACATACGATACTAACACTAATCAAAAGAAAGTAGAAGGAAAAAGGTAACGAAATGGTAATACAACACCTTGGCTCTTGGAAAAATTTTCTATTTATTTTTATAGAAAGTTCTGCCTCTGTAGCACTTTCATAGGACATATTTAATGCCGTTTCCATCATCAACTATGTCTCTTCATTGTCTGTGACCATATTCCCAGGGGCTCTCTCACTGGTTGCTGTAGTGTTTCACTGATGATAAGCACACATGCAAGTCTTGCCCAGAGTATGCTGGATAATACAAAGGATAGTTTGTTTTTGTTTGGAATTTCATAGCATAAACATAGGATAAAACTTCTTCCAACCATGTCACCTTTTGACCTTGTAAGGCCATGATCTCTGCTGTTCTAGAATGAAATCTCTTTCAGTGTTGACCCTCACATTCCAGCACCGGCAGGAAGCAGAGGTGAGGACTCTTTGAGGAGCATTACAAGAGCAGTAACAATGTAAAAATAACATTCATTCCTCAGCTGGTGGAACCAATGATCAGAACCAGAAAACCAGAAAATTAATGCATCCATTGGGGGGGCAAGGGAGAACATTTCCTAGAATGACTCACTGAGATTGCAGAGCAACTGTGTCAAAAACGCTTGGAGGAGAGACGTGGCTATCTTATTAGGACATATTACAGCCCTATTATTAAGACATATTAAAGCCCTATTACCAACCTCCTTTTTTTCTGTCTTCCCCCCTTTGCCAGATTTTGCCCCAAATTCTTAGCTATTACGTTTCCTGTACAGATCAAAAATTCTACAGAACTCCCTTTTTACTTGACACCTGCTTTCTCTCTCTCTTCTTCTGTCTCTGTCTCTGTCTCTGGCTCTGTATCTCTGTCTCTCTCTCTCTTTCCTTCTTGCTCTCTCTCCACTTTTGTATTCTGACATCCTTCACTCAACTCAACATATTAATATACACACACACACACTTAGGCTATATCTCTCCCAAAGACAGTGAGGAACTTTAAATAAGAAACCAGTTTCTCAGGCCGGGCGTGGTGGCTCACGCCTGTAATCCAAGCACTTTGGGAGGCCAAGGCGGGCGGATCACCTGAAGTCGGGAGTTCAAGACCAGCCTGACCAACATGGTGAAACCCTGTCTTAAAAAAGAAAAAAAAAAAAGAAACCAGTTTCTCTGAGACAAGTAGTTTATTTTCCTTTGTACATTTCTTCTAATTAAAAAGGATAAGATTCATAAAACACTGGACACAGTACTGGATACATAGAAAAAATTCAATGCTTGGTGGCATTTATGACTATCATGTTATTCTTGCTTTTTCTTACACTAGGGGAAAATAAAACCTTTTTTGCCTGTTAATTCAAGAAGAACCATGTTCACAAGTGCCCATACGCATCCACGTGACGATCCCCACCTGCCCACACACAGAAAACACACTTCTAGACACAGATAATGGGATAAAGTTCATCACAATAGTTCATAAACAAGAGATTATAATCACTTGAGTCTAAGCAAAAGCGGAGTGGAAACAATAGCTAGTATGTATCAAACATGTATTTTCACATACCTGAACCCTTACAATAGTCCTATGGAGACAGACACTATCCTCAGCCCTTCTATTATATTTTATCACCAATAAACTGGCACTCAGGAGCTTAGAGGACAGAATTTTCTGCAAAAGTTTTTATTTATGGCAATCTTCAGCTCCTTGTTCCTTAGGCTGAAAATGATTGGGCTAAGGAAGGGGGTGAAGACAGTATAGGTGGTGGCCATCAAGGCGTCACTGTACATAGAATGGAGCCCTTGGGCTTGAGGTAGATAATGGAGGCAAAACTATAGTGCACAACCACCACAGTGAGGTGGGATACACACGTGGAGAAAGTCTTGTGCCGGCCCTCAGCAGAGGGAATCCTCAAGATGGCAGCCACAATGAAGATATAGGAGAGGATGAGGAGGAGTAAACAACCTACCAGGGCTATGACACACACCAGCATCACACCCATGATGACAGATGATCTGTTGTTCCCACAGGCCAACTTCAAGAGGGAAAGCACATGGCAGGCAAAATGGTGGATCACAGTAGACCCACAGAAAGTGAGGTGAAAAACTATCATTGTCACCATCATCCTCATGACTGAGCCACCAGCCCAGGTCCAGGCCACAAGATGGGCACAGCCACGGGGGCTCATGAACATGTTGTAATGCAGTGGGTGGCAGATGGCCACATAGCGATCATAGCCCATGACCATGAGAAGGAAGGAGTGAGTGAAGCCAAACGTGAAGGAGAAGAACATCTGGCTGGCACAAGCCAGAAAGGTGATGGAATGATGGGTGGAGAGCAGATCAGCCAGCATACGAGGGGTGATGGCAAGAGTGAACAGAATCTCAGAGATGGAGAGGGCACACAAGAAGAGGTACATGGGTGTGTGGAGTCTGTGTTCAGTCCAGACTGTAGCCATGATGAGAAGGTTCCCCAGCAAGGTGAACAGGTACATCAGGAGGTACAGCAGGAACAAGACAGGGAGAAGCTGCTGGGGGAAGCCTGAGAAGCCAAAGAGGATAAATTCAGACATGGTGCTGTAGTTCTGACCACGCATGGATACTGTACCTGGTGAGATCAGAAACAAAATTAAGTGACAGTGGTTAAAACATAGACACTAGCACAGACCAAATGGCAACTCAACAGCTCTATGCTATTCAACAACTGGCAGAACTCTTCTAGGTCTCACCTTCCTCATGTGTAAAATGGAGTAAATGATAATAGTTCTTAACATTCAGCAATGTGACAATCATCAAATGAGATCAATATTTTAGATGGTCAAGTCAGATTTTGGCTACTAATTGGGTTTCTATTAACATTGACTAGTA
This sequence comes from Ateles fusciceps, assembly GCA_036589455.1. Lineage (NCBI taxonomy): Eukaryota > Metazoa > Chordata > Mammalia > Primates > Atelidae > Ateles > Ateles fusciceps. Next base: position 12,876,421 of record JAZHEH010001828.1, on the reverse strand, counting down.
TAAAGAAAAGATTCAATACTTGGAGACATTAGAGAAGGCATGATCAGGGTTAGATTCTCTTGAAAATATGCCAGTTCTAGAAAACATATTTTGATCTTGGGGTTAAAAATTTTTTTTTCCCTAAGAGTCTTTGTTTTTTAATTGCTTATTTAACCCATTTACATTTATTCTAATACTGTTTTATTGGTACTCATTGATGCCATCTTATTTCAAATTCTACATTTACTATTCTAAAAAAACTGAATAGAAAATTTGAAAATAAAAAGATGGGTAAATATATGTCAGACAAATATGTACCATATGAACCATATGAAAGCTGAGGCTGCAATCTTAATAATAATAAAAAGTGGGATTTAAGGAAACAGTGGTCACAATGTCTCTAATACCATATGCCATTCCAGGGAGCTAGAGCTCCTTGAGACATGGCTGATCTGTGGTCTGGACGTGGAAGAAAGCCTTGGACATCTTGTACCAGTGTGAAATGAAACTTTCACTAAGTAATGGGATAATATTAAAAGTCTGCAGATACTAGATTGAAAAGATGCCCACTAGCCAAAATGGATAATCATTATACAGAAGATGGAGGAACAACTTAAATGACACCATGAGGAAGCTTTCAGAAAAATTCAGAAGGTGGATAATTCCACAGAACAACTGGCCTGGTCACATTGATAAAGGCTCATTCAAGGGATAAGAGAGATTTAAGGGCACAACAACTGTATAAAACATAGGGGACTAGTTGAATCTTGATTTACATAACCAGCTGTAAGTATTTTTGAGGCACTAGAGAACATTTTGACTTTAGTATGAATGAATGATTGAGTAATATTAAGGCATTATTACTGATCTAATTACTAATTTTTTTGAGTCCAGTCTCGCTCTGTCCCCCCAGGTTAGAGTAGGGTCATGACTCACTGTATCCTAACCCCTGGGCTCAAGTAATCCTCCACCTCAGCCTCCTAAATAGCTGCGACTACAGGTGTGTGCCTCCTCACCTGTCTAATTAAAATTTTTTTTTGCCATAGAGACAGGGCCTCACATTGTTGCCCAAACTAGTCTCGAACTCCTGGCCTCAAGTGATCTTTCTATCTGAGCCTCCCAAAGTGCTGGAATTATAGATATGAGCCATTATGCCCAGCTAATTATTTTTTTAAGTGTGATCTGATTATTTTGGCAATGAAGAAAAATGGTTAGTTTCTTGATGCATGCTGAAATTTTTAAATCACACACGCATAGGCACACACACTTAAGGACAGAGAATAATATTTATATCATTTAAAAGAACATGATAGCAACTGGTATAAATATAATAAATCTACATTACTATATATATCCTGGAATATTAAGTAATAAATAATAAAAACAACTTCAGTGAGATACATATAAATAACTAAATCAATGACAGATAGATATTATAGTTAGAAATTTTAACAGAGTTCAGAAATGTAATTTATTAATTACAATGCAATTAATATTATATATTATATATTATATATATTATTATGTATTAGACTCTTCACCAGAGAATAACTATTTTTTCAAGTACACATATACGTTTACAAAAATTGACATTTCATTAAGATATAAAAAACTCTTTAATTCTAAAGTATAAATGTTATATAGATTATAATGCATTAACATTAAACATTAATAGAGAAGAAATAGCTTTTCAAATCTCACATGTTTGGAAGCTAATTAAACAATCTTGAGGTTCAAGAGTAAATCATAAAAATTAAGAAATCTTTAAAATTAAATGAGAATTCAAATATTGAGTGTCAACATTTCAACCTAAAATAGTACTTTGAGGGAAATTACAGCACTAAATAGATTTATGAAAGTTCATGCTTAATAAAACCAAGATCAAGCATTAGAAAAGATTGAGAAGATAGAGGGAAACAAGAAGGTACCAATAACAAAGGCCAAAATTAAAAATGGTAAGTAATTACAGAGACAATGGATATTTTTGAATTAATAAAAAGTTTTAAAAAATAATAAATTTGTATTGTAGATGAAATGACCAAATACTTAGAAAAACATAAAATTCTAAAACTGGTTCAAGAAAAAAGGGGATTCTGTATGCTCAAATAAGCTTTAAAGAAATAGAAATGGTAGTCAAAGATTGTCTCTCTAAGATGGTGAGTTTGCCCCAGCAGGTTTTATTAAAGTGTAATAATTATTATTAAACTGTTAAGAAACAGTTGGTTAATATCTCATACACGAGCTTCAAAAACATAGAAAAGTGTTAGGAAATCTGACCAGCACATCTCATCAGGTTAATGCAATCTTGGTCTAAAATCAGGTAAGAATGTTTGCCAAAAAAAGAGACAATTATAGGCCTACTTCACCTATCCATGCAGATTTTAAATTCCAGAATAAAACCATAACCTAGTCAAATTTAATGGTGTATTAAAAATGGTTTACCATAATCAAGTGGTACTGGTTTATTTCATAAATGACAAGGATGGCTAACATCTGAAAACTTATATGATTTATCACAGGAATTGCTTAAAAAGAAAAATCATGATTATTTCAATCAAGGCAAAGATACATTTTTCTTAAACTCTACTTCTATATATGATTTTTAAAGAACACTTCACAACACAAAATTCAAGGAGACTTTCTTAGCTAGATGTAGAATATATGGCACAAAATTAGCAAATACTACACTAAATGAAGAAACTTTTCGATGCATTATTTTAGGATCAAGAACAAGCCAAGGATACTCACTAACTCTGCTGTTCTTTAACATGGAACTGAAAGTCATGAGTGATGGTATTGGGCAAGAAAAAGAAACAAAGTATCTAAGGACTGGAACGGAAGAAACGTGATCATCTACCTGGAAAACATAAAAGAATGATGACGTCATCTATTGGAACAACGACAGAGCCCAGTGACCCAGAAGGCAAGGTCAGCGGGCAAATATCACGGTGTTCCTCCTTGTATTGCACCAGTAACAAGCATTCAAGAAATAGAAGTTGAATACAGAGCAAGATAACATTCCCAACAGCAACACAAACTATTAGGTTGGTGCAAAAGTAATTGTGGTCTCTGTCATTATCTTTAAATTTAATAGAAGAAAGTGTAGGATAAGAACTTGGTAATCTAGGCAGGAGGAAAGACTTCCTAAGCAAAATTTCAAATGCACAAAATATAAACAAAAATATAAAGAAATACGTCTCAGGATTCCATTACACCCCCAAATTACTGAGCATTCTAAAGGGCTTTTGTTTATGTGGTTTAGAACTGTCCATTTTTACCATATTGGAAGGAAAATTGAAAATTATATAAATATTAGTTATTAGTACATTTAAAAGAGCAATAGTAAACCTATTGCATGCTAATATTGACAGAGCAGGAGCATTGCCATCTTGAACAAGTCCCTTATTCTAAAATTCACCTTAATAAAAACCACCTAAATCCAAAAAGCCTCAGGCTAATGGCTAAGGTCAGCACAACTATAAACCACAGATAACATCTCCAGCCAGAGATATTCCAAACTCCTCCTCAACCAGAGACATGTTAGCCCTGAGATAAGCCCCTTGCAGCTGGGGAGATGCCAGCCTCAAGATAACACTTGGCGGAAAGATGTCTGCCCCAAGATAATCTCCCCTCCTCCCAGAGACATTCCAACCCCACCATAAAACTTCTCTCTCATGCAGAAACATTCTAAGCTTGTAATAAGCTCCTCATCCTAAAACCAATATATACTGTTAGTCTGTAAGAGAAAGTGCTCCCGACTGAAATCACCCCACAAGTTCCTCTTGGGTTTTATCTAAAGTAAATCTGTCTTTAACTGCCAAGCCGTGTTTCATGTTTCTTTCCTCTTTCTTTAACTCTTACAAATATAAGTAACATTTTGAGGCAAATAACCACAATAAGAAAGAGCATTTCGTGAGAAGAGCGGCCTTGTTTGACATTTTAGCAAATACATCATATGTGCTGGCTTCCTCACTCACTCTGTGGCAATATGCTGTCTTAGCTGAAGCATATGATGAAAATATATTCTCACATATAATTGGAAAAATAAGGACTTCAGGGACCACCCTGCAGAGGTCCTTATATCATACTTTGAAAAATTCTGCTGTAAAATATCTAGGAATTAACCCAAAACATGCCACACCTCCAAAGAAAAAAAATTTTAAATACATACTAATAAAAATGTAGATTATCTAAACACATGGAGTTTCCAGTCTTGGGTGGGGATGGCTTGTGTGCTGATGATGTCAATTCATACTCAAATTATAACCTCAAAATCGTGTTTATAGCTCCAGTGAATCGACCGTACATTTGATAAAAAACTATTTGAAAATTGCTTTAGAAAAATAAATGTCAGGCCAGTGCGGTGGCTTACACTGTAATCCCAGCACTTTTGGGAGGCTGAGGCAGTTGGATTGCTTGTGGCCAGGAGTTTGAGACCAGTCTGGCCAACATGACAAAATGAAGACGAAATCAAATCATAATCAACATGACTAAATCAAAACAAATCAAGAGGAAAAGGTTTCTCTACTGAAAACACAGAAATTAGCCGGGTGTGGTGGCGGGGCCTGTAATCCCAGCTACTCAGGAGGCTGAGGCAGGAGAATCACTTGGAACTGAGAAGCAGAGGCTGCAGTCAGTGGAGAGGGGGCCACTGCACTCCAGCCTGGGTGACACAGTGAGACTCTGTCTCAAACAAAGAGATACATACATACATTCGTAAATGTCGACACAAAACCATACTAGTGTTATAAAAATGGAGCTAAGAGCTGTTCCCTCTCAGGTGCTGAGGCACACACAATACAGTTGTAGTCATTTTTCAAATTATGAAACATGGAACAGAGATCTGAGCAAGTTGACTGGAAATCTCAGAAAATATCCCTGCATTATTCAAAGCCTCACACAGTACATGATAAATGTGGTGGCACAAATCAAGAGGAAAAGGTAGATTGTTCTCTAGTTGTAGTGAAAAAACGGCTCATTTTATGAAGCAAAGTAAATCTGCATTTTTACCTAACACCACACACAAAAGAGGAATCCAGATGGATCAAGAAATAAATACCAAAGTATAAATTTAATAGAAGAAAGCACAGGAGAATAATTTTGTGATCTAGGCTCGAGGAAAGACTTCCTAAACAAGATTTCAAAAGCACAAACATTAAGATGAGTTTTAAAACACAAAAAAAAATCAACATTGAGGATTTCCATTCAACAGGATTTACAGGATGAGGTTAACAGGCAGATGGGAAATAGGGAAATGATAGTCGAGTTGTCTAAAAGCGACAGGAGCACTGTGAGAGGTCACCATGCAAAAGTCATTGTCATTGACTGACAATGATTTCGGTCTTCTGAACTGGTTTGTTTTTAATGTTCTGTACCAGATGTCACTCGCTGACCCCATTCTAGACTCACGGTCTCCAACCCTAGCAGGGACCTTAGTACTCCTGGCAGTGACACAACACAGTGTCTGATCCAACCAAGAGTCTGATCCAACCTCCCCCCCGTCCTGAAGCCCCTGCCTCAGCCCTACAGTCCACCATCCCGCCTCCTGCCTGCTGGAGCAGCCACAGCTTTTGAGGCCGGGCTCCCCCATCTCCTCTGACAGGGGGGACAGAATTCTGCCTACTCTGGTATCACTGCAGATGGCTCACACACAGGTGCAGAGCAAACATCTCACAGCACTGGGATGCATCCAGCTCCATTCTACCTCTTGCAACCAGAGACACAAAATACACAAAATGCAGGTTACCCGGGGACAGAAAATACACCTCCAGAGACAAAAATACACCTACAACAGGGTTTCTCAATTCAGCACTTTGCGACATTTGGGACCGGATCCTTCTCTGTAGGGGGGAGCTGTCCTGTGTATTGTCTGGCAGTCAGCAGCGTCCTTCACCTCAATCCCTCAGATGTTAGTAGGAAAATCCCTCCCCCGCTTCGCCATCACAAGTCCTCACAACCGGGGTATCTCTGGACATGACCAAATGTCTCCTGGGGCAAGAATCACATTCAGTTGAGGACCACTGATCTATAAGCTGCAGTGGGCACCTGGGCTGGCTGAACAGCCAGGCACTTTGCGTGGGAAACAAAGACCCATGCAGCCACCTAAGGCCGAGGTCACTCTTTTTCCCCATCTCCCCCAGTTCTGCACCCCAACTCTAGGCTGGGCAGCTCCATCCACAACTCTCTGACTCTGCTCTTGTACCCATATCCTCTTGGTCCCCCTCCACCTGGGCTGCCTTCAATCAAGTGGCTGTGAGGAAAAGGCAGAAAAAGCATCCTTTTAAGGTGTTTTCAGGGTGCACCTGCAGCCAACTGTAGGAGCCAGATCAAGGGCATCCTTGAACTGGTGCTGTGAGCTTTATTCCTGCGGTGGCCTTCCTGCAGGTCACTCCCATGGGCTCTCCAGGAAACCACCCTGGAAGGGCTGTTCTCTGGGTCTGTAGAGGCCAGGAGGAGCCTCAGGGGGCATTCAGGAACCTGCAGCCTCCACCTCTTCCTCCAGCACACAAGGGCTCACTGCTACCTCTCTGCCCAGGGATGCTTCAGCTCCTGCAAAGAATGGGAAGATCCAGTCTTGAAGGAGATAGGACTGGAGAGAATTCTGGTTAAAGATGAATAAAGAAGGGACGTACTGAGGCATAGCCAACCTCCCTGGCCATCATAGCTGGGAACGTGGTTTTTAAGATTTCTCTGGGGTTCCTATGTTCAAGAGGGTGTCTGCTCAGTTGATTGGGGGCCATTGGATTTTATTTTTATTTCTCCAAATCCAACAGGCCCAATGGTGCTCTGATGGACTGGAAAATGAAAGGCTGTGTAAGAACTTGCAGGACTCTATAGGGGAGCCACCATGGAAATGTTTAATATGTTAGAGTGAGAAATCACTATTCTTCACTGAGACAATAGGTCTTCAGTCACTACTGAGCCCCATTAAGGACACAACCCAATATGCCCATCCTGGGCTAGGCACATTCTCCTCACAAAGCCATAAAACTAGGTGCACAATCCAACTTATCTCCAAGTACAAGTAGTATATAGCAAACTAGGGTGGAGCCAGTCTTTTTTTTTTGAGTTATGGTCTCACTCTGTCATCCAGGCTAGAGTACTGTGGTATGGTCATAGCTCACTGCAGCCTCAATCTCCTGGGCTCAAGTGATCCTCCTGCCTCAGCCTCCCGAGTGACTTGAACTACAGGCTAATGCAAGCATCCCCCAGCTAATTTATTTTACATTTTTGTAGAACTGTGGTCTCACTGTGTTGCCTAGTTTGGACCCAAGAGATCCTCTCCTCGATGCAAGTGATGCTTTGCCTCAGCGTTCCAACCTGCTGGGATTACAGACATGAACCACTGAGCTCAGTCACTTAAGCCAGTCTTTTTTTTTTTTTTTTTTTAGATACAAACATTGGGTTTATTGATTCAAAAACATCTGAAATTCTCTGTTTTGTAAAAAAAAAAAAAAAATTCAAACTTGGCATGGTGGCTCATGTCTATAATCTCAGCACTTTGGGAGGCCTAGGTAGGAGAATTGCTTGAGCCTGGGAGTTTGGGATCAGCCTGGCCAACATAGTGAGACCCCATCTTTAAAAAAAAAAAATCTTGGGTGGGGCACAGTGGCTCATGCCTGTAATCCCAGCACTTTGAGAGGCCTAAGGGGGCAGATCACTTGAGGTCAGAAGTTCGAGACCAGCCTGGCCAACATGGCAAAACCGTGTCTCTACTAAAAATACAAAAATTAGCCAGGCATGGTGGTATGGGCCTGTAGTCCCCGCTACTCAGGAGGCTGAGGCAGGAGAATAGCCTGAACCCGGGAGGCAGAGGTTGCAGTGAGCCAAGATCGCACTACTGCACTCCAGCCTGGGCAACAGTGAGATTCTGCCTCAAAAAAAAAAAAAAAAAATCTTTATTGAGATTATAATTCCTATGCCAAAAATTTATCCATGTAAAGTGTATAATTTAATGCTTTTTAATATAGTCACAGAATTGTGCAACCATCACAATTCATTTTAGAACATTTTCTTTTTCTTTTTAAAATTTATTTATTATACTTTAAGTTCTGGGGTACATGTGCAGATGGTGCAGGTGTGTTACATAGGTATACACGTGCCATGGTGGGGGTTTGCTGCATCCATCGCCCCGTCATCTACGTTAGGTATTTCTCCTAATGCTATTCCTCCCCAATCCCCCCCACCCCCTGCTATCCCTCCCCTAGCCCTCCACCTGCCAGGCGTGTGATGTTCCCCTTCCTGTATCCATGTGTTCTCATTGTTCAACACCCACTTATGAGTGAGAACATGCAGTGTTTGGTTTTCTGTTCTTGTGTCAGTTTGCTGAGAATAATGGTTGCCAGTTCCATCATTATTTGTAAAATAAACGCCATGCTCATTAACAGTGCCTCCCCATTGCCCGCTTCCTCTCAGACTTAGACAACCACGAATCTGCTTTCTCTTTCTGCCTTTATGGATTTGCCTGTTCTGAACATTTTATGTAAACGGAACTATACACTATATGGCCTTTTGTGACTGGCTTCTTTCACTCAGCATCATGTTTTCAAAGTTCATCTATGTTACAGTACCAGTGCTGCGTGCCTTTTTACAGTCAAACAATATTCCATTGTATAAATACATCATGTTTTGTTTATCCATCCATCCACTGATAGACATTTGGATTGTTTCCACTCTTTACTTATGCAACAAGCTGTCTGAAAGCTTTAGTAGAAATTGGTAAGCTGAGGCCGGGTGTGGTGGCTCACTCCTGTAATCCCAGGACTTTGGGAGGCCGAGGCAGGGAGTTCAAGACCAGCCTGACCAACATGGAGAAACCTTGTTTGTACTAAAAATACAAAATTAGCAGGTGTGGTGGTGGGCACCTGTAATCCCAGCTACTTGAGAGGCTGAGGCAGGAGAATCACTTGAACCTAGGGGCAAAGGTTGCCGTGAGTGGAGATTGCACCGTTGAACTCCAGCCTGGGCAACAAGAATGAAACTCCATCTCAAATTTAAAAAGCTGATTCTAACATTTATATGAAAATGTAAATGACCTGGAATAGAAAAAGTTAATTTGACAAAGGAGAACGAAGTTGGAATACTTATACTGTCTGGTTTCAAGACTTCTGTAAGAGTGAAATCATTTCTGTAAGGTGGGATAGGAGATCCCCCAATTAGATCCCCTTAAAACAACAATAATTTCACAGCCATCCATCACAAAAAGTGCCTTTCTGAGCGTCTTGGGATTCAGGCAGGCATTTGGGAAACCCAAAGGAACCCAGGAGCTAGAAGGGTTGTTTTGAGAAGGCAGACCCACACCCAGGTGACAGACCTGCTGATCTGGTCCCAGCTCTCTATTCTGGTAGAGGCCCCATTCCATAAAGGGCTTAGGACCAGAGACAGCAGCCACGCAGGGACTCCTTGGCCTCTGGAGCTGCAGGGAGCTCTGGCTCAGGTGCATCCAAAACACTCCCAGAGCACAGAGTCCAGGAAGCGGGGAGCTTTGCAGGGTCCTACAGAGTGGAGACCTGGGAGGATTACGGATTGTACACACAGAGGGAAAAACAAACCCCACAAGTGAAATATATAAGCATATAAATATTTATATGTACATAAACATTTATATTCTAAGCTTAAAAATGATTCATGGTAGAGTTTATTTATACGACTATGACAAATATAAGCGTGTGCATTTATGCACTGTCCACCTCGTTTCTGTAAAAATGCTGCAGACATACCTGCTGTTCTGTACCTCACCCTCTTAGCCCCATATCTTGCCTCCCTTGACATGCATGCACACAGAGGAAGACACATTTTAAACGATCCCCTTTGTTGTTGATTCAGAACTGGTTGAACCTGAGGCTCATTTCCATAATGAGCCTTAAATATTCTGTTTATATATATCCTCTAATATTCTGGGGGTTTTTTGTTTGTTTTTGTTTTTTTCAGACAGCCTTGCTCTTGTCGCCCAGGCTGCTGGAGTGTAATGGCATGATCTCGGCTCACTGCAACCTCCACCTCCCGGGTTCAAGTGATTCTCGTGCCTCAAACTCCCGAGTTGCTTGGATTACAGGCACCGGCCACCATGCTTGGCTAATTTTTGTATTTTTATTAGAGACGGGGTTTCGTCATATTGGCCAGGCTGGTCTCGAACTACTGACCTCGTGATCCGCCCGCCTCAGCCTCCCAAAGTGCTGGGATTACAGGCGTAAGCCACCGCACCCGGCCCCCTCTAATATTCTGTAAAGCAGGGGCCCCAACCTCCAGGCAGCAGACTGCTACTGTCTGTGGCCTGCTAGGGACTGCACCGCGCAGCAGGAGGGTGAGTGGTGGGCGAGTGAGCAAAACTTCATCTGTATTTACAGCTGCTCGTCTTCACTCGCGTTACGGCCTGAGCTCCGCCTCCTGTCAGATCAGAGGCAGCATTAGGTTCTCATGGGCGCATACACCCTACTGTGAACTGCGCATGCGCGGGATCTAGGCTACACGTTCCTTAAGAGAATCTAATGCCTGATGATCTGTCACTGTCTCCCATCACCCCCAGATGGGACCCTCTAGTCGCAGAAAAACAAGCACAGGGCTCCCACTTATTCTACATTACGATGAGTTGTATAATTACCTCATTATGTATTACAACGTAATAATAATAAAGTGCACAATAAATGAAAAGCGCTTGAATCATCCTGAAACCTTGCCTCCTCTCCCCCCCTGACGCAGTCTGTGAAAAAACTGTCTTCCATGAAGCTGGTTCCTGGTGCCAAAAAGGCTGGGGACCACTGCTGTAAAGGCGTAGGTGTGTGTGTGTGTGTGAGCTGAGGTCTTCATTCTTGGTGGGGGCATTCAAGCAGAGACTATCAGGGATGCAGTAGTTGGGCTGTGCAGAGCTCACCTCTTCATTGGATGGGCGGCTGGGCTCCATGGGTTTTCAGTTCCCAGTCCCCGAACAGCTGACATCTCCTCCCCCAAGAGTCCACCTATGAGTCCACCTGACAGGTGTTCAAATTTTCTGTTGCTACCTGACCACGATAACTCTTCTGGATTCAGGCCAAGGCTCCTGTGTCTAGGAGTTGCTCTCTGAGCCATTATCCACAGCCAAAGAGAGCAGGTGGTGAGGGACAGGCTGGACTTTTAGGGCCCTTCTCCCAGAGAGTGCAAGGCCATGTCTCTGCCTCCTGCGGGATCCAGGTCAGACTCCATATCTGGCTTTCACAGCAACCGCAGCAACAGCAGGAGCAGTGAGTTGCCCTTGCTGAGCCTTTGGTCAGCTTGGTGCGTTTTACATGCATTGCCTGTTTTAAGTATTATGACAACCATGTGACCCGGGTGTTGCCGAAACACCCAGTTACAGGCGTGAAGGCGCACAGCCCAGTGGCGAGGGGCACAATGTGAGGCTGGCTGGGTGGTCTGGGTAACCAGCCTGGCTCCACCCTCTGTGTGACTGTGAATAGTCACTTAAATATTTTCCAGGCTTAATATTTCATTTGTAAAATGAAAAACAAGGCGGTTAATATATTTAAAGGACTTAAAACAGGCTGTGTGAGTTATGTTGGTAAATGGTGGTGACCGCCATTCCTGCTCTAGGCTGCCTGCCCATCCCAGGCACACAGGAGGTCTGCAGTGAGCCGAGCCCCTCTAGCCACTGGGGACACTTTCTTCCATGTCCCTAGGACCCTGCCTGTTCATGAAACTCCAGCTTTGCTCTCTGAGCCTAACAGAGGGAGCTGCCAGCAGGTAAGGGCTGTCCTTGCAGAAGGGGTGGGGACTCTGGGGGATGCACCCTATCCCACTGAGGCTGTAGGGTCAGCTGCCTGAATCTCCTGGCTGATTGAACTGGCAACGGTGGTGGGTAGGGGGAGGCTTGAAGTCTCCGCAACATCCAGCCAGTATCAGGAGCACTGTCTTCCCCCACCCTCCTGCTCAGCAGTTCTGCTAGGAGCCCCATCTTTCGAGACCCCCTCTCCCAAGTCCACCCCACAGGGCAATTCTGGACAGGATCCAGGGAGGGCCAGGAGGGGGAGCCCTGGATCTGTTGGGAGGAGCATCCTGGATGTGGAAGGAGGAGCCAAGTGCTGATCCAATGGCCTCCAAATATTTCCCCTCTGGGCCACCACGTTGCCTGAGATTCCTCCATTGTAAATGTCCCTGTGTCAATTTGGCATTGACCCTAATGAATGGGTGCAGAACAGCATGGCAGAGGAAAAAGGTCTGGGCTTGAGGGTCTCACAAACCTGGCTTCCTGTGATCTCTGCAACTTGGGCTAGAGGCCTGCCCTCCCTGACTAAGTTTGCTCTTGTGTTCACTGGACGCCTTCCCTCCTCTGGACGCCATCACTCGGGTCTCCCCAGCAATCCCATGGCTCTGGCCTAGAGAAGTGAGGGGGAGGCTGGTGGGAAGGCTTTGGGCATGGTGATGCAAGTGAGCATCTGACACGAGCAGGTGCACTTGACCTAGAGTAGGGGACACAGTAGGCATGCCTTTATCTAGAGCCCCCACCACACAGTAGGAGTGCTTTGTGGAGAGTACCTTGCATGCAGTAGCCATTCTTTATGTCAAGTACTTTGCACAGAGTAAGTTTATGCAGAGCACTCGACACACGGAAAGAACACTTTATGTAGAGCAGCTGGCACACAGTAGGTGCCTTATGTAGAGTGCTGGACACACGGAGTCACAGTGTATGAAGAGTACCCAGAACCCACAGTAGGCATGCTTTGTGTGGAGCACTTGGCACACAGTAGGTGCACTGTACATAGATCACCAGGCACACAGTAAACATGCTCTGTGTAGAGCATCTGACACACAGTAGGTGTGATTGTAGAGCAGCAGGCACAGAGTAGGTACGCTTTACGTAAGTTACTCTGCACAAATTTCACTTTATGTAGAGGACGGAGAACACAGAAGCAAGATTTTCTGTAGAGTGTCCAGCACACAGTGGGCATACTTTACATGGAGCGTACAGTCCACAACATGTATACAGAGTACCTGGCACATGGTACGTGTGCTTTACATGGAGCCCAGCACACAGTAAAAGTACTCTGCATATGGTCTTTTGCAAAGAGCAGAGACTGACACGCAGCAGCTAAGGTGCTGGCTGCCAGCCCCTTCCCCCTCGCTCCCTGTTTTTCAGGTTCCCCTCCTCAAATCCTTCATCTGTCCCCATCTAAGTCCCATTCTCCTGCGCTCTCTCTTGTGTCCCCCTCTAACGCCTCATCCAACATCCCATTTCCCACATGGGAATCCTGAGTCCAGGAGGAGCTCACTGCCCACAGTCAGAGCAAGGACAGGGCAGAACAAGGACTCCACTCAGGGTCCCTGGTCCTGCCCTCCCCCTCCCTGGCCCCTTCGGTCATGGCCCCTCTCAGCCTTACCTCCTACCCCCGTCTCTGTTCTATGCTGAGCCCAGCCTCCAGGTTTTCCCCCTCCAGTGGGGCTCCTTATCTCTAAAATCTGTCCGGGTCACCCTCAGCACAGTTAGATACTCTGTTTCTGCCCCTGTCTGTCACGTCTTGACCCAGGCCCTGGGTTGCCTGCAGGCAGGACTTGAACTCCTGCTAGGCCATGAAGGCAGAGGCCAGAAGCTTCTGTCTCTGAATGTTCCAAGTCTGCAGTGAGAAACGGTGCGTGGTGAACTCCTGGCCCGCACGTGGAGGGGGAGCTCAGGAGATGATCTGGGACAAGGGTTGGCCTGGCCCAGCTCACCTGCCACCTGAATTCTTAAGTTTATGTGCTGGTCTTGGAAGGGCTGGGTGGCTGTATACTTTGGGGCTCAGAGTCACCTTTGACTGCACCTCAAGATCCCTCCCGCCCAGGTGTGAGGTGCTGAGACCTGAGGATCTGGAGCCCATGCTGTGTCCCCTTGAGCTGGTTCCTTTGCATCCAGCTGGCCCGATGCCACATTTTGGCTGGCTGCCCAGGCACGAAAGATGCACGCATGCCAGGTTTTGGCTGGTTACACAGGCACGGAACACATACCCAGAATGTGGGGATTGGCTGGCCCAGCCCAGCTCAGCTCGGCCTACCACAGCCTTCCCTAAATCAGGGACCAGGGGTAAAGACCTCCCAGCAGAGGGGGAGAGGAGGTTGTGCGGGATAAGCTGCTCCTGACAGAAGGTGCCAGGCTGGGGGTGGCAGGGCTAGAGGGTCCTGGCCTGGGATGGGAGGGGCACTGCCCAAGGCTGGGGTGGCTCCAGGCTGCTGGCCTGGGAGACTGCTGCTTTCCTGGTAACCAGACCCCTGGCAACCTCCCAGTGATTCAGGCAGGGCCTCTCTGGATTCTAATCAGCCTCCCTCTTTCCCTTTCTGTGCAACTGGAGGCCACTTGGCTGCCGGTTTCTGGACTTTAGATCTCAGCTCTTGTTTACCCATCTCAGAGCCTCCCTGCTCTACCTCCAGCACTGCCTGTCCCTGCCCCCTCTCCACTGTCACCTGAGCTCCCCCAGCTCTTCCCTGGGCCTCAGGACCTCACCTTCCATCCCATCGCCCCTGCAGGATGTCGCAGCTGAGCCTGTCCTGGCTGGGCCTCGGGCCGGTGGCAGCGTCCCCGTGGGTGCTCCTGCTGCTGGTCGGGGTCTCCTGGCTGCTGGCCCGCGTCCTAGCCTGGACCTACGCCTTCTACGACAACTGTCGCCGGCTCCAGTGTTCCCGCAGCCCCCGAAACTCAGCTGGTTTTGGGGACACCAGGGCCTGGTGAGTTTGGCAGCTGGACGGGTCTGAGATCTCAGTGTGAATGCATTTCCTGAGGGGCAGGAATGGGGCTCAGGGGAGCTGGGTTATGACGGTGGCTGGAGTCTGGGAACAGAGAGAAGAGAGGGAGGCGGCTAAGTCATTCCTCTACCCACTCACTCGCTCCCTTCCCCACTCACTCGCTCCCTTCCCCCACTCACTCGCTCCCCCTCCACACTCACTCGCTCCCCTCCCCCACTCACTCGCTCCCCTCCCCCACTCACTCGCTCCCCTCCCCCACTCACTCATTCCCCTCCCCCACTCACTCGCTCCCCTCCCCCACTCACTCGCTCCCCTCCCCACTCACTGGCTCCCCTCCCACACTCACTGGTTCCCCCTCCCCACTCACTCGCTCCCCTCCCCCACTCACTCGTTCCCCCTCCCCCACTCACTCGCTCCCCTCCCCCACTCACTCGCTCCTCTCCACACTCACTCGTTCCCCTCCCCACTCACTCGCTCTCCTCCACACTCACTCGTTCCTCTCCCCCCACTCACTTGTTCCTCTCCCCCATTCACTCGTTCCTCTCCCCCACTCACTCATTCCTCTGTTGTGCCATCCCAAGTCTTTCTTAACTCCTTGACCTCACACTAAAGCCTGTATGGACATTTTTCCTGCCTGTCTTCCCTGCATGACGGCACCTCTGAGGGGCTCCCGTGCGAGGG
This sequence comes from Ateles fusciceps, assembly GCA_036589455.1. NCBI lineage: Eukaryota > Metazoa > Chordata > Mammalia > Primates > Atelidae > Ateles > Ateles fusciceps. The sequence goes on along the minus strand of JAZHEH010001828.1, from coordinate 12,861,079 downwards.
GTTTTGGGTGCACACAGCAAACATCCCTTGGCATTTGCACCTTCTCCACTGCTGGACTCGAGGCCTCCTGAGCCCACTCTCCAGGGGCTGCTCCCATTTGTTTGGTCCCTTTGCTGTGTCTGCCCGTCTCTGGGCTGCTGCTTTCCCACAGGAGTTAGCTCTGAGCGCCTTCCCCCTATGCAGGGACACAGCTGGGCCAGAACAGAAGTGTGGGCCTCTCCCCGCTGCCTCCTCTTCCTCAGGCACCTTCCTCCTATCTTGCTCTTCCTCACTGACATGTCCCAGTCGGCCTTGTTGCCAGCCTGAATGAAAGCTGGCCACTCCCTTCTCTTTCAGAAGCTGTCCTTGACTCCCCAGACCTCAACTCGGACTTAGACCTGCTCTCCCCTTTGGGGGACATGGCCTTGGTCTGCTCACGTGTAAATGGCATGATTGATGGGCGTGTACACCGTGCAGCGGAGGGTGCACAGGTCATGATGGGACGGGCCTGGCGTGCAGGAGGTGCTCACTGTGGACAGTTAGAGTCACTTCTGTTCCCCTGGGGGCTGCTGAGAATGGAAGGTCCCCCGTGTGGGAGGAGAGCAGCCCCTGTGGACCAGCCAGGAAGTGAGAGGATGTGGGAACCAGCCACAGGGACGTGTCCTGAGGCCACACTGCTGCCCACAATCCTCCTTCCAGGGGGACTTTTCCATGTGGCCACCCCAGGTTGAAACCATTTCCAAGATGAGAAAACACATCCTCTTGAGCAGACAGCTTGCCTTCTCCCTCTGCTTTGGTATTTACCCTCCCTCCCTCCCTCTCTCCCTCTCTCCCTTCCTTCCTTCTTTCGACAGAGTCTCTCTCTGTTGCCCAGGCTGGAGTGCAGTGGCATGATCTCAGCTTACTGCAACTTCCACCTCCAAGGTTCAAGTGATTCTTGTGCCTCAGCCTTCTGAGTATCTACTGGGAAGCTGGGATTACAGGCAGCCCCACCACACCCAGCTAGTTTTTGTATTTTCAATAGAGACAGGGTTTTACCGTGTTGGCCAGGCTGGTCTCAAACCCCTGAGCTCAAGTGATCCACACACCATGGCCTCCCAAAGTGTTGGGATTACAGGCATGAGCCACCATGCCTGGCCATTATCTTTGGATCGTGGAGAGAGCCCCAAGAGAGGAGCAGGGGTGAGCTGAGATTCCCCCGCAGCTGTTCCGAATCCAGATGTGCTGCTCAGGGCAGAGGCTGCACCACATCTGGAGGCTGCGGGGGAACTTGCCGTGGCTCCTGCTGGGGAGGTGCATTAGGTGAGGTTCTCCCTACAAACCGAATCGACAGGATATCTTCTCTGTCACCTCTCAAGCATATATGAGAGAGGCGGGGGGCGTGGGGAGAGGGAGAGAGAGAGAGAGAGAGTGAGAGAGTTTATTATGGGAATTGGAAAACATGATGATAGAGAGTAAGAATTCCTGTGATTTATTACCTGCAAGCCAGAGACCAGGGACTCTGGTGGTGTAAATTCAGCCGGAGTCCAAAAAGGCCTAGAACCTGGAGTTCTCATGTCCAAGGACAGGAGCGGATGGGTGAGCCAGCTCCAGAAGAGAGCACAGATTCACCCTTTCCTCTGCCTCTTTGCTGTATCTGCACAATCGAAGGACTGGAGGACACCCACCCCCCTTGGGGAGGCGGATCTTCCTTCCTCAGTTTACCTATTCAAATGCTAATCTCTTCTGGAAATACACTGACGGACGCGTCCAGAAATAAAGTTTTGCCAGCATGTTTTATCTGGGCATCCCTTAGCTCAGTCATGTGGGATTCATGGTTAACTCAGGACACCTAGAATTAACCATCACAAGGGCTGACGGCCTCTGCCTTGCTTTCAGGCCACTCCCACAGAAGAGGGAGTAAAGGAGTTCATCCACCTGGTGACCACCTATCCCCAGGGCTTTAAATTGCGGCTGGGTCCTACCTTCTCCCCTCCTCATTTTATGCCACCCTGACACCGTCCGGTCCATCACCAGTGCCTCAGGTACCCATGCAGAGCTTGTGGTGGGTGCTGGAAACATCGGAGGCCTTCTAGCCTCTCCTCCTCCAAGCTTCTGTGTGGCCCCTGCGGATCCAGGCTCCTCTTCCTGCTTCTCTCTCACCCATGTTCCTCTTTCCTTCATGTATTCACCAACCCCCCACTTCAGCGTCTCCTCCCCTCCATTGCCATCTGTCCCTGCCTTTGTGTTCTGGGCACCACTGGGGCCCCCAAGAAGCCTCAGTTTAGGGTCCTGTCTTCGAGGAAACCCCATGTTTTAGGAAATGGATCTGGACAGAGACATCTCAAACTTCATGGAGTTAGAAGTCGAGAGAAGGAGTGAGAACCCGGAGAGCAAGGTCTTTGCTGGGGCAGGCTGGAAGCCTTCCTGGAGGAGGAGTTGCTGGAAAAACGAGTAAAGGATTTTAAAGCAAGGGGAAGTGTGATAATTAGTATCCATGCCTCCCTGCCAGGCCTGGAACCAACCTCGTCTGTCCCTAAGCCTACAGCACGAGGGGGGATTTCAGGCTTGTGGAGAATCTGGGCTGCTATTTATGTGATGTACACCTCTGGTGAGTTTATTCCTTCTACCTGATCCTGTCACTCATCCACCCTATTCATTCCTCTCCTGCTCCAGGCTCCAGGAACCTCCAATGGGAGATCCCACCCCAGTCTGAGTCCTTTTCTTTCCCTCTGCTCATCTTGTCCCTGCACAGGCCAGGCTAAGCAGGGGCAGGGGGCAGCATCCCACAGAAACTATGGCTGTAACCTCAAAATGCTGAGTGACTCTGGGAAGATTCTCAGCTCTCTCTGGCTGCTGAAGTCTCTTTCAGTTGTGAGTGATGGAAACTCAAACCCATGTGGTCTAAGCAAATGAAGAGAATCAATGGGCTCTAAAGTCTGGGGGAGAGTGGTCTTCAGGCATAGTTGGATCCAGGTGTCCATCAATCCACATCACTGGGAATCTGTCTCCTTCTCTCGGTTTTACCACTCTCTATGTCACTTTGCCTTTTCTTATGGTGTCAACGATGAGTCTCAGAAGCCCAGTTCCTATCAGAAACCCCACCTTTCCTCCAAGGGTCCCATAGTCGATGCTTTCTACATTATACCTGGTTGTACCTGGTATATGCTTCCACCTGGGATCACACGGAGAAGTCAGCATGTGTGGGCCTCAGCTGTGGCTGAGGACATCTGGGACCTGTCAGAGCCTTTTTGGTTTTTGTCTGAGATGTACTGTGACATTGTCTTTCTCATCCTGCTTCCCATGTCTTGGCCACATTTGGTGCTTGTCCAAGGTGCAGGACCCAGGGTCTGTTTGAGAACTGTCTGAGATATTATTTGTGTCTTAATAGAGTTAGGTCTTAGGGTAGATGTGAGTTATGCCTGAAGATTGGTCTTGGTTACACCTGGGCCATGTTTAGGGTATTAATGTCATCATATTTAAATGTTATCTGGGACCCGTCATCGGGGTGCACAGAGGTCATATCAGATCATCTCGGGTCCATGGCAGAGCATGTTGTGCCTTTTAGGGTTTGTCTCGTGTGTTTTGGCCACGTCAGGGAACGTTAACAAATGTCAGGGCAACATCCCAGGTCCCAGATCCATGTCAGAAGAGAGCAGAGCATGCTGGGGGCAGACAGGGTGTCCTGGGTCCCAGTAAAGCCATTCAGTAGAGCGCTGAGCTATGCTCAGGTGTTGGAGAACACGCTGGAGCATGCAGGAGTCCTGTTGTGGTGTGCTGGGGCAAGCTGGGTTATTGCTCTACTCTGCTGCTGCAGCCTGGTCCGGTCTCTCCTCTCCCTCCACCATCCTCCCTTCCTCCTCTGCCCTTGGCCTTCCTCCTGCTATGCTGGGTGGGGAGAGCGGAAGTTCACACCCATGGCTCGGAGCATTCCTCCACGCTCAAAGTCCTTCTTTTACCCCTCTCCATGGCCCCTGATGGTCCTCAATCATGTCAGCTGCTGTCGCATCCAAGGATTTGCTTTTCTATGGCTTCATGAAGCCCTGGCTGGGTGAGTAATTGCAGGTGAATGGGGCCGGGGGATATCCTTTAGGGATAGGGGGAGGGTGCTGCCCTTGACCACTGTCCTTGGTTGCCCTGCTAGGGGACGGGCTCCTGCTGAGTGCTGGTGACAAGTGGAGCCGCCACCGCCGCATGCTGACGCCCGCCTTCCATTTCAACATCCTGAAGCCCTATGTGGCGATTTTCAGCAAGAGCGTGAACATCATGCACGTGAGTCCCTTCAACTCTGGGTCCAGCTGGCGCCTCCGGGCAGAGGGACCACAGGCGTATCTGGTCTGGAATTTTGGTTGCGCTTTGGGGCCAATGCTCTTCCTCTCTGGGGCTTGGTTTCCCTATCTGTAAAATGGGAATAATAATCTCTACTTAAAGGTGGTAAGATCATGTAATGGAGTCATGTCCCTGGCACATAGTAGGTCTCAGAAGGTGTGAATTTCCATGTTTCTCTCACAGAAACCCTTCAAACTCAAGAGAGTAAAAACGAAGATTGCACAGTAGCAATTGCTGAGTACAAACCACCTCAAAACCCACTGGTTTAGAGCAATAAGGGTTTATGATACCTAGCAAGTCTGTGAGACAGCTGGCTGGTTCTTCTGCATGGGGATGGGATCGCTCTTGGTACATGAGCAGCTGTGGGACAGGCGAGCAGCTTTGCTGATCCTGGCTCAGCTTTGTTTGGGGCTTCAGCAGCTTCAGGTTGATCTAGGATGGCCTCAGCTGTGACACCGGGACTTTTCTCCATGTGTTTCTCTGCCTCCAGGAGGCACCCTGCTGTTCAAACAGCATTGGCTTTGTTCTGAGAGACAGAGGAGACTGCAATGGCTCTGGACATTGTCTCTGCAGTGTTTCCAAATTCAGCCAGGCTGACATCAGCATAGACTCAAATGGGTGTAAAACAGGCCGCATCTCTTAATAGAAGTTGCTGGAAAATCAGTGCAATGTGTAAGAATACAGGGAGAAGTGAAGAATTGGGAGTTGGGATTTTGTGAAGTGCTTAGGATGTTTTTCTTACTTGCAAGCTGATGAGCTAGCTTTGTTAATACTTCATGGATTCTGACAGGAGATATGAAAGTCCTGGGTCAGAGACAAAGGGTGATTTATTACTCATGGCATAGGAAGCAGCATGTTCTTGGTTTGCCTCATTTCTCCATCCAAATCCCACAGGTGCCACACAGAGGTTTCAATAGTTGCCTGCTCATGCAGTACCTTGCATGGGAGAAAAAGAGCACTAGGCTTAGGGAACGGCTTTTATAGCAAGCAGAAGCAGGCCGGATATTGGTCCAGTGGAAGTCATTGTCCTATCTCTCAATGTTGTCTGCAAACACAACTCTGAGAAACAGCCCAAGTAAGAACAGGGTCTTGCATTCTTGGCATATCCAGCCAGATGCTCAGGTCTGATGGAGGAATACCTCTCGCAACAGGGAGATATATATAAACACACATGTATATCTTCATGTATATAAAGTATATATATAATCTTCATGTCTATAAAGTATATATAAACTAAAAAATATATTTTAAAATATATTTTATTTTAAATAAATACCTTTTATAAAAGTGTATTATATATTTAAGTTCTGGGATACATGTGTAGAACATACACGTTTGTTACGTGTGTATACATGTGCCATGGTGTTTTCTTCACCCACCAGCCCGTCATCCAGGTTTTAAGCCCCTCATGCATTAGGTGTTTGTCCTATTCCTCTCCCTCCCCTTGTCTCCCACCCCCTGGCAGGCCTCAGTGTGTAATGTTCCCCTCCCACAACAGGGATATATTTGAAATGAATTTATAGCAAAGGCGATGAGTGAAACCAACATTTACTGAGCACTCAGTATACGACAGAAACAGTGCCATTTGCCAACTCCATGATACATGTTTCCTAATTTAATTTTAATAACTCTGTGAGGTCATGGTTGGTTTTGCCCTATTGCAGATGATGAAACTGAGGGCCAGAGAGATTAGAGACCTCACCAAATTTCAACCAGATAGTAAGTGAGCTAGAAGTGGTGTAGCAGTGATTGTACCCTGGTTTATCTGTCCTCAAAGCAGGTTGTCCTACTGTTACTGAAGATTTGATAGATGGAAGCTATGGGAGTGCAGGAGGTTTACAAAGAGCACACAGACCACAGGAGTGTAATACTGGGGTTCAGGTGCCCTCAGCTCCCCCTCAGAGGATGTTTCTCCAGGTTCTTGGCTTCCTGCCCTCTCAAGAAATAGAGAGGGGACCACGGCACAGTGCACAATAAATGCCGGACTCAAAAGTGTTTGTAGAAAGTGATTTATTTATTTATTTAGAGAGAGAGAGACAGAGAGAGAGAGAAACAGGAGGAGAGAGAAAGGAACAGCTCACTCTCACGCTGAGTGAGAGAATCCAGGAATATGGAATCCAGGAGAAGAAAGCAGCCTCCACACTGAGTGGAAAGGAATAAAGAGAGATGGAGTTTAAGAGGGGAAGACAGGCTTCCATGAGAGAGTGTGGAAAGGGACTCCAGAGGGGAAATCCAGGAGAGAGAAAGATGGCTTCCACGAGAGTGTTCATGGAAGGGGACCCAAAGATGGAGTCCGAAGGGGTGTGGAAGAAGGGGACTTTTAATCTGGGAGGAACCCCCACCTTCTCCAAGACCCCTGGCCAGTGAAAGGAGTTCCTCACAACTTCCGCTGGAGTGACTGACTCTTAGTTTCTTCCCCGCGCCCGCGAAATTCAAACATAAACTGTTAAATCTGTCGGATGGAGAGAGATGAGAGGGGGGCCTGGCGCTGGGAAATTCTTGCTCTTGAAACTACGCCCCCCTCGCGGACCCTGGAAAGAGAACACCTTCCCTCCTTCCCTCCCTCTGAACAGGAAAGCCCGACTTCTGTTGGAACACGGGCGTCGGTCCTCTTTAACTACTTCCTGCTGAAATGGGGTGTAGAAGGGACCCTGCAGGTGAGGTTTTCTCCAGAGGGGGCCTTTCAGGGGTGCAGGTTGATCTAGAGGTCCACAATAGAGCTCACAAGCCAAGGGCATCCAGGGTTCCAGCTGCAGGATTATTTGTGACCTTATGGTTTGGTTTACAGAATAGCAGCATTTTTCCTAGAAACAGGCAGGTTCCCTTCCCACTCTCAAAAGGATACTCGTAGTTCAAGAGGTAGCAAAGGTGAGGGTTATAGTCCTATTAATGACCAGGATATAACTTAGACATGAGTGGTTACTTCCCTGAGGATCTTGTTGGAAAATCAGATGTAGATTTTCTAATGGCTCGCAGGGATACGAAGGGTTGTCTCCTGGAACTTCAGGCTGTGGAATGGAGGGTCTGTGACTTTCCTTAGGGGGGTATCCAAGGCTTCAGCAGAGTGTGATGAATCCATGAGTCTATTCCCACTACCTTAACTGCCGTTGGAGTGGACAGAATGACCGAAAATGGCCCTTCCCAGGATGGGCCTAGAGAGGGAGGGTCTGAGGGGAGAGAATTAACAAGCACCAAGTCTCCGGGGCAGGAGAGAAATCTTGAGAAGGCCATGCAGTGTCCAGGAAAAGACTGACTTCCTGGAGCTCTATGGTCAGCTTTACCTGGGGCTCTGTGAGGGTGACAGCTTGTGCTGGTACTTGCTCCAGGAACCCTCAGTCCTGCCATTGGGTCATCTGGTCAGACACCTCAGGCCCTGAGAACCTTCATCCCCTGGGACACTGTGCTTTCCGGTGATTCCCTTGGCACAGCGGGCATGGGCGAGATGGTGATCTATTCCTCTGGGGACAATTTCTTACAAAATGTCCCTTCAGGCTGCACTGGTAACAAGTTCTGCCAGACTGATGGCTAACCCAAGCCTTTCCCTCATTTGGGCCCCTAGGGTCTGCTTGCCTGAAAGCTATGACTAAGGCTGATCTCTCGTATTTCTTTCAGCCTGTTCCTCCTGGTCTCTATTATAAAACACTGAGGTTGCCTGGTTCAGTGATGATTCTAGGCTCTGCTCTGGTCCCAAAGCCAGCTAACGGAGCTTCCTCCTGATATTTGCTGCTGAATAAGTAATAAACTTGTCCTTTAGTATTAACTGACCCTCTATGGAGTCTGGTGACAGGGGGGTGTACTTCCTTAAGCCTCCCGCAATCACTCAAAGAAAACTGTTGGGTTTTCTTCCCTTCCCTTTGGGGTTTAGATTTTCCATTCAGCAGAGGGTAATTTGGCCATGCTGTTTGGCAGAGAAAAATAAGCCGCTTCTTCTTTAAAGCCTGTGTGCTACATTGGTCCCAATTTTCCAGTGTACTTTTTAATGGAGACTTGAGCTTGGGAATAGAAGCACCCATCTGAAATTGAGCACAAGGGATGCCCGCACCCTCGGTTAAAGAAATTACAGCCGCTTCGACCTGAGGCGTCCCCCAGGTAAAATGGGTACTGAAATGAAACGTCTTTCAGTCAATACCCTGAAATTTCGTGTGCCCAAGATGCGTGATCCATCTTATCAGAGGGGCTCCCATGTACTGGATTCCAATCACGACCTACCAGCGTCACAGTGTGCAATAGCTGGCCTAGAGTTAGAACCTGAACAACACCATCTTATAAAAGATAAAGCTATATTTTAAAATAAGTTGTAACAGCTGCCCCACTCTCCTCACAATAACTGCTGGCCTTTGGCTTCTGTACATAAAACTGCTAGTTTGCTCTGCAAACTATCTACCTTTCTTATCAGTAACAGCCAGAATTGTCAGCCTTTGTAACTAAAATAGCAGCCCAAGCTAATTCCATCCTGGTCCCTGTGCCCTGTAATAAATAACTAAGATCTGTTATTTACAATACTGCCCAGAAGATGTACAAACTAACGCTTATCTTAACTTCTGTAAGCCACTTAGGTAACAATCGAGGTGGCAAGATGTCCTCAAGCCCTTGGAATGTCCGGAGCCCCGCTCCCTCCCCTCTGTCCGAGAGATGATTTACAAAAACCCCTAAATGTCTGTGTCCCTTCACCCCCACCCCCGCCTCTCGCCCTGACTCCCAAAGTAATTCTTACGGGTATAAAAGGTCTTAATCCCCTCCATTTGGGGCCATGGATTGGAGAGACGCAGAGTCCTCCGTGGTTGCTGGCTTAATAAACCCTGCTATTTGGCATACTTTTGTCTTGGTGCTGGTCCCTAATCTCGCCTCGAATATAACAATAGGACCACTCACTGCCTGCATGACCTCCAGTGGCTACCATAGAGTCCTGGAGCGAGAGGAGCTATTGGCTTGGGTAGTCATGTACCAAGGAGCCCCAAGGAGGCCAGCAAGGCTCAGGATATAGGTACCAATATTTCCCAGGAAAAGTCCAATTTACACAAGCCAGATTATAAAACTGCCCCAGAAGGGTAATCTTCTAGGAGGGGGGCCATTAGAGCACACAGTCTAAAGAAGGCAGGCCAGGCGTGGCTGAGGCCAGAACAATACCCTCATGACCGGGGCCTCCTCCCCCCTAACCCATTTTCCACTGTAGGAAAATGCTCTTAAGATTGTGAGACCTGCCACTGACTACTTGGCCCTGGAACCGGTTTAACTATGATCTTCCAGATGGAAAAGTTCTGCCAGAGACAGAGCCAATCCTAAGCAAGACAAATTATATACCAACCACAAAGTCCCATAGCCTTCAGCTTCCGAATGTCCCCAAAACGTTCTCACCAGTTCAAGACTGACCCCACCAGGGATTTGAACCAGCACCTTTGCAGGTGCTACACCTTAACCAGCTGTGCAAACAGGCCACTCGCATAAAGGAAAGAAGAAAGGTTTCTTAAGCCGTGCTCTGAATGCGAATGTGGCACCCTGAGGCCGTGTGACCTGCCTAAAAGCCGGGCGGGGCTGACGGCCAGCAGCAGCTTCGGCCGCTTCCTTTCCCTCAGAGCCGCTCACGGGCAGAGGAAAAGAGCCGCTGCCGCTGCAGTTTCACAGCCGTGTTGGGCTGCTGGGCCGCCATGAGTTCCCCGCTCCCGTGGCCTTCAGTCGCCATGTTGACCCCGCCAGAACCACCTGCAGGCCTGGGCCACTTCCCGAGCTACTGCCCACACAGGGACCCGTGGCTGGCAGGCAAACGCCCTGCGGAGCCTTTTCACCCTGCTGCCCGGGACTGGGGAATGCCGGAGAGGCCTGCTAGAGCCACTGCCAGGCTGCCGCGCTCCCCCGTCCCCCGCAGGCTCCGGATGTACCTCGCCCCTCCCCGCTGTTTTCTCCAGCCCACGGCCGGACGCTCGGCGCTGCCCCTGGGGCTCGGCTGTTCCCGGCCAGCAAGGAGCGAAGGGCCCCGGGGCCGTGCTCGCCCACTCGGCCCACAGGCTCCCTCGGGTTTTGGTCCCAGAGATGATAACCAAAGAATAGAGGAGACGGAAAGCAGAGAGAGAGCTCGAAGGTAAAAAAAAAAAAAAAAAAAAAAACGGCGCTTTTAATTCTGGCAGGCCGCTCCGATTAAGAGGGGCGGGGTCCTGCGTGTGAGGCGCCGCTTAGGAGGGGCGGGGTCGCGCGTGTGAGGCGCCAATTAAGAGGGGCGGGGTCGCGCGTGTGAGGCGCCAATTAAGAGGGGCGGGGTCACGCGTGCGAGGCGCGGCTTAGGAGGGGCGGGGTCGTGCGTCTGAGGCGTCCCTGCTCCGTCCCTGCTCCGTCCCCGCTGCCCTGCCTGGCTACGCCCTTCAGGCGTTCAGAGAGACAGGACACAATGGGGCCGGTCTTACTCATGATTTCGACGTCTTCTTCTGCGGCTGTACCCCTTTCCTGGTTGTACCCCCTCTTCTGGTGTACCCCTCTCCTGGCTGGCTCTCCAAAATGTAACATGGGGGTTCAGGTGCCCTCAGCTCCCCTGAGAGGACGCTTCTCCAGGTTCTTGGCCTCCTGCCCTCTCAAGAATGAGAGAGGGGACCACGGCACAGTGCGTAGTAAATGCTGGACTCAAAAGTGTCTGTAGAAAGTGATTTAGAGAGAGAGAGAGAGAGGGACAGGAGAAGAGAGAAAGAACAGCTCACTCTCACGCTGAGTGACAGAATCCAGAAAGATGGAATCCAGGAGAGGAAAGCAGCTTCCACTCTGAGCGAAAGGGAATAGAGAGCGATGGAGTATAGGAGGGGAAGACAGACTTCCACGAGAGAGTGTGCAAGGGGATCCCAGAGGGAAAGCCAGGAGAGAGAAAGATGGCTTCCACGAGAGTGTTCACGGAAGGGGACCCAAACATGGAGTCCGAAGGGGTGTGGAGGAAGGGGCCTTTTAACCTGGGAGGAACCCTCACCTTCTCCAAGACCCCTGGCCAGTGAAAGGAGTTCCTCACAACTTCCACTGGAGTGACTGACTCTTAGTTTCTTCCCACGCCCGCGAAATTCAAACATAAACTGTTAAATCTGTCGGATGGAGAGAGATGAGAGGGGGGCCTGGCGCTGGGAAATTCTTTCTCTTAAAACTACGCCCCCTTGTGGACCCTGGAAGAGAACACCTTCCCTCAGGAGCCTGAGGTGGGACTTGAACCCAGGTCTCTCGACTCCCAGCCATGAGTCTTTACCTCCTAACAGTCTCTGCTCCTATCCAAGGCTGGTCCTCCCTGGGGGACGGGTGCTTGGGGCAGGGGAACAGGAGGATGATTGCGGGGCGTCCATCTTGATGTCTGGGTCTGGGAAGGGGCTCTCAGGAGGCAGTTCCCAACTTCAGCTCTGTTTTTTTTTTTCTCTGGCCAGGACAAGTGGCAGCGCGTGGCCTCAGAGGGCAGCGCCAGACTGGACATGTTTGAGCACATCAGTCTCATGACCTTGGACAGTCTGCAGAAATGTGTCTTCAGCATTGATAGCAATTGTCAGGAGTGAGTCCTTCCCTTGGGCCTGAGAACTTGGGCCACAATCTCAAGGGAGTAGGTTGGAAAGGGATGACTCACCAGGGTAACCAGAAGTGCCTTCCTGAAGGAATTGTGTCACGGCTGGGCTTTGAAGGGTGGGGAAGGGCAGAGAGAAAGCATGGTCCTTTCAAGTAGGTAGAAATATCTGAATATAGGCAAGAAGGCTAGGATGAGGCAAGCATGTGTAACAGAGAGTAGAAATGAGGTGGTGGAAGTAGACGGGGCTAGATTTCAGGACATTGAAAATCAGGAAAAGTGGCATGAACTTTATCAAGAGGTTCCCAGGAATCTTTTGAAGGGGTCTGAGCCGATGACAGGTGCAGTCACAGCTGAGCTCTGTAGAGGTCTGCCTGTCATGTAGACACTACATGGGGCTGACATTGGATGCAAGTTGGTTATGGTGGGGGCTGGGCCAGAAAGAGTTGGAAGACGGTGAGGTCTGAGTTTTGTGAACAGTTTTTGGAAGAAAGAGGCCAGACTGGAGACTGGGTGTGAGAGACAGGAGAGAAGCATGATGTGCAAGCTATGCTCTGGGTACCTGGGTGCATGGAGGCAGCTCTCAGAGATGGGGTGCCTGGAGAGAAGAGAGTTTGGAGAGTCAAGTCTCCTGGCTGTTTCTGGATGCTCGATTTCCTGATGGGCGGTAGCTTCTAGCTGCTGGGGGAGAGGTGCTCCTGGGACTTTGCACACGTTAAGTTGTTACCTCCTTCATGCAGGAAGCCCAGCGACTATATCGCCGCCATCTTGGAACTCAGTGCCTTTATAGAAAAAGAAATCAGCAGGTTCTCCTGCACTCGGACATCCTGTATTATCTGACTCCGGACGGGCAGCGTTTCCGCAGGGCCTGCCGCCTGGTGCACGACTTCACAGACGCCGTCATCCAGGAGCGGCGCCGCACCCTCCCCACTCAGGGTACTGATGACTTCCTCAAGGACAAGGCAAAGTCCAAGACTTTAGACTTCATTGATGTGCTTCTGCTGAGTAAGGTGGGCTTCTCTGGAATGTGATTCAAGTAACAGAGTGGACATTTATGCCAATGTCAAATGAAAGAGCCTGGAATCGATCCAGAGGGCACTGGGAGCCATGGAATACGCTTGAAAAAGACAGGTCAGAAAGAGGTTTGAGAGATGACTGTGGAATTCAGCAGCAGGGGACCGCTACGTCTGAGACAGTGGGGAGCCTGAGATTTTACTCTACTTACATGTTAGTAAGTTAGTGACACATCTTTATGCACATCTGTATGTCTATGTCTGTATCTATGATGACATGCACCAGAGCCCTGGGTTACAGCGGCCCATTCATCACTCACAACAGTAGCAGCAACCAGAGTAGGACTGCAGAGCTGGCTCTCCATTCCCACATTCCTCCTAGGGGAGCACAATGCTTTACCTGCAAATACACCAGAATGCAGAGCAGAGAGGGGCCCCGCATTATTACATCTTGGAGCTTATATAGGACAGCTGGCACATCTGCCCCTTCTTCCTTCCAGGGCGAGAGTGAGAATGAGAGACAGACAGAGAGGGAGAGAGAGGAAAGAGAGAGAGAGATGTTTGCTTTGTTCTGGAGTAAAAACTACTCCTCTCCAGGGAGCTGGTCATGCCCCTAGGTTTATAGCTTTGTAACCCAGATGGCTTCTGGAAAGATAAGAAGGATTCTCTGAGTTTACCACTCTAGAATGTGAGCAGCTATCTGCAGAGCAATACTTGATTTCTAACCTCCAAGCCAAATTGCCATTGAAATATGGTGTAACCCAGGTTGCAGTAACACTTTACTCCAAAAGTCCTCATTATCCAGAAACAAGAAAATATCCATAGGTCATTGACTCTTCCCAGCAGGGCCACATAGGAGGCAAAGAAGCCAGGGGGTTTTCTGTGGATGGTGGGCTCTGATGGTGGTGACCAAGAGACATCTAGGAGAGCATGATCGGCTTGGGTTTCTGGAAGGAGGATGGATCTTCAGAAATTGTTTTAGGTTTGACTCAGAGCCGTCAGAGCTGGTGTGATGTGGGGCGTGGGTACTGTCTTGCCTTCTCTCCAGGATGAAGATGGGAAGGAGTTGTCTGATGAGGACATAAGAGCAGAAGCTGACACCTTCATGTTTGGGGGTGAGGGTCTCAGTGTGGGACTACAGTGGGGACAGGGGACTCTCCATCCCAGGGACGTGGTGGGTGGACCCTAGATCACGCCATTCTGCCTGTCCTCCCCCCTCCCTACATTCTACCTGAGGGCCTGAAAGTAAGGGTGCTGTCAACCCTCTGGTGCTGAAGCAGCCCAGAAACCCAGTTTTGCTTGGCTGCCCCCTCAGGCCATGACACCACGGCCAGTGGTCTCTCCTGGGTCTTATACCACCTTTCAAGGCACCCAGAATACCAGGAACGCTGCCGGCAAGAAGTCCGAGAGCTTCTGAAGGACCGTGAGCCTACAGAGATTGAATGGTGAGTGCAGGTGCTGGCCTGTTCCTGATCTTTTCTCATTGATTCTGCTCCTCAGGTGGGGAGTGGTGGAAGAGGTTTTTTTTTTTTTTTTGGGGGGTCATTTCTTCCATTATCACTTAGTGGGAATAGGTTCAAATCCCAGAGGCAGGGCTGAATACCCAGCCTGGCCAGCAGAGGATGGTTTGCAGACTTTTGTGACAGAAAGACCTGGGCTGCTGGGAGAATTGGTGAGAGTATGTGAGGTCAGATGATGCCACTTAGCCTGTGTTCAGCAAATAAATTTCTCCTCCACCTCCTCTTTTCATTGAATTATCATTTTTTTCAAACATCTTCACTTCCTGAATGTTTGCTCTTCCGTACCGTAATTTCAATCCTGTTGTTCAGTTCAGGGATTTGTAAGGGAGACCTGAGGGCAAAAGTCATTCATTCCCGTCCAGAACACCTGCATCATTCATCCGTCCAGTCTTCATTCAGCAAATGCTCCCACACTGCATTCCCACCCCCCAGTTTAGTTTCCAGCACCTTTCAGTGCTCTGGAGACCCTGGAAGGATCCAGCCCGGCGATCTGTTTGCCAGGTGCTCCCAGCCTGGTTGGGGAACAGTCCCAGGAGAGGAAACTCCCAGCCCACATGGGTGGGAATGAGGTTGAGAGCAAGAGAAGCATGGCTGGGGGTACAGAAAGTGGGACTACATGATACTTGGTTTCCATTCCTGAGTTACTTCCCTTAGAATAATGGTCTCCAGCTCCATCCAAGTTGTTGGAAAAGACATTATTTCATTCCTTTTTATGGCTGAGTAGTATTCCATGGTGTATATACGCCACATTTTCTTCATCCACTCATTTGTGAGTGGGTAGTTAGACTGGTTCCATATCTTTGCAATTGTGAATTGTGCTGCTATAAGCATGCGTGTGCATGTGTCTTTTTCATACACTGACTTCTTTTCCTTTGGGTGCATACCTAGTAGTGAGATTGCTGGATGGAATGGTAGATCTATTTTTAGTTCTCTAAGGAGTCTCCTTACTGCTTTCCACAGAGGTTGTACTAATTTGCATTCCTACCAGCAGGTAAAAGTGTTCTCTTTTCACCACATCCAACATCTATTATTTTTTGACTTTTTAATTATGGTTATTCTTACAGAAGTAGGGTGGTATCTCATTGTGGTTTTTAATTTGTATTTCCCTGATGATTAGTGATGAGCGTTTAAAAATGTGTTTGTTTGCTGTTTGTACATCTTCTTTTGAGAAATGTCTATTCATGTCTGTTGCCTACTTTTTGATAGATTATTTATTTATTTATTTTTAGGGATGGAGTTTTGCTCTTGTTACCCAGGCTGGAGTGCAATGGTGCTATCTCAGCTCATGGCAAACTCTGCCTCCTGGGCTCAAGTGATTTTCCTGCCTCAGCCTCCCGAGTAGCTGGGATTACAGGCCTGTGCCACCACACCCAGTTAATTTTGTATTTTTAGTAGAGACGGGATTTCTCCATGTTGGTCAGGCTGGTCTCGAACTGCTGACCTCAGGTGATCCACCTCCTTGGCCTCCCACAGTGCTGGGACTATAATCGTGAGCCACCATGCCTGGCCAGGTTATTTGTTTGTTTTTTTTTAACTTGCTGATTTGAGGTCCTTATAGATTCTTAATACTAGTCCTTTGTCAGACGCATAATTTGCAAATATTTTCTTCCACTGTGTGGGTTGTCTGTTTACTCTGCTGATTATTTCTTTTGTTATACAGAAGATTTTTTGTTTAATTAGGACCTATTTATTTATTTATTTTTGCATTTGCTTTTGAGGTCTCTGTCATGCATTCTTTACCTAAGCCGACTTCCTCTTCTCTAATACTTTCAGACTGACCATGCTCTCCATAATTCTTTTTCCCAAAAACATTTAGAGAAAGTTCATCAAGTTCCCAAAAATAGATAATCATTTGCACTGAATATATTCTCTTGTTTGACTTGAATATATGATTGATATGTGAAAAACAGGTAACATCATAATACTGACACACGGTTTGTCATAGTGAAATGGTTATTGATCCATTCAAATAATATTTACGCTTTTAAAAAAGCTTAAAATATTTTCTTAGTCATCATATGCATGTTTTGTTAAATCAGTCCTTTCATATCTTGCTGCTATGGTGAAGTGTATCTTTTATTCAGACTGAGGGAAATTTATAAATTCATTTGAAATACAGAGGCTTTATGTCTCTTGTTAAATTTAATTAAGATATTTTATATTATTATTAATATCTTTTATTATCTTTTCCAGCTGCTTGTTATTTCTACATGGGAAAACTAATAATTTATGCATGTAAATGTAGTGCCCAATGAACACAGTACATGATAAAGACAGTGTTCTGTATCAAGAGAAAAAATACAGATCATTAGGTAAAAGCTTTTGAGACAACAGAGAAATTTTCTGAAAAAAAAAATCAACTCAACCTGGTTGCCATGTCTTATAATAAGACAATGTTCAGATTACTCAAGCATATAGTTTTTTTTAAAGGATGTTAAAAGCTCTAGAAGAAACCATGGGAAAATCATTTTCTAGATCCAGAGTAGGGGTAACTCTATTTTTATACAAGTCCCAGGAGTTGTACAAGAAAAGATTGACATACTGTTAAATGAGAAATTATATGGAATATGTGTATAGTAATTGATGTACTCATATTTTTCATGATGCTAAAAATTAGCTCTAGAAAGATACATAGAAATAATAACTTAGGCAACCTGTGAGGAGAAGAAGTAAGTGACATTGGGCCATAGGGGTGGATGATGCTTTATAGTTTTCAAATTTTGAACCACTTAAGTATACAATGCACCACAGAAAACAAAGAAAGATTACACAAAGAATTCAGCTCCCTTACTGGATCTTAAATGTTTATAAATGTTTTTCAGTGAGGTGTCCCGTTTTTCCAAGTATAAAATCACCATCTGCCAAAATGATACATTTACATCCACATTTCAAATTCCTTTTTTTCCCTTGTCTAGTTGCATTTGCTAGTATCTCTAGTACAATGAGGAATATGAGCAAAACACTGGACCTGGGTATTATGTTTCTTATTCACTTGCATTTTGTGTTTGCTTTCTTGCCATAAAGAACATTTACTTTTAGCAAATATGTTAACTTTTTTTTATAGCTGCTTCAGAATGTTATGTTTTCCTCAGAATAATCTTTAAAAATTGGCTACATTTTTTTCTGGTACTTTTCTAATTCTCTGCATTCTAATTTTTTTTACTTTTTAAATTCTTCGATATTTCATCCATGTGGAATTTATTTTGTGATAGGGAGAAAAAGTCTCACTTGGAAACAGAGAAGCTGGAGAATCCTGTCTTTGTTCCCTGGATGATGACTGGGGCTGGGTGTTTCCTTAGGGATGACTTGGCGCAGTTGCGTTTCCTGACCATGTGCATTAAGGAGAGCCTGCGGTTGCATCCCCCGGTCCCAGCCATCACCCGACTCTGCACCCAGGACATGGTGCTCCCAGACGGCCGGGTCATCCCCAAAGGTGCTCACAGCCTCAGCGAGAGGAGCCTCCTGGGTAGGAAGGGGGGTCCCTCGGGCAGGGGGATCTTGTCCTGACTGCCCCCTTCTCTCCCACAGGCGTTGTCTGCCTCATCAGTATTATGGGGATCCATTACAACCCAACTGTGTGGCCAGACCCCGAGGTACTGTCTCCCTCACTCCACGCTTTTTGGGGTCCATTCCAAGGTTCCTAGAGGAGCTGACAGGGTTTTGACCAGGGAAATCCAACATCACCTCCCCCTCAATGGACACACATCTGCCAAAATGTCTCTCCAAGGCTAGCGGTCTTGGGAGACCCCACCCAGCAAGCCTTCTTGGTCTCACCTCCAGGTCTATGACCCCTTCCGCTTCGACCCAGAGAACGGCAAGGAGAGGTCACCTCTGGCTTTTATTCCCTTCTCGGCAGGGCCCAGGTAAGGGCTGCCTGTGTCTGAGGCAGGGATGGGGTGACCGATGCCGGGTCAGAAAAGGGGGAAATTGCAGATGGTCCCAGATCCAGCTCTCCTTCCCTCCCTTCCTCAGGAGTTTATTGGCAACGGTCCACAGAATGGGGTTGGGCAGGTCCTAGAGGGGTCTGCGGTGTGCTCAGAGGCCCCTCCTCTGTCTGCTGATCTGAACTGGGGGGTAGGAGTCTCGGCCAGATTTGGGGGGTATGGAAGCACACATGGGTGTCCTGGGGACACGTAGCCCCTCTCTCTGCCCCTTGAGCTGATCAGGGTGCAAGTCGGGGTCCCAGGCCATGTTCTAAGCATGATGGGACTGGGACGGGGGGTCATGGGCACAGTCAGATTCCCTCACTTTTGTCTCCAGAAACTGCATTGGGCAGGCGTTCGCCATGGCTGAGATGAAGGTGGTCCTGGCACTCACACTGCTGCGCTTCCGTGTCCTGCCAGACTGCACTGAGCCCCGCAGGAAGCCGGAGCTGATCATGCGCGCAGAGGGTGGACTCTGGCTGCGGGTGGAGCCCCTGGGTGCGGACCACAGTGACTGTCCGACCCACCCACCCACCTTTGTAGATTCCCAGGAATAAATCTATTCTGAC
Organism: Ateles fusciceps; assembly: GCA_036589455.1. Taxonomy (NCBI): domain Eukaryota; kingdom Metazoa; phylum Chordata; class Mammalia; order Primates; family Atelidae; genus Ateles; species Ateles fusciceps. The sequence continues at coordinate 12,842,254 of JAZHEH010001828.1, read as the reverse complement.
ACCTCTGCTTGAGCCTCACTGACAGCCAGCATGGGGCTCCTGGGGACCCGTGGGATCCAAGAAAACGGGGTGAGCGGCTGGAGGCAGGGTGATGTCTCTGAACCCAAAACCCTGACTGCCTTTCTGGCTGAGCACAGGGCACCTAGGCCCTTAATGTGTTCTCCCAGAGCCCAAGTAAAAACTTTCTCCTGTGGGTAGGAGGGAGCCCTGGGAGGTGTTTGAGCAGGAGAGGGAACAGGATTAAGAATGGATTTAAGGAGCAAGACTGAGACTCTTATTCAGTGAGAAGCAACCACAGGGGCAGATGCCTTCATCTGTCCTGGGAATGTCCCCTCAAGACTGGAGTCCCCCAGCTCAGAACAAAGGGAAAGGGGTCCAGCTTCCACCCTGGCAGGCTCTCAGAAATTTTTAGTTCCTTTTTCCACCAACTTCCCACCCCTGTTTCTCCCCCCTCCCAGTTGGTTCCCTCTGTGACTCTCTTCCCGTACCTTCAGAGGCATAGGATTTCAAGCCAGGCTGCTTGGGCTCAAGTCCTGGCCCTGCTGTGTGATTTGAGCAGGTTAATTCCTCTCTCTGTGACTCAGTTCCCTCAACCATATCATGGGTACAACAGTGTTGCCTACATGAGGTTTTCCTGAGGTCTCAATATAAGGGACTGAGAACTGTGCCTGGCACACAATGATGCTAAATACATGGGGCCATTATTACTTCCTCTCTCAGAAAGTCTGATGGTTAAAGAATGTCATCTTTTAAGATTATTTCTACCATGGCTTTAAAGGCTGTGTTTTGGAACTCAAAGGCAAAAATTCTAATATTGTGCCTAAAGGGCTGTGTATATAAGAGGCAATTTTTTTTTCTGAGGGTGGTGAAGGCACCTGACTATGTGAGGTGGTAGGAGAATGAGAGCAACCTCAGTTAGTGTCTCAGAATAATATCCTGCTGCAAACATTGATCTCTTTTCATAGCCTGAGGGATGTTACATCATAAATCCTGTTGACTTCTGATTTCTTCTCTAGCTAATCTCCTTCCCTTGCTACACTCAGTTACTCTGGCCTTGATTCTGATCTCCCCAATATATTATATTTTCTCATTTCGGGTCGCTGCATTGCCTTTGCATCTTTATCATAGATAAGTTGCCTATATTTATGTGGATCTATTTCGGGGGCTTTTAATTCTGTCCCATTGACCTATTTGTCTTTTCTTTCACCAATACCACAACACCTTGGTTACTGTAGCTTCACAGTAAGTCTTGAAGTTGGATATTGTCAGTCCTCCAACTGTGTTCTACTCCTTCAAATGTTGTGTTGGTTATTCCGAGTCACTTGTCTCTCTATATAAGTTTTAGAATTAGATTGTTGATATCTATAAAAAACTTTCTGATATTTTCATTGTGATTTCATTGAATCTGTAGATTTAGTTGGAAAGAACTGACATCCTGACAATGCTGAGTTTTTTGTCTTATAAGACATGCTCAAGGGAGTCCTGCATCTGGAAGTGAAAAAAGGACGATCACCATCATGAAAACGTGCAAAATATAAAATCCACTGGCAAAGCAGATACACTTATGAGAAAAGAATCAAATCTTATTACTATAGAAAACCACCAAACCACAATCATAAACAATCAGGAATAAAGGAATAACAGACATACAAAACAACTAGAAAACAATAAAATGACAGAAGCATGTTCTTATGCATAGTAACTTTGAATGTAAATAGATTAAATCCCTCACTTAGAATATACAGACTGGCTGAATAGGTTTTTTAAGTGACCCAACTATGTGCTTCCTACAAGAAACTCACTTTACCTGCCAAGAAACATATAGACTTAAAGTGAAGAGATGGAAAAAGACATTCTACCCAAGTGGAAACCAAAAGCAAATAGCAGTAACTATGTTTATATCAGATAAAAATAATACAGACAAGGGATAAATTCAGCAAGACCATGTAACAATAGTAAATATATATGCACTTAGATATAGAAAACAAATATTATTAGATCTAAAAGGAGAGATAAACTCCCATACAATAGTAGCTGTGGACTTCAGTAACCCACTCTCAACACTGGACAGGTCATCTAGACAGAAAGTCAACAAAGATACATTGTATTTAAATTTCACTTTAGACCAAATAGACTTAACAGACATTAACAGAATAGTTCATGCAACAGCTGCAGAATATACATTTTTTTAATTAGCACATGGAAAAATCTCCTGGAGAGACCACACATTGGGCTACAAAGGTTAGAGAAAAAATAAATGAAATTGAAAGTAAAAATAAAATACAAAAGATCAATAAAACAAAGAGTTGGGTTTGTAATAAACTTAAATAAACTTAAATAAACTGAAATCACATCAAGTATACTTTCTGATGGCAAGGAAATAAAGCTTGAAATCAATAACAAAAATAACTTTCAAAACTGTACAAATACATGAAAATTAACATGTTCTTGAACAACTAATGGATTAATAACAAATTAGGAAGGGCATTTAAAATTTCTTGAATCAAATGAAAGTTTAAATGCAATATATTAAAAGCTATGGAATACAGCAAAAGCAGTATTAAGAAGGGAATTTATAGCAATAAACACCTACATCAAAAAAAGTAGAAAGATTTCAAATTAATAATCTAATGATGCACCTCAAGGGACTAGAAAAGCAAAAGCAAACCAAACTCTATAGAAAAAATGAAATAATAAAGGTTAGAGAAAAAATAAGTGAAATTGAAAGTAAAAATAAAATACAAAAGATCAATAAAACAAAGAGTTGGGTTTGTAATAAACTTAAACAAGATCAACAAACGTTTAGCTAGACCAAGTAAGAAAAAAAAGACTCAAATAAATGAAATCAGAATTGAAAAAGGAGACATGACATGTACCACAGAAATACAAAGAATCATAATTACCACAGTTACATCTAGAAGGAAGATGTGAGATTTTTTTTTATTCTAAGTTAACTAGAAACCTGGCATGACGCAGATAGCTGGGAGCCGTCCAGGGAGTGTCCAAGACCTTACACAGAAAATCATGCTGAGAGAGGAAGCTTTTTGCTCATTCCCTTTTGTGCCCAGCTGCCTGGGTTCCCTTCTCCACTGTTTTTGATAATAAGCTATCTAGAGAATTTGCTCCCTGTGCTGAGCCAGGAAGAGAAATGTGAGGTTTGAAGGATGTAGTTTCCTTTGAGGAATGGAGAATATCTGTGCAAAGTTGGGGCAGCTCAGAGCAGAGTGAGCTGCAGACCGTGCTGCAGGTATGGGGCTGGAAGGCTTCGCACAACCTCAACGTCCTGGGACCCAAATTTTTACTCAGACTACGGGAGCAGGTGAGGCAAGAGTTGGGCCAGGTAGAGCTTTAATCCACCTCATAGACTGGAGTGTGGGCTTATGGCGTTTCTCCTTTCACCCAATTAGCCTCCACTCCCAGTGTATCTCTGTGCAGAAGGTTCAGCTAGGTGTGTCAGACATTGTAAATCCTCCACATAAATTATAGTTTAACTGGAATACAGAGACCAGGCAGGAGGAGGAGAGGAAAGGTAGAGATATTTATCTCTTCTCCCTTATCAGAAAGAAACCTGGCATAAGAAATTTTATGCTTAATGGGCCAAAGAGCAAATCAGAAAACTGCAGGGGTGATGGTGGGGAATTCTCTGCCCTGGGACCTCCCTTGAATTGATTTCTTCCCAGGACAATGGGAAATAACATTTAATCCTTGGAGGTTGTTTTTTCTTTTTTGACCAAGAGTGACTCTGATCCTGTTTCTGATGGTCATGTTCCTAGCTTTGTACTGAGTAAGTCACTGGCCTCGTAGCATCTGGAGTGATTGAAGTGACCCAAGATCCCCAGTTCCCATGTCACAAATGAGGATCCCACATATCTGGGGAAGAGATGAAAAAGGAGGCATGGCCAGAGGGTTGGGGTAGCCTGATTGCTGTGGGGGAAGGGATATGATGCAGAAGGAATCGTTTCCCCCTCTTTATCCCCAGCCTTGGAGGAACCTCGTGTGCTTCATCAGCTGAAGTTGGAGCAAGATTCGACGATGAGTGCCCCCTAACAAACAGCTCATTGTGAACATGCTGAGAATACCAGAGGCTGCTGGGGGCAGGGTGGCCTGGTGGTAGGAACTCAGGCTCTGGGGTCAGGCAGAGCTGGTTCAAGTCCTGGCTCTGCATCTTCCAAGATGCACGCCTCTGGGTGAGAGCATTAATCTCACCAAACCTCAGCTGTACCATGTTCACATTATCCCATCTCTGAGGCTGCTGTAGGCAGCCAAAGAGATGACATGGACAGTCCCAAGAGGCGGCACATGGTCACCCCTAGGAGAAAGGACATCAGGTGTGTGTAGAATGTAGTGTGGGCTTGGGGTGGGAAGTGAGGGAATGGTGAGAGAAGATGAAGGGAGGTGAGGAGAACTTCCAGAAATGAAGGAAGCGACTCTTGTTATAAGAACAGCTGACAAGCTATGTTAGCCAGGGTTCTCTAGAGGGACAGAACTAACAGGATACGTGTACATATAAAGGGGAGTTTATTAAGGGGTATTAACTCACACAATCATAAGGTCCCACAATAGGCCATCTGCACGCCAAGGAGCAAGGAAGCCAGTCCAAGTCCCAAAGCTGAAGAACATGAAGTCTGATGTTCGACGGCAGGAAGCATCCAGCATGGGAGAAAGATGTATGCTGGGAGGCTAGGCCAGTCTAATCTCTCCACGTTCTTCTGCCTGCGTTTCATTCTGGCCACTCTGACAGCTGATTAGTTGGTGCCCACCTGGATTAAGGGTGGGCCCATTCTCTCCCCTGTCCACTGACTCAAATGTTCATCTCCTTTGGCAACACCCTCACAGACACAACCAGGATCAATACTTTGCATCCTTCAATCCAACAAGTTGACACTCAGTATTAACCATCACACAGGCCCACAGAGCTGGACCCCATCCTAGACACGGGCTGCATGGCCCTCTCCTATCTCTGAGGTGGTCTTGGCCACCCCACGCTCAAAACCCCTAGAGTTAGCCACCACAGTGCAGCTGAGCTCACTGGGGGTGCTTCTGGCATTCTGAGTTGGGAGATAGTGGGCCTGATGTCGGAGCTCTGGAGACAAGGCTCAGTGAAGAAATAAGGAGACAATGTAGTACCTAGCTGAGTGAGGGATAAGTGATCATTAAGAATATTATTAAAGGGTATTGATAAAAGGGTGAGGAGTTTGGCTCTACCCAGTATAAATGGTTAGGTGAATCAACTAAAGTCCACTGACATATACGGAGTCCTGCTGAGTGTCTACTCAAGTTCCAGGCGCTATGGACTCAAAGGTGAGTCAGATCAAGCCCCTGCCCCTGGAAGATTGCTTGTGTGTGGGGTGATGCACCCATGGTCTGACAGCACAGTCCAGAGTTGCATACTGGAATGAATGCAGGTGCTATTAATATTAGCCTCCCAACAGGTAGATCAATTCACTTTACCAAGGCCACACAGCCAGGAAGTGGATGAGCCAGGATTTGAACCTGAGTCTGTCTGATGAGTCAGTGCTGTGAAGCAAGGAGCTATCCAGTCTACACTACAAGCCTCCCCATGATCATTAATCTGTGCTTAAGAAACTGAAGAGAAACAATTCGCAGTGGTGATCAGCTGGTCTTTGTTTAAGAAGAAAACAAGCCCCTGGAGCATTCAGTTGAAGTGACGTGATGGGATCTCCAAACCAGGCAATTAGTCAAATTTATCTGAACCTGCCACCTCCAGCCCTGCTCTAAAGCTCTCAGTGCCCATCGCTCAAAGCCCCCTACTATCTTTTCTGGAGGACAGATCAGAGAAGAACATGGTTAGAGCCTTGACTGGTATTAAAGAGCCCAATGGGACACTTGTCTGCACAACTCACTAAGCTTCACTGCGTAACAATCCCCAAGAAGCCAATTCTAAGTTTTGTTAGTGAACAAGCCATGGTATTTTCACTAACACCTGGGGGCTCATTAAAAGTTGACATACAATTTTCATCTCCACTTCATTTTTGCAAATGAAAGGGTCTCTAAGGATCAGCTACAGAGCTGCAGGCAGGTGAGGTTTGAATGCCTAGTTCAGTGATTAGATGGAGACAGAAACACAGGCTAATCTCACTCTGGGAGAATGGTCCCAGAGAATTTTCCACTTAGCCTCAGGCAGGTGTCTGATTAGCATCAGAGACATAGGTAGGCATTGGAAGTGGCTCTTTCTTCCCCAAGACACTACAGTCCCAGAGCTCCACATAGGCAATGTTATAGAAAGTGCCACAGAATCTTGGCCATCAGAACCAAAGTATGGAAAGCACTTGGTGCCAAGCGTGGCTCCTGTGAGCATTTTATGCTGCCAGAGCAGATGGAGGGAAGGTCTCCAGAGATCCAAGGTGGGTCAGGCTTCTGCTTCCTCCATCCTAATACTACCACACTCTCCTTATTATATAAATTACTTGTTCAATACTTACTCTCTTTCTCTACTCAATGTTCCCCACAAGAGGATAAGACCACACTGGATTTGCTCAACCTTGTGTTCTCACTGCCTGGCACCTAATAGATGCTCAATAAATACAGAGAAAACAAACACATGACTCTCTCTCATTGCAACCCCATTCCATGTCTGTGAGTTGCAAAACCCTTCTAAAATGTGGGTGGCTGTTCTCTAGTTGATCTGAAATTCATTTTGTAGTTGTGGTTGACATCATTTGAACCTACCTGCCCTTATGCATGCATCCCCTGTGTAGATAAGTGTCATCCCTTGTCTGACGGATTATGGGGGAAGGTCATTTGGATGCAAACCTCTGCCTGTCTTTTAGGCTCCTTGAGCCACTCCTCACTCCTTGATACCCAACAGCCCTGTCATATTGGCCTTCTTCTGTTCCTTGGATGAGTAATCATCTTCCCATCCCAGGTCCTTTGCACATGTCCTTCCCTTTGCTTGGTGCACCTTTCCTCTCCCTCTGCAGAATGACTCAGCTGAAGTGCTACCTTCTCCATGAAGTCCTCCCCCCATCAGCCTGCCCCTGCTTTCTGAGGATTTGTTTGTCTATTCCTGTAGCCACTGCCATTCCCTCCTTATGCTCCTCCTGCTCCTGTCTGAAATTCAGTTATTCATCATTCGCCTTCTCTCCTTCACTGTAAAGTCCACAAGAACAGGATTAGGTCTGTACTGACCATTGCAGTCCCCCCTGGCTCAGTGATGAGCTCCAGTGCTCTGGATACATCTGTTAAATGCGTGGCTGCTGAGGTTGAACTTCCTTTGAGCTGGAGATAAGAGTTATCTCATGCATAGTCTTTGGGGGTTGAGGCTGGTTACTTTCATCATCTTAAGCAGCCAGTGTGGCTCTTCCTATTTCTTCCTGTGACCGCACAGCAGATCAAGCATGAGGTTTCCTGTTTCTATGAATATTTATTGTCAGGCAGTTCTTATCTCAGATGGAGGAGACCTCTTGAGGAAGAAGTTGACCAAGGCATAGAAGAGCCCTTCGAAACAACTCAGCCTTCCAATCTTTAACGGAAATGTTATCCTATGAATATTTATGACACATCTAACATGTGCTAGAAATGTGACTGCAACCTGAATTCCACCTCTAAGAGCTTCTGGACAAGGAAGGGAGACAAACCAGTGCATTAGTCATTCAGATACCGCAAGATACGTGCAATGAAAATGCTGCAGACTCCTTGTTACACCCCTTTCCCTTCTCTGAAACTCACTGAGGTAAAAAGATCCAAAAAGGGAATCTATGTAGAATAAATTACCATTAATATGAACGAGAACCTGCCTGGCTTGTTTCACTTAACACAATGTCTTCCAGGTTTATCCATGTTGTGACGAATGACAGGATTTCCTTATTTTTCAAGGCTGAATAGTGTTCCATTGTGTATTTATATCACATGCCCACATCCATTTATATGTTGATGGACACTTAGGTTGATTCCATCTCTTGGTTTTTGTGAATAGTTTTGCAGTGAACATGGGAGTGAAGATATCTCTTCAACATACTGATTTCACTACCTTTGGGTATATGCTCCACTTAGAAGTGGGATTGCTGGATTATGTGATAATGCTATTTTAAATTTACTGAGGAATACTCTTTTCTATAATGCACTCATCTGCATCCCCACCCACAGTTCACAAGAGTTCCCTTTTCTTCACATTCTTGCCAACATTTTTTTATCTTTCATCTTTTTTATGTTGGTCAAAGAACACAAAATTTCAGTGAGACAGAAAGGAAAGACCACGTGATCTACTGTACATGACGGTGACTATGATCAGTAACAATCTGTTGTATATTTGGACATTATTGAGAGTCAATTTTGAGTGTTTCCATCACAGAAAAGAATGATAAGTGTGTGGGATCATGCACATGTCAGCTGGCTTGGATGAACCATTCCACAGTGTATGCAGACATCCAAACATCATGTGGTACAGCATAAATATATACAAATTTTGCCAATTAAAAATTGAGTATCTGCCAGATTTCATGTATTTGGGGTCAGATGGAAGAAACAAAGGAATTTGTCTCACAGTCCCAGATTCAAGGGCAGAATACAGCGAAGGGAAGTAGATGGAGAAGATGTTTCTTTTTCTCTTCCTCTTTTCCTCTTCCTCCTTCCTTCCTTCCTTTCTCTTTCTTCCTTTCTGTCTTTCTTTCTCTCTCTTTCTGAGATGGAGTCTCACTCTGCCACCCAGGTTGGGGTGCAGTGACTCGATCCCGGTTCCCTGCAACCTCTACCTCCTAGATTCAACTCAGCCTCCTGAGTAGCTGGGATTACAGGTGCCCACCACCACTCCCAACTAATTTTGGTATTTTTTGTAGAGATGTTTCTTGAGGGAGGGGATGGGTCTGAGCCATGCCTCTTTGCAGCTGTGAGCACAGGATGTGGTGCACAGGAAGGGCTGATGCACATTTGGGGAATGCATCTTCTTGAACCCGTGTTTTTTGGCCATTCCTGGGTGAAGCTCAGTGGAGAGACCCAGAAATGCAAGGGTCCTGCCTGGGGAGAAAAGCTGAGCGGAGTCACAAGGCTGAGGCTCAAAGCGACTGCTGCTTATTTGCCACACACTGCTGGGCACATAGTAGGTACTCAACAACTATTTGTGGGACGAATGAAGGAAGAGCCTCTATGGTTCAAGAAAAAATTGAAATGGGGGAAGAGGGAAAGGCGCTCACCCCGACCAGGCACCTACCCTGGGCCAGAATCCTCACACATAATGTGCCTCTTCCTGGAATAATCCAGCCCCATTTTACAAAGTGGAAAATGAGGTCCAGAGGGGCCAAGCCACTGGTCCAGAGTCACAGCACCCCCACGAGGCAGGGCCACAAGATGCAGCTGAACTGAGACCTTGGTCCTCCAACCCCATCCCCTGGCTCACAACTCACTTTGTTTCCTGTGAACCAGCCCCACGTCCTCATTTCTCTGGGCACAGAAGCAGCAACAAAATACCTTTCTCCTAGTCCTGGCTCCATCTCTCGGCTGAATATCTATTCCTCTGATGTCCCTTCCTGGTTTAAACTGTGCCAAAGAAATGTCTCCGGAGAAAGTATCTGCAGGTCCAGCCCAATTTCTCCAAATTCTAGGTCTTCTGCTGTCCCAGGAGGCTGAGCTTGGAGGAAAGCATTGGCCAGAACCTCAGGGGCACCTGCCCATGCCAAGCTAGAGGCCCCAGCTCCCTCCTGGCCTTTACTTCCAGCCCACCCTCCTCTTGCGCCCAGAGCGATGGTTCTAAAATACCTCCAATCCTCTTCACAGTCTGGCCCCAGTATGACTTCTCCAGCTCCTCCACCCTATTATGGGCACTCAAGCTGGCTCCTCTGCCTGGGATACCCTCCCTGCCCCTGTCTGGGGACCATTCCTCACCCTTCAAGCTCAGTGCAAATGTCACCTTCCCCCATTTTCTCACCTGCCTTATAGGGTATCATGGTATCACACACGCCCTTCATTCCTTATTTTCTTCAATGTATACTTTTTGAATATTTACTAGATGTAGGAACGTTTTTAGGTGTTGGGAACACAGCACAGACTCAATGAGACGCTGTCCTTGCCCTCAGGATGTTAGCAGGAGACGCGGAACGGTAACCAGGCAATGACCACAATGTGTGGTGGGGGAAGCTCAGACCCAGAGAGGCACTGACTCAGCCCAGGGTGTGGAGATATGGGAGGCTTCCTGGAAGAAATGATGTGAGACTTGAGACCATCTGATCGAGGCAGATGGGGGTGAAAAGAAGTGAGGGATGCACAGGAAAATGAGGAGAGAGGCCGGGCTCCGTGGCTCGTTCCTATAATCCCAGCACTTTGGGAGGTCAAGGTGGGTGGATCACCTGAGGTCAGGAGTTCGAGACCAGCCTGGACAACATGGTGAAACCCTATCTCTACAAAAATAAAATAAAATAGGCCTGGCATGGTGACATGTGCGCATAGTCTCGGCTACTCGGGAGGCTGAGGCAGGAGAATCACTTAAACCTGGGAGGTGGAGGCTGCAGTGAGCTGAGATCACGCCACTGCATTCCAGCCTGGGTAACAAAGAAAGACACCATCTCAAAAAAAAAAAAGAGAAAGTTATAGGCTGGACGCGGTGGCTCAAGCCTGTAATCCCAGCACTTTGGGAGGCTGAGGTGGGCAGATCACCTGAGGTCAGGAGTTTGAGACCAGCTTACCCAACATGGTGAATCCCTGTCTCTACTAAAAATACAAAAATTAGCTGGGTGTGGTGGTGCACGCCTGTAGTCCCAGTTACTCGGGAGGCTGAAGCAGGAAAATCGCTTGAACTCAGGAGGTGGAAGTTGCAGGGAGCTGAGATCATGCCCTTGCACTCCAGCCTGGGTGACAGAGAGATACTCGGTCTCGAAAAAATTTTTTAATTAAAAAAATTTTTAAAAGAAAATGGGGTGAAAGACAGCCCAGCATACTGAAAATGCTCCCGACTCATTTTAGCTCAGAGACTGAAAGGGGAGAGAGGATGTTAATAGTAGAGGAGGGAGTTGAGAGAGGACAGCAGAGAAACCAACAAGGACCAGAGGCTGCATAGAGCCTTGTAGGTTTCAGTGAGGCATTTGGGCACTAGGGAGCCATGTTGGGTTCTAAGTGGGGGTATGTGGGATGTAATCTGGTTTGTTCAACAGGATTTGCTGGTGTTGAATAAGGTTTGGACTGTAGGGATGAGAACTAAAGCAGGGCGGGTTGTATGAAGTCCCTCCAGAAATTCATGTCCTTTTAGAACCTCAGAATGTGAAATCATTTGGACATACAGTCTTTGCAGATACAATTAATTACAATCTTGACATGAAACCATCCTGGGTTAGGGACCGCTCTAAACTCAGTGACAGGCACCCTCATTATAAAGAGAGAAGATGGCCAGGCGTGGTGGCTCATGCCTGTAATCCCAGCACTTTGGCAGGCTGAGGTGGGTGGATCACGAGGTCAGGAGGTTGAAACCAGCCTCGCCAACATGGTGTAACCCTGTCTCTACTAAAAATACAAAAATTAGCTGGGCATGGTGGCGAGCACCTGTAATCCCAGCTACTTGGGAGGCAGAGGCAGGAGAACTGCTTGAACCTGGGAGACAGAGGTTGCAGCGAGCAGAGATCATGCCATTGCACTCCAGCCTGGCGACAGAGCAAGACTCCCTCTCAAAAAAAATTTAAAAAAGAAAGAAAGAAAGGAAGGCAGAAGACACACAGAGACATAGAAAAGAAGGCTGTATGGAGGAAGAGGCAGTTCTGGAGTAATAACATCTATAAAAGCAAGCAACTGCCAAAGATTGCTAGAAGCCACTGGGAGGCAGGGGAGAGGTAGGAAGCAGATTCTCCATCAAAGTCTCCAGAGAGAAGAAACCCAGCCAACACCTTGATTTTGAGGTTCTGGCCTTTAGAACACAACAAATGCATTAATTTTTTATTTTTATTTTATTTTTGTAACAGGGTCTCCTTATGTTGCCCAGGTTGGCCTCCAACTCCTGGGCTCAAGGAATCTTCCTGCCTCAGGAATAGCTGGGATTGCAGGAGTCCACCACTGCCTCTGACTAACTTTATGTTTTATTTAAGTCACCTAGTTTGTGGTACTTGCTTTTTTTCATTTTTTTTTAAGACAGAGTCCCAATCTGCCACCCAGGCTGGGGTGCAGTGGCACGATCTTGGCTCACTGCAACCTCTGCCTCCTGGGTTCAAGCGATTCTCCTGCCTCAGCTTCCTGAGTAGCTGGGATTACAGGCACATGCCACCATGCCCAGCTAATTTTTTTTTGTATTTTTAGTACAGACGGGGTTTCATCGTGTTAGCCAGGATGGTCTCGAGCTCCTGACCTCCTGATCTGCCTGCCTTGGCCTTTCAAAGTGCTCTGGGATTACAGGCATGAGCTACCATGCCCGGCCTAAAATTTTTTGTTGTTAATTTTTGTGGGTACATAGTCGGCATGTACATTTATGGGGTACATCAGATATTTGATACAGGCCTGCAATGTGTAATAATCACATCGTGTAAAATGGAGTATCCATCCCCTCAAGCATTTATCCTTTGTGTTACAAACAATCCAATTATACTGTCTTATTTTTAAATGTACAATTAAATTATTATTCACTGTGGTCATTGTGTTGTGCCATCAAACACTAGTTCTTTTTCATTCTATCTTTTTTGTACCCATTAAACAACCTCTCTTAGCCCTCACCCTCTCACTACCCTTCCCAGCCTCTGCTAACCACCTTTCTACTCTCTATCTCCATGAGTTCAATTGTTGTTTTTTTTTTTTTTTAAGCTGGGTTCCGACCTGGGCACACAGGGCAGCCAGGGAAGATCTGAGGGGCAGCATTTATAAATGCGGATTGATTTGGAGGAAGCCTGATGGGCCCCAAGGGCTCCCCGAGGCCCCTGCCCGTCTCCTGGGCCCGGCATCCAGCACCAGGCTCCCCTGAGATTCATTTGAAACTCACCCCTGGAGAAACAGGGATGATGTAACGGCTCAGCCTTCCACCCCGCCTGCCCTCTTCTGAGCTCACTGCTTGGGTGAGGGAGCCAGGGGCTTTTCAGATAACCACAGCAGGGCAGCCCTGGCGGGTGCAAAGAAAAACAAGTGTGCACCCCAGGCTGCCTTCCTGGAGGAGGTAACGCAAGCACGGGATCAGGATAAAGGCTGTGGGTAATCAGAATGTTAGGAGTGGATCTTGGACTCAGAAAGGGGCCGCATGATGTCCGAGAGAAGTAGAGACTCAGGCAGGGGTCCTCATTACAGAATCCTGCACCCAGGATCGCTGTGCGCGTGTCGCCACAGGTCGTAGGGTGAAAGTTGCGTGTGGGCGACACCGCCCTGTACCATCCTCTGCACGCCTCCCTGTGTGGTGCTGCGAGTGCGCATGTCTGCGCGCATCTCCAGGTGTGCATGGGGCCGGGACGCTCTGCAGGTGCGTGTCCACCTCCGCGGGCGGGGTCTCTGCCTCTGTGAGGGCTTGGGTCTGAACATTCGTGCTCGTGCGTGCGCGTGCCGGTTGTGTGCACGCTTGGTGTTGGTGACAGAGCCTGCAGCACGTGGGGGAGAGGTGGCAGGTGGAGGCAGGTGTACGGACAGATGTGTGAGGGTCACAGTGGGCACCCGTGTCTCAGTCTGTGGAGGCGCAAACTGCCCATCTCTGAGCTTTCCTGAGGAGGCTCCCCCTCTGCTTCCAGATACACCTGGGTTGAGGATCAGCGCTGCCCTAGGCGGGAGCAGGAAGCCTGAGCCGGGACAGCGCTGTGAGTTCTGACTCAACTACCTCCGGACTGACCCTGAGCACCCCAGGACTCTCCCCCTCCCTTCCTGAGCACAGGCTGAGCTGTGAACACAGTGCAGAGGCAGGGAGAGGTAGAATAAGGCTGAAGGTGAACCATGGTGCTTTTTTGGGGGGGGAGGGGGATGGAGTTTTGCTCTGTCACCCAGGCTGGAGTGCAATCGCGCAATCTCGGTTCACTGCAACCTCCTCCTCCAGGTTCAAGCAATTTTCCTGCCTCAGCCTCCCTAGTAGCTGGCATTACAGGCATGCACCACCACATCTGGCTAATTTTTGCATTTTTAGTAGAGATGGGGTTTCACCATGTTGGCCAGGCTGGTCCCGAACTCCTAACCTCAGGTTATCCACTCGCCTCAGCCTCCCAAAGTGCTGGGATTCCAGGAATGAGCCACTGCACCTGACCCCGTGGGTGCATTTTTTAAAAATTAAAATAAAATTCACATAATAATGAATTAAATATTATAAAGTATACAACTTAGTGTTTAGCACACTCACAAAGTTGCACAACCACCACCTCTATCTAGTTTCAAAATATATCCCCTCCCGCTTAAAAACCCATACCCATGATCAATCGTTCCCCATTCCCCTCTCCCGGCCTCTGGCAACCAACACCTGCTTTCTGTCTCTACGGACTGGCCTGTTCTGGACATTTCATATCAATGGGATCAGAACATACGTGACTCTTTTGTCTGACTTCTTCCACTTGGCATCATGTTTTCAAGGCTCCTCATGTTGAAGCATGGGTCAGTGCTGTATTCCTGTAATTTTTATTTTGTATAGGTATACAGTAGGTGTGTATACTTACGGGGTACATGAGCTATTTTGACACAGGCATACAATGAGTAATCATTACATCAGGATAAATACAGGATCCGTCACCTCAAGCATCTGTGTTACAAACATTCCAATTATAACGTGTTTTTGTTTGTTTTGTTTTTTTGTTTTTTTTTTTTTTGAGATGCGGTCTCACTCTGTCACCAGGCTAGAGTGAAGTGGCATGATCTCGGCTCACTGCAACCTCCACCTCCCGCATTCAAGCAATTCTCCTGCCTCAGCCTCCTGAGTAGCTGGGATTACAGGCATGTGCCATAACCCCCAGCTAATTTTTGTATTTTTAGTAGACACAGGGGTTTCACCATGTTGGACAGCATGGTTTCGATCACTTGACCTCATGATCTGCCCATGAAATTATCCATTAAATATTTTAAAGGGGGACAATCAGTGGCATTTAGTACATTCACAATGCTCTGCAGCTACCACCTCTAGTTACAAGACATTGTCACCATTCAAAAAAAAACTTCATATCCACCAGTGAGTCACTCCCCCATTCCACACTACTCCCATTCCCCAACAATCACTCATCTGCTTTCTTTCTCTGTGGATTTACCTATTCTGGACATTTCCTACAAATGGAATCATATACTATGTGGCCTTTCGTGTCTGGCTTCCTTCACTCAGCCTCATGTTCTCAAAGTGCATCCACGTGGTAGCATGTGTCATGTGTCACTGCTTCATTCCTTGGCATGGTTGCATAATATTTCATTGTATGGTTGACCCATATTTTGTTTATCCATTCATTCATTGATCCAGTTTGCATTTTTTTTTTTTTAGATGGAATCTCGTTCTGTTGCCCAGGCTGGAATGCAGTGGCATAATCTCAGCTCACTGTAATCAATCTCTGCCTCCCAGGTTCAAGCAATTCTCTGCCTCAGCCTCCCAAGTAGCTGGGATTACAGGCGCCCACCACCACTCCCGGCTAATTTTTTTGCATTTTTAGTAGAGACAGGGTTTCCATCTTGGCCAAGTTGGTCTTGAACTTCTGACCTTGTGATCCTCCCGCCTCGACCTCCCAAAGTGCTGGGATTACAGGCGTGAGCCACCATGCCTGGCCCCAGTTTGCATTTTAACATAAACTTTTGTATTTTGCATCCAGCCTGTTTGCAGACTGGCAAGAAAGAGAGAGGGAAAGGAGTCATAGCCTCCTATTTTAGTTTTTTGGGGAACTTCCATAAACTAAATAAAGGAAAAGGACTCCTGTTGGTGCAGGGAGGAGAGCTGCCCTGGGGGGAGAAATTGGGCAGATCTGACTCTGTGGCCACTCAGGGAAGGTGATGAGAGAAGCCAGGGCTGACAGCCTAGGTTTTTGCACCAGCAGAGGCTTGGGGTTGGAGGATTGGGGTAGGGGTCAAAGAGGGGAGTAACCAGCAGAGTCACATTGTGGAAGTGTGCTAGGCCCATAACCCAGAGGTCGATGGATTATAACCATCCTCTGCTAACAAGCTTTCGGTCGGGCACGGTGGCTCACATCCGTAAATCCCAGCACCTTGGGAGGCTGAGGCAGATGGATCACTGGAACTCAGAAGTTCAAGACCAGCCTGGGCAAAACAGTGAAACCCCATCTCTGCTAAAAATACAAAAGTTAGCCAGGTGTGGTGCAGGCCTGGCTAATACCTGGTAATCCCAGCTTCTCGGGAGGCTGAGGTTCAAGTGATTCTCTTGAACCCGGGAGGCAGAGATTGCAGTGAGCCAAGATTGCGCCACTGAACTCCAGCCTGGGAGACAGAGCAAGACTCCATTAAAAAAAAAAAAAGTCGGGGGGAGGAGATTCAGAGAAGAGCATTGGCAAGTGACTAGAGACAGGCTCAGCTGGGGTCAGAGGGCGTGACTCTATGGTGATGCCAGTTACCTCCTTATCCTTGGGAGGGTCTCATATGAGTTAGACCAAACCACCTCATCAACAGGAGCTAAAAACTTAACTCATTTACGCCTCACAATAGCCCCGTAACATAAGGATTCTGACTCCCATTTGTTCACCTCCCAATGGGTTCACCTCGCCCCCTGCCTAGACAGAGCCAATTTATCAAGACAGGGGAATTCAGAGCCAGCTCTACGGGAGACCAGAGTGTTATTATTACTCGAATCAGTCTCCCTGAGCATTCAGGGAGCAGAGTTTTTAAGGACAACTTGGTGGGTAGGGGAAGTCAGTGAGCCAGGAGTGCTGGCTGGTCAGAGATGAAATCAAAGGTAGTCAGAGCTGTCTTCTTGTGCTGAGTCAGTTCCTGGGTGGGGGTCACAAGATCAGATGAGCCAGTTTATCGACCTGGGTGGCTCCAGCTGACCCATCAAGTGCAGGGTCTGCAAAAGGCCTCAGGCCCTGATGTTGAGAGCAGTTTAGGGAGGGTCAGGATCTTGTAGCCCCCAGCTACATGACTCCTAAACCAGAATTTCTCATCTCCGTGTCTAATGTTAGTCCTACAAAGCCAATCTAGTCCACAGGCAAGAGGAGGTCTGCTTTGGGGAAGGGCAGTTATCGTCCTTGTTCCAAACTAAAAACTGTAAGTTTCTCCCAAAGTTAGTTCACCCTTTGCCCAGGAACAAACAAGGACAGCTTGGAGGTTACAAGCAAGATGGAGCTGGTTAAGTAACATCTCTTTCGCTGTCTCAGACATAATTTTGCAAAGGTGGTTTCAACTTTCCAGGGGGAGCAATGAGGCTCAGAGAGGGAAAGCAACCTGCCTTGCATCTCACAGCTAGAAAGCAGCGGTGCCAAGAAATAAACAGAGTCTGGACATTTCCATGCCACAAGGAAGAGACGACTTCCAGCTGAAGGCGGCAATCAGGGGAGCAGCTTGGCCATAAAATTCAGGCAGGATTTGGACCCATAAAGATAGGGAGAAGTCTGAAAAGACCAGAATGAACAAAGGCAGAAAAGCAAGGTGTAGGCGGTGGTGCATGGGTCAAATAATCATGATGGCAATAACAATAGCAGAAAAATTATTATCAGTATTTATAATTTATTAAATTCCTAGTTTGTGTCAGGACCTGTGCAAAGCACTTAAGATGAATGATGTTATTTAAACCTCGATAATATGCCCTTCTGCAGATGGAGTAACCATGACTGGCACAGATGAAGGAGGCGCTTTCAGGTGTCCTCCCACGTAAAAGTCACTAGACACCCCGTGCTCCTAACCCTTCTTTCCTCTCTCCCTCGACTAGGCATGCCCGCCATGCTGGGGCAAAACCACACCTGCATGTCTGAATTCATCCTCATCGGCTTCTCCGCCTTCCCCCACCTGCAGCTGATGCTCTTCCTGCTGCTCCTGCTGATGTACCTGTTCACGCTGCTGGGCAACCTGCTCATCATGGCCACTGTCTGGAGCAAGCGCTGCCTCCACACGCCCATGTACCTCCTCCTGTGTGCCCTCTCTGTCTCAGAGATCCTCTACACCGTGGCCATAATCCCACGCATGCTGGCTGACCTGCTGTCCACCCGGCGTTCCATCGCCTTCCTGGCCTGTGCCAGCCAGATGTTCTTCTCCTTCACCTTTGGCTTCACCCACTCCTTCCTGCTCACCATCATGGGCTATGACCGCTATGTGGCCATCTGCCACCCACTGCGCTACAATGTGCTCATGAGCCCTCGGGGCTGCATCTGCCTGCTGGGCTGCTCCTGGGCTAGTGGCTCTGTCATGGGGATGGTGGTGACCACGGCCATTTTTCACCTCTCCTTCTGTGGGCCCCGTGAGATCCAGCATTTCTCTGCCACGTGCCACCTCTGTTGAAGTTGGCCTGTGGCAATGATGTGCTGGTGGTGGCCCTGGGTGTGGGCTTGGTGTGTATCACGGCCCTGCTGGGCTGTTTGCTCCTCATCCTCCTCTCCTATGCCTTCATCGTGGCCACCATCTTGAAGATCCCTTCCGCTGAAGGTCGGAACAAGGCCTTCTCCACCTGTGCCTCTCACCTCACGGTGGTGGTCGTGCACTATGGCTTTGCCTCTGTCATTTACCTGAAGCCCAAAAGTCCCCAGTTTCCAGGAGACACCTTGATGGGCGTCACTTACACAGTCCTCACGCCCTTCCTCAGCCCCTTCATCTTCAGCCTCAGGAACAAGGAGCTGAAGGTTGCCATAAAGAAGACCTTCTTCACCAGATTCTTTCCACAGAACTGCTGAAATGCCTGGCTTTCTCTCAAGAGATGTAGTGAATGGGAACACTTCAGTCTTCTTCCTCTGTTTCTCCTCCCTCCCTCCCTCCCTCCTTCCTTCTTTCTCTCTCTTTCCTTTCTTTCTTTCCTTCCTTCTTCCTTCCTCTCTCTCTCTCTCTCCTCGTTTTGGAGATGAAATCTCACTTTGTTGCCCAGGTTGCAGTGCAGCGGTGCAATCTTGGCTCACTGCAACCTCCACCTCCCAGGTTCAAGCGACTCTCCTGCCTCAGCCTCCCACATGGCTGGGATTGCAGGTGCACACCACCACACCAGGCTGATTTTTGTATTTTTAGTAGACATGGGGTTTTGCCATGTTGGCCAAGCTGGTCTCAAACTCCTGACCTCAGGTGATCCACTTTGGCCTCCCAAAGTGCTGAGATTACAGGCATGAGCCGTGTACCCGGCCCCCATAATATATATGTATTCATCTACCTACTTACCTATCTACCCATCCATTACCTATGTATCATCTAACTATAGCTTATTGATTCTGTTTCTATGGAGAACCCTAATACAATCCATATCTCGGTCACAGCCCTGATATTTCTTTGTGTATCACTGCATCAGGCAACATGGGAATGCCTCAATGGCTGGGAACAGAAACAAACACCTTTCTGAACCCCCAAAACTAGCACAGGAGACAAAGAAGGCCATAAATAATTA
Organism: Ateles fusciceps; assembly: GCA_036589455.1. Classification (NCBI taxonomy): domain Eukaryota; kingdom Metazoa; phylum Chordata; class Mammalia; order Primates; family Atelidae; genus Ateles; species Ateles fusciceps. Next base: position 12,822,876 of record JAZHEH010001828.1, on the reverse strand, counting down.
TTATACTAATCTTAGGACAGACATGGTGGCTCACGCCTGTAATCCCAGCACTTTGGGAGGCCAAGGTGGGCGGATCACTTGAGGACAGGAGTTCAAGACCAGCCTGACTAACATGGTGAAACCCCATCTCTACTAAAAATACAAAAATTAGCTGGGTGTGGTGGTGCATGCCTGTAATCTCAACTACTCTGGAGTCTGAGGCACGAGAATCACTTGAACCCCAGGAGGCAAAGGTTGCAGTGAGCCAAGATCAAACCACTGCACTCCAGCCTGGGCAACAGAGCAACTCCATTCCAAAATAAATAAATAAATATAATGATCTTAAAAATCTAACATTTATCACCTGCTTTCTGCATGCCAGACACTGTCAACTGCCCTACAATAGATTATGCTATTGAATTCTCAGCAGACTCCTCAGAGGTGGATACATTATTATCAAACCCATTTCAATGATGGTAAACTAAGCCTAAGAGATGGAATGTGATCTACCCAAGGCCAGTTGGCTTTATTGCACCAGTGCACGTTCCTACTGGCAGGTCAGAACATGTCTTCATCTCTTGAGAGAGCAAAGGGTTGCGTATCCTACTTCCTGTGAACTGTTATCATGATGATGGGTCATCGGACCATTCATGGGTTCTGGGAGCCATAGAGAGGAGGCAGTTCCTGGAGAAGGGAATTCTGGGAGGAGAGGGGTAGCTCATGGAGCTTAATTGGAACAGAACTTCTTTCCATGGCACTCCTGCTGAACTGCAGCTTCCTGCTGAGTTTCCACACCTTCTGACTCATTGACTATCAGGATAGATACTTCAAAGATCAGTGGCTTTCAACTGATCATTTCCCCAAGTCCACCTCTCCCTCTGGTCCCAAGCTCATTCAGTAACCTTTGAAATTACATGATGCTAACTGGTGTTTACTGAGAGTACTCGTGTGTCAGGCACTGTACCGAGCCGTTCACACACACTGCCTCGCTTTAGTCTCATCTCTGCCTTAGAAGGCAGGTGCTTTTTGGCTTTGGCCTTCTTACAAGGTGGGATCAGAGAAGGAATGTAACCTAAGGACACACGGCAGTTGTGTGTTAACTTGAAAACTTTTTTTAATTGGGTGCACAAAATTTGTACCTCATGGTTGCCTTCCTTTTCCCTCCTTCTTTAAATGTTTGAGAGCCTACCATACGCCATCTGAGCATACCGCCGTGGACAAAACAGAACAAGTCCGTATCTCCCCAAAGCAACATTCTAGTGGTTAGAGGCAGTGATGTGCAAAAAGCAGGAGATGCCAGGTGGTCCTAGTCACGAGGACAAAAGTAAATCATGTCAAGAAAGACATGACGTGACCAGGAGTTTTGCTGTTTTGTGCAGTGTGGTTGGGGAAGGACTCTCTGATACTCAAGCAGAAAGCTTTAGGCAGTGAGAGAAAAGCCATGTGGACATCTGGAAGGGGGTGTGGGGGAGAAGGGAATTCCTGGTAGTGGGCACAGCATATGCAAAGGTCCTGAGGTAGGAGCGTGTTTGGTGTGTTTGAGGGACAGTGGGGAGGTTAGAGCAGTGACTGAGGGAAGGAGAAGAGGGATGTGAGGCCAGAGAAGCAGCAAGGCCCAGGTGCATAGGGTTTTGTGGGCACTGTAGAAACTTCAGATTTCCCTGTGAGTGAGACAGAGAGCTATTGGAAGGTTCTGAGTAGAGGAGACATAATACAATGTACATCTAAAAGGCTAAATCTCCTTCCCTTTTTTTTTTTTTTTTTTTGAGGCAGAGTCTTGCTCTGCTGCCCAGACTGGGGTGCAGTGGTGCTCTCTTGGCTCACTGCAACCTCCACTTCCCAGGTTCAAGGGATTCTCCTGCCTCAGCCTCCCACGTAGCTGGGATTACAGGCGTGTGCTACCATGCCTGGCTAATTTTCTTTGTATTTTTAGTAGAGACAGGGTTTCACCACGTTGGCCAGGCTTGTCTCAAACTCCTGACCTCAGGTGATCTGCCCACCTCAGCCTCCCAAAGTGCTGGGATTACAGACATGAGCCACCACACCCAGCCTCAGTCTCCCTCTTTATTGAGAATATAGTGTAGAGTAGGGATGGTGGAAGGGAGACCAGCTTGACAGTTATGGAAACCATCCAGCTGAGATAGAATGGTGGCCTCAACCTGGGCAGTAGCAATAGAGGAGGTGAGAAGGAGCCAGGTTCTGAATATATTTTGAAGGGAGAGCCACCTCTGATATGCTAGTGAATAGGACATGGAGTGTGAGAAGGAGAGGAGCTGAGAATGTCTCCAAGGAATTGAGACTGAGTTACTGTTTACTGAGATAGGAAACAAGGTGGGAGGAAGAAGTATGTGTGGGGGGAGGGGGGTGAGAGAGACAGAGAGAGAGAGCTGGAGAGCAATAATGGTAACGATCATGAGAATATCCAAGTTAGATATCTGGACACGTTATGTTTGGGATGCCTGCCGTGTAGCCACGTAGCCATGTGGAGATGCTGAGTAGGCAGTTAGAAAGAGATGAAGATAAGAACCTGGGAAGCATCTGTGTGCAGATGGGACAGAAAGCCAGGGTGCTGGATGGGACTCCCAGGGAGAAACAGACTTGGATGAGGTACAAGGTTTAATAGCTGCCTTCCATTACACTAGTATGAATGAACCAACATTTGTTTAACAGTTCTTTATTGGCTGGGCATGGAGGCTCATGTCTGTAATCCCAGCAGTTTGGGAGGCCAAGACAGGCAGACCGCGTAAGCTCAGGATTTCAAGACCAGCCTTGGCAACATGGTGAAACCTTGTCTATACAAAAGAAAAAAAAAATCCAAAAATTAGCCAGCTGTGATGGCACATGCCTGTGGTCCTAGATAGGAGGCTCAGCTGGGAGAACTGCTTGAGCTCAGGAGGTTGAGGTTGCAGTGAGCCAAGGTCGTACCACTGCACTCCAGCCTGGGCACCAGAGCAAGACCGTCTCAAAAAAACAAAACAGAAACAAACAACAAAACCCCACCAAGCCTGTCCTTCGTTCATGGGTATATCTAATGCTTTTCAATCATAAATGTCACTGCCCTAAACATCCTTATGTTGACACCGACATAGAGTATGTCTATAAGATGTCAGTCTAATTGGTGGAAATGAGGCGGCAGGATTTCAAACCAGGTCCTTCTCACTCAAACATGACTCCCCCCCCCCATTTTCCCACGGCCCTGGGGGGGCAATGAGGCTTCTTTCTCATGGCAAATACGTAAGTCAGCATTCTGGATTGTTCAGCACTGTGGGATTAAATTCGTCCACTTTAGGGATATTTGTTAAGAATTGATACATCTTCCAAGAATCACGCCGGTGCTAGATGTGCTAATGGAGGAGATCAAAACTCATGACCTCACGCAGCCGGCGGCTTAAGGGGTCACAGTAAGTTAGCGTAAGACATCCAGTGCCCGACTCATAGAGGGTATCACTCAACACTTCATGCATTGCCTTTTTTTTTTTTTTTTTTTTTTTTTTTTGAGACAGTCTCGCTCTATCACCAGGCTGGAGTGCAGTGGCGCGATCCCAGCTCACTGCAACTTCCATTTTCTGGTTTCAAGAAATTCTGCCTCAGCCTCCCGAGTAGCTGGGACTACAGGCACGCACCACCACACCCAGCTAGTTTTTTTTGTATTTTTAGTAGAGATGGGGTTTCACCATGTTGGCCAGGATCGTCTCGATCTCTTGACCTCGGGATCCACCTGCCTTGGCCTCCCAAAATGCTGGGATTACAGGTGTGAGCCACCATACCCGGTCACACATTGCCTTTTTACAGTGGGATCCTAATTTCCAGAGGGCTGGTCCAGAAGGGCTTGATCTCCCAAAGTGCTGGGATTACAGGCATGAGCCACCATGCCCAGCCAATAAAGAACCATTAAACAGATGTTGGTTCATTCATACAAGTGTAATGGAAGCCTTTTTCCAGGGTCTCTATCCATTTGGATACCAGCAGGATCACAGGCCAGTGCGGTCTTTTATTAAACAAAGGAAAGAAAAAGCTTGGCTTATGTTCCTTCCCAGGTGGCTCTGTTGTCAGAAGAGAGGAGCATCTTAGCTCAATGTATAGAAGTTACTCAAGAATTTCTACAAGACTAAAACTTACTTAAAAGTCATGGAGGACTCTTGAGTTTGTAGAAATATTTCATCCATGTTCCAAGGATGTGCACTTCAGGGCATGGTGGGTTGCAGCTGTCTCCCTGTGCCATAAAAGACTCTAAGGATGCTGAGATGTTTCATTTGAAGAAGGACCAGTCGTCTGGAAAAGACTGACATTGAAGCCTGGCTCTTCCAAGTTGGGTGGTGGTTTCTGATGAGCCATGCTGCTTCTTGGTGTTGTTTTGTTGTTTTTTGTTTTTTTCTGAGATGGAGTCTCTCTCTGTCGCCAGGCTGGAGTACAGTGGCACAATCTAGACTCACTACAACCTCCGCCTCCCGGGTTCAAGGGGTTCTCCTGCCTCAGCTTCCTGAGCAGCTGGGACTCCGGTGATGTGCCACCACACCCAGCTAATTTTTTTATGTTTTTAGTAGAGACGGGGTTTCACCATGTTGGCCAGGCTGGTCTCAATCTCTTGGCCTCATGATCCGCCCCGCTCAGCCTCCCAAAGTGCTGGGATTACAGGTGTGAGCCACCGCGCCCAGCCTGAGCCATGCATCTTTTCAGGATCAGCTTACCCCTCTATCAAACAGAGGGACTGTGATTATGTATCTGCTCTCACTCCCACCTTGTGAGGCACTAATGATGCAACGTGTCTGGCAGGTGACAAGAAACGGGAACTGTGGCACATACTCTGCAAAGGGAGCTTCTCTGAGTTTCCAAGTTTTGACAGAAATGGTTTCCCACATCCTCACTCTTCATGCTAATGTGGGATGTTTTCACTGCTTAAGTCGAAATAAAGAGGATTCACACTTCAGGAAAAAAATGATGCACAGCTCAAACACAGAAAGACCTATTGTCAATAAATATATAAATACTATACAGGTGGGTCAATCTTAAGTCCCTGTCCATTGGGAAGTGGGTGAGCCTGAGTGACCACGAGATCAACTTTCATCCTACACTCTGCAATGTGTCCTGATTCAACAGACAGTTCCCGGCTGGCCCATGCTCCATGTCACGTTCTAACACAGCATTTGGTATCTCACAGTGTGACTTTTTCCTCAATCTATCTGTGAAAACATCTCAGTCTCTCCACAACTATTCAAGATTCACCCTTGAAATGCCAAGGTTCCCTTGATGTCTTTCAGAGAGTCTGTTTATCGCTATTTCTAACTTCTATTGCATAGATCTGTGCAGCGGTGAAATTTAGGGCACTTTTCTCTCCTCTGCTATAATCTGGAGTAGCCTTACAAAATCTGCATTGTCGCTAACTGGTGCTGCACTCATAGAGTGGGCCATGAAATCTCCCATCTCGCTTTGCATTGCTGGTTCATATTACTGGGTGTGTTAGATGACTGTGGCTTTTGGCAAGAGGAATCTAGATAACAGGTTTGGTGCTGACACCTATCTTGCAGCAGACAGAAATAATCAAACCTGGTTTTCACTGTGTTAGTATCTCACACACACTTCCACTCCAAATATTTCCCTGATGCTGATTCACCCTTCTGTTTATAATTGTATGCTGTCTACAAGGTCCCTTGTAAATCTTAAAGCATAACAAAATTTCACTCTGTTGCCCAAGCTGGTCTTTAACTCCTGGCTTCAAGCGATCCTCCTGCCTTGGCATCCCAAGGCAATGGAATTACAAGTGTGAGCCACAGTGCTTGGCTGGAACATAATTTTCTTTTCTTTTTCTTTTTTTTTTTTTGAGACACAGTCTCACTGTGTAACCCAGGCTGGAGTGCAGTGGCACAATCTTGGCTCACTGCAACTTTCACCTCCCAGGTTTAAGTGATTCTCATGCCTCAGCCTCCCAAGTAGCTAGGGTTACAGGCATGTGCCACCATGCCTGGTTAATTTTTGTATTTTTAGTAGAAATGGGATTTCGCCATGTTGGCCAGGCTGGTCTCGAACCCCTGACCTCAGGTGATCTGCCTCCCTCGGAGTCTCAAAGTGCTGGGATTACAGGCATTAGCCACCAAAAAATGTAATTTTTAGCAAATAGCCTTTGGTAATCCAATTTAGTTGTGCTAATGAATTTTCTCCCAGATCATTACATTTTTTCCGGGTAGAGTTTATTAAAGAAGGTCTTCTTTATGGCAATCTTCAGCTCCTTGCTCCTGAGGCTGAAGATGATGGGGCTCAGGAAGGGCGTGAGGACTGTGTAGGTGATGCCCATCAAGGTGTCTCCTTCTGGAAACTGAGGACCTTTGGGCTTCAGGTAAATGACAGAGGCAAAGCCATAGTGCACGACCACCACCGTGAGGTGAGAGGCACAGGTGGAGAAGGCCTTGTTCCGACCTTCAGCGGAAGGGATCTTCAAGATGGTGGCCACAATGAAGACATAGGAGAGGAGGATGAGGAGCAAACAGCCCAGCAGGGCTGTGATACACACCAAGCCCACACCCAGGGCCACCACCAGCACATCATTGCCACAGGCCAACTTCAACAGAGGTGGCACATGGCAAGCAAAATGGTGGATCTCATTGGGTCCACAAAGGGGAGGTGGAAAATGGCCGTGGTCACCACCATCCCCATGACAGAGCCACTAGCCCAGGAGCAGCCCAGCAGGCAGACGCAGCCCCGAGGGCTCATGAGCACATTGTAGCGCAGCGGGTGGCAGATGGCCACATAGCGGTCATAGCCCATGATGGTGAGCAGGAAGGAGTGGGTGAAGCCAAAGGTGAAGGAGAAGAACATCTGGCTGGCACAGGCCAGGAAGGCGATGGAATGCCGGGTGGACAGCAGGTCAGCCAGCAAGCGTGGGATTATGGCCACGGTGTAGAGGATCTCTGAGACAGAGAGGGCACACAGGAGGAGGTACATGGGTGTGTGGAGGCCACGCTCACTCCAGACGGTGGCTATGATGAGCAGGTTGCCCAGCAGCGTGAACAGGTACATCAGCAGGAGCAGCAGGAAGAGCATCAGCTGCAGGTGGGGGAAGGTGGAGAAGCCGATGAGGATGAATTGGGTCACTGTGGAGTGATTGGCTCCCGGCATGGAGTCTGTGCCTGGGGTGAGATGTGACAGGGAGACGTCAGTTACTGGATGAAGAAAGGTTCTCAGCCTTCACCATATGTGGATTCGCCCAAGGGGCTACTCTTGGTAAATGGTAAAGCTGGCTTTGGTTCCATTCCCACTCTGTGCCTCCTATAATTTAATACTCTCATCAACCTAGTGAGAATGGTACTATTTTTTCAACCCCCCTTTTGAAGTACCTTGAGGATACTCATTGAGAATATTGAAGTGCAGAGCTTGCAGGCAAAGCTGTTGAAATGGTAGATCTGAGACTGGAACCCATACCTGGGCTGGCTCTAAAAACTCTGATAGACTGGACAAGAAACTGTGGCACATATACACCATGGAATACTATGCAGCCATGAAAAAAAAAAAAAAACGATGAGTTTGTGTCCTTTGTAGGGACGTGGATGAATCTGGAAACCATCATTCTCAGCAAACTGACACAAGAACAGAAAATCAAACACCACATGTTCTCACTCATAGACAGGTATTGAACAATGAGAACACATGGACACAGGGAGGAGAGCATCACACACTGGGGTCTGTTGGGGGGTGGGGCTAGGGAGGGACAGCAGGGGGTGGGGAGGTTGGGCAGGGGTAACATGTGGAGAAATGCCAGATATAGGTGACGGGGGATGGAGGCAGCAAACCACCTTCCCATGCATGTACCTATGCAACAATCCTGCATGATCTGCACATGTACCCCAGAACCTAAAGTACAATTAAAAAAAAAATACCCTCCACTCTTCCTCTATGTTGCCCCCTAAATGAACATGCTCCAGGCTGCTGTGGTGGTTCACACCTTTAATCCCAGAACTTTGGAGGCTGAGGCGGGAGGATGGCTTGCACTTTGGAGGCTGAGGCAGGAGGGTGGCTTGAGGCCACGAATTCGAGGCTGCAGCAAGTTATGATGGCACCACTGCCCTCCAGCCTGGGTGACAGAGGCAGACCCTGTCTCTCAAAAAAGAAGAAAAAAATATTCCTTTACTGGAACTTCCCTTCATTCCTTTTCCTGTCCTCTTACTCCCTTATGATAAATCGTGTTCTCCCTCTTCCAGGTATCACGAGATGTTTCCACCCATGGCTACAACACCTTGGAGCAGAATGCGCCTCTAAACTTCAACCAATGACTTCTCTGGGGTTATCCATGTAGGAAAGCAGAGACAGGAGATGGTGTGGCACTAGGAAGAGAGCCAGAAATCATGCTCTGATTGTTTTGCAGCTCCCACGAAGCATGCCTCTATGTCCTGAGGCAAAGAAATGTAGCCATCAGACAGAAAGAGGGGTGTGGGAAATCAGCAGATCTCAGTTCAAATCCCTCCTCTGACCGTTGTGTAATTATTTCATTTTATTTTATTTATTTATTTAGAGACAGAGTTTCACACTTGTTGCCCAGGCTGGAGTGCAATGGGGCGATCTCGGCTCACCACAACCTCCACCTCCCGGGTTCAAGTGATTCTCCTGCCTCAGCCTCCCGAGCAGCTGGGATTACAGGCATGGGCCCCCATGCCCGGCTAATTTTGTATTTTTAGTAGAAACGGGGTTTCTCCATGTCGGTCTGCTCAGTCTCGAACACCTGACCTCAGGTGATCTACCCGCCTTGGCCTCCCAAAGTGCTGGGATTATAGGTATGAGCCACCACGCCTAACCTATTTATTTATTTTCGTAGAGACAGAGCCTCACTCTGTTGCCCAGGCTACAGTCCAATGTTGCAATCATAGCTCACTGTAACCTCCAACTCCTGGAATCAAGCAATCCTACTGCCCCAGCCACCCAAGTAGCTATGACTACAGGCACACACCACCTCACCCAGCAGATATTTTATTTTTTATTATAGAGATGGCATCTTGCTATGTTGCCCAGGCTGGTCTGGAACTCCTCACCTCAAGTCATCCTCCTGCCTGAGCGTCCAAAGTGCTGGGATTACAGAAGTGAGCTACTGCACCTGGCCGATATTTTGTAAGCTTGGGCAGATTTCTTATCTCTCTGTACCACCGTTTCCCCCTCTCAGTCTCAAAGGGTTGCTGTGGGAAGTCAATGAGCTTTTCTTAGGTGACCTAGCCTGCAACAGATGCTACATATAATTAATACAGTAAATGACTATACATGGTCTTTGCTCAGTAAGTAACTTTAATTTCATGAGATTTCCATGTGTCTTTATGAACCACTTAAATATATTTAATTTTTATTTTTTCAAGAGACAGATCTGGCTCTGTCACTCAGGCTGGAGGGCAGTGGCACAATTATCATAGCTCACTGCAGCCTTCAACTCCTGGGCTCAAGCGATCCTCTCTCCTCAGCCCACTAAACAGCTGGAACTACAGGCATGCATCAGCATGCTTGGCTAACCTCTTTCTTAAAAATTTAGGCAATGGCCGGGTGCGGTGGCTCACGCCTGTAATCCCAGCACTTTGGGAGGCCAAGGGGGGTGGATCATGAGGTCAGGAGTTCGAGACCAGCCTGGCCAATATGGTGAAATCCCATCTCTATTAAAAATACAAAAATTAGCCAGGCGTGGTGGCACACGCCTGTAGTCCCAGCTACTCAGGAGATTGAGGCAGGAGAACCACTTGAACCCAGGAGGCAGAGGCTGCAGTGAGCCGAGACTGCACCACTGCACTCCAGCCTGGGTGATAGAGTGAGACTCTGACTCCAAAAACAAAAACAAAAACAGGCAATGTAAAGTTTATTTAAAAAATAAATCAACTACCACTCTGCTTTCTGTTTCTACTTCTATGGATTTGCCCATTCTGAACATTTTACCTAAATAGAATCATACGAAATGGGTCCTTTTGTGTCTCATTTCTTTCACTGAACATAACGTTTTAAGGTTTGCACTGTGGCATGCAATTGTAACAGTACTGAAACACCACAGCATATATCTGAGCTCTATTCCTGCTTATGGCTGAACGATTTTCCATTCTATGAATGTGGATCATCTGTTCACGGACATGAGGGCTGTGCCCCACCTGCTGGCGTTCCCAAACAATGCTGCAGTGAAAACGCTTGTAGCATATGGAACCCATCAGTGGTTCCCAGGGGTTGGGGAGAGCGGACAATGGGGAGTGACTGCTAATAGATACAGTGTTTCCATTTGGAGTAATAAAAAATTATTACCTTTGACTGGAACTAGGCAAAGGTGGTGTTAGTGCAACATTGTAAATGTACTTAATGCTGCTGAGTTACGTGGAAATCCAGTAATAAAAGGCAAATGCAGTGGGCTTTCTAGAAAGAAAGACGAGAGGGAGAGAGAGAGAGACAGCAAGAAAGAAAGAGAAAGAAAGAGACAGCAAGAAAGAAAGGGAAGGGAAGGAAAGAAAAAGAAAAGAAAGGATGGAAGAAGGGAGGGGAAGGAAGGAAGGGAAGGAAGAAAGCAAGGAAGAAAGCAAGCCAGGCTTGGTGGCTAACACCTGTAATCCCAGATTTTGGGAGGCCAAGGTGGGTGGATCACGAGGTCAGGAGTTCAAGAGCAGCCTGGCCAACCTGATGAAACTGCATCTCTGCTAAAAATACAAAAAGTAGCTGGGCATGGTGGCGTGTGTTTGTAATCTCAGCTACTCCGAGGGCTGAGGCAGGAGAACTGCTTGAACCGGGATCCTGGAGGCAGAGGTTGCGGTGAGCCAAGATCGCACCACTGCACTCCAGCCTGTGTGACAAGAGCAATGCTAAATTTCAGGTTATGTATGTTATCACAATTAAAAAAACATTTTAGAAAGGGAAGTTCAAAAGAAATAATAACAAAAGATAGATAGATAGATAGATAAATAAATAAATGAAAGGTATATTCACATACTCTTAAGCGGGCTTGGGCCTGCAATGCAGCCCTGGCAGGTTTCTAATGAGAGATGGAGAACTGGCTGCTTTGGTGAGTGGAGGCTGCCTTCTCCAAACATCGTCAGTCTCCAGAGTTTCTTAGTCTCTCACCCTGGAATCACTGGCATCTCTTCCCTGCTTCTGGGTCATTACTTGCCCGAAGTTCCCCCAGATAGTGGCCCCCACGGCACCACCATGTCCCCGCCACTCTGAGATCTTAGAGAAGTAAATGAATTAGAAACAAGAACCTCCAAGAAGAGGCCAAAGGGCGAGACTGGTGCCCTGGGGCGGTGCTCACAAACCCCCTGTGGCTCCCCCAGTGTCCAAGGCAGGGTTTCTCAACCTCGGGACTGCTGACACTCAGGGCCAGCTCATTCTTTCTGTGGGGAGCTGTTCTCTGTCTCATAAAATGTTTAGTAGCATCCCTGGTCTCTGTCAACTGAATGCCAGCAGCTCCTGCTCAGTCATGACAGCCAAAAAATGTCTCCAGCAAACACCCATGTCCCCATGAGGCTCAAAGTCACCCCCCAGCGAGAACCCATGATCCAGAGAGTACAACCGCAACTCCTTGGCACCCTCCCCTCTGCTGGGATCCTCCACGTCTTCACATGGCAAACCCCTGTCTATCGTTAAGACTCAGCTTAGATGTCACTTCCTCCGTGCAGCCCTCCTGGACATTTCTTCCCAAGGCATATTTAGTCGCCCATTCCTGGGTGCTTTCAAATAATGATTCCCAGTCAATGGTAACAGCAGGCATTGGTTCAATTCCCACTCTGCGCCTCCAAGTAACTTTAAAACTCTTTGCTCATGATGTTTGTCCTGATGTTTGTCGTAACATGTCACGCTGGAGCTGTGTCTATCCCTGGAACCTGATTGGGAGTCCTTAAAGCCAGGGACTGTGGTGTCTACAGCACCCATGCCGTGTAGTCAACGACAACGCTGAGAACAGCTAGCCTTTACCGGATGTGTCCTCCGGACCGGGCACTGCGCTCAGCATCGCTCGCGCTATTCTGACTGAATCTTTACCCCCCACATTAGAAGTCATCTGCTCTGAACACTATTTTGCACACAGGGAAACTGAAACCCACGACACATCACTTGCGGTAGGTGCCTCGAGTCTGAAGTGGGGGCCCAGGATCTGAGCTCAGGTCTGAATGACCTCGAAGCCTGTCCTGTCCTAACCTCTTGTTATACTCATCAGTTGCTGGTGGCTGTTAACGAGTTTCAAAGGCCACTCCTGGGTTAAGGAGATGCTGCTTCACCATGACTGACCATCTACACACTCTTGTTCCTATCAATTCAGATCACAAAAATCCACAGCGAGTGAGTGAGCGAGAGAGAGAGAGAGGAGGGAGGGAGGAAAGAAAGAAAAATGGAAGGAAGGGGAGGAGAAAAAGAAGGAAAGGGAAGAAATGGAAAGATAAGGAAAGCAGGCGCACGGACCCCACGAGCACGGCGGCGGGGGACGACAGCGTCGGGGCAGGCGACAACACAACATGGCGGCGAGCAGGCCGGACGGAGCTACAGCAGCGGCCGCGCGACGAAGCGAGGTCTCCGGCGGAGGCGGGAAGCGCTGCCCCTGCCCCCGCCGCCGCTCCCCTCTCACCCTCCCTCGCACGGAAGCTCCCGCACACTCACACGCCTTCGCCGGGAGTCCAGGAAGAGCAGGAACGCCTGCGGAGTCGGGCAGTGCAGAGGCCCAGGCATGGCAGAGGGAAAGGGAAAGCGTGCGTCACGGGAGAAGCCAGCGCGCGCGAGGCGGGGTCACAAACAAGATGGCGGCCACGCCGTTGGCACGTTCTCCCCTTCTCCCCTCCCCGGGCCTAGACTCTCAGGATCGTGCTGCGCGCAGAGGCTGAGCTGCTTGAAGTCTCGCGAGAATGGGGAAGGGGCGACGACCGAGTGGGGCGGAATGAGATGTGAGAGTTTTGACCCCATCCCGTTGCGGGGGATCCGGAGGGGTTGCCCGGTGACCTCCACCGGGCTTTCTATCCTTGTGGCTCTCTTTGGTGCGAGCTTGAATTTTAGGAAATAAGTAGGGGTGTGTGCGTGTGCGTGTGCGCTTGAGTTTTAGGAAATAAGTAGGGACGTGTGTGTGTATTTGTGTTTTCAATTTGGGGAGAAAGAACTGGGGGATGACGGTCGCCTTGGCGTGCCAGATGGAGCGTGCTGTTCAAGTAGACAGCTACTGGCGCCTTAAATTCATAAAAGACAGCATTTGACACCAAACTGTGAAGTGATACCCTCCAGAATAAGAACAGTACTTAACAAAAAAAAAAAAAAAAGAAACGAAAAGAAAGCAAAGAAAAAGAAGAAGGGAGGGAGGGAGGAAAGAAGGAGGGGAGAAGGAGGGAAGGAGGAAGGGAAGGAAGTAAAAAGGAAGAAAAAGGAAAAGAAAGGGAGGAAGGAAGGAGGGAGAGAGGGAGGGAGGAAGGGAAGGAAGGAAGTAAAAAGGAAGAAAGAAAGGGAGGAAGGAAGGAAGGAGTGAAAGAAGGAAAGAAGGAACCTTAGAGGACAGGAGCCGATCACGCCTGCAGGAGGTGGCTGAGGGCTGCATATAACACCCTCTGGAATGACGGGGTGCAGAATGTAGCTAAAGGGTCGTCCAATCATTCTAGAAAAATCAAAACTCTGGAAACGCAAAAGATCAGTGGCTTCCAGGGACCAGAGGGTGAGAGGGCAGGATGAATGGGTGGACCACAGAGGGTCTACTATGTTGTGCGATACTGTCATGGTGGACACAGGACATTGAGCATTTGTACATCCCCAAGAGTGAACTCCAGTGTAACTGTGGATTTCAATCAACGGCAGTGTGTCAACACTGGTTGATCAAGTTGTAACAGATTTATGATAAAACCCCCAGTAGCTGGTGATAGGGAAATTGTGTGCAGTGGGGGAGAGGGCATATGGGAATTCTCCGCAGTCTATATCTGCTCAATGTTCTGTAAATCTAAAACTGCTCTTAAAATAAAGTCTATTAATTTTATTTTTAAAAAGTAAAACCAAACCCATGGTGGATGTGGGACTAGGATAGCAAGAGAGGAGGATGTAGAGCTTCCGGGCACTGATTCACCACAGAACACCCAGTGGGTTCCTCTCTAGGTAAAACAGAGAGAGAGAGAAAGGTGGGAAGAGAGAGAGAGAGATGGGGAGAGAGAAACACACAGAGAGAGGTGGTAGGGGGAGAGACACACAGAGAGAGAGAGGTGGGAGAGAGAGACAAAGAAGTGGGGGAGAGAGACAGCGTGCAGGGAGAGAGGTGGGGAGAGAGAGGGGCAGAGAGAGAGGAGAGGGCGGTGGGGAGAGAGGAAAGAGGTAGGGAGAAAGAGAGGGCGGACAGGAGAAAGAGAGGGCGGACAGGAGAAAGAGAAGGAAGAGGTGAGGAGAAAGAGAGAGAGCGCACGCCCACTGTCTAGCCTGACAGGAGCACATGCGGGCCAGCTCTCCACCCAGAGACCCCGGGGCTAAGCGTGGCTGTGGACAAGTCCTGCCCACAACCCTAGCGCAGGCTTTCCCGCCTTCAGCACTGGGGACGTTGGGGGCGGGTCTGTTCTCTCTGGGAGGGTAGGGGAGGGCGTCCTGTGTCCTGCAGGAGATTGAGCGGCTTTCCTGGTCTCCACCCACCAGACACCAGCAGCATTCCCCCAGTCATGACAGTCAGCGATGCCCTTATACACGGTCAAATGTCTCCTGCGTGACAGAGTCACTCCGCGGCCAGGCCTGTCTTGTCTCTGAGACCCCGTCTGGCCTCACCTCTCACCCATCCTGGCTCTCTCTTCTTAGCGAAGCTGTCTGGCCTCCCCTCTCTTCCACCTAAGCCTCCACTTGCCTCTCTTTCTCTCCGTCTTCTCATCCCCCAGCTCCTAACTATCCCCCTCACCACCTGTTCTCATTGATGCCTCCCTGATCCTTTTTTTTTTTTTTTTTTTTTTTTTGAGACAGGGTCTTCAAGGCTGGAATGTAAGGCACAAGTACAGCTCATTGCAGCCTTGACTTCCTGGGCTCAAGTAATCCTCCCACCTCAGCCTCCTGAGTAGCTAAGACTACAGGTGCCTGCCACCATGCCTGGCTAATTTTTTTATTTTTTTGTAAAGACAGGGTCTCACTATGTTGCCCAGGCTGGCCTCAAACTCCTGGACTCAAGTGATCCTCCCACCTTGGCCTCCCAAAGTGCTGGGATTGCAGGCATGAGCCACCACACCCGGCCATCCCTGATTCTTCACATCCTGGGGTGGTGGCTGCAGCCTCTGAACCCTGAATCCTCTTTCTCTCTTTCCTCTGCCTCTTCCCAACCCTTTTCCTATAGACGTCTTGCCTGGACAGACCGAGAAGAGAGGTTAAAATCAGACAGTCGGCCGGGCACAGTGGCTCACGCCTGTAATACTAGCACTTTGGGAGGCCGAGGCGGGTGGATTGCCTGAGCTCAGGAGTTTGAGACCAGCCTGGGCAACACGGTTAAACCCTGTCTCTACTAAAATACAAACATTTAGCTGGGCATGGTGGCGTGCACCTGTAATTCCAGTTACTTGGTAGGCTGAGGCAGAATTGCTTGAACCTGGGAGGCAGAGGTGGTGGTGAACCAAGATGAAGCCACTGCACTCCAGCCTGGGCTACAGAGTGAGACTCTCATGAAAGAGAGAAAGAAAGAAAGAGAGAGAGAGAGAGAGGAAGGAAGGAAGGAAAAGAGAAGGAAAGAAAGAAAAAGAAAAGAGAAAAAAAGGAAAGAGAAAGAGAGGAAGGAAGGAAGGAAAGAGAAGGAAAGAAGGAAAGAGGAGAGAAAGGAAGGAAAGAGGAGAGAAAGGAAGGAAAAGAAAGAAGGAAAGAAAGAGGAAGGAAGGAAGGAAAAGGAAAGAAAAGAAAGAAAAAGGAAGGAAGAAAGAAAGGGAAGAAAGGAAGAGAGAAGGAATCAGACAGTCACCCTGGGTAACACTGAGCATTGGTTCTCTCTCTCTGCACCTGTTACCTTGCCTGTCCACGGGACCTACCTCATGAGGCAGCAGGAGCTCTAAGAAGGTAAGCCCTGCTAGGCAAACAGCTCACTGACAGAGAGGTGGAGAGTGGCCTCTGCCTGTTACCCGCTGCCCCGTAGACTCACATTGCTAAAGGAGTCATATTAACAGGTGGTTTCTCCAGTCCCTGGCAGGTGCTGGTTCCCAGGTCTCACCTGGTCAGGTGGATGAGAGGGGAGGTGACTCACCTGGGGCTCCAGGCGTCTGCTTCTGCTTCACCCCAGCAGGAGGCTCTAGTTTGGAGTTTCCCCCACAGGTGGGAGCTGGCCAGGTGTGGACTGCAGCAAGGAGCCACACCAGCTGAGCCTGGGGCTTGACGGAGCCCGTATGCGACTATTTATCCCTCCCCCGACTCCCTGCCCACCGCTTTCCCTCACTGTGGTCCTATTGTCTCTGTCTCTGCTATAGGGATGCTGGGACCCCGGGGGAACCTTCCAGAGAGGAGGCAGCCTCAGGGAATCTTTGTCCTCACTTGCCCTCCCTCCCTGCCTGCCAGGGGTGAGTCAATTCCCTGAGCTTCTCAAGGGATTCAGCAGAGACTGGTGTTCCTCAAATTTGAGGTTTGGACACCTGGCTGTTGAAATTGACAAGAGAGCAGCCCTGCCATTGCTCACAGGGGATGAAGAGGCCATATCTTGATATGCCCCGTCACCATCATTCTTCCCCCAACTGGGTCATTTGCCCAATTAAATGTCCTTTAAAAAAAAATCTTTTTTTGAGACCAAATTTTGCTCTTGTTGCCCAGGTGGTACAATCTCAGCTCACCGCAGCCTTCACCTCCTGGGTTCAAGCGATTCTCCTGCCTCAGCCTCCCGAGTAGCTGGGATTACAGACATGTGCCACCACATCCAGCTAATTTTGTATTTTTAGTAGAGACGAGGTTTCTCCATGTCGGTCAGGCTGGTCATGAACTCCCAACCTCAGGTGATCCACCCACCTCGGCCTCCCAAAGCGTTGGGATTACAGATACGAGCCATCACACCCAGCCTAAAATAATTTTTTAAAACCAAAACTTACACATGTATTTATTTTTATTTATTTATTTATTTTTGAGACAGGGGCTAGCTCTGTTGCCCAGGCTGGAGTGCAGTGGTGTGATTATGGCTTACTGCAGCCTCCACCTCCCAGGCTCAAATAATCCTTCTGCCTCAGCCTCCTGAGTAGCTGGGACTAAAGGTGCATGCTGCCACACCTGGGCTAATTTTTAATTTTTCTGTAGAGACAGGGTCTCACTTTGTTGCCCAGGCTGGTCTTGAGCTCCTGGGCTCAAGCAGTCCTCCCCCCTTGACCTCCTAAAGTGCTGGGATTACAGGTGTGAGCCATCGTGCCTGGCCTGTTTCTTCTTCTTATGTAATCGAAATGCTACATACAAAGCTGAAAACCATGCAATGGCCACCCATGCAAGAGATGCCCTTCTGATGTCTCTCCCAGTCCCAGGATGACCACCTAGAAGTCTCTCTGTTCTCATGACAATAAAGACTCCCTTTGTTGAGTATCTGCCATGCATCTTGTACTGTGCCTAGAGCTTTATAATCAGAGCTCTTTGAAGGCCCTCACAAGGGAAGTAGGGTTTTAATTTTTTTAAGATTTTAAGTTTTTTTTTAGAGACAGAATCTCATTCTGTAACCCAGGCAGAAATGCAATGGCACAATCACAGCTCACTGCAGTCTCGACCTCTTCATCTCAAGGGATGCTCCCAAGTCCAGGCTTGTACTATAGGTGTGAGCCACCACACCTGGCTAATTTTTTAATTTCGTAGAGGCAAGGTCTTGCTATATTGCCCAGGCTGGTCTCAAACTCCTGGCCTCAAGTGATCCTCCTGCCTCCACCTCCCCGAGCACTGGGATTATAGGTGTGAGCCAATGTGCTCAACCATGGGGTAGGGTTTCATAATCCTGATATCACAAGTGAGGGAACTAAGGCACAGAGAGGCTGAGACATTTACCTAAGACCCGTATCCAGCCTCCAAATGGACAAGAAGCCCAAAATGAAGTCCACAAAATGACAGATCCACACAAGACTTTCTCCTCCAAAAGACAAGGGAATCAGGTCTCTTGGGCATAGCCAGTCCTACAAATGATGCCACATTTTCTGGATTCTTGACTTCTCCATTCATATGAGGAACTGGGGCTGTGCCTAGATGCTCTGGACTGGCCATGCTTCCCCTGTCATATCCTGCCTTTGGACACTGCTGTGTGAAGGAGGACTGAGAAATGATGGAACTCACCTTCCTGATGGACTGTGTTATATGTAAATTTTCAGTGCCACAAAAGAAGCAGCACAAGAATATAAATTTCCTCAGCAAGGCAATTTGCTTCTATAGAGGGGTGCATCTCATAGATGGAGCAATGGTGAGTGTACACCTGGACAAGGGACAGGAAGAGGTTCTTTTTCTCGATGCAGGTAGCCCCTACTGCTATGCCATTCCCCTATTGACTAGGGTTAGACCTCACAGTCTAAGCTAATTCTGATTTGCTGTTTTAAAGAGAGCAGGAGTATGAGCCAGAGTGGCAGGGTGGGTAGTTTGGCAGGAAGAATGGTTACAGTACAGGTCAGAGCAGGTGACCAGGGGGAACAGATGTGAACTACTGATTAGAACTGGTGGGGAAAGTTGTTTACCGAAACTAGAGGCAAGAGGGAGAAGAGAACCAGGAAGTTAAACTTTAACATGGAGAATTAAAGAATAAGAGAGCTAGACATACTGACATGCTGATTCTTTGAAAAGAAGCTTGGAGTTCACTTTATCTAACAGCTTGGAGGAGGTGGCAGCAACTACAAATTGTGCATCTCACTCTGTACCTCCTAGAGAGTGCTCTCCCCCCCTGGTTCAGATCCCCATTGCCTTTCCCCCTCGCTTGGTGCAATGGCCTCCTCCCCCGGTGTTCTGCTTCTGCCCTTACCCTGTAAGTCTGCTTCCCATACAGCAGCCAGAGGAGTCTTGTAACAAGTCGCATCTCATCCCATCTCTGCTCAAAACCCTCTTGTGGCTCTTGTCTCATTCATAGTAAAAACCAGGTCGTCATAATGATCCATGAGGCTCTAGACAATCCAGGCCCCCATTACCTCCCTCTTCTTACCTCCTACTCCTCTCCCCCAACCACCCCCCCCCCAAAAAAATAGTTCTAGGTGGTGCCTTGGCCATTGTGTGCTCATCCCTGGCCTTGCCTTCTCCTGTGTGAAGCTTCAGGCTCTTGACTGTTATAAGTAAAATTTTGATGCCGCAAAAGAAATAGCACTCAAAGATGAATCTTCTCAGCAAGGCAGTTTACTTCTATAGAAGTACTTCTATAGAAGGCTCACAGATGGAACAATGGTGAACGCACACTTAGACAAGGGAGGAAAAGGGGTACTTATTCCTACGGGGATCGCCCCTACTGCTGTCATTCCCTTATTGGCTAGGGTAAGACTCCACAGTCTAGACTAACCCCAATTGGCTATTTTGAAGAGAGCAGGGGTCCGAGCTGGAGTGGCAGGGTGGGTGGTTTGACAGGAAGGATGGTTATGGGAGGGTCAGAGCAGGTAGCCAGGGGTGACCTAGGTCAAAGCGGGTGATTGAAGCAAGTGACCGAGGATGAGTCAGGACGGAGCCCAGGACTGGGGGAACAGATGTGAGCTACTGATTAGAACCAGCAGAAAAGGTTGTTTACTGGAATTACAATGGAGTTAAACTTTAAAATGGAGGACAAATAACTGAACATACTGACATACTGATTCTTTGAAGACAAATTTAGAACTCATTGTATCTAATACAGAGTGCCTCCATACTTTCCCCATCAGTGGACCCTCTGTATGCACAAGTGCCTGTCAACTTGTCCTCTCCCCTGCTCACGACTGGGTCTGTCTTGGTCATCATCATGTCCCAGCCTGTAGCATGGTGCCTGCACATAGTAAGTGCTCAGTAAATGCATGCCACTCTCTGTGGCAGAGGCTGCTCTCAGGGGGGAGACCTCAGCAAAACTGTTCAGGAACAAATGTTCCACTCATTTCTGTCACCTCTTTCTTATACCTTTAAATCTGTCTGGTGTATTCTGGTACCATTCCTCTAGCACAGAAGTGAGTTGGGGAATCCCAACCACCCCTTCCAAAAAATAGTTCTAGGTAGCGCCTTGGCCCTTTTGTGCTCATCCTTGGCCTTGTTTTCTCCTTTGTGAAGCTTCAGGCTCTTGACCCTAACCTGTCGAAAGCCCAATAGGCCCAGACAGCCCTGAGCACCTGTCTATACAGCTGGGGGAAGTTTTAGCAGATCAGTGCTGCCTCCACCTAGAAGCAGCTAATGCTTACAACACTTCAGGAGACACGAGAAGACATGTGGCTGCCTGGAGCATAAATGGCCGGTGCCTGGCCACAGGGCCTGTGTCTTCCTCGTGTAAGGATCTCTGGGGATTGGTTAGGGGGTGACATTTGCAACTAAACAAAACTTGCTTCAGGCTTTGCCAAGTGCACACTGGCTTCCTTCAGTACTCACTGGGTGCTTCTTCTTCTTCCTCCTGGACTAGGGGAAATTCCACACAGTGCTGTCAATCAAGAAAAATGCCCAGACAAGGCTCAATCATTTTAGGAGGTTTATTTGCCAAAGTTAAGGACATGTGCCCCTGACACACCCTCAGGAAGTTCGGACATGTGCCCAAGGTGGTCGGGGGAACAGCTTGGTTTATACATTTTAGGGAGACATGAGACATTGATCCATATAGATAAGAAGACTTGGTTCTGTCCAGAAAGGTGAGGACAATTCAAAGCAGGGAGGGGGCTTCTCACAGGTAGGTGAGAGACAAGTGGTTGCATTCTTTTGAGTTTCCAATAAGCCTTTCCAAAGGAGGCAATCAGAATATGCATTTATCTCAGTGAGCTGGAGGGATGACTTTGAATAAGATGGAAGGCAGATTAGCCCTGAGCAGTTCCCAGGTTGAATTTTCCCTTTAGCTCAGTGATTTTGGGGTCCCAAGATATTTTCCCTTCACAGTGTCCACTGGAGCCAAGGATCCCCTGGCCTCAGAGCAGGAGGGGAGGCCAGGCCAGGCAGGACTGGAATTGGAGGGAGGACCTTTGGGATGAGGCTATTGGCAACAAGGGTAAGGCTTTCTCATATTTTATCATTCAATTGATTCCTTTTCATACAAGAAAATAAAGACACAGCAAGAAGAACAATTATTAAATGCATGAAAAAATACAGACAGCAATATTCTGTAAAGGAATCAAAACACATAAAGGCAAAAAATGAGCTTGTTCAGATAAGCAAGCTGCCACGGGAAACCTAAGGATTTAGATCCACCAGCCTAACATGTTCTTGTTATAAGTAAATTTTCAGAGCCACAAAAGAAGTAGCACTTGAATATAAATTTTCTCAGCAAGGCAATTTACTTCCATAGAAGAGTGTGTCTCACAGATGGAGCAATGGCGAGTGCACACCTGATCAGGGAAGGGGAAGGGGAAGGGGTTTTTACTCTTGACACAGGTAGCCCCTACTGCTGTGTCATTCTTCTATTGGCTAGGGTTAGACTGCACAGTCTAAGCTAATTCTGATGGGCTATTTTAAAAGGAGCAGAAGTATGAGCCAGAGTGGCAGAGTGAGCAGTTTGGCCAGAAGGATGGTTACAGAACAGGTAACTAAAGGTGACTCAGGTCACATCAAGTGATCAGGGTGAGTCAGGACGGAGCAGATGACCAGGGGAACAGGTGTGAACTACTGATTAGAACTGGTGGAAGAAGTTGTTTACTAAAACTACAAGGAAGTTAAACTTTAAAATGGAGGACAAATAACTGAACATCCTGACATACTGATTATTTGAACTCATTGTAACGAGAGATTTAGAGGAATTTAGAACTCATTTTATCCAACCCAGTTATATAACAGCAATATTCTATATAGGAATCAAAAGGCAAAAAAATGAGCTTGTTCAGATAAGCAGTCTGCCAACCGCAGTTCAAAAGGAAAAACTCCTTCAGGAGGTTAAACATATTCTCAAGCTTGCGAGCCAGGTTCTGCTGAAGTGGAGACGCAGGGTGGACCTGGACCAGGGGAGACGAGGTAGGGAAACCTAAGGATTTAACTTCATCAGACTAACATGTCCTCCTGCCCCATTCTCACAGTGGGGGAATGCTTCCTTTCTTCAATGCCTTGGTTTTCACCAACAGAAAACTCTCACATGGGGTTGTTATAGGAAAGGGGTCCCAATCCAGACCCCAAGAGAGGGTTCTTGGATCTCACACAAGAAAAAATTCAGGGCAAGTCCCTAAGCTGAAAGCAAGTTTATTAAGAAAGCAGAGGAATAAGGGCCAAGTGCGGTGGCTCATACCTGTAATCCCAGCACTTTGGGAGGCCAAGGTGCGCAGATCACCTGAGTTCAGGAGTTCAAGACCAGCCTGACCAACAGATAGTGAAACTCTGTCTCTACTAAAAATAAAAAAATTAGCTGGGTGTAGTGGTGCAAACCTGTAATCTCAGCTACTTAGGAAGCTGAGGCAGGAGAATCGCTTGAATCCAGGAGGTGGAAGTTGCAGTGAGCCGAGATAGTGCCACTGCACTCCAGTCTGTGTGACAGAGCAAGACTCCGTCTCTCAAAAAAAAAAAAAAAAAAAAAAAAGGTAGAGGAATAAAAGAATGGCTACTCCATAGGCAGAGCAGCCCGAGAGCTGCTAGTTGGCTGTTTTTATGGTTATTTATTGATTATATGCTAAACGAGAGATGGATTATTCATGAGTTTTCCAAGGAAAGGGATGGGTGATTCCTGGAATAAGGGTTCCTCCCCTTTTTAGACCATATAAGGTAACTTTCTGACGTTGCCATGGCATTTATAAACTGTCATGGCACTGGTGGGAGTGTCTTTTAGCATGCTAATACATTATAATTAGTGTATAATGAGCAGTGAGGCCAACCAGAGGTCACTTTCGTCACCATCTTGGTTGTAGTGGGTTTGGGCCAGCTTCCTTCATGCGTCGTTTTACCAGCAAGGTCTTTGTGACCTGTACTTTGTGCTGACATCCTGTGACTAAGAACACCTAACCTCCTGGGAATACAGCCCGGTAGATCTCAGCTTAATTTTACCATTTTACCCAGCCCCATTCAAGATGGGGTTGCTCTGGTTCAGACATCTCTGACACTTTCTCCAGTCTGCGTCTCTAAAGTTTCTAAGTCTGATCTTCTCTCTCTTTCTTTCCTTCCTTCCTTCTTTCTCTCTCTTTCTTTTTCTTTCTTTCTTTCCTTCTTTCTTTTTCAGGGTCTCACTCTGTCACCCAGGCTGCAGTATAGTGGTGGGATCTTGGCTCGCTGCAGCCTCAACCTCGCGAGCTCAAATGATCCTCCCACCTCAGTCCTCCAAGTAGCTGGGACTGTAGGTGCGCACCACCACAGCCGGCTAATTTTTGTGTTGTTTTTGTAGAGTCGAGGTTTCGCCATGTTGCCCAGGCTGGTCTTGAACTCTTAAGCTCAAGCGATCTTCCCCACCCCTCCTCCTAAAGTGCTAGGATTACAGGCATGAGCCACTGCACCTAGCCAGATTTTCTTCATATGCATGTCCACGTAAAAGAAGAAGCTGAGGGAAAATTAATATAGAGAGTCTATTTGGGCTAGAGTTAAGGAATGATGCCTGATATACACCTTCAAGTTGCCTTGGGAAGTGTTCCAGAGAGCAAAGGAGAAGGTCGTTTTTAAGATAAAGGGATGAATCAGAGGCGGTGATTACAAAAGTTGTTTGTCAAGAATTCTCATCGGTTCTCAGAAAGAACATTGATTAGTGATTGGCTATACATTGCTGAACAACAGGGTAACATTTTGGTGTCCAGTATAAAGCAACTTCTGTTAATGTGAGCCCATATAGCAAGTGACTTCAAGACGTAACTACATAGCTCAATGGGGGAGTGAGATGTGATTGCTGTTCCATTTTAAATGCTTCTCTTGAGGCCAGATGCAGTGACTCATGCCTGTAATCCCAACATTTTCGGAGGCCAAGACCAGCCTGGCCAACATGGCAAAACCCCATCTCTACTAAACATGCAAAACTTAGCCAGGCATGGTGGTGCATGCCTCCCAGCTACTTGGGAGACTGAGGCACAAGAATTGCTTGAACCTGGGAGGCTGGCGTTGCAGTGAGCCAAGATCGCGCCATTGCACTCTAACCTGGGTGACAGAGCGAGACTATCTCTAAATGAACGAATGAGTGAAGGAATGAATGAATAAAATATCCATGTGGCTAGCCAGTTAACCCAGTGCCATTTATTGAATATGTCAACCTAAAAAAGTATCTGCCAGATTTCATGTGTTCGGGATCAGATACATGAAATAAATGTATTTTATTGAGAAATAAAAAATACATATTTCTTTGTATATATTTATGCTGTACAACACAACATTTGGATATATGCACAGTGGAATGGTTCCAAAAAGCCACTTAACATATACATTATCTCACACACTTACCATGTCTTTTTGTGGTGAGAACGCTTAAAATCTACTCTCAATAATTTTCAAATATACAATAGATCGTTATAACTATAGTCACCATGAGGTATGGTAGATCTCTTGGTCCTCCTGCCTAACTGAAAGTGTGTGTGCTTTGATCAACATCAAAGAGATGAGAGATAACCAGTGTTGGCAAGAAAATGAAGAAATTATGTTAAAACCCTCAACAAGTAAGGCATTAAAGGAACACGCCTGAAAATAATAAGAGCCATCTATGGGCAGCCCACAGCCAACATCATCCTGAAGGAGCAAAAGCTGGAAGTATTTCCTTTGAGAAGCAGAATAAGACAAGGATACCCACTCTTATCACTATGCGACATAGCGACATGGTACTGAAAGTCCTAGCCAGAGCAATCAGGCAAGAAAAAGAAGTAAAAGACATCCAAATAGGAAGAGAGGAAGTCAAATAATCTCTGTTAGCAGATGATAGATTTTTTACTTAGAAAACTCCATCATCTCTGCCCAGAACCTCCTCAGGCTGATAAACAACTTCAGTAAAGTTTCAGAATAAAAACCAATGTGCAAAAAATCAGTAGGATTTCTATAAACCAAAACCAACAACGTCCAAGCTGAGTGCCAAATCAAGAACACCATCTCATTCACAATAGACACACAAAAACTAAAATACCTAGGAATACAGCTAACCACGAAGGTGAAATATCTGCCTGTGGTCCCAGCTACTTGGGAGGCTGAGGCAGGAGGATCACTTGAGCCTGGAAAGTGAAGGCTGTGGTGAGTGAGCTGTGATTGTGCCACCACAGTCCAGGCTGGGAATGGACTGAGAGCTTCTTTCTAAATTTTTTTATTTTTATTTATTTTTTTGAGGCAGAGTTTAGCTCTTGTCGCCCAGGCTGGGGTGCAATGGCACGATCTTGGCTCATTGCAACCTCTGCCGCCTGAGTTCAAATGATTCTCCTACCTCAGCCTCCCAAGTAGCTGGGATTACAGGCACACATCATCATGCCTAGCTAATTTTTTTGTATTTTTAGTAGAGACAGGGTTTCATGATGTTGGCCAGGCTGGTCTCAAATTCCTGACCTTAGGTGATCTGCCCACCTTGGCCTCCCGAAGTGCTGGGATTACAGGCATGAGCCACCACGCCTGGCCTCTAAATTTTTTTTTTTTTTTTAAGTTATAAAAAGTCCAGGCACAGTGGTTCACACTCGTAATCCTAGCACTTTGGGAGGCCAAGATCGGAGGATCGCTTGAGTCTAAACACCAGCCTAGGCAACGTGGTGAGACCCCATCTTTGCAAAAATATATATTTTTTTCAATTAAAAAGTAAAATCATCTTGCTCAGGAGGTCTTCTCTTTCTGAGATAAACAGCTGCTTGACAGTAAATAGAGGCAGGAAACTTCCTGTTTGATCTGCTGCTTGATAAGAAGATAACAAAACCACCACACTAGCTGCTTAAGATGATAAACATGACCAGCCTCAGTACATAAAGACTGTGCGTAACTTATCTCCAGCTCAGAGGAAGTTCAGCCCAGCTACCACACATTTAACAGATCCATCCAGAACATCTGAGCCCATCACTGAGCCAGGAGCTGGGGTGACGGCAGTGGCCAGGGCAGACATGATACCTGCTCTTGTGGATTTCACAGTGGAGGAAGAAGGCAGAGGATGATTTATTCGCTAAGTTTTAGAAAAGTGCATGAGGAGTGTGAGGAAGACACACCAATGACTACGGGGGCTGAACAATCTCATCCTCATAAAACAGGGCAGGCTGTTGGGGCTTCATGGAGGAGGTGGCATTTCAGCCAAGACATTCTGCTCCAGGAGCAGAGGGAGAGGAAAGGGTGCACCAGGCAGAGGGAAGAGCATACGCAAAGGACCTGAGGTGGGAAGATGATTGCACATCCAAGGAAAAAAAGAAAGCCAGTATGGGCCGGGCACGGTGGCTCATGCCTGTAATCCCAGCACTTTGGGAGGCTGAGGCGGGTGGATTACTTGAGCTCAGGAGTTCAAGACCAGCCTGGCCAACATGGTGAAACTCCGTCTCTACCAAAAATATAAAAAATTAGCTGGGAGTGGTGGCGCATGCTTACAGTCCCAGCTACTCGGGAGGGTGAGGCAGGAGAGTTGCTTGAACCCAGGAGGTGGAGATTGCAGTGGGCTGAGATCATGCCACTGAACTCCAGCCTGGGTGACAGAGAGAGACTCTGTCAGAAGGAGAAGGAGAAAGAGAAGGAGAAGGAGAAGAAGGAGGAGGAGGAAGAGGATGAGAAGAAGGAAGAGGAGGAGGAGGAGGAAGAGGAAGGAGAACGAGAAAGAGGAGGAGAGGAGGAGGAGAGGAGGAGGAATTTGGCAGCAAGGAGTGGAGGAGTGACTCACGGAGCCTAAAGACAGTCAGGGGTCTGATTTCAAAGGCTTTTCCCTCATAATCCCAACGGTCCCAAGATTACACTCATCCATGTGAGTGATACTGTCTATGATGTACACAGAAAGAACAGTGAGTTCAAATGAGATCAATCACACCCGGAAAATGAATTTCAAATAAACTCGGGAATAGCCATTCGCATTTCAGAAGGATTTTGCAACTCACAGACTCTCCATAGCGCTGGAAAGAGAGAGTCATTTGCTTGTTTTCTCATAAGTATTTACAGAGCACCTATTAGAGGCTCGGTGGTGTGGGACACAATGATGAGTGAGTCTGGAGTCGTCCTACCTTCTCAGGTCTTCCAGTCTAGTGGAAGGAGCAAGGGATATGTCCATTAAGTAACTTATGCGACATAGTGAAGTTCGAGTTACAGTAGAAGCAGAAGCCTCGGCCCCTCTCAGAGCTCTGGAGACTTTCCCCTCCATCTACTCCGGCGGCATGGAAAGTTCACAGGGGCCATGCTTGGCACCAAGTGTTTTCCACGCTTTGCTTCTGATGGCCAAGATGCCATGGTGCTTTCTGTAGCATTTAGCTGTATGGAGCTCTGGGACTCTTGTGTCTTGGGGGAAGAAAGGGCCACTTTTTTTTTTTTTTTTTTTCAGACAGAGTCTTGTTCTTTCTTGCCCAGGCTGGCATGTAGTGGCACAGCCTTGGCTCACTGCAGCCTCCACTCACTGCAGCCTCCACCTCCCAGGTGCAAGTGATTATCCTATCTCAGCCTCCCGAGTAGCTGGGCTTACAGGCACCTGCCACCATACCAGGCTAATTTCTGTATTTTTAGTACAGATGGTGTTTCACTATGTTGGCCAGGCTGGTCTCGAACTCCTGACCTCAGGTGCCACCCAAAATAGCCTCCGAAAGTGTTGGGATTACAGGTGTGAGCCACTGAGTCCGGCTGAAATAGCCACTTCTAATTCCTACCTATGTCTCTTGCTGCTAATTAAACATCTAAGTTTGGACTTGAGGCTATGGGGGATGCTATCTGGGGACCAGTCCTCCGGAGTGGAGTGAGCCTGTGTTTTTGTCTTCACCTTAGCCCCAAGCTATGGATCAAACCTCGTCTGCCTGCAGCTCTGTGGCTGATCCTGAGGGACTCCTTCATTTGCACAAATAAAATGTATTTAGGAATTGTGTGTCAACTTGTAATGAGCCCCCAGGTGTTACTGAGCAATCCCATGGCGTGTTCACTAATGACAATTAGAATTGGCTTCCTAGGCTCTGTTATGACAGTAGTTTGGTAAATTGTGCCGGTAAGTGTTCCACTGGGCTGTTTGATGCCAGTTAAGGCCCTAACCAGGTGCGTCTCTGATGAGTCCTCCAGGAAAAGTGTCCAGGGGCTTTGACCCATGAGCGTGGGGATTTTTGGAGCAGGGCTGGAGGTGATTAGTTCAGATGAATTCTATTAATTGCTTGGTATGTGGACCCCATGACATCACTCCAACTGAATTCTCTGGTAGAAGGGAAGGGAAGGGGAGGGGAAATGTTTACTGAATTATGGCTAGGCTCTCTTCAAGCAGGTGTCTTAGATGGGCCACCAGAAGCGGATTGAGATAAAGAACCTAGTGCTGGGACTATTTTAAGTGTGAACCTTAATCTGAGGTGAGGCAGTGCACTGAGGACCTCTAGAGGACAGTGTAGGAAATGCACTGAGTTATTTCAGGGAAAGGGCTCGCAGGGGATGAAGGATTCATCCGCCAGCTCCCATCAGTCCTTGGTTCAGAACTGATCCATAAGGGATTAATTTCCCAACACTTCTAGGCTTGTCTGAAAGGCAGAGTGAGATCCAGCTACAGGAAGCCCTGCAACAAAGAGACCTTGGCAGTTGGAAGACAGGGGGGCAAATATTTCAACAGCAATATGCAGAGAGATGCAGGCGGAGCTCTAACAGAACCTACTACAATTGGATGAACATAACAAGAACAGACAGGACAAGACCGATCTCTGCCTTATGGAGCTTGCAGCTCAATGAAGAAGACAAACAAACTATTGCATACCTCATCTGCTTTCAATAAACCAGGAAACAAACACTCTCGGAGCAATAAAATGCTATGACAAAAAGATCATGGGATAAAAATTATCTGGGTTGGGGTGGTGTTTACATACAGGAGGAACCGCCCGGATGAGAAGGTGACATTTCAGCCAATCCTGGCATCAGAGGAGACTCAGTCACAAAAGAGCTGGGAGAAAAGCATTCCAAGCACAGGGAACCCCAAATCCAAAGGCCCTGGGACGAGAACAGACTGAGCCTATTAGGAAATCAGAATTGAGCCCAGAGTGGCGGGGTGCAGCCAGGGAGGGAGAGCAGCTGGGAAGGAGGTTTGAGAGGTCTACATGGATCAGTGGTGCTGAGTCCCTTATGCTATGAAAAGAGATCAATGTTTGCAGCGGGATCTTATTGGGAGACATTAACCGAGGTTTTCTTCATCCTCCCACCTCCTTGCACCTCCAGGTGCCCCCACCACTCTCAGAAAAAAAAAAAAAAGTGCCTCCTATATGCACAGCAGAGAGGGCAGGCAGAGCTCATTCAATAAGCACATGTTAGAATTCTTGACAGACAGGCGCAGTGGCTCATGCCTGTAATCCCAGGACTTTGGGAGACCGAGGCAGCCAGATCACCTGAGGCCAGGAGTTTGAGACCAGCCTGGCCAACATGGTGAAACCCCATCTCTACTAAAATACAAAAATTAGCCATGTGTGGTGGTATGCACCTGTAATCTCAGCTATTCAGGAAGTTGAGGCAGGAGAATCGTTTGAACCTGGAGGTGGAGGTCACAGTGAGCCAAGACTGCGCCACTGCACTCCAGCCTGGGTGACAGAGTGAGACTGTCTCAAAAAAAAAACACAAAAACTTGCCACTGAATTCCAAGATACACAAATAACAGTCTCAAAAGACCTCCTTTTGATCTGCAAGAGCCAGGTTTTCTGAGACAGGAAGTAATAATGGCCACATTTATGGTGCATTTTCTTTTTTCTTTTCTTTATTTTATTTATTTATTTTTTTTTGAGACAGAGTTTCGCTCTTGTTGCCCAGGCTGGAGTGCAATGGCTAGATCTCGGCTCACTGCAACCTCCACCTCCCGGGTTCAAGCGATTCTCCTGCCTCAGCCTCCAGAGTAGCTGGGATTACAAGCGCCTGCCACCACGCCCAGCTAATTTTTGTATTTTTTTAGTAGAGACAGGGTTTCACCATGTTGGTCAGGCTGGTTTCGAACTCCTGACCTCGTGATCCACCCACCTCTGCCTCCCAAAGTTCTGGGATTACAGGCGTGAGCCACCGTGCCTGGCCAGCATTTTATTTTTTACATGAGTGAATGTATTTCTGGTCAACAATATTACATTTAAAAATTGGGGGCTGGATTCAGTGGCTCATGCCTATAATCTCAGCACTTTGGGAGGCCGAAGTGGGTGGATCACCTGAGTAAGGAGTTCGAGACCAGCCTGGTCAACATGGTGAAACCTTGTCTCTACTAAAAATCCAAAAATTAGCCAGGTGTGGTGGTGGGTGCCTGTAGTGGGAGACTGAGGCAGGAAAATCACTGGAACCCAGGAGGCAGATGTTTCAGTGAGCTGAGATGGCGCCTCTGCACTCCAACCTGGGCAACACAGTAAGACTCTCTGTCTTAAAAAAAAAAAGTGGGGACCGAGAGGAGTGGCTCACACCTTTAATCCCAACACTTTGGTCAGGAGTTAGAGGTTGCAGTAAGCTATGATTGTGCCACTGTACTCCAGCCTGAGAGACAGAGGGAGACTCTCTCAAAAAGCAAAAAAACAAACAAACAAACAAAAAAAACAAAAACCCAAGAAACAAACAAATAAAAAAGCAAATGTAGGCACCACTTGTGAAAAGCCTCACAGACTGTCTGTAGTCTGTAGGGGTGCCCAGTGGTCTGATGTGCAAGGGCTGAAACGCACTTTGAAAATCGTGTTCTTGATAAGGCATGACCTCTGATGCCAAACTGCTCAGATTCACCCCCAACTCCCCCCTTCACCAAGTGACCTTGAGCAAGTGAGTTCATCTCCAATCTTTAAGATCAATGTGAGGATGAAATCAGCATTTACCTTAGGGGAGCTGAAATGTCACCTTCTCCCTTCTCAGTGATCTACTTCTGTTAATACGACCAAAACATTCAGTGTCTATGGAGTTTCCATAGCACGCCTGTTCTATGAAAGGTGTCTATCGACGCCTGTATCTTACATGCATATTTGCGCATCTATTTGCTATGAAAATGAGGTATCTACCCCAAAAGTTACTTGGTGAAGAATAACTCAATTTGTTACTAATAGTCACGGTGTATGAAGATAATTCTTACGAAGTGAGACAAAGCACTTTTATTTTCTAACATAAAGTCTTTTTTTAAATTAGGACTGATTTGAACACTTGGACTGATAGATACATAGGTAATACCCATGTTGAAGATCACAAAACAATGTTTCCAAAGATGATTTAATGTCATGGAAAGATGCTCACCGTATATTATTATGTGAATAACCCAGACAGAAAAAAAAATATGTGAGATAAAATAGCATTTTTTCTGATTGAGGTGAAAGTCGCATAACACAAAATTCGCCATTTCGAAGTGTTCAGTTCAATAGCATTTGGTGCACTCACAATGTCATGCTGCCTTCGTCACTATCTGGGTCCGGAACATTTTCACCATCCCAGGAGGAAACTCCACCCTAATTAGCACTGGCTCCTCAGTCCCACCTCCCCCACAGCTCCTGAAAGCCACAAATCTGCTTTACATCTCTTCAGATTGGCCTGTTCTGGAAATTTCATATAAAAGAATCATACACCATGTGACTTTTCATGTGACGTCTTTCATTCAGTATCATGTATTCAAGGTTCATCCACAGTGTATGGATCAGTACTTCATTCCTTTTTATAGCTGCGTAATATTCCATTGTATGGATGGGCCACACTTTGTTTATGCTTTCATCTGGTAGTATATACATTGGGGTTGTTTTCATCGCTTGGCTACTGTGAATAGGGCTGCCATGAACATTCACACACAAGCGTCTTTTTGTTTGAACACCTTTCTCAATTATTTTGAGTATATATCTAGGATGGAAAGCATTACAGTGGAATAGAGTCATATGGTAATTCTATACCTCACTTTTGATGAATCAGGGGTCATTTTAGGAAGGGTAGAGTAGGTCTCTGCAGACCTCAGCTCAGGGGCTCCACACGCAGGCGAAGTCCGCCCTCCGCACGCATGACCAGCTCCGGCTTCCTGCGGGGCTCAGTGTGGTCCGGCAGGACGCGGAAGCGCAGCAGCGTGAGCGCCAGGACCACCTTCATCTCCGCCATCGCGATGTCTGCCCGATGCAGTTCCTAGGGGAGGGAGGTGGGAACTCTGACTGCAACCTGGCAGAACCCCATCCTGGCCCCATCAAGCCAGGAACCTGGCCTGGGTCAGTCAATTCCACCTAGATCAGCTTAAGGAAGAGAGGTTGGGGGGGGGGTCTACGTGCCTGGAGCCCCATGTGGGCTTGCATATCCTGCAGGCCTAACCCAGAGCCAGCCCCCAGCCCAGACCAAGGTGGGGTGGGAGGGGGCTCTGAGCAACCCATAGGCCTTCCTAGCACCAACCCAACCCTATTCTATGGACATTTTCCCGTAAACTCCAGAGGAGGGGAGGGAAGGAGAGCTGGAACTTGGACCATCTACAATGTCCTCCTTTTCCCCACTGTGATGCCCAGACCCCTGTACCCGTCACCCCATCCCCGCCTCAGACACAGGCAGCCCTTACCTGGGCCCTGCTGAGAAGGGAATAAAAGCCAGAGGTGACCTCTCCTTGCCTGTTCTCTGGGTCAAAGCGAAAGGGGTCGTAGACCTGGAGGTGAGACCAAGGAGGCTTGCTGGGTGGGGTCTCCCAAGACCACCAGCCTTGGGGGAGACAGACAGTTGTATGTGTCTTGGAGGGAGGTGATGTTGGATTCTCCTGATTAAAACCCTGCCCCCTCCTCTTAGGAGCCTTGAAATGGACAAAAATGGGGGTGGGGGCGCACCTCAGGGTCTGGCCACACAGCTGGGTTGTGATGGGTTCCAAAACACTGATGAGGCAGGTCATGCCTGTGGGAGAAGGGGGCAGTCAAGACAAGGCCCCCCTGCCTGAGGGGCCCGTCTTCCTACCCAGGAGACTCCTCCCCCCCGAGGCTGTGGGCACCTTTGGGGATGACCCGGCCGTCTGGGACCATGATGTCCTGTGTGACAAGGCGGGAGACGACCGGGACTGGGGGATGCAACCGCAGACTCTCCTTCACGCACATGGTCAGGAAGGGCAGCTGCGCCAGGTCGTCCCCTAAGGAAACACCCCAGCCCCAATCATTATCGTGGGAGCAAAGACAATTCTACAGCTTCTCTCTGTGCAAGTAAGACCTTTTCTCCCTGTCACAAAATAAACTTTTAGAAAGAATTGTTACAAAGTCACAGGAATGATAAAAACAGTGTGGCACTGTTGCAAAAACAAGAAAATAGACCCATGGAACAGAACGGAGAGCTCAGAAAGAGACAGGAGAGGAAGTAAAAACTTCACATTTGGTCAAGAGAGCCCCCGCCCAAAACAAAATCCTGGGAAACTGATGGATTTCACAGTTGTGAAAGAAAAATGTGGACCAATTGAACTTCACAGAAGTTGAATGTGCTCAAGGTAGTAGTTTTTGGAGATAAAGGATAGTAATCAAAAGTACCCTCCGAAAGCCAAAAGGCAATATTTTGCAACACAAGACAGGAAAAAAAAAAATCTAACTCATTTTATGAGACCAACATCATCCTGATACCAAAACCTGGCAGAGATACAACTAAAAAAGAAAATTTCAGGACAATATCCATGATGAACATCAATGCAAAAATCTTCAATAAACCGAATCCAACAGCACATCAAAAAGCTTATCCATCACAATAAGACAACGTCGTCCCGGGGATGCAAGGCTGGTTCAACATATGCAAATCTATAAACGTCATCCATCACAATTCTAACACACATTCTTACAAGTAAATATGCTTAAAGAATCCAAAAAAAAAAAAACCAGTGAAATAATAAGGGAACCACTTCCATAAAAAGAAAACACATAATATCAACACGTGCAAGAGATGTTCAACCTCACTCTTATTTAAAACAATGTTCATCAAAAGGAGAAATATGAAGATTGGCATAGATTTTAAAATTCAATAACACATTAGTAGTATTGATAAAGCTATGGGAAAGCTTGCGCCATCAAATTCAGCTAATAGGAAAGATTTGCAATGATAATTAAAATCTTACAATGCAAATGGTCTTTGATTCAGCAATTGCACTTCAGAGAATCTGTCCTGCTGAGATGCTTATACATGTAAGGAATGGTCACTGTGCACATATGCTGACTGCCTCATGTCCACTTTTAGCAAAAGGCTGGGAACACGCCACATATACATTGATGGGAAGATGTTTAGGTAAGCGTCCACACAATGGAATACTATACAGCTACACAAAAGGAGGAAGTAGGGATCACATACCACAGGCGAGAAGGCAAATCAGTGCAGACACTATGGAAGGCCTATTGGAAATATCTACTGTAATTGAAAATGTGTATGTGTCTTCAACATAGGAATGAACTGAATAAAATAAGGAATCTAATAATCAGCACTCAGAAAAAAATAGCATTCAGATACATTGTTGAGTGAAAAAAAGTTCCAAATACATACATGTGTACACATAAAAGGGCAAAAAGTATATGGATATATATTTATGATTCAGAGATAGATGATGGCTTGATAGAAGATAGCTAGATGATAGATACATACATATATACATAGAAGATGGATACAGAGATACATAGATATAGACAGAGGACAGAGAGAGAACAGATAGATAATAGATATACAAAGATAGATAATAGATACAAAGATAAAAGATACATAGATGATATACAGATAAAATACGTAGATGATATACAGGTACACAGATAAAAGACAGATATGTAGATGATACAGAGAGACAGATAATAGGTACATATATACACAGATGATAGATACAGAGATACATAGATATAGATAGATAACAGAGAGATAATAGATATACAAACATAGATCATAGATACGTAGATAAAAGACAGGTACAGAGATACATAGATGATAGATAATAGATTATAGATATAGAAAGATACATAATAGATACATACATACATAATAGATACAGAGATATGTAGATGATAGATGATAGATGTAGAGAGATACATAATAGATACACAGATGATAGATATATAATAGAAACATTTGTAAGTTTCTTAGAAGAAAACATACAAATGGCCAACAGGTAGATGGAAAAAAGCCCAATGTCACTAATCATCAGAGAAATGGAAATTAAAACCACAATGAGATAGCATCTATCTATCTATTATCTATCCATCATCTATCTATTTACTGTCTTAGCAATTTCCACTAATATAATACATTGTTCACAATACGTTGCCTCACATAAGCCAGGCTCAGAAACACAAACACATGTGATCTTATACTCATCTTGGGACCTAAAATAGTCGAACTCATAGAAATAGGAGTAGAATAGTGGTTACCAGAGGCCAGGGCTAGGGGAGGGACAGGGAAGGGTGAGATGATGGTCAAAGGGAAGAAGCTTCAGTTAGACAAGAGGGATAAGTTTTTGAGACCTGCTGCACAGCGTGGTGCCTTTAGTGAACAACGTATTGCATTAGTTGAAATTGCTGAGAGAGTAAATTTCAAATGTTCTCAACACAAAGATGATAAATACATGAAGTGATGGATTTGTTCATTACCTTGATTTCACAATTTCAGGTTGTATACATGCATCATAACATCACATTATACCTCTAATACATATTATTAAAATGTATCAATGAAAGAACAATTTTAAAAACAAACTCTTTTTCCAAAACTCATATTTTGAGAAAAATAAAAGATCTCAGAGATAATGTGCAGACCTGCATCTATTTTGTAGTTTTATTTACAAAGAAAAATACAGTGTGTGTTCATATAAATTAAAAACACAGTGTGAGTTCATATAATGTGGGTATCAAAATAGCCGTTTTCTGGAAGAATACACAGAAAACTATTGACTGGAGTCACTCCTAAGGTGACTTCTTAATAAGAAGCCTCATTTTTATGATAAAAATTTTTGAACCCTTTCTTTAACCAAATGCATAATTCAGCTTGAAATCTGGGTTTTATACTCCAGGACGTAGATCTGGGCAGAGATTTTCTATGTAAGACCTCAAAAGCACAAGCAATAGAGAAATCAGATCACATCAAGGTAAAAAGCTTCTACGCAGCAAAGGAAACAATCAACAAAGCAAAGAATCAACCCACAGAATGGCAGAAAATATTCCCAAATTACCCATCTGACAAGTGAATAATAACCAGAATATATAAGCAGCTCTAACAACTCAATAGGAAAAATAAATCATCTGATTTTAAAATGGTCAAAAGATCTGAATAGACATTTCTTAAAAGAAAACATACAAATGGCCAACAGGTAGATGGAAAAATGCTCACTGTCACTCATTGTCAGAGAAATGCAAATCAAAACCACAATGAGGTATCATCTCATCGCAGTTAAAATCGCTTTTATTAAAAAGACAGGCAATGATGGAAGCTGGTGAGGATGTGGAGACAGGGGGCTCTCACACACTGTTGGTGGGGATATCAGTTAGTACAGCTACTGTAGAGAACAGCTCAGAGGTTCCTCAAGAAACTAAAACTAGAACTACCATAAAACCCCGAAATTCCACCACTGGGAAAGAATGAAAATAAATTTCTTTTTTTCTTTTTTTTTTTTTTTTTTTGACACGGATTCTCGCTCTGTCACCAGGCTGGAGTGCAGTGGCATGATCTCAACTCACTGAAACCTCTGCCTCCTGGGTTCAAGTGAGTCTCCTGCCTCAGTCTCCCAAGTAGCTGGGACTACAGGCACGCACCACTGCCCCCAGCTAATTTTTGTATTTTTAGTAGAGACGGGGTTTCACCATGTTGGCCAGGATGGTCTCGATCTCTTGACCTTGTGATCTGCCTGCCTCTCCAGTACCAGCTGTAGAATGTATTGTAGTTTTGTTTACAGCGAAAAATAAAGAAACAACTCTTCCTTCCCTCCCCCACCTGGGGGAGCAGAGCCAATGAGAGGAGCTCAGGAACAGCCACCAGCACCTGCACTCACCTTCCACACTAGCCCTAGAAAGAGCTTCCTGGTACCCAGATCTGACCTGTCCCCTCTCCTGCTCAAACACTTCCCATGGATCCCTATAGCCCTTGGGTTAAAACTGAAACCATTAACATTTTCCCCAAGGCTTCCGCAGACAGCCCCTGCTACCACCTCCAGTTTCATCATCTCACCACGACTCAGTCTCTCCCTCTCTCTCCCCTTCTCCTTTCTGCTCCTACCCTTCTCTCTCTCTCTCTGTCTCTCTCTCTCTGTGCCTCTCTCTCTGTCTCTCTCTCTCTTCCTCCCCTGAAGACCCCAGGCAGTCTTGTTGACCTAGAGCACTGTTCCCCTGTACCCAATTATCTACTGATTATTATTCAGGCTCTCAACTGAGACAGTTTCTATACCCCCAGTCATGCTTCTCTTGCTGTAAGCCCTATCCCTGCCCATGTGGGCCGCAAGTGTCCTGACCAGGGACAGTTCCCCCACCAGGCTGGGAGCACCTGGAAAACAGAACCCTGGGCTGGGTCTTTCCCAGGTCTCTAGAGCACAGAAAGATACCTTGCACAGACGTGGGGGGTGGAATGCAGTGTGGGGGCTTTTGTTGAACAAGGACTGGACGGATGAACGGTGCAGGTGTTCTGGACAAGAATGGATGACTTTTACCCCCAGGTCTGCCTTATAAATCCCGGGACTGGACAGGACGGTAGGAATTAGGCAACCGAAGAGCAAACACTCAAGGAGTGAAGATGTTCGAAAAAATTCTATTTCTGGGAGAAAAGGAAGAGAGTGGAGGGGAAGTTCATTGGCTGAACATGTGCTAAGTGGTGTTATCTGTCCTCACATACCATCACCAATTCTCTCAGCAGCCCGGGTCTTTCACTCCTAAGGGCTTACAAGCTTTCCCCTGACAGTCGGGCGGGTATTAAGCCCTGCCTGTGGCCCTCTGCTCCTATTCCCACTAAGCAATAGTGGCTGAATCAACTCCTCCTCCCCTCCCCCACCTGGAGAGCAGAGCCAGTGAGAGGGGCTCAGGAACAG
Organism: Ateles fusciceps; assembly: GCA_036589455.1. Taxonomy (NCBI): domain Eukaryota; kingdom Metazoa; phylum Chordata; class Mammalia; order Primates; family Atelidae; genus Ateles; species Ateles fusciceps. Next base: position 12,784,916 of record JAZHEH010001828.1, on the reverse strand, counting down.
CCACCAGCACCGTCACTCACCATTCAATCTCTTTAGGCTCACGGTCCTTCAGAAGCTCCTGCACCTCCTGCCGGCAGCGCTCCTGGTATTCTGGGTGCCTCGAGAGGTTGTACAGGACCCAGGAGAGGCCACTGGCCGTGGTGTCATGGCCTGAGGGGAAGCAAGGCAGGATTGGGTCTCTGGGCTGCTTCAGTACCCAAAGGTGGACAGCACCCATACACTGAGGACCTCAGGGAGGATGGGGGAAGGGGCATGGGAAGGCTGAGGGGGTCCAGCCACCACATTCCTGGAATGGAGAGATCCCGGTCCCCCTGTAGCCCCACACTGGGACCCTCACCCTCAAACATGAAGGTGTCAGCTTCTGCTCTTATGTCTTCATCAGACAACTCCTTCCCGTCTTCATCCTGGAGAGAAGGCAATAATCCCCCCCAAGCCCCCCACCATAAAAAGTCACACCAGCTCTGAAGGCTCTTGAGTCTTATTGAGACAATCTCTGAAGATTCATCCTCTTTCCAGAAACCCAAGTCCATCTTGCACTCCTAGACCCCTCTTGGTCGCCATGGCCAGAGCCCCCACCCCATGGGCTTCCTCCCTGGCTTCCTTGCCTCCTCTTGGGTCCCTATTGGGAAGACTCAATGACCCATGAATGCTTTCATGTTTCTGCATGATGGAAACTTTCTGAGAAAAAGTTACTGGCAACCTGGGTTACAGGATAATTAAATGCAAATTTGCCTTGGAAAATAGAGATTAAGCATTGCTCCAAGGATATCTGCCCACATTCTAGAGTGGTAAATCCAGAGAATCTTATCCCCCCTGGAGACATTTGGGTTGTAAGTCTACGGACTACTTGGGGATGGAGAGTCAGTGCCGCAATTCTACTCTGGCTGATAGTATTGCTGTGAGCAAGACATGGGCTGCTCTGATCCAGAGGTTTAATGCATCTGTCACAATAGACATACACATAGACACAGACACACACAAAGTCATAGACTTAGAAACCAACACAGACACACACATACACATAGACATAGACACACAGACACAGACACACACACACATAGACAAAGTCATAGACTTAGAAACCAACACAGACACACACACACATAGACATACACACACACACATAGACAAAGTCATAGACTTAGAAACCGACAGAGACACACACATACACATAGACACACACACACACAAAGTCATAGACTTAGAAACCAACACAGACACACACATACACATAGACATAGACACACACACACATAGACATACACACACACACATAGACAAAGTCATAGACTTAGAAACCAACACAGACACTCACATACACATAGACACACACACACACGAAGTCACAGACTTAGAAACCAACACAGACACGCACATACACATAGACATAGACACACAGACACAGACATACACACACATAGACAAAGTCATAGACTTAGAAACCAACACAGACACTCACATACACATACACATAGACACACACACACATAGACAAAGTCATAGACTTAGAAACCGACACAGACACACACATACACATAGACATGGACACACATACACATAGACACAAACAGACACATGCGCAGAGATATAGATGTGGCACTGACACAGACATAGCCGTAGATGAAGACATGGTGATAGACACAGAGAAAAAGCATGGACACAGTCATACACTGAGACAAAGACACAAACACATTGACACAGACACAGACCCAGATGTGCATATAGACATAAACATGGTTGAAAATATAGACAAAGACAAAGGCATCAACATAGACACAGAAAGACAGGACAAGCCAGGCGCGGTGGCTCACGCCTGTAATCCCAGCACTTTGGGAGGCCAAGGTGGGCGGATCACCTGAGGTCATGAGTTCAAGACCAGCCTGACGAACATGGAGAAACCATGTCTCTACTAAAAGAACAAAATTAGCTGGGCGTGGTGGCTCATGCCTGTAATCTCAACTACTTAGGAGGCTGAGGCAGGAGAATCGCTTGAACCCAGGAGGCGGAGGTTTCGGTGAGCCAAGGTGGCACCATTGCACTCGACTGGGCAACAAGAGCAAAACAAAAAAAAAAAAAAAGGAAAGAAAGAAAAGAAAAGCCAGGACAAAGGCACAGAACAGGTAAAGACAAGGACGCAGATACAGACAAAGACATACAATATGGTCAGTGACAAAGGCAGACACAGACATAGCATAGTCATAGAGACACAAACTCAAACAGACAAACATATAGAAAGACACAGGCACAACATAAACATAGACCCAGCCATAGATATAGATTAAAATGTGGCCAATTAGCTCATTAACTTGTAATAGAGCAAACTCTCGGACTTGTCGGTTTCAAATCTAGCAGTTTCCTGCTAGGCGCACTCCATAGAGTCATCTCTAAAACCTGTCTCTGACCTGTCCCTCGCTTCCTCAATCACCTTCCATGGCTCCCCAGTGCCCTTTGAATCAAGTTCAATTCTTTCATGTGATATTTCACATAAAGCTCCCTTCTGCTTCTTGAATTCAGATCCCAGAGAAGCCCACCTTGCTCAGCAGGAGCACATCAATGAAGTCCAAAGTTTTGGACTTGGCCTTGGCTTTGAGGACGTCATCAACACCCTGGCTAGGGAGGGTGCGGCGCCGCTTCTGGATGACGGCATCTGTGAAGTCGTGCACCAGGCGGCAGGCCCTGCGGAAGCGCCGCCCATCAGGGGTGAGATAATACAAGAAGTCCAACTGCAGGAGGGTCTTATGCTGTCTTTTTGACACAAGGGCACTGAGCTCCAAGATGGCGGCGATATATTCACTGGGCTTCCTGCAGGATGAGGGCAGAAAGGGAGGCAACAATTTAATGCACCTGAAACCCCAGGAGCACCTCCCACCAGCAGCCAGGAGCTACCTCCTATCGGCAAACACAGTATCCAGGAACAGATGACCCCTCCGATACAGGGTGGGGATGAGCGTGAGACTGACTCTCCAAGCTCTCTTCTCTCCCTGCATCCCATCTCTGTGAGGTGCCTCCATGCCGCTAGGCGCCCAGAGCAGCTTGCCCATTATACTCCTCTCTCTCCCTCCCAGTACACAGTCCTGCCTCTTCTCCTTCTTGAAACTGTCCACACACCTTAGAATGTATTCCCCTCCACCTGGTCCATGGTCCAGCCCCCACGCCAGCCTCTTTGCATCCATTTGAACTCCATTTAGTACTACATTACAGTCAGTCCCTGACAGAGCTCAGCTCTGACCACACCCATCAGCTCAAACCCCTTCGATGGCTCCCCCGGAAGCCTCAAGATAAAGTTCATGCCAGTCCTTCAATGATCAGGTATCACAAAACTCCTCCAGGAAGGTTTTTCTGATTTCCACGCTCAGTCCTCCCTCCCCCCACCTACCCACCTTGGGTCCATGCCCCAAGATCCCAGACCCTGGGCAAGAACTCACTCCTGACAATGGCTGTCAAAGCTGAAGACGCATTTCTGCAGGCTGTCCAAGGTCATGAGGCTGACGTGCTCAAACATGTCCACACGGGCGCTGCCCTCTGAGGCCAGGCGCTGCCACTTGGCCTACTCAGAGAAGAGGACAGAGCTGGGTCCCTTGCTTCCTTGAGCATCTCTCAAACCCCAACCACCAAGATGGACCCCCCAGAATAAGCCTCTTTATCTTCTCCCCCAGGGACCCCTCTCCAGGGAGGTGAGCTTATTGTGGGGGCAAAAGCTGTTACTATTAAGAGATGAAGACCCAAGACTGGGGGTCAAGAGACCTAGGCTCAAGTTCCAGCTCTGCCTCCTGTGCTCCGTGTGCCATTAGTCCACTCCTTACCCTCCCCTACATCCCACCTGTCAAATCCTCAGGAACAGTTAAGATGATGTGCTTTGGAGCCACATAATTCACGTTAGAAACTCTGCTCCACCATGCCAAGCTCGCTCATTAGCTGGGTGAGCTTGAATTAGCTCCCAAATCTCTCAGACCGGCAAGTTTTATCTTCTACCATGGGGCAGAAATATGTAATCTCTCCTTCACAGAGTTGTTAAAATCAAATTACAAAATATACGCTCATATCTTGGAATGGGCACATGGCATTGTTTCTGGCATATGGTGAGTGCTTAATAAATGTTGGGTTTCCTCATCTACTTTGTTAAAAAATGTTGGAAACACATGCTCGGTGCCACAAAGAAAACTCAGCATTGAGACAAAGGATCTCTCAGCAAGCAAATTTTCCTTCCTGTAGGAAGGGTAGCCTCGCAAGCCATCTTGCCATGAGAGTACAATGAACAAAGAAAAAGCAGACATATCTATCCCTTAGCATTTAGGGTTGTCCTTACTGCTGTGTCTGATCTCTGTTGGTTGGAGCCAGAACTTACAATCTAAACTAAAACTCGATTGGCTAATAACTTAAAACTTTTTTAAACAGGTAAGAGGCATAGGCTGCAAGCTGGGACATGGCTGTGAGCCCGTCCAGCACGGATATCTTGGTTAAAGTACAAGGACATAGAATATACTACGTGCCTGTAAGCGTGGCATGTTTAACAGATACATAGGATAGGGCTTAACAAAGAGTTAATAGCAAATTTGTTCTTTAACAAGAAAGGAAACTTTGAAGAGGAACTTTTACTTCCCACATAAATTGATTTCAAAAATATCCCTGTTTTGGAAGAGGTAGTCTTCCATGACTCCTGGGCATCCTTTCTGGACATGTCATGAATGCAAGACACTGATGTCCTTAACATGGACAATTTCTTACAGTTGTGTTTGCAGAGAATAACTCAGGGATAAAGTAATGACTGCCCCTGCACATGCTGCTTTTGCTTGCTATAAAGCAGATTCCCTAAGCTTAATGCTCCTTTTCTGTAATGTAATATACTATGTCAGCAGGCATTTATAGAAGCACACCTGTGTCAGCCCATGGGATTTGGGAAACTTGGAGAAAAAACTGCAATCTAATGAGAAACACATGCTGCTCTCTGTGTCATGAGTAGTAAACTATCCTTTGTCTCTGACCCAGGAGTCTCTTGCCTTTCTGGAAGAATTTATGAAACAGTAACAAGCTAACTTATTAATTTGCAAGTTTTTAAAAAAAAACCTAGATACTTCACAAAATCTTCACCCCAATTCTTCCCTTCCCCCCATATCCACATCCTTTGCAATGTGATTTTTCAGCAACTCCCATGAATAGACAGAGCCTATTTTACCCACCGCCTTTGATTCTGTGTTGAACTTTAGGCTTTCGATGTCAAAATACAATGTGGTGAAAATGATGAGGAAATAACTAATGAAGTTGAGCCTTGTCTCACTCCCTGGAAAGCTGCCTGCATTGTGAACCATGGGGTGCCTACTGGAAGGAGACAATCACAGAGAGGAATATCCAGGAGTCCCAGCTGAGGCCAAACCCAGACCTATGAGAGAATCCAATCATGGCCCAGGTAAAACCCAAACATGTGAGAGAATTCAGCCAACACCCGCAAGGCTGCCTACCTGACCATTACCATGAGCGATCCCTTCCACATCCAGAAGAACCCACCAACTGTCCTACAGACTTATTAGCAATCATAAATCCTTATTGTTTTAAACCACTGAGTTTTCAAGCACTTTCTTACTCAGTACCAGCTGCTATGCAATCGTCGTCATGACCCTCTTCGGTTTACAGGGCTTGGGTGACAAAAACATAGAAACAGATACCTTCTGGTCACCTACTGTGCACCAGGGACGTGACTCCATTACATCACCTCGACCAAACTTTAAGTAGGGATTATTTTCCCCATTTTACAGATGAGGAAACCAAGGCTCAGAGGGGAAGAGCAATGGCCCAATGCCACCCAGCAGAGGCAAAATTCCAGACCACATCTGTCTGTGGTCCCCCACCCCAAGGCTGCAGCTGGGACCTGGCTTCAAGGAACTCACGTGCATGATGTTCACGCTCTCATTGAAAATCTTCATGTAGGGCTTCAGGATGTTGAAGTGGAAGGCGGGCGTCAGCATCCGGCGGTGGCGGCTCCACTTGTCACCAGCACTCAGCAGGAGCCCGTCCCCTGGCAGGGCAGCCAAGGGTCTTGGGTCAAGGGCAGCACCCTCCCCCTGGCCCCCGCAGGTTGTTCCCAACCCTGTTCACCTGCAGATACTCACCCAGCCAGGGCTTCAGGAAGCTGTAGAAGAACTTGTCCTTTGGTGCAATGGCAGCTGACATAAATGAGGACAATCAGGGGCCATGGAGGCAGGAAAAGGAGGGACATTGTGGGTAGGGGGGAGGCTCCCAGCCAGAGGTTTGCACCTCTCCACCTCCAAGCCCCGCATAGCAGGAAGGGAGCCGAGGGCAGAGGAAGAAGGGAGGATGGGGGAGGGGAGGAGAGCAGCCCAGGCTAAGGCAGCACAGCACAGCAATGACGCTGCCTGACATGGCACGTAGGAGCTACGTCAGGGCTCCAGCACGCCCCGACATGCCTCCTACATGATCCAACGTGTTCTGCAACCCCTGAGCATAGCTCAGCACTCTGCAAAATGCCTTCACAAGGACCTAGGACGCCCTGTCCGCCCCAGCACTCTCTGACATCTTCCGACAAGTCATCTTCTGACACGGACCCGGGACATGGAACATGACCCTGACATGTGCTCACATGTCCTGACATGGTCACAAAACACATCACAATTCCCAACAGCAGACAGCATGCTCTGACACGCACATGAGATGCTCTAACATGACCGTAAATGTGTGCTCCACACACAGGCTCCAGGTAGAAGATAAATACGGTAACTTTTAACGTCCCAGACATAGCCCACATGTGACCCAGACAGTTCCTCAGGCATGACCCAAACATACTATAACACACGCCACGGAAAAGACTCAAATAATGTCTCAGACAGTTCATATAGGGACCCTGGGTCCCAGACTTCACACAAGCTCCAAACATGGCCCAGATGTGACCAGCAGGAGAAAATGACAATGTCAAACAGCATCTCAGACGACAGCTGGACAGGCCTCACATGCCCCAAATGTCCTTGGTTACAGATGAGCCCCACACGTGACCAGCTCTACATGACCCCGGTTGTAATGCTATACCAGATGTAACCAGGCATAACACATTTCAGACGTGACCAGGACCCAGGTGTAAGCATACACGTGACAAGACGTGGCCCTATGGCAGACCTGACCATACAACAGCCATCAAAGAGACACGGCCCAGACATGAGCAAACAGGAACGGAGGTCAGACAGGTGGAAGTCCAGGGGAGAGGGAGACAGTGGCATCGCCACCACGGCCCCCTCCTGTCTGCACGTGGGCACGGGACCAGCTGGAGGCAGCACAGAGACCCCAGCTGTGGGCAGAGCTGGCCAGCGCGGTGTCTACCTGGAGCAAAGAGCACAGACTTGATGCAGGTGGGGGAGGAAGATGCAGACGATCGCGTGCCAGGGCCCCACCCACCAGCAGCATGCATCCCCAAAGGTGCACGCCAGGCTTTGTGTGTAGAGGAGACCTTCCTCCGAGCTGTGAATCTGGAGAAAAACACACAGGACCCAGTTCATGCTCTCCTGGGCTGTCAGAGAGAAGGCTCTGCAAGGAGGAGGTTGAGGCCCTCGCCCAGAGAATTTCAAGTGGTATCTCATCCTCCTCTCAGTGCTGAGCCCCGTGAGCTTCCTCCTCACATCCTCCATGCAGGACTCTCCAGTCCTTCAGTGACACAGACAGAAAAGATCTTTCCCCATGTGGAGCCACACACCACGTTCCCTGGGTGTGTTCATCCCATTTTCCAGATGCAGAGACTGAGGCTCTGGATGATAAAGTCACTACCCACAGTCCCAGACCATAAGCCTGAGGCCTGAGGCTGGGTCTGTCCGCGTCCAAGGCCTGAGTCCTTAACCATCAAACTTCTTTGTGCCCCCATAACAGTAGCTCTGGAAGCCTCAGACCTGCCAAGACTGGGCCATCAGAGACACAGGGATTGGAGGAAAAATTGGTCCTGTGACCCAGGCCAGGACAAGTAAACCATGTGCCATTTCTGGGAACTTTGGGGGAAATGTGGGCTTTCCCATGGGAACTGAGCCTCTGGAATTCATCCTTGACGTCATGAGGAAAAGGCTGCCTTGAAAAGAAAAGTGAAGTCGAGAAAGCTAAAGCCAAGAGAGGAAGACAGATTCCCAGTGACATTGTATGAGACCTGGATCCAGCCATGCCTGAAGGCCACCCTCCCTGGACTTTAAAGTCAATAGATTCTCTTTCTTTGCTTAGACCACACCAGGTTGGGTTTCCACCACTCAAAACTGAAAGAGACCTCAATAACCAGAGACAGCTGGGAACAACCCCAGAGTCATTCAGCATTTTGAGGTCAGACCCATGGTCTCTGTAGGATGCTGCCCATTCTCCTGCTTGGCCTGGCCTGTCCAAGATGGGAAGCACAGGGGTCAAGGAAAGAGTCCCAAGCTGGGGGAGAGTCTCTTTTGGAGATTCCTAGGGCCTGCAGCAGGAGAACAATGAACTTAGAGCAAACAAGCTATAGGACACAGTAGAAGGAATTGATCCACCAGGGGTGGACATCAAGGAAATAGCAGCCCATATCCTCCACCAGCCACAAGTCCTCCTCATTGTTCAGGGCTTTGGGACAGGCAAGGTGATACTAGGCCTGGCACGGGACCTTGAATACTAACGATGCCCAATTGCATCACCCACATTCTCCTTTCAAACATTCCTACTTATTGCTCCAGACACAGCTCCAGCAACTCCTCCTCCAGGAAACCTTCCAGGCTTCCCCCAGCAAAGACCTTGTTCTTCACTGGGCCGTCATTCATCTCCCTCTGGCCCTTTCCTGACCCCATCAAGTTGGGGATGTCTCTGTCAAGACCCATCTCCTTAAGCTTGGGGGTTCATCCAGGGCAAGGCCTTGGGTTGAGGTCTCTTGGGACCCCAGGGCAGCCCAGAACACCAGAATAGGGAGTTAGAGAGCAATGGAGAGAGGAGATGCTGAGATGGGGATTGGTTAATACATGAAAGAAAGAGGAAGATGGCTGAGAGAGAAGGAAAGGAGAGGCCAGAGTACCTCAGGGGCCACAGAGGAGCTTGGGGATAGAGGGACTTGCAGGCTTCAAATGCACCACAGCACCCACCACCAGGTGTTCCACATGGTACCTGAGGCGTTGATGACAGACCGGATGATGTCAGGGTGGCACAAACTTAGGAGGGGGGTGAAGGGGCCCATCCAGACCCTAAAGCCCTGGGGGTAGGTGGCCACCAGCTGAGACAGAGCTCTCATGCCCTCCTCCGTGGGGTTGACCTGCAAGCAAGGTAGGGGCCATCACCTCCTGTGATGGTTAATTCTAGGTGTCCACTTGACTGGGCTAAGGGATGCCCAGATAGCTGATCTAACATTATTTTTGAGTGTGCCTGTCTAATCTATTCATTGTATCCATCTAATTTCTCTATCTGTATATCTATCTGCCTACCCATCCATCCATCAGTCCATCTTATCTCTAAAGTCATCCACCCATCTATTTATCCTATTATCTATCATCTATTAATAGTTATCTATCCATCACATATATCTACTCTATCTACCTAATCTTTCATCTTTTCTACTCTATCAATCCATCCATCCATCCATCCTACCTGTGCATCCATGTGTCCAAGCATCCATCTATCCTATCATCCAAGCATCCATCTATCCTATCATCCATCCATCCATCCGTGCATCCATTCATCTACCTATCCTATTATCTATCTATCTATCTCTACCAAATCTATCCATCCAATCTACTCTATCTATCCTTCCATCTGTCCATCCACTCATCCATCCATCCATCCATCCATCCCATCTATGCCTCCATGTATCCATGCATACATCTATCCTATTGTCAATCTTTCTACCTACCTATTCATCATCCATCCATCCATCTATCCATCCTATCTGTGTATCTATCTATCTATCCTATCTATCTACATTCCTTCTGCTCTGTCTCTCTTGAGGCCATCTCCAAGTCCCAAAGGTGCATCCCAGGGCAGAGGGAGAAGACACACTCTGTGCTCACAGAGACCCACTTAACTTGAGAGGAAAGATTTTCTTGTACTGGGAGTAATTTCAGCCCTGAAGCAGCCATGAGGAGGTCCTCACAGGGGAGATCTGTGGGGAGTAGTATGGCCTCAGGACATGTCCCCTAAGGCTGGTCCCCCACATCTCTTCATGTCCTGGCTGGTCCACACAGGTTCCAGTTCCTTCCATGGAGAAGGTTCTGCACACAGGGTACCTTCTCTTCTCAGCAGCCACTAGGGGGCAGCGTGACTCTAACTGTCCATCAGGACAGTGGCTCCCACCCGGGAGCAGCTCTGCACCAGGCTCTGTGCTAGTGTGTCCTGTGCACCCTTCCACTTCACCTGATGAATTGACACATCCATCAATCCTGCCATTGGCAATGAGTAGACTGAGCCCACGTCCCCCAAAGGGGGAGAGCAGGTCTAAGCCAGAGGGCAAGGTCCAGGGGAGGAGAAAGGTCAGGGGAGACTTCTGAAAAGGGGAAGTGAGTGGCCAACTTTTATCTGGGTTTGGCCAACTTTTATCAGGGAGATAAGAGGAAAAGGAAGGTAAGAGGAAGGTGACTCCAGATGTGGTGGAGGTGGGAGACAGCCCACACCTCTCCTCTGGCCCAGCTGTACCCTCATCCCAGGAAATGCCAGGCAGGGAGAGGACCCTGGACAGTGGGCGCAGGAGGCCTTGAGTCCAGCAATGAAGAATGTGGGGAACACCAGGGGCTCACCTCTCTGTGCACCCAAGCCCCTGCCCAGGAGCCCCACAGAGGGGAACTAATGTGGAAAGACAGGCAGGAAAAAGGATTCAATGCAGGCTAGGAGTGGGGGGACAAGGCGGTGAGGAGGGCTTGGGGTGGCATAGCACAGAAATGAGTGAACAAGCAGAGGAATGAGTAGGACGCCTCCCCTGCTTCTCTGCAACCCCAGATCCCAGCCCACCCCCTCACCCCCCACACCCTGAGCCTCGTTCTTACCCCTCAGGAAGTCCATCCACCCTGAGACCCCAGACCCAGCCTGCTGCCACACTCACCAGGCCCATGTGTCCCCAAAACCAGCTGAGTTTCGGAGGCTGTGGGAAACACTGGAGCCGGCTGTGGTTGTCGTAGAAGGCGTAGATCCAGGTCAGGACGCGGGCCAGCAGCCAGGAGACCCCGACCAGCAGCAGGAGCAGCCACGGGGACGCTGCCACCGGCTCGAGGCCCAGCCAGGACAGGCTCAGCTGCGACATCCTGCAGGGCGGATGGGATGGAGGGTGAGGTCCTGAGGCCCAGGGAAGGGCCAGGGGAGCTCTGGGGACAGTGGAGAGGGGCAGGGACGGGCAGTGCCGGAGGTACAGCAGGGAGGCTCGGGGGATAGGTAAACAGGGGCTGAGAAGTAGAAGTTCAGAAAGGCCCAAGCAGCCCAGTGGCCTCCAGTGACCTGGCAAGCACTGAGAATGGGAGAGAGACAGAGAGACTGATTAAAGTCCAGAAATGCCCAGGCTGAATCACTGGGAGGTTGCCAGGGGTTTGGTTTCAGTTACCAGGAAACCACCCCTCCTCCAGGCCAGCACCCGGGGAGCTGCCTGGGCCTTGGGCAGTGCCCCCTCTCTATCCCAGGCTAGGCCCCCCGAGGCCCGCCACCCCCAGCCTGACACCTTCTGTCAGGAGCAGCTTGTCCCACACAACCTCCTCTCTCCTTCTGCTGGGAGGTCTTTGACCCTGGCCCTTGATGTAGGGAAGGCTGTGGTAGGCTGGGCTGGGCTGGGCTGGGCCAACCAATCCCCACAGCCTGCGTGCCTCTCCCGTGCCTGGGCAGCCAGCCAAACCTGGCATCGGGCCAGCTGGGGTGCAGAGGAACACGCTCAGGGTCTGGATGAATGGGTACATAGAGAGAGTAGATAGGATGGATAGATTAGGTAGATAGAGTAGATATATATGATGGCTAGATTATACAGATGGATAGACAGCTATAGATAGATAGATAGATAGGATAAATAGATGGATGAACGTACAGATAAGATGGACTGATGGATGGATGGGTAGGCAAATAGACATATAGATAGAGAAATTAGATAGATAGGATGAATAGATTAGACAGACGCACCCCAGAAATAATGTTCCATTTCTGCCCAGACATGTGGGATCCTCACTTATGACATGGGAACTGGGGATCTTGGGTCACTCCAATCACTCCAGATGCTACAAGGCCAGTGACTTAGTATGATGCTCACGAACACGACCGTCAGAAACAGGATCAGTCACTCTCAGGAAAAAACAAACAAACAAACAAAACCCTCCAAGGATTAAATGTTATTTCCCATTGTCCTGGGAAGAAATCAATTCAAGGGAGGTCCCAGGGCAAGAATTCCCCACCATCACCCCTGCAGTTTTCTGATTTGCTCTTTGGCCCATTAAGCATAAAATTTCTTATGCCAGGTTTCTTTCTGATAAGGGAGAAGAGATAAATATCTCTATCTTTCCTCTCCTCCTCCTGCCTGGTCTCTGTATTCCAGTTAAACTATAATTTATGTGGAGGATTTACAATGTCTGACACACCTAGCTGAACCTTCTGCACAGAGATACACTGGGAGTGGAGGCTAATTGGGTGAAAGGAGAAACGCCATAAGCCCACACTCCAGTCTATGAGGTGGATTAAAGCTCTACCTGGCCCAACTCTTGCCTCACCTGCTCCCGTGGTCTGACTAAAAATTTGGGTCCCAGGACGTTGAGGTTGTGCGAAGCCTTCCAGCCCCATACCTGCAGCACGGTCTGCAGCTCACTCTGCTCTGAGCTGCCCCAACTTTGCACAGATATTCTCCATTCCTCAAAGGAAACTACATCCTTCAAACCTCACATTTCTCTTCCTGGCTCAGCACAGGGAGCAAATTCTCTAGATAGCTTATTATCAAAAACAGTGGAGAAGGGAACCCAGGCAGCTGGGCACAAAAGGGAATGAGCAACAAGCTTCCTCTCTCAGCATGATTTTCTGTGTTAGGTCCTGGACACTCCCTGGACGGCTCCCAGCCATCTGCCTCGTGCCAGGTTTCCAGTTAACTTAGAATAAAAAAAAATCTCACATCTTCCTTCTAGATGTAACTGTGGTAATTATGATTCTTTGTATTTCTGTGGTACATGTCATGTCTCCTTTTTCAATTCTGATTTCATTTATTTGAGTCTTTTCTTACTTGGTCTAGCTAAACGTTTATTGATCTTGTTTAAGTTTATTACAAACCCAACTCTTTGTTTTATTGATCTTTTGTATTTTATTTTTACTTTCAATTTCATTTATTTTTTCTCTAACCTTTATTATTTCATTTTTTCTAATAATTTGAGTTTGGTTTGCTTTTGCTTTTCTAGTCCCTTGAGGTGCATCATTAGATTATTAATTTGAAATCTTTCTACTTTTTTTGATGTAGGTGTTTATTGCTATAAATTCCCTTCTTAATACTGCTTTTGCTGTATTCCATAGCTTTTAATATATTGCATTTAAACTTTCATTTGATTCAAGAAATTTTAAATGCCCTTCCTAATTTTTATTAATCTATTAGTTGTTCAAGAACATGTTGTTAATTTTCATGTATTTTGTACAGTTTTGAAGGTTACTTTTGTTATTGATTTCAAGCTTTATTTCCTTGCCATCAGAAAGTATACTTGATGTGATTTCAGTACTTTCAAATTTGTTGAGACATGCTTTGTAGCCCAATGTGTGGTCTCTCCAGGAGATTTTTCCATGTGCTAATGAAAAAAATGTGTAGTCTGCAGCTGTTGCATGAACTATTCTGTCAATATCTGTTAAGTCTATTTGGTCTAAAGTGAAATTTAAATACAATGTATCTTTGTTGACTTTCTGTCTAGATGACATGTCCAGTGTTGAGAGTGGGTTACTGAAGTCCACAGCTACTATTGTATGGGAGTTTATCTCTCCTTTTAGATCTAATAATATTTGTTTTCTATATTTAAGTGCATATATATTTACTATTGTTATATGCTGTTGCTGAATTTATCCCTTGTCTGTATTATTTTTATCTGATATAAACATAATTACTCCTATTTGCTTTTGGTTTCCACTTGGGTAGAATGTCTTTTTCCATCTCTTCACTTTAAGTCTATATGTTTCTTGACAGGTAAAGTGAGTTTCTTGTAGGAAGCACATAGTTGGGTCACTTAAAAAACCCATTCAGCTAGTCTATATATTCTAAGTGAGGAATTTAATCTATCTACATTCAAAGTTATTATGCATAAGAACATGCTTCTGTCACTTTATTAATTGTTTTCTAGTTGTTTTGTATGTCTTTTATTCCTTTCTTACTCTCTTATTGTTTATGATTGTGGTTTGGTGGTTTTCTACAGTAATGAGATTTGATTCTTTTCTCATAAGTGTATCTGGTTTGCCAGTGGATTTTATACTTTTGCATGTTTTCATGATGGCAATCGTCCTCTTTTCACTTCCAGATGCAGGACTCCCTTGAGCACTTCTTGTAAGACAAAAAACTCAGTATTGTCAGGATGTCAGTTCTTCCCAACTAAATCTACAGATTCAATGAAATCACAATGAAAATATCAGAAAGTTTTTTATGGATATCAGCAATCTAATTCTAAAACTTATATAGAGAGACAAGTGACTCAGAATAACCAACACAACGTTTGAAGGAGTAGAACACAGTTGGAGGACTGACAATATCCAACTTCAAGACTTACTGTGAAGCTACAGTAACCAAGGTGTTGTGGTATTGGTGAAAGAAAAGACAAATAGGTCAATGGGACAGAATTAAACGCCCCCCAAATAGATCCACATAAATATAGGCAACTTATCTATGATAAAGATGCAAAGGCAATGCAGCGACCCGAAATGAGAAAATATAATACATTGGGAGATCAGAATCAAGGCCAGAGTGACTGAGTGTAGCAAGGGAAGGAGATTAGCTAGAGAAGAGATCAGAGAAGTCAACAGGGTTTATGATGTAACATCCCTCAGGCTATGAAAAGAGATCAATGTTTGCAGCAGGATATTATTCTGAGACACTAACTGAGGTTGCTCTCATTCTCCTACCACCTCACATAGTCAGGTGCCTTCACCACCCTCAGAAAAAAAAATTGCCTCTTATATACACAGCCCTTTAGGGAGAAGAGATTGTTCACAGAGCACAATATTAGAATTTTTGCCTTTGAGTTCCAAAAGACAGCCTTTAAAGCCATGGTAGAAATAACAATCTTGAAAGATGACATTCTTTAACAGCCAGACTTTCTGAGAGAGGAAGTAATAATGGCCCCATGTATTTAGCATCATTGTGTGCCAGGCACAGTTCTCAGTCCCTTATATTGAGACCTCAGGAAACCTCATGTAGGCAACACTGTTGTACCCATGATATGGTTGAGGGAACTGAGTCACAGAGAGAGGAATTAACCTGCTCAAATCACACAGCAGAGCCAGGACTTGAGCCCAAGCAGCCTGGCTTGAAATCCTATGCCTCTGAAGGTACGGGAAGAGAGTCACAGAGGGAACCAACTGGGAGGGGGAGAAACAGGGGGTGGGAAGTTGGTGGAAAAAGGAACTAAAAATTTCTGAGAGCCTGCCAGGGTGGAAGCTGGACCCCTTTCCCTTTGTTCTGAGCTAGGGAATGCCAGTCTTGAGGGGACATTCCCAGGACAGATGAAGGCATCTGCCCCTATGGTTGCTTCTTGCTGAATAAGAGTCTCAGTGTTGCTCCTTAAATCCATTCTTAATCCTGTTCCCTCTCCTGCTCAAACACCTCCCAGGGCTCCCTCCTACCCACAGGAGAAAGTTTTTACTTGGGCTCTGGGAGAACACATTAAGGGCCTAGGTACCCTGTGCTCAGTCAGAAAGGCAGTCAGGGTTTTGGGTTCAGAGACATCACCCTGCCTCCACCCACTCACCCCGTTTTCTTGGATCCCCACGGGTCCCCCAGGAGCCCCATGCTGGCTGTCAGTGAGGCTCAAGCAGAGCTGTCAGCATAGATTTATTCCTGGGAATCTACAAAGGTGGGTGGGTGGGTCGGACAGTCACTGTGGGTCCGCACCCAGGGGCTCCACCCGCAGCCAGAGTCCACCCTCTGCGCGCATGATCAGCTCCGGCTTCCTGCGGGGCTCAGTGCAGTCTGGCAGGACACGGAAGCGCAGCAGTGTGAGTGCCAGGACCACCTTCATCTCAGCCATGGCGAACGCCTGCCCAACGCAGTTTCTGGGGGACAAAAGTGAGGGAATCTGACTGTTCCCATGACCCCCTGTCCCGGTCCCATCATGCTTAGAACATGGCCTGGGACCGCAACTTGCACCCTGATCAGCTCAAGGGGCAGAGAGAGGGGCTACGTGTCCCGAGGACACCCATGTGTGCTTCCATACCCCCCAAATCTGGCTGAGACTCCTACCCCCAGTTCAGATCAGCAGACGGAGGAGGGGCCTCTGAGCACACCGCAGACCCCTCTAGGACCTGCCCAACCCCATTCTGTGGACCGTTGCCCATAAACTCCTGAGGAAGGGAGGGAAGGAGAGCTGGATCTGGGACCATCTGCAACTTCCCCTTTTCTGACCCGGCATCGGTCACCCCATCCCTGCCTCAGACACAGGCAGCCCTTACCTGGGCCCTGCCGAGAAGGAAATAAAAGCCAGAGGTGACCTCTCCTTGCTGTTCTCTGGGTCGAAGCGGAAGGGGTCATAGACCTGGAGGTGAGACCAAGAAGGCTTGCTGGGTGGGGTCTCCCAAGACCGCCAGCCTTGGAGAGACATTTTGGCAGATGTGTGTCCATTGAGGGGGAGGTGATGTTGGATTTCCCTGGTCAAAACCCTGTCAGCTCCTCTAGGAACCTTGGGAATGGACCCCAAAAAGGGTGGAGTGAGGGAGACAGTACCTCGGGGTCTGGCCACACAGTTGGGTTGTAATGGATCCCCATAATACTGATGAGGCAGACAACGCCTGTGGGAGAGAAGGGGGCAGTCAGGACAAGATCCCCCCTGCCCGAGGGACCCCCTTCCTACCCAGGAGGCTCCTCTCGCTGAGGCTGTGAGCACCTTTGGGGATGACCCGGCCGTCTGGGAGCACCATGTCCTGGGTGCAGAGTCGGGTGATGGCTGGGACCGGGGGATGCAACCGCAGGCTCTCCTTAATGCACATGGTCAGGAAGCGCAACTGCGCCAAGTCATCCCTAAGGAAACACCCAGCCCCAGTCATCATCCAGGGAACAAAGACAGGATTCTCCAGCTTCTCTGTTTCCAAGTGAGACTTTTTCTCCCTATCACAAAATAAATTCCACATGGATGAAATATCGAAGAATTTAAAAAGTAAAAAAAAAATTAGAATGCAGAGAATTAGAAAAGTACCAGAAAAAAATGTAGCCAATTTTTTAAACATTATTCTGAGGAAAACGTTAACACTCTGAAGCAGCTATAAAAAAAAAGTTAACATATTTGCATAAAAGCAAATGTTCTTTATGGCAAGAAAGCAAACACAAAATGCAAGTGAATAAGAAACATAATACCCAGGTCCAGTGTTTTGCTCGTATTCGTCTTTGTACTATAGATACTAGCAAATGCAACTAGATGAGGGAAAAAAAGGAATTTGAAATGTGGATGTAAATGTATCATTTTGGCAGATGGTGATTTTATACTTGGAAAAACGGGACACCTCACTGAAAAACATTTATAAACATTTAAGATCCAGTAAGGGAGCTGAATTCTTTGTGTAATCTTTCTTTGTTTTCTGTGGTGCATTGTATACTTAAGTGGTTCAAAATTTGAAAACTATAAAGCATCATCCACCCCTATGGCCCAATGTCACTTACTTCTTCTCCTCACAGGTTGCCTAAGTTATTATTATTTCTATGTATCTTTCTACAGATAATTTTTAGCATCATAAATATGAGTACATCAATGACCATACACATATTCCATATAATTTCTCATTTAACAGTATGTCAATCTTTTCTTGTACAACTCCTGGGACTTGTGTAAAAATAGAGTTACCCCTACTCTGGATCTAGAAAATGATTTTCCCATGGTTTCTTCTAGAGCTTTTAACACCCTTTAAAAAAAACTATATGCTTGAGTAATCTGAACATTGTCTTATTATAAGACATGGCAACCAGGTTGAGTTGATTTTTATTCCAGAAAATTTGCCAGTTGTCCCAAAAGCTTTTACCTAATGATCTACAATTTTTCTCTTGATACAAAACACTGTCTTATCACATACTGTCTTTATTGGGCACTAAATTTACATGCAGAAATTACTAGTTTTTCCATATGAAAATAACAAGCAGCTGGAAAAGATAACAAAAGATATTAATAATAATATAAAATATCTGAATTAAATTTAACAAGAGACATAAAGTCTCTGCATTTCAAATGAATTTATACATTTCCCTAAGTCTGAATAAAAGATACACTTTACCATAGCAACAAGATATGAAAGGACTGATTTAACAAAACATGCATATGATGACTAAGCAAATATTTTAAGCTTTATTAAAAGCTTAAATATTATTTGAATGGATCAATAACCATTTCACTATGACAAACCGTGTGTCAATATAATGATGTTACCTGTTTTTCACATATCAATCATATATTCAAGTCAAACAAGAGACTATATTCAGTGCAAATGATTATCTATTTTTAGGAATTTGATGAACTTGCTCTAAATGTTTTTGGGAAAAAAATTATGAAGAGCTAGGCCAATCTGAAAATAAAATGTTAGAGAAGAGGAAGTCGGCTTAGCCAAGGAATGCATGACTTAGGACTCAAAAGCAAATGCAAAAATAAATAAATAAATAGGTCCTAATCATACTCAAAACCTTCTGGATAACAAAAGAAATAATCAGCAGAGTAAACAGACAACCCACACAGTGGAAGAAAATATTTGCAAATTATGCATCTGACAAAGGACTAGTATTAAGAATCTAAAAAGACATCAAACAAATCAGCAAGTTAAATAAATAAATAAATAACCTGGCTGTGCGTGGTGGCTCACGCTTGTAATCCCAGCACTTTGGGAGGCCAAGGCAGGCGGATCACCTGAGGTCAAAAATTCGAGACCAGCCTGACCAACATGGAGAAATCCCGCCTCTACTAAAAATACAAAATTAGCTGGGTGTGGTGGTGCAGGCCTGTAATCCCAGCTACTCGGGAGACGGAGGCAAGAGAATCACTTGAGCCCAGGAGGCAGAGTTTGCCATGAGCCGAGATAGCGCCATTGCACTCCAGCCTAGGTAACAAGAGCAAAACTCCGTCTCTAAAAAAATAAGTAAGTAAATAACCTATCTAAAAGTAGGCAACAGACATGAATAGACATTTCTCAAAAGAAGATGTACAAACAGCAAACAAACACATTTTTAAACACTCATCACTAATCATCAGGGGAAATACAAATTAAAACCACAATGAGATACCACCCTACTTCTGTAAGAATAACCATAATTAAAAAGTCAAAAAACAATAGATATTGGATGTGGTGAAAAGAGAACACTTACACTGCTGGTAGGAATGCCAATTAGTACAACCTCTGTGGAAAGCAGTAAGGAGACTCCTTAGAGAACTAAAAATAGATCTACCATTCCATCCAGCAATCTCACTACTAGGTATCCACCCAAAGGAAAAGAAGTCAGTGTATGAAAAAGACACATGCACACGCATGCTTATAGCAGCACAATTCACAATTGCAAAGATATGGAACCAGTCTAACTACCCACTCACAAATGAGTGGGTGAAGAAAATGTGGCGTATATACACCATGGAATACTACTCAGCCATAAAAAGGAATGAAATAATGTCTTTTGCAACAACTTGGATGGAGCTGGAGACCATTATTCTAAGGGAAGTAACTCAGGAATGGAAACCAAGTATCATATAGTCCCACTTTCTGTACCTCCAGCCATGCATCTCTTGCTCTCAACCTCATTCCCACCCATGTGGGCTGGGAGTTTCCTCTCCTGGGACTGTTCCCCAACCAGGCTGGGAGCACCTGGCAAACAGATCGCCGGACTGGATCCTTCCAGGGTCTCCAGAGCACTGAAAGGTGCTGAAAACTAAACTGGGGGTGGGAATGCAGTGTGGGAGCGTTTGCTGAATGAAGACTGGACGGATGAATGATGCAGGTGTTCTGGACGGGAATGAATGACTTTTGCCCTCAGGTCTCCCTTACAAATCGCTGGACTGAACAACAGGATTGAAATTACGGTACAGAAGAGCAAACATTCAGGAAGTGAAGATATTTGAAAAAAATGATAATTCAATGAAAAGAGGAAGTGGAGGAGAAATTCATTTGCTGAACACATGCTAAGTGGCATCATCTGACTTCACATACTCTCACCAATTCTCCCAGCAGCCCAGGTCTTTCTGTCACAAAAGCCTGCAAACCATCCTCTGCTGGCCAGGCTGGGTATTCAGCCCTGCCTCTGGGATTTGCACCTATTCCCACTAAGTGATAA
The DNA here is from genome assembly GCA_036589455.1 of Ateles fusciceps. Lineage (NCBI taxonomy): Eukaryota > Metazoa > Chordata > Mammalia > Primates > Atelidae > Ateles > Ateles fusciceps. The sequence continues at coordinate 12,764,512 of JAZHEH010001828.1, read as the reverse complement.
TGGAAGAAATGACCAAAAAAAAAAAAAAAAAAAAAAAAACAAACAAAAAAAAAAAAAACCTCTTCCCACCGCTCCCCACCTGAGGAGCAGAACCAATGAGAAAAGATCAGGAACAGGCCAGCACCTGCACTCACCATTCAATCTCTGTAGGCTCACGGTCCTTCAGAAGCTCTCAACTTCTTGCCGGCAGCGTTCCTGGCATTCTGGGTGCCTTGAAAGGTGGTATAAGACCCAGGAGAGACCACTGGCCATGGTGTCATGGCCTGAGGGGCAGCCAAGCAAAACTGGGTTTCTGGGCTGCTTCAGCACCAGAGGGGGACAGCACCCATACATTGAGGCCCCTCGGGGAGAATGTATGGAGTTGGGAGCACTGACAGAATGGAGTGATCTAGGGTCCACCCACCACGTCCCTGGGATGGAGAGTCCCCGGTCCCCACTGTAGTCCCACACTGAGACCTTCACCCTCAAACATGAAGGTGTCAGCTTCTGCTCTTACGTCCTCATCAGACAACAACTTCTCATCTTAATCCTGGAGAGAAGGCAAGACAGTACCCACGCCCCACATCACACCAGCTCTGAGGGCTCTTGAGTCAAACCTAAAACAATTTCTGAAGATCCATCCTCCTTCCAGAAACCCAAGCCCATCATGTACTCCTAGATGTCTCTTGGTCACCACCATCAGAGCCCACCACCCACAGACAACCCCCTGGCTTCTTTGCCTCCTATGTGGCCCTGCTGGGAAGAGTCAGTGACCCATGGATATTTTCTTGTTTCTGGATAATGAGGACTTTTGAAGTAAAGCGTTACTACAACCTGGGTTACAGCATATTTCAATGGCAATTTGGCTTGGAGGTTAGAAATCAAGTATTGCTCTGCCGATAGCTGCTCACATTCTAGAGTGGTAAACTCAGAGAATCCTTCTTATCTTTCCAGAAGGCATCTGGGTTACAAACCTATAAACCTAGGGGCATGACCAGCTCCCTGGAGAGGAGTAGTTTTTACTCCAGAACAAAGCAAACATCTCTCTCTCTCTTCCTCTCTCTCCCTCTCTGTCTGTCTCTCATTCTCACTCTCGCCCCGGAAGAAGAAGGGGCAGATGTGCCAACTGTCCTATATAAGCTCCAACATGTAATAATGCGGGGCCCCCTCTCTGCTCTGCATTCTGGTGTATTTGCAGGTAAAGCATTGTGCTCCCCTAGGAGGAATGTGGGAATGGAGAGCCAGCTCTGCAATCCTACTCTGGTTGCTGCTACTGTTGTGAGTGATGAATGGGCCGCTGTAACCCAGGGCTCTGGTGCATGTCATCATAGATACAGACATAGACATACAGATATGCATAAAGATGTGTCACTAACTTACTAACATGTAAGTAGAGTAAAATCTCAGGCTCCCCCACTGTCTCAGACGTAGCGGTCCCCTGCTGCTGAATTGCACAGTCATCTCTCAAACCTCTCTCTGACCTGTCTTTTTCAAGCGTATTCCATGGCTCCCAGTGCCCTCTGGATCGACTCCAGGCTCTTTCATTTGACATTGGCATAAATGTCCACTCTGTTACTTGAATCACATCCCAGAGAAGCCCACCTTGCTCAGCAGAAGCACATCAATGAAGTGTAAAGTCTTGGACTTTGCCTTGTCCTTGAGGAAGTCATCAGTACCCTGAGTGGGGAGGGTGCGGCGCCGCTCCTGGATGACGGCGTCTGTGAAGTCGTGCACCAGGCGGCAGGCCCTGCGGAAACGCTGCCCGTCCGGAGTCAGATAATACAGGAAGTCCGAGTGCAGGAGAACCTGCTGGTTTCTTTTTTCTATAAAGGCACTGAGTTCCAAGATGGCGGCGATATAGTTGCTGGGCTTCCTGCATGAAGGAGGTAACAACTTAACGTGTGCAAAGTCCCAGGAGCACCTCTCCCCGGCAGCTAGAAGCTACCGCCCATCAGGAAATCGAGCATCCAGAAACAGCCAGGAGACTTGACTCTCCAAACTCTCTTCTCTCCCAGGCACCCCATCTCTGAGAGCTGCCTCCATGCACCCAGGTACCCAGAGCACAGCTTGCACACCATGCTTCTCTCCTGTCTCTCACACCCAGTCTCCAGTCTGGACTCTTCCTTCCAAAAACTGTTCACAAAACTCAGACCTCATCGTCTTCCAACTCTTTCTGGCCCAGCCCCACCATAACCAACTTGCATCCAATGTCAGCCCCATGTAGTGTCTACATGACAGGCGGACCTCTACAGAGCTCACCTGTGACTGCACCTGTCATCGGCTCAGACCCCTTCAAAAGATTCCTGGGAACTTCTTGATAAAGTTCATGCCACTTTTCCTGATTTTCAATGTCCTGAAATCTAGCCCCGTCTACTTCCACCACCTCATTTCTACTCTCTGTTACACATGCTTGCCTCATCCTAGCCTTCTTGCCTATATTCAGATATTTCTACCTACTTGAAAGGACCATGCTTTCTCTCTGCCCTTCCCCACCCTTCAAAGCCCAGCCGTGACACAATTCCTTCAGGAAGGCACTTCTGGTTACCCTGGTCAGTCATCCCTTTCCAACCTACTCCCTTGAGATTGTGGCCCAAGTTCTCAGGCCCAGGGGGAAGGACTCACTCCTACAATTGCTATCAATGCTGAAGACACATTTCTGCAGACTCTCCAAGGTCATGAGGCTGATGTGCTCAAACATGTCCAGTCTGGTGCTGCCCTCTGAGGCCAGGCACTGCCACTTGTCCTAGCCAGAGAAAAAAAAAACAGAGCTGAAGTTGGGAACTGCCTCCTGAGAGCCCCTTCCCAGACCCAGACGTCAAGATGGACGCCCCCACAATCATCCTCCTGTTCCCCCTGCCCCAGGCACCCATCCCCAGGGAGGACCAGCCTTGGATAGGAGCAGAGACTGTTATATTAGGAGGTAAAGACTCATGGCTGGGAGTCGAGAGACCTGGGTTCAAGTCCCACCTCAGGCTCCTGAGGGAAGGTGTTCTCTTTCCAGGGTCCACAAGGGGGCGTAGTTTTAAGAGCAGGAATTTCCCAGCGCCAGGCCCCCCTCTCATCTCTCTCCATCCGGGAGATTTAACGGTTTATGTTTGAATTTCACGGGCGCGAGAAGAAACTAAGAGTCAGTCACTCCAGCGGAAGTTGTGAGGAACTCCTTTCATTGGCCAGGGGTCTTGAAGAAGGTGGGGTTCCTCCCAGATTAAAAGGCCCCTTCCTCCACACCCCTTCGGACTCCATGTTTGGGTCCCCTTCCCACTCTCGTGGAAGCCATCTTTCTCTCTCCTGGATTTCCCTCTGGGATCCCCTTCCACACTCTCTCGTGGAAGTCTGTCTTCCCCTTCTATACTCCATCTCTCTCTATTCCCTTCCGCTCAGAGTGGAAGCTGCTTTCCTCTCCTGGATTCCATCTTTCTGTATTCTGTCACTCAGCATGAGAGTGAGCTGTTTTTTTCTCTCTCCTCCTGTCTCTCTCTCTCTCTCTCTAAATCACTTTCTACAGACACTTTTGAGTGCAGCATTTACTGCGCACTGTGCCGTGGTCCCCTCTCTCATTCTTGAGAGGGCAGGAGGCCAAGAACCTGGAGAAGCGTCCTCTCAGGGGAGCTGAGGGCACCTGAACCCCCATATTACATTTTGGAGAGCCAGCCAGGAGAGGGGTACACCAGAAGAGGGGTACAACCAGGAAAGGGGTACAGCCGGAGAAGAAGACGTCGAAATCATGAGTAAAACCGGCCCCATTGTGTCCTGTCTCTCTGAACACCTGAAGGGCGCAGCCAGGCAGGGCAGCAGGGACGGAGCAGGGACGGAGCAGGGACGCCTCAGACGCACGACCCCGCCCCTCCTAAGCGGGCCTCACACGCACGACCCCGCCCCTCCTAAGCGGGCCTCACACGCGCGACCCCGCCCCTCTTAAGTGGCACGTCACACGCACGACCCCGCCCCTCCTAAGCAGCGCCTCACACGCGCGACCCCGCCCTCTTAAGCGGCGTGTCACATGCACGACCCCGCCCCTCCTAGGCAGCGCCTCACACGCACGACCCCGCCCCTCCTAAGCGGCGACTCACACACGGACCCCCACTCTTAAGCGGAGCGGCCCCGCCAGAATTAAAAGCGCAGTTTTTTTTTTTTGTTGTTGTTGTTTTGTTCTTCTCTGCTTTCCGTCTCCTCTTATTCTTTGGTTATCATCTCTGGGACCAAAACCCGAGGGAGCCTGTGGGCCGAGTGGGCGAGCACGGCCCCGGGGCCTTTCGCTCCTTGGTGGCCGGGACAGCCGAGCCCCAGGGGCAGCGCCGAGCGTCCCACCGTGGGCTGGAGAAACAGCGGGGAGGGGCGAGGTACATCCGGAGCCTGCGGGGGACGGGGAGCGCGGCAGCCTGGCAGTGGCTCTAGCAGGCCTCTCCGGCATTCCCCAGTCCCGGGCAGCAGGGTGAAAAGGCTCCGCAGGGCGTTTGCCTGCCAGCCACGGGTCCCTGTGTGGGCAGTAGCTCGGGAAGTGGCCCCGGCCTACAGGTGGTTCTGGCGGGGTCAACATGGCGACCGAAGGCCACGGGAGCGGGGAACTCATGGCGGCCCAGCAGCCCAACACGGCTGTGAAACTGCAGCGGCAGCGGCTCTTTTCCTCTGTCCGTGAGCGGCTCTGAGGGAAAGGAAGCGGCCGAAGCAGCTGCTGGCCGTCAGCCCCGCCCGGCTTTTAGGCAGGTCACACGGCCTCAGGGTGCCACATTCGTATTCAGAGCACGGCTTAAGAAACCTTTCTTCTTTCCTTTATGCGAGTGGCCTGTTTGCACAGCTGGTTAAGGTGTAGCACCTGCAAAGGTGCTGGTTCAAATCCCTGGTGGGGTCAGTCTTGAACTGGTGAGAACCTTTTGGGGACATTCGGAAGCTGAAGGCTATGGGACTTTGTGGTTGGTATATAATTTGTCTTGCTTAGGATTGGCTCTCTCTCTGGCAGAACTTTTCCATCTGGAAGATCATAGTTAAACCGGTTCCAGGGCCAAGTAGTCAGTGGCAGGTCACAATTTTAAGAGCATTTTCCTACAGTGGAAAATGGGTTAGGGGGCCCCCCTTCTCTCTCCGCCTCCCCTCTGCTCCCTTTCCCCTCTCTCTGCCTCCCCCCTCTCCTTTGGGGAGACCGGACCAGGCTGCAGCGGCAGAGTAGAGCAATAACTCAGCTTGCCCCAGCACACCACGACAGGACTCCCGCATGCTCCAGCGTGTTCTCCAACACCTGAGCATAGCTCGAGCTCTACTGAATGGCTTTACCAGGACCCAGGGCACCCTGTCTGCCCCCAGCATGCTCTGCTCTCTTTGACTTGGATCTGGGACCTGGGATGTTGCCCTGACATTTGTTAACGTTCCCCTGATGTGACCAAAACACACGAGACAAACCCTAAAAGACAACATGCTCTGCCATGGACCCGAGATGATCTGATATGACCTCTGTGCACCCCCGATGACGGGTCCCAGATAACATTTAAATATGATGACATTAATACCATAAACATGGCCCAGGTGTAACCAAGACCAATCTTCAGGCATAACTTACATCTACCCTAGGACCTAACTCTTATTAAGACACAAATAATATCTCAGACAGTTCTCAAACAGACCCTGGGTCCTACACCTTGGACAAGCACCAAATGTGGCCAAGACATGGGAAGCAAAATAGAAAGACAATGTCACAATGCATCTCAGACAAAAACCAAAAAGGCTTTGACAGGCCCCAGATGTCCTCAGCCACAGCTGAGGCCCACACATGCTGACTTCTCCATATGATCCCAGGGTGGAAGCATATACCAGGTACAATCAAGTATAATGTAGAAAGCATAGACTATGGGACCCTTGGGGGGGAAAAGTGGGCTTTCTGATAGGAACTGGGCTTCTGAGACTCATCGTTGACACCATAAGAAAAGGCAAAGTGACATAGAGAATGGTAAAACCGAGAGAAGGAGACAGATTCCCAGTGATGTGGATTGATGGACACCTGGATCCAACTATACCTGAAGAGCACTCTCCCCCAGACTTTAGAGCCCATTGATTCTCTTCATTTGCTTAGACCACATGGGTTTGAGTTTCCATCACTCACAACTGAAAGAGACTTTAGCAGCCAGAGAGATCTGAGGATCTGCCCAGAGTCACTCAGCGTTTTGAGGTTACAGCCATAGTTTCTGTGGGATGCTGTCCCTGCCCCCTGCTTAGCCTGGCCTGTGCAGGGACAAGATGAGCAGAGGGAAAGAAAGGGACTCAGACTGGGGTGGCATCTCCCATTGGAGGTTCCTGGGGCCTGGAGCAGGAGAGGAATGAATAGCGTGGATGAGTGACAGGATCAGGTAGAAAGAATAGACTCACCAGAGGTGGACATCACATAAATAGCAGCCCAGATTCTCCACCAGCCTGAAATCCCCCTCGTGCTGTAGGCTTAGGGACAGATAAGGTTGGTGCCAGGCCTGGCAGGGGGGCCTGGATACTAATTATCACACTTCCCCTTGCTTTAAAATATTTTACTTGTTTTTCCAGCAACTCCTCCTCCAGGAAGCCTTCCAGCCTGCCCCAGCAAAGACCTGGCTCTCCGGGTTATCACACCCATCTCCTTCTCTCAACTCCTGACTCCACGAAGTTTGAGATGTCTCTGTCCAGATCGATTTCCTCAAGCATGGGGTTTCCTCGAGGACAGGGCCCTAAACTGAGGCTTCTTTGGGCCCCAGTGGTGCCCAGGACACAAAGGCAGGGACAGATGGCAGTGGAGGGAGGAGACGCTGAGATGGGGGTTGGTGAATACATGAAGGAAGAGGAACATGGCTGAGAGAGAAGCAGGAAGAGGGGGCCTGGGTCCTGCAGGGGTCACACAGAAGCTTGGGGGAGGAGAGGCTAGAAGGCCTCCGATGTTTCCAGCGCCCACCACAAGCTCTGCATGGGTACCTGAGGCACTGGTGATAGACCGAATGGTGTCAGGGTGGCATAAAATGAGGAGGGGGAAGGTAGGACCCAGTCACAACTTAAAGCCCTGGGGATATGTGGTCACCAGCTGGATGAACTTCACACCCTCTTCTGTGGGAGTGGCCTGAAAGCAAGGCAGAGGCCGTCAGCCCTTGTGATGGTTAATTCTAGGTGTCCTGAGTTAACCATGAATCCCACATGACTGAGCTAAGGGATGCCCAGATAAAACATGCTGGCAAAACATTATTTCTGGACGCGTCCGTCAATGTATTTCCAGAAGAGATTAGCATTTGAATAGGTAAACTGAGGAAGGAAGATCCGCCTCCCCAAGGGGGGGTGGGTGTCCTCCAGTCCTTCGATGGTGCAGATACAGCAAAGAGGCAGAGGAAAGGGTGAATCTGTGCTGTCTTCTGGAGCTGGCTCATCCATCCGCTCCCGTCCTTGGACATGAGAACTCCAGGTTCTAGGCCTTTCTGGACTCCGGCTGAATTTACACCACCAGAGTCCCCTGGTTTCTGGCTTGCAGATGGTATATCATGGGAATTCTTACCCTCTATCATCACGTTTTCCAACTCCCATAATAAACTCTCTCTCTCTCTCTCTCTCTCTCTCTCTCTCTGTCTGTCTTCTCTCTCTCTCTTTCTCTCTCTCCCCCCCCCCCCCCCCCCCCCCGTATATGCTTGAGAGATGACAGAGAAGATATCCTGTCGATTCGGTTTGTAGGGAGAACCTCACCTAATGCACCTCCCCAGCAGGAGCCACGGCAAGTTCCCCCGCAGCCTCCAGATGTGGTGCAGCCTCTGCCCTGAGCAGCACATCTGGATTCGGAACAGCTGCGGGGGAATCTCGGCTCACCCCTGCTCCTCTCTTGGGGCTCTCTCCACGATCCAAAGATAATGGCCAGGCATGGTGGCTCATGCCTGTAATCCCAACATTTTGGGAGGTCATGGTGGGTGGATCACTTGAGCTCGGGGGTTTGAGACCAGCTTGGCCAACACGGTAAAACCTTGTCTCTATTGAAAATACAAAAACTAGCTGGGTGTGGTGGGGCCGCCTGTAATCCCAGCTTCCCAGTAGATACTCAGAAGGCTGAGGCACAAGAATCACTTGAACCTTGGAGGTGGAAGTTGCAGTAAGCTGAGATCATGCCACTGCACTCCAGCCTGGGCAACAGAGAGAGACTCTGTCAAAAGAAAGAAAGAAGGAAAGGAAAGAAAAGAAAGGGAAGGAAGGAAGGAAAAGGAAGATGCAAGGGTAAATACCAAAGCAGAGGGAGAAGGCAAGCTGTCTGCTCAAGAGGATGTGTTTTCTCATCTTGGAAATGGTTTCAACCTGGGGTGGCCACATGGAAAAGTCCCCCCTGGAAGGAGGATTGTGGGCAGCAGTGTGGCCTCAGGACGCGTCCCTGTGGCTGGTTCCCATGTCCTCTCACTTCCTGGCTGGTCCACAGGGGCTGCTCTTCCTCCCACACGGGGGACCTTCCATTCTCAGCAGCCCCCAGGGGGAACAGAAGTGACTCTAACTGTCCACAGTGAGCACCTCCTGCACGCCAGGCCCGTCCCCATCATGACCTGTGCACCCTCTGCTGCACGGTGTACACGCCCATCAATCATGCCATTTACACGTGAGCAGACCAAGGCCATGTCCCCCAAAGGGGAGAGCAGGTCTAAGTCCGAGTCGAGGTCTGGGGAGTCAAGGACAGCTTCTGAAAAGAGAAGGGAGTGGCCAGCTTTCATTCAGGCTGGCAACAAGGCCGACTGGGACATGTCAGTGAGGAAGAGCAAGATAGGAGGAAGGTGCCTGAGGAAGAAGAGGCAGCGGGGAGAGGCCCACACTTCTGTTCTGGCCCAGCTGTGTCCCTGCATAGGGGAAGGCGCTCAGAGCTAACTCCTGTGGGAAAGCAGCAGCCCAGAGACGGGCAGACACAGCAAAGGGACCAAGCAAATGGGAGCAGCCCCTGGAGAGTGGGCTCAGGAGGCCTCGAGTCCAGAGTGGAGAAGGTGCAAATGCCAAGGGATGTTTGCTGTGTGCACCCAAAACCCCTCGCACGGGAGCCCCTCAGAGGTGCCGTCATGCAGGGAAGACAGGCAGGAAAAGGTCCACGCAGGCTGGAGTGTGAAGTCAAGGAGTTAAGAAAGACTTGGGATGGCAAAACAGAGGAATGAGTGACTGAGGAGAGGAATGAGTGAGTGAGGAGAGGAACAAGTGAATGAGGAGAGGAATGAGTGAGTGAGGAGAGGAATTAAATAAGTGAGGAGAGGAATGAGTGAGTGGGGAAAGGAATCAATGAGTGAGGAGAGGAATGAGTGAGTGAGGAGAGGAATTAATGAGTGAGGGAGAGGAACGAGTGAGTGGGGAGAGGAACGAGTGACTGAGGAGAGGAACGAGTGAGTGTGGAGGGGAGCGAGTGAGTGGGGAGGGGAGCGAGTGAGTGGGGAGGGGAGCGAGTGAGTGGGGAAGGGAGCGAGTGAGTGGGTAGAGGAATGACTAGCCGCCTCCCCTCTCTTCTCTCTGTCTCCCAGACTCCAGCCACCGTCATAACCCAGCTCCCTGAGCCCCATTCCTGCCCCTCAGGAAATGCATTCACACTGAGATCTCAGACCCGTCCAGCTACCAAACTCACCAGGTCCTGGTATCCCTAAAACCAGTTGAGTTTCGGGGGCTGCGGGGAACACTGGAGCCGGCGACAGTTGTAGAAGGTGTAGGTCCAGGCTAGGACGTGGGCCAGCAGCCAGGAGACCCTGACCAGCAGCAGGAGCAGCCATGGCGACGCTGCCACCGGCCTGAGGCCCAGCCAGGACAGGCTCACCAGCGACATCCTGCCGGGGGGATGGGATGGAGGGTGAGGTCTTGAGGCCCAGGGAAGAGCCGGGGGAGCTCAGGGGACAGCAGAGAGGGGCAGAGACGGGGCAGTGCTGGAGGTAGAGCAGGGAGGCTCTGAGATGGGTAAACAAGAGCTAAGATCTAAAGTCCAGAAACCGGCAGCCAAGTGGCCTCCAGTTACACAGAAAGGGAAAAGAGGGAGAGAGGCTGATTAGAATCCAGAAAGGCCCTGCCTGAATCACTGGGAGGTTGCCAGGGGTCCGGTTACCAGGAAAGCACCAGTCTCCCAGGCCAGCAGCCTGCAGCCACCCCAGCCTTGGGCAGTGCCCCCTCCCCCATCCCAGGCCAGGACCCTCCAGCCCTGCCACCCCCAGCCTGGCACCTTCTGTCAGGAGCAGCTTGTCCTGCACAACCCCCTCTCCCCCTCTGCTGGGAGGTCTTTGCCCCTGGCCCCTGATGTGGGGAAGGTTGTGGGAGGCTGAGCTGGGCTGCCCAGTCAATAGCCCCATAGCCTGGGTGCATATTCCATGCTTGAGTAACTGGCCAAACCTGGCATGGGTGTGCTCTTCTGTGCCTGTGTAGCCAGCCAAAACCTGGCATCGGGCCAGCTGGATGCAAAGGAACCAGCTCAAGGGGACACAGCACGGGCTCCAGATCCTCAGGTCTCAGCACCTCACAGCTGGGCGGGAGGGATCTAGAGGTGCAGTCAAAGGTGACTCTGAGCCCCAAAGTGTACAGCCACCCCTGCCCTTCCAAGACCAGCATATGAACTTAAGAATTCAGGTGGCAGGTGAGCTGGGCCAGGCCAACCCTTGTCCCAGATCATCTCCTGAGCTCCCCCCTCCACGTGTGGGCCAGGAGTTCGCCACGCGCCGTTTCTCACTGCAGACTTGGGAGATTCAGAGACAGAAGCTTACGGCCTCTGCCTTCATGGCCTAGCAGGAGTTCAAGTCCTGCCTGCAGGCAACCCAGGGCCTGGGTCAAGACGTGACAGACAGGGGCAGAAACAAAGTATCTAACTGTGCTGGGGGGTGACCCGGACAGATTTTAGAGATAAGGAGCCCCACTGGAGGGGAAAACCTGGAGGCTGGGCTCAGCATAGAACAGAGACGGGGGTAGGAGGTAAGGCTGAGAGGGGCCATGACCGAAGGGGCCAGGGAGGTGAGGGCAGGGCCAGGGACCCTGAGTGGAGTCCTTGTTCTGCCCTGTCCTTGCTCTGACTGTGGGCAGTGAGCTCCTCCTGGACTCAGGATTCCCATGTGGGAAATGGGATGTCAGATGAGGCCTTAGAGGGGGACACAAGAGAGCGCAGGAGAATGGGACTTAGATGGGGACAGATGAAGGATTTGAGGAGGGAACCTGAAAAACAGGGGAGCGAGGGGAAGGGGCTGGCAGCCAGCACCTTAGCTGCTGCGTGTCAGTCTCTGCTCTTTGCAAAAGACCATATGCAGAGTACTTTTACTGTGTGCTGGGCTCCATGTAAAGCACACGTACCATGTGCCAGGTACTCTGTATACATGTTGTGGACTGTGCGCTCCATGTAAAGTGTGCCCACTGTGTGCTGGACACTCTACAGAAAATCTTGCTTCTGTGTTCTCCGTCCTCTACATAAAGTGAAATTTGTGCAGAGTAACTTATGTAAAGCGTACCTACTCTGCGCCTGCTGCTCTACAATCACACCTACTGTGTGTCAGATGCTCTACACAGAGCATGTTTACTGTGTGCCTGGTGATCTATGTACAGTGCACCTACTGTGTGCCAAGTGTTCCACACAAAGCATGCCTACTGTGGGTTCTGGGTACTCTTCATACACTGTGACTCCGTGTGTCCAGCACTCTACATAAGGCACCTACTGTGTGCCAGCTGTTCTACATAAAGTGTTCTTTCCATGTGTCGAGTGCTCTGCATAAACTTACTCTGTGCAAAGTACTTGACATAAAGAATGCCTACTGCATGCAAGGTACTCTCCACAAAGCACTCCTACTGTGTGGCGGGGGCTCTAGATAAAGGCATGCCTACTGTGTCCCCTACTCTAGGTCAAGTGCACCTGCTCGTGTCAGATGCTCACTTGCATCACCATGCCCAAAGCCTTCCCACCAGCCTCCCCTCAGTTCTCTAGGCCAGAGCCGTGGGATTGCTGGAGAGACCCAAGTGACGGCATCCAGAGGAGGGAAGGCGTCCAGTGAACACAAGAGCAAACTGAGTCAGGGAGGGCAGGCCTCTAGCCCAAGTTGCAGAGCTCACAGGAAGCCAGGTTTATGAGACCCTCAAGCCCAGACCTTTTTCCTCTGCCATGCTGTTCTGCACCCATTCATTAGGGTCAATGCCAAATTGACACAGGGACATTTACAATGGAGGAATCTCAGGCAACGTGGTGGTCCAGAGGGGGAAATATCTGCAGGCCATTGGATCAGCACCTGGCTCCTCCCTCCACATCCAGGATGCTCCTCCCAACAGATCCAGGGCTCCCCTCCTGGCCCTCCCTGGATCCTGTCCAAATTGCCCTGTGGGGTGGACTTGGGAGAGGGGGGGTCTTGAAGGATGGGGCTCCTAGCAGAGCTGCTGAGCAGGAGGGTGGGGAAGACAGTGCTCCTGACACTAGCTGGGTATTGGAGAGCCCCCAGACCTCCCCCACCCCTCCACTACTGCCAGCTCAATCAGCCAGGAGATTCAGGCAGCTGGCCCTACAGCCTCAGTGGGATGGGGTGCATCCCGCAGAGTCCCCACCCCCTCTGGAAGGACAGACCTCACCTGCTGGCAGTTCTGTTAGGCTCAGGGAGCAAAGCCAGAATCTGATGAACCAGACAGGGTCCTAGGGACACAGAAGAAGTGTCCCCAGTGGCTAGAGGGGGCTCAGCTCACTGCAGACTTTCTGTGTGCCTGGGATGGGCAGGCAGCCTAGAGCAGGAATGGCGGCCACCACCGTTTGCCAACAAGAGTCACGGAACCTGCTTTAAGTCTTTTAAGTATATTAACCACCTTGTTTTCCATTTTACAAATGAAACATTAAGCCTGGAAGATATTTAAGTAACCATTCACAGTCACACAGAGGGTGGAGCCAGGCTGGTTACCCAGACCACCCAGCCAGCCTCACATTGTGCCCCCTCACCACCGGGCTGCGCTTCTTCACGCCTGTAAATAGGTGTTTCAGCAGCACCCGGGTCACATGGTTGTTGCAATACTTAAAACAGACAATTGCATTTAAGTTGCAATACTTAAAACAGACAGCCCCCGGGTCACATGGTTGTTGCAGTACTTAAAACAGACAAAACAAAATGCACAAGGTGGAGTCAGGGCTCAGCAAGGGGAACTCACTGCTCCTGCTGTTGCAGTGGTTGCTGTGTAAGCCGGATATGGAGTCTGACCTGGATACTGCAGGGGGCAGAGACATGGCCTTGCACTGTCTGGGAGAAGGGCCCTAAAGGTCCAGCCTGTCCTCACCACCTGCTCCCTTTTGCTGTGGATAATGGCTCAGGGAGCAACCTCATGCTCTCCATGAGGGAGCCTTGGCCTGAATGTGGAAGAGTTTTCGGTGGAGAACAACAGGAAAGCTTAAACTCCTGCCAGGTGTGGAGACAGACTTACAGGTGGATTTTGGGGGAGGATGTCAGCTGTTCTGGGGCTGGGAACTGGACAACCCATGGAGCCCAGCCTCCCCATCCAATGAAGAGGTGAGCTCTGCATAGCCCAGCTACTGCATCCCTGACAGTCTCTGCTTGAATGCCCCCCCAGCATGGAGAGCTCAGCACACACATACACATACACATACACACAACCACACACCCTATTCCTTTACAGAATATTAGAAGGTAGATACTCTGTGGCAATGGGCCTTGAACTTAACCAGTCATAAAATTGATGAGGAGGGAGATTGTTTAAAATACATCTTTATGTGCACACATGTCAAAGGAGGCAAGATCTGATGCTAAGAGAGAGGTACAGAACAGCAGGCATGCCTGTAACATTTTCACAGAAATGCGCCGGAGAGTGCATAAATGCATGCTCTTCTATTTGTCATATTTGCACAAATAAACTCCAGCATGAATAACTTTTAGGCGTAACATGTACTTGCTTATGTATGTGTAACTATTTACATGTTTATGTATTTCACTTGTAACATTTGTTCCCTGTGTGTGTACAACCGGTAATCCTCCCAGGTCTCCACTCTATGGGACCCTGCAAGGTTCCTGGTCCTTGGACTTTGTGCTGCTGGAGTGTACGGGATGCACCTGAGCCAGAGCTCCCTGCAGCCCAGGAGGCCAGGGAATCCCAGGGCAGTTACTGTCCCTGGTGCTGAAGGAGACGGATCCCCTTACTTCCCCTGCACACTCCTCTCACCTCCGCAGCATCCTCTAGACATCTGGACCTGCTGTCAGGATCCAAAGGCAGTATTTGAAGGCCTTAGGGAGGTAACCACTGACTCCCACACCTCTACACACTTTGACTGCTTAGAAAAATTAGGGAAGCCCCTACAGCAAAAACTTCAATGTCCCCTCTGGTGTCCAGCATCTGCCAGGGCCAGCCCTACTTCTTGTATCTTCCATGTATGAAATTTTGACATTTGAACTCACACCTGAGGTTGACCAGAAGCCTCAGATAGCTCTGAGCTTTGCACCTGTGACCACTGGCATGACACTGCTTTCATGGGAGTAACTGGGATTTGGTAGCCTGATGGTGCTGATACACTGATTTGGGGGTCACTCCACGTGAACCCACACTGAGTTCAGGGCTGTGGCATACAGACAGGTCAACAACAACCTTGGGTATGGATTTGTGTGAATCTGTGTGTCTGGCTTCGTGTGTTCATTTTCTGGTGTCATCTGTAGTCTGAAGTAACTAATAAGGGAAAGGATGGTTTTTATTGAAGAAGGCACATCCTTTGTATAATAGAAAAGTCCACCCCCCTGACCCAGTGTGCTGGTACACACCTGTCATCCCAGCATTTTGGGAAGCTAAGGCTGGTGGGTTGTTTGAGCTCTGTGGTTCAACCTGGCTTTCGTCCAGCTGGCTGTTTGTAAGGGGGCACTCACCATTGAGTCCTGCTCCAAGTTCACCTGTTGAAACACACAAGGTGTCTCCAAGGCTGGGGACAAAAAGGAGGACATGGCCCCGTCTGCACCCCCTGCAATCCCCACAGCAGTCAAGCTACTCCAAGCCTCTAGCTATCCCTTATTTTTCAGCTCTGCCCTGACTGTGGGGTCCTTCATTTGCGAGATGGGAACTGAGAATCTTGGGTCACTCCAATTATCCCAGACCATACCAGGTCAGCCCCACCTCTTTCATCAGTACAATTCCGAGGAAAGTGACCACCAGGCTAGCGTGCGGTGGTGCAATCGTGGCTCACTGCAGCCTTGACCTCCGGGCTCAAGCAATCCTCCCACTTTAGAGTGGGACAAACAGAGTCAGGGTCACCGTCAGATGATGAACTCCAGGGATTTAATGTTTGATCCTATTATCCTGGGGGAGAAATTAATCCAAAGGAGGTCTGGGAGCAGAGAAGCACCCACCAATGCACACACCCTCACCTCGGGGTTTTCTGGTTCGCTCTGGCCCAGTGCAGGTGAACTCTCTGATGCTGAGTCCTGTCCTGATAAGGGAGAAGATATCTACACTTTCACCTCTCCTCTCCCCTGCCTGGACTCTGGATTCTAGGTTAAAGCATGATTAATGCTGAGGATTTACAATGTCTGACACACCTAGCTGAGCCTTCTGCACAGAGATACATTGGGTGTGGAGGCTAGTGGGGTAAAGGGGAAGCACCATAAGCCCACACTCCAGCATATTAGAGTGGATTAAAGGTCTACCCTGCCCAACTCTTGTCTCAGGTGCTCCCATGGCCTGGGTTGGGGGTTGGGCCCCAGGACTATGAGGTTGTGTGGAGACGTCCAGCCCCATACCAGCCTTCAGAGCCATCTTCCGCTCACTCTGCTCTGGGCTGCCCAGATCTACACAAATATTCTCCACTTGACACAACTTTTCACAAATATTCTCCACTAGTTCTTTTTTTTCCATTTTTGTTTGTTTTTCTTTTTCTTTTATTTTTTAAATTTATTTATTGTACTTTAAGTTCTGGGGGACATGTGCAGATGTTGCAGGTTTGTTACATAGGTATACACGTGCCATGGTAGTGGTTTGCTGCGTCCATCACCCCCGTCATCTACATTAGGTATTTCTCCTAATGCTATCCCTCCCCCAATCCCCCAATCCCCTGCTGTTCCTCCCCTAGCCCTCTACCCCCCAGGGCCCGGTGTGTGATGTTCCCCTCACTGCATCCATGTGTTCTCATTGTTCAACACCCACTTATGAGTGAGAACATGCAGTGTTTGGTTTTCTGTTCTTGTGTCAGTTTGCTGAGGATGATGGTTTCCAGCTTCATCCATGTCACTGCAAAGGACATGAACTCATCCTTTTTTATGACTGCATAGTATTCCATTGTGTATATGTGCCACATTTTCTTTATCCAATCTATTATTGATGGGCATTTGGGTTGGCTCCAAGTCTTAAAAGAAAACTGCCTCACACATTTCCTTCCTGGCTCAATGCAGGGAGAACGTTGTCTGGATAGCTAATCAACGAATAAAATGGTGGGGGAGAGAACTCAGGCAGAGGGGCACAGAAGGGATTGAGCAGCAAGCTTCCTTTCCTAACATGGTTTTCTGTCCATGGTCATGGACACTTCCTGGTCTGCTGCCAGAACATGAGATTCATGCTAGGATGCTGGTCAATTTAGCATGCAAAGTCTCACATCTCCCTTCTAGATGGAGCTGTGGCAATTTCAGCTGAGGCCGTTGTGCCTGAGAATCTTCTCCTTTAATACTACAGGGCAAGGTCGTTCCCCAATGCTTTTATTTATTTTCATTTGCATTTTGAAATTAGGAATTTAATTCAGCAAGAAGAGAGGAGAGAATCACAATTACTGAGTGGTTTCTACTTCCGAACCCTGTAATTCGAATTTTCTTGTGTCATTATTACAGTGCCAGGACTCTCAGAGCTTTAAAACACTTTTTTGAGATTCCAAAGCTAGTAAGTGGTTCTGCTGGCATTCGAAATATAATGTCACTGGGTTTCAAATTGCTTTTCTTGGGCCGGACTTGTAGCTCACATCTGTAATCCAGCACCTTGGGAGGTCAAGGTGGGAGGATTAGTTGAGCCTGGGAGTTCCAGGATGGCCTGGGCAACAGAGTGGAACTCCGACTCTACAAAAAAATTAAAGAATTAGCTGGGGCCGGGTGTGGTGGCTCACACCTGTAATCCCAGCACTTTAGGAGACTGAGGCAGGCAGATCACCTGAGCTCAGGAGTTTGAGACCATCCTGGGCAACATGGTGAAACCCCATCTTTACTAAAATACAAAAAATTAGCAGGGCGTGGTGGTGCATGCCTATAGTCCCAGCTACTTGGGAGGCTGAGGCACGATAATCACTTGAGCCTGGGAGGCAGAGGTTGCAGCCGAGATGGCACCACTGCACTCCAGCCTGGGCTGCAGAGTGAGACTCGGTCTCAAAAAAAGAAAGAAAGAAAGAAAGAATTAATTAATTAAGAATTAGCCGGGTGTGGTGGTACATGCTTGTAGTCCCAGCTACTCAGGAGGCTGAGGTGGGGGTTCACTTGAGCCCAGGAGTTTGAGTCCCTGACTGTGCTACTGAACTCCAGTCTGAGTGACAGAGTGAGGCCCTGTCTCAAAAAATAATATCGACAATAAAATAAAATTAGTTTTCTTTCCTGTATACCACTCTGCCTGACTAACCTTAACAAATAATCTCTTTAAACACCTGTACAATTTACCTAACTATAGTTTTCATAATGTCCTTTGATCTTTATACTTACTATGTAAATATTTTACATGCTTATCATTTAAGTATGTAAACAACTGATATAAGCCTTATGTTTCTCATAATTTTTATCAGCTACATAATATTGGATCATATTTGTATACTGTCATTCACCTTTTATCTATCCAAAATATATGAGAAAGGAGAACGAAAGAAAAAAAAGAGAGAGAAAGGAGAAAGAAAAGAATAAAGAAATAAAGTGTACTAGACCGTCTGAATAGGCCTATAATTATTGAAAATTGATCTGTTTCCATGTCATAAAAATATTCCTAGGCTGGGTGCAGTGGCTCATGCCTATAATCCCAGCACTTTGGGAGGCTAAGGCAGGTGGATCACATGAAGTCAGGAGTTAGAGACCAGCCTGGCCAATATGGTGAAACCCTGTCTCTACTGAAAATACAAAATTTAGCCAGGCGCAGTGGTGTGCACCTGTAATCCCAGGTTCTCAGGAGGCCGAGGCAGGGAAATCACTTGCACCCAGGAGACAGAGGTTGCAATGAGCCAAGATTGTGCCACTGCACTCCAGCCTAGGCGACAGAGCAAAACCCTGTCACAAAAAAAAAAAAGGAAGAAAAGAAAATATGGTAGACAATCCGAATAGGCCTATAATTACTGAAAAATCTGTTTCCATGTCATAAAAATATTTCTCTGTAGTATTTTGTTCTGACAGCTTAAATATAATAGGAGAATACTAATTTTAAAAAGAGAAATGAATCAATAATTAATATTAACCTTCCAGAACAGAAAGCCTCAAGCCCAGATTGGTTCACTGGTAAATTCTACCAAACATACAAGAAAGAAATTATGCTAGTTTTCTACTGTCTCTTTTGGAAGATGGAAGCAGAGAAAATATTTCTCAACTCTTTCTACGAGATCAGCACTACACTAACTACAATAGCAGGCAAACACATTATCAGAAAATAAAGAAAAAAAGGAAAGGAGAAAAGAAGGAGGTAAGGGACGAATGCAGGAAGGAAGTAAAGAAAGGAAGGAGGGAAGGAGGGAGGAAGAAACAAAGAAAATAGAAGGAAATTATATTGACCAATATTTCTCATGAACACAGCTAGCTCAATAAAATATTAGCAAATTGAATCCAACAGTGTATAAAACTAACTGCACACCACAACCAAACAGTATTTATCCCAGGTACACAAGACTGCTTCAACAATTACAATCAGTTAATGTCAGATCATAATCATATCAACAGGCTAAAGAAAAATTATCTAATGATAACAATAAATGCAGAGAAAGCATTTGATAAAAAAAATTAAACACCCATTCATGATTTTTTAAATGCTCAGTAAAATAGGATTGGAAGGGAATTCCTCAACTTGATAAAGAATATGCAAAAGTGCTCTATAGCTAACATGATACTTAATGGGGAGAAACTAGCAGCTCTTCTGCTGAGATCAGCAATCAGGCAAGGATATCAACATCGTACTGGAAGTCATAGTTAATGCAATAAGATAAGAGACAAAAATTAAAAATACACAGATTGTAAAGGAAGAGACAAAACTGTCTTTGTGGCCAGGCGTGTGGTGGCTCACGCCTGTAATCCCAGCACTTTGGGAATCTGAGGCAGGCAGATCATGAGGTCAAGAGATCGAGACCATCCTGGCCAACGTGGTGAAACCCCGTCTCTACTAAAAATAGAAAAAATTAGCTGGGCGTGGTGGTGCGTGCCTGTAGTCCCAGCTACTCGGGAGGCTAAGGCAGGAGAATCGCTTGAACCTGGGAGGTAGAGGTTGTAGTGAGCTGAGATGGTGTCCAGCCTGGTGACAGAGTGAGACTCCGTCTCAAAAAAAAAAAAAAAAAAAAAAAAAACACGTGACTTTGTTTGCAGAAGCCATGATTGTCTATGCAGAAAAGTCAAAAGAATCAACAACAAAAAATCTCCTGGAATTTACAAGCTTTTACAGAAAGTTTGCAGGATACAAGGTTAATACATGAAAGTCGATCACTTTTCTATATAGCAATGAACAAGTGGAATTTGAAATCAAAACCACAAAACCATTGACATTGGTTTCCTGAAAATTGAATTACAGCATATAAATCCAACAAAACAGGGACAGATCTATAGGAGGAAAACAACAAAACTCTGCTGAAAGAAATAAAAGAACAAAATGAATAGAGAGATATTCCACATTCACGATGAAGAAAACTCAACATTTTCAAGACGTCAGTTCTTCCCCACTTGATCTATAGATTCAAAGCAATCTCAATAAAAATCCTAGACTGTTATTTTATGAATATCAACAACCTGATCCTACAATTTCTGTGCAGAGGCAAAAGACCCAGAATAGCCAACACAATATCAAAAGATTAAAACAAAGTTGGAGGGCTGACAGTATCCAACCGCAAGACTTCCCATAAAGCTACGGTAATCAAGACAATGTCATATCAGGGAAAGAAAAGACAAACGGGCCAATGGAACAGAAGAGAGCCCAGAAATAGATCAACACAGGTACAATCAACAGATGTTTGATAAAGGTGAGAAGGTAACATGATGAAGAAAAATAGTCTTTTCAAAAAAAATTGTGCCAGAACAACTGGACATCCACATACACACACACAAAAAAGAAATCTAGACACAGATCTTACTTCCTTCACAAATGTTTACTCAAAATGGACCATAGGGCCGGGAGAGGTGGCTCACACCTGAAATCCTAGCACTTTGGGAGACCGAGGCAGGTGGATTGCTTGAGCCCAGGAGTTTAAGACCAGCCTGGGTAACCTGGCGAAACCTTGTCTCTACTAAAAATATGAAAAATTAGCCAGGCATGGTGGTGCATGCCTATAGCACCTGCTACTCAGGAGGCTGAGGTAAAAGGTTCACCTGAGCTCAGGAATTTGGGCCTGCAGTGAGCGAAGATTGTGCCACTGCACACTCCAGCCTGGGCAATGGGAGTGAGACCCTCTCTCAAAAAAATAAATAAATAAATATAAATAAATATATACATAAATATACAAAATTATTTTTAAAATTTAAATGGATCATAGATCTAAATGTAAAACATAAAATTATAAAAACTCTTAGAAAATAACATAGAGAATCTAGATGATCTTGGGCTTGGCAATAAATTTTTAGATATGACACCAAAGATATAATTTATAAAAGAAAAAGTAATAAGCTAGGCTTCATCCAAGTCAAAAATTTCTGCTCTTGAAGGCTGGGTGCAGTGGCTCATGCCTGTAATCCCAGCACTTTGGGAGGCTGAGGTGGGCGGATTACCTGAGGTCGGGAGTTCAAGACCAGCCTGACCAACACTGAGAAACCCCACCTCTACTAAAAATACAAAATTAGCCTGGCGTGGTGGCGCATGCCTATAATCCCAGCTACTCGGGAGGCTGAGGCAGGAGAATGTCTTGAACCCGGGAGGCAGAGGTTGCAGTGAGCCAAGATCATGCCATTGCACTCCAGCCTGGGAAACAAGAGCAAAACTCCATCTCAAAAAAAACAGAAAGTCAGGCAGTTGGGCAGGACACTTCTCATGGCCCAAACCCCTGTGGAATGTTTCACTTTGACCAAGGTCTGCAAAATGGCAGGGGGCTTACGACATGGTGCAGTTTGAACTAACAAAATAAATACCAAAACTCTTAAGCGTCTGTTTGGAACACACAGCCACAGGTGCTTCTGTGACCCACATTTTCCCCGATGGTCCTCCTCACACTGGCTCAATAAACTTGGATGATTTGACACTTTGCCCTGGTCGTTCACTGTGGTGGTCAGTGGGGCCTGCTCATCAAACACGTGGGCAGTGGAATAGTCACTGGGCGCCTTGTCTGTGGTGACCTGGTCAGCCAGAGTCTTCTCAGTGAGGGCCTGTTCAGGGGGAAGCCCGGTCAGCAGGGCCTAAGTCAGTGGGGTTTTGCTCAGTGAGGGAGTGGTCACTGCGGTCTATTCAGTATGAGGCTTATCTGTAAAAACCTAGTCAGTGGGCCGGGGTCGGTGGCTCATGCCTGTAATCCCAGCACTTTGGGAAGCTGAGGCGAGTGGATCACCTGAGATCAGGAGTTCGAGACCAGCCTGGCCAGCATGGTGAAACCCCAACTCTACTAAAAACTCAAAATTAGCCAGGCATGGTAGCTCATGCCTGTAATTCCAGCTACTCAGGAGGCTGAGGCGGGAGAACCTCTTGAACCTGGGAGGCGGAGGTTGTAGTGAGCCGAGATCCCACCACTGCACTCCAGCCTAGGTGAGAGTGAGATCCATCTCAAAAAAACAAAACAAAACCCTAGTCAGTGGGGCGTAGGGAGTGGTGTTTGTTCAGTGGCGACCTGATCTCTGGGGGTCTGGTCAGCGGGACCTGAAGAGTAGAATCTAGTTAGTAGCGTGGGGGGGTTAGCACCTGGTCAGTGGGAACCTCATGATTGCGGGCTACTCAACTGAGGCCTGGCAGTGTGGCCTGTTCAGTCAGTGAAGGCCTTGACATTGGAAGCATGACCAGTGTGGCCTGGTCAACGACCCGGTCCACGGGATTTGGTTATCTGGGACCTGGTCAATGGGGACGTGTTCTGTGGGGACTATGTCAGCAGAGGCCTGGCCATCAGGGGTGTGGTCAGCCAGTACAGTACCACTGAAGGACTCCCCCCCAGCGGGGCCACGGTCACTGGGGCCCTGGTCAGCGGACGCCTGGTTGGAAGAGGCATTGTTGGCAGTGACCTTGCCATTGAGCTCCTGGCCAATTGGGACCAGTCAGCAGGGTTTGGGGTCAATGGGGCCTGGTCAGTGCAGCTATGGTACTGCAGGTCCTGTCTGTAGGGGCCTTGTCATGGTGACCTGGTCACTGGCACCCTGGAAGTGTGGGCCTGGTCATCAGAAGCCTACTCACTGGGTGTTGGTCAGTGAGGGTGTGGTAATGGTGCTCTTCTCAGTGGGATCCGTTCAGTGAGGGTCAGGTCATGGAAGGTCTGGTCAGTGGGGTTTGGTCAGCAGGGGACTGTTAGTGGGGATCTGACCAGTGAGGCCTGGTCAGCAGGGGGCTGGCAGTTCTTAGGGCCTGGTCAGCAGGGGGCTGGCAGCTGGGGCCTGGTCGGTGGGGTCCAGCAGTTGGGGCCTGGTCGACATAAAGAGGGAAATGAAATAATAACAATAGTCGTCTGTAATTGCTGCAGAATAAAGTTTACTGTGTTGTGTTCAGTATCAAACCTAACCCCCAGCTCTGCCTGAAATTCACTAACTCCCTATACAAACTACCTTATCTATTCTCCCCACTTTCTCAGCAGAGCTCCCAGGTGTCTCAAGACTCCTGTTTTTCTTGCAGACCAGCTGCAAGGTCACAGGGCAAGATCACACCCAAAGAATGTGCAATGTGTTTCTCAAAATGCTATTTTCAAATGTACTGTACATCACAAGACATATTAAAATGAATGAACTGTTCTTTGTTCTGGCTTCTGGAAACCTGTTAGCTGCTATGTCATCCTGGATGTATAAAAAGTCAAGCCCTGTCTCTGTTAGGCACTCAGCCTTGGGATGCTGGTCCGCTTAGCCAGCATCCACCTCAATGAAATCCTCCTGTTTCACGTGTCGGTCTCTTCCGTCTACAAAATATTCTGCAACAGACAGGGGTCTGCAGCTGGGGCAAGGTCAGCGGGGATCTGATCAGTGAGACCTAGTCAGGTCCTGTGGTTGGGGTGTGGACAGCGAGGGTCCAGTAGTTGGGCCCTGACTGGCCAGCAGGGGTCCCACAGTTGGGGCCTGACCAGTGGGGTCTCGAAGTTGGGGGCTGGTGAGCAGAGGTCTGGCAGTTGCAGTCTTGTTCGTGGGGGTCCAGCAGGTGGGGCCTGGTCAGTGAATCTCAGATCAGGGTGGCCTGGTCAGTGAGGTCTAGACGTTGGGGCCTGGTCGGCAGGGGTCTCCTAGTTGGGGCCTGGTTGGAGGGAGTCCAGCAATTGCGGCCTGGGCAGAGGGGACAGGACAGCGGGGGACTGTTTAGCGGGATGTGGCAGTTGGGGCCTGTTGGCAGGGATCAGCAATTGGGGCCTGGTCAGTGGGTGTCCTGGGGGTTGGGGGCTGGTCAGTGAGGTCTGGCAGTTGGGGCCTGATAAGTGGGGGTCTCATAGTTGGAGCCTGGTTGGAGGGGATCCAGCAGTTGGGGGCTGGTCAGTGGGGATCATATCAGTGTGGTCTAGTCAGTGAGGTCCGGCAGTTGGGGCCTGGTGGTCAGCAATCCAGAAGTTGGGGCCTGCTCAGCAGGGTCCAGTAGTCGGGGCCTGGCTGGGGGGATGCGGCAGTTGGGACCTGGTTGCCGGGGGATCCAACAGCTGGGGGCTGGTCAAAGGGGGTCCAGCAGCTGGGGGCCTGGCCAGCGGGGCTCTGGCAGTTGGGGCCTGGTCAGAGGAGATTGGGCAGTTGGGGCCTGTTCAGCTGGGATCTGATTGGTGAGATCCATTCGGTGGGGTCCATCCGTTGGGGCCTGGTCAGTGGGGGCCTCGTCAGTTGCAGCCTTGTCATTGTGGCCTAGTCAGTGGGGTCTGGCGAGCCAGGGCCTGGTTTGTGGGACACAGCCAGCAGGACCCGGTCAGTCCGTGTCTGGTCAGTGGGACCTGGTCATTGTGGGGGCGGTCGGCAAGGATCTGTTCAGTGGCAGCTTAACCATGGGAGGCCTGGTCAGTGGGCCCTGGCCAGTGCGAGCCTGGGTGATCTTAGGCCAGGGGTTTGTCCTTGAAGCCTCCTTCTGTAGGGAGGGTTACACCAGTCACAGCACCCCAGTGGGCTTCTGGGGGAGAGGAGGTGAGAAGGCGCATTGAATCTGCCTCTGCCACACAGACCTGGCACTTTACACAGTACCCAAGTTGCCCCTGGGGGGGGGCACCTGCCCTCTGCCCTATGCCCCTGCCCCATCTGCCTCCCCCAGGACCACCCAGCATGGAGAGGGCAGAGGCTGGGGAGCCCCCATGGGTGCTCTGATGCTGGCCACAGGCCCTGGGGTGACAGTGACAGGGACCCGGATGCAGGCGTGAGTGGGGCAGCCAGGCCCAGCTGGAGGAGAGACGTGTTCACCCACACACATGCATGCTCACGTGCACAGACAAACTGCACGCATCCATGTTGACCATTCGGGGGGGCAGAGGCCGCTGCTGACTCTGGTCCCTGCTGAGCCAGGCAGGGGCCCATTGTGACAGGTGCCTCGTCCCCACGCTGTCGCTGTGCCCAGCACACTCTGCCCGCCTCTGTGTAGTGGAGCAGTTGGAGACACAGCAGTGTCTGTAAGCGGCTGTGCACAGAGGACCCTTTTCTAGGTGAGAGGCACATCTCAGCACTGCTGCCTCATCGGACTTAGGAGAGTGCGACCTGCTGTCTGCCCTGCTGCTGGCTTGGGGACAGTTACTACCCGGGGGGGCAGCAGCACTCAGTGGGTGCCTGTTCTGTGCTGACCTTGTGAATGGTCATCTCCTTCATCCTTACGGCATCCCCAAGGTGGGAGGGGGTGCTGTCCCCCAAGTGTACCCACTGAACAGGTGAGACGCCCAAGGTCACAGGGGCGGCAACTGGCCCAGAAACCCAGACGTGACGCTGGGCCGTGCTCTCAGCCCTGCCCTGTGCCAGGCTGAACTCAAGCCTTGTCCTCTGTGGCCTCCCTGTCCTGGATTGCACATTTGCACATCTGCCTGTTGTTTATGACCCCAGTGGGGCTGAGCCTCACCCTGGAAGAGCCCCCAGGACGGAGCCCCTGTGGGTGGGGTGGAGGGTGGTCCTCCATCCAAGTCTGTGCCCTAAGGTGGGTCCCCGCAGGAGGAGATCTGGTCAACCCAGACTTCAGGAGCAATCAGTGGGGGTTGCTGTGGGACCCACTGGACACACGGGGTCCCTCGTCTGGGAGTGGGGCGGGGAGCCCTTTCTCCCTGGGCAGTTGTGGAAAATGAAGGACCCCCAGAAGGCTGGCCAGAGTGTGATGATCGTTCATCCTGTTCACTGGGTCTGGGGTTCTTCCCCCACGTGGCCCTTTCACTGTCTGGTCCTCTAGAGGCCTCGCATTTCCCTGACTGTTCATGGGAGGGGTCCCTCTGGGGTTCTCCAGGACCAAGTCCCAAGTTCTCTCATTCTTTCTTGGTGACCCGGGAACACGAGGCCCCTTCCTGTACTGACAGCTCAGAATGGTGGGACCCATGATCCCTCCACCTGAGACATCTCCGTGAGCACAGAAGGCTGCTTTGGCCCAAACCAAGCACCCTCCTCTTTGGCCGCTGCTATTCTTGACATGGCTTCACTGGCCAAAGGGAGTGGAGGTGGAGTGAAATGGAGCAGTCACGAGGTGTCTTGTTCCCCTGTAGGAAACTGGGTGTCTTCGTGGTCCCTGAGCGATCACGGAGGCTGAGCATATGGAGCTCTCTGGTCCCTGATCCCCGTCTGCCTCCAGGTGCCCGGAATAGCACATCACGGGCCTCTCCCCCTCAGCAGGGGGATGGAGTCCATCCCCTGTGGGCCTGTCTTGGGGCGTTTGGGGACAACAGGTCTCTGTGTCGAGGTCCTCCCATTCTCAAGTCCTCAGGAAGAAGCCCACCTCTGGTTGGGGGCAGAGATTCCAGAGACCCCAGCAGGCATGGGGTCACTGGGTCTGGCCTCTTTTCACCCAGGGCAGTGGTGGCGTGGGGCTCACCTGGCCAGTGGAGTCTCAGAGTTCCTGGGAGCGGTCCAGGTGATCTCTGAAGGGCTCAGGTACAGCGCAGCCTTCGGATGATGTTGTCTCACAGGGCAGACGCAGAGGAAGACAAGGTTCCCCTACTTGCACAGGAGCGGGGGACATCATTGCCAAGTGTGAGCAGGTACAGCTCGGGCTGCTCCCTCCAGGGAAGGAGGCCTTGCCCTCCCAATGTGCCCTGGCGAGAGGGTCCTGGGCTCCCTTGGGAAGCAGGGAGGGAAGGGGTTAGCCCATGCTTTTGCACCCCCACACCCTTCACCTCGATCCCATCACTCTGGACCCGTCTGAGTCACAGGGACGTTGACGGGGCCCAAGGATGTGGACAGTTTGCAAAGTTACCAATTGCCTCGGGAGTCTGCAGTGAGTCCTCTGTCCCCGCTGCCCGCCCACCACCAAACTCACCCCAGGGACGAGTTTTGATTTTAGAAAGGCCTCTCTGAGACAGGACACATCTTCCCGGCTTGGGCCAAACTTTTTTTTTGAGACAGAGTCTCGCACTGTCATCCAGGCTGGAGTGCAATGGCGGGATCTTGGCTCGCTGCAACCTGTGTCTCCCAGGTTCAAGTGATTCTCCTGCCTCAGCCTCCCCAGTACTTGGGGCTACAGGTGCCCGCCACCACACCTGGTTAATTTTTTGTATTTTTAGTAGAGACGGGGTTTCACTATGTTGGCCTGGCTGGTCTCAAACTCCTGACCTTGTGACCTGCCTGCGGCCTCCCAAAGTGCTGGGATTACAGGCGTAAGCCACCGCCTCTGACCGCCAACCTTCTTTCCAGCATAGGAACTCCAGCTAGATACCCTGCAGGTGGTCGGCAGCAGGTCACAGCTGCGAGACTCATCTAGGGATCTTGGAGGAGCAAGTGGGGGATGGAGAGGCTCTCAGCAGAGCAGTCTTAAAGGCAGCATGAGAGTAGGGGGAAGCCTGAGGGTCTGGCCCTGTCCCCTTGGGCCCTGCCTCAGTTAGACCCACAGGTTGTGGCCACGGGGCAAGGGAGTGCCTGGCCCAGCCTGTGTGCAGTTATCCAGTAGGTCTCTGAGGGCTGAGGGGCCCAGCTGAGCCACCCTATGGGGGAGGGGTGTGGGGGCAGTGAGGGTAGAGGGGAAGACGAGCAGGGAGTCAGCCAGGGCATGTCAGGGTGAGGCCAGGAAGGCAGCAGAGCTTGAGGCTGCAGGCCACCTGCCTTGGTGCTGAGAGGGGGCCTGGGGCCTGGGAAGGGGAGCCCAGCCTAGAGCCTGTCCCCTCGGGGGCCACAGGACGGAGAGAGGGAGGAGCCTGGGGGAGGCTGGGTGGGGACGATGGCTCAGGAGGTGCCGCTTCTGGGACATGCCTGAATGGTGCCGGCCTAGGGTGGAGCTGATGGTCTGGGATGAACAACACATGGGTGGGGCAGGGGGCAGCAGCTCACCTGGGACCCCTTAGCAGAGGGGCCTCGGTCAGTCCCCAGGGCTCTGCATGGCCCTCTGGAGACCCTGCCTCCCTGCTGGATCCATTAGCACAAAGACAGAGGGCAGATCAGGAAGGCTGAGTTGGGGCAGGCAGGAGAGTGAGGGGACAGCCAGGGGCATAGAGTGGCTCAGAGGAGGCCAAGGACAACAGCAGCCCCCAGAGCCAGCTGAGGCTGGAGACGGAGCTGTGGGGCCGTCCCAGCTACCTGTGGGGCCCTCACTCACCCTCGCTGCCTCTGGCATCTCCCCGGCAGCGCTGGGCAGCCCAGGGAGAGAGCCGTCAAGGTGGGCGTGTGGATGGATCCAGGTCCCTCGCTAGAGGGTTCTGACGGATGAGGGTCAAAGAAGGGCCAGGCTGGCCAGAGAGACAGTCTCTGGGCTGGACAGGATGGGCAAAGTCAAGGAACCGGCAGGGTCGGCAGCCGGGGGTGGAGGGAGAGGCAGGCGTAGGCGGGAAGGTCGGGTCATGCAAGGGCCCTTGGGGGCATCAGGTGGGACAGGGCTAGGGTGCACCCTCCATGCCCTGGGCAGGTCCCGGGCCAGACTCCCTGGGCCCCAGCCTGGTGATGTGGTCAATCCCTTGGGAACTGCTCTTGGGCCACACCCATCCCATCTCAGGGCTGGATTTCCTCAGCTCTCGCAGAAGGCACTGGCTCAGCCCAGGAGGGGCAGCCCCATTGTACAGCCCAAGCCTCTCCCTCCCCAAGCCCCAGGCATCCCCCTGTTGAGTGGGCCCTGTGTTCCCTCTTCTCCCAGGCCCCAACCCCTCCCAGGCACCAGCTGGCAGGGAAATACCCATCCTCCCTTCCCTGTGGGTCCCCTGGACTGAGACCTGGGCAGGGAGGGGACAGGGCTGGTTTTTCCCTGGGTCCCACTAGTGAGGGAGGAGGAGGACAGCTCCTGGCCCGGCACAGGTCCTCAGCTCTACCTAGGTTGCCTTACAGTGAGACGAAGCTGCCACCCATCAGTGCCCTGGAGGAAAAGGTAAAAGGCTGGCTATGCTGCGTGAGAGGCTATTCCAGGGACAGGGGGACTCGGCGGGTGGTCAGCAGCCCTTGGGACCAGGCGGTGGTGAGTGGGAGTGACAGGCTGTCCCTGGGAGGGGCAGCAGTTTCTGCTGGCCCTGAATCCCAAGACTCTGTCCCTGTGGTAGTGTGACCAAACCCCAGACTGAGAACCACAGTCATGGCTCAGCAGCTGCTGCCCACTTGTGCCAAGACACCCCCACTGGAGGCTGGGACCCAACCAACGCCCGGGGTGTCTGTGGCCTGAGGATGGCATGTCCCAAGTCACCAGGCCAGGACACCGGCGCCCGTTGAGTCAGAGGGTCTCAGCCCCCTGGGGCCAGCGCTTTCCTGGCCCTGGAGCCCAGAACCCAACATTCAAGGGCATCCTGGCAGCTCCGCTAACTTTGTCTCATTTGACTGACAGCAAAGGCATCAGGAGATGAGAGGCAGAGAGAAATGGCTCCAGATGCTTCTCGACTGGCAAAGACGCAGGAGCAGCAAGGAGATGGCGTGGGGGAGGGAAAGGCCCTGTGGCCACTTTCTACAGAGTCAGGGGGACAGGCTCCCACAGCTGTATCCTGGCACCACCAGCGTCTCAGAGGATGGGCGCCACACTGGGACACCAGCTTTCCTGTTCATCCCTGCAAACCTCATCTTGCCAGGGGAGAGTCTGAGGCCAGGGCCTGGGCCACCCCTAACTCAGGGGGTAGGGACACCCCCTGGTGACCCAAAGGAAGGAATAGGTCAAGATCAGAGTTCATGGCCGGGCGCGGTGGCTCACACCTGTAATCCCAGCATTTTGGGAGGCCAAGATGGGTGGATCACCTGAGGTCAGGGGTTCAAGACCAGCCTGGCCAACATGGTGAAATTCTGTCTCTACTAAAAAATACAAAAATTAGCCGGGTGTGGTGGCAGCCTCCTGTAATCCCAAGCCCCAAGCAGTCCCTGTTGGGTGTAATCCCAGCTACTCAGGAGGCTGAGGCAGGAGAATCGCTTAAACTCAGGAAGCGGAGGTTGCAGTGAGCTGAGATCGTGCCACTGCACTCCAGCCTGGGTGACAGAGCGAGCGAGACTCCATCTCAAAACAAAAGGTCCGAGTTAATGACCCTGAGTGCTCCTTCACTCTTTGAATCATGGGAGGGGAGGCCCAGTCCTAGGTAGACTCCACCTCTCCCAAGGAACCGAAGGGCCAAAGGCTGGAGAGTTCCAGATCCCTCGGGCTCTGATCCTCCCAAGGGTCACCCGTGGCCTGTCTCACCGGAGTGTTCCTCTGTCCATAGGTGTCTGTTGTGGTCTACGAGGGAATCCCCCCCCGCAAATGTGGGGCCAGGTGTGGTCACCCTTGCTGAATGTCAAGAAAGTAAGGTTGAGAACCCAGGAAAATACCAGGTACCAGCTTTCCACACTCATCAAGAGCAGGATAAACAGGCCAGGCCATCTCAGGAGCCCAGGCCTCCAGCTGGAGGGTCTGATGCACGTCCTGCTCCGGCATCACAGGTGAGCTGGGCTCCGGTGACCCTCCTGGTGACCCTTTGGCTTGTTGGGAAACAGGGCAAAGAAGGAGCTTTCTGCAGAAGGAAACCTTCCTTCCTTCTTTCCTTCCTTCCTTCCTTCCAGAAGCACGGACTGTGGATGACGACGGCCATGTGGGGCATCAAGTCTTCTATCTGTTCTGAGGCTGCTTCCTCCTCTTGGCCCTGTCCTGCAGGTCATGAAGAAGAAGGGCAAGAGGTCCCCTGGGAATTTCCACCAGATGTGGAGTTGGAAGGTCACTGGGGAGATGGGGTGATCCAGAGGGATGGGGCTTCCCCAGAGCAGAGGCAGGGGTCACCCAGGAGGGTGACAGAGGTGCCAAGGGCTCTCCTGGCCCAGGGAGCGTCCAGGCCCACGGACTCAGTGCCTATTGGGCTCTAAGCCCTGGGCCTGGCTGAAACACGTGGGGCCAGAACCCAGGCGGCTTCGAAGGAGATGGACAGCAGCAAACAAAATCATGCGGAATGGTGGAAAGTGCTCTCTGTGACCCTGGGGACCAGGGTAGGGAGCCACAGAAGGGCGGCAGGATGGAGGGTCTCAGGAGCCTTCCAAAGCAACACTGATGACACCAAATGCCAGGAGGATCTGGGGCCCTGGGGGATGCTTGTCCCTGCCCGGTGGGAACGCAACAGGCCACAGCCACTTTGGAAGCCCATTGGGTGGCTGCTCACGAAGCTCAGCGGACTCACACCACATGTCCCAAAAGTGACTCAGAGATTGACCCAAGTGATTTGCAAACTGACATCCAGCTGGGTGCGGTGCCTCACACCTGTAATCCCAGCATTTTGGGAGGCCAAGCCTGGCGGATCACGAGGTCAAGAGATTGAGACTATCCTGGCTAACATGGTAAAACCCTGTCTCTATTAAAAATACAAAATTAGCAGGGCATGGTGGCAGGTGCCTGTAATCCCAGCTACTCTGGAAGCTGAGGCAGGAGAATTGCTTGAACCCGGGAGGCGGAGGTTGCAGTGAGTCGAGATCATCCCACTGCATTTCGCCCTGTGGGTGAATCTTAGATGCATTTTGCTGAGGGAAAGAAGCCATGCCCAATAGTGTATCACTGCAGGATTCCAACTCACAAGCCATTCTGGAAAACGCCAAACTATAGGGATGGATAACAGATGAGGATGGCAGGGGGCTGATGCAGAGGGAGAGATCAGCTGCAGAGGGGGACACCCTGGGGACTGGGAGGGCAAAGGAGCTGCTCCGGGAGGTGCTGGGGTGGTGGGTGGGAGATTCCTCACATTTGTTCAGAAACGTGGACCTGCACATCCCAAAGACTGAGCTTTCACATGTGCAAAAAAAGGGGAGAAAAAAGTCAGCCAGAGTGACTGCACACCTGGGATATTTGCATTTCACTGAAAGTGGATTTTTTTTTTTTTTTTTTTTTTTTTGAGACAGAGTTTAACTCTAGTTGCCCAGGCTGGAGTACAGTGGCGTCATCTCGACTCACCGCAACCTCCACCTCCCGGGTTCAAGCCATTCTCCTGCCTCAGCCTCCCAAGTAGCTGGGATGACAGGCATATCCCACCACGTCCCGCTAATTTTGTATTTTTAGTAGAGATGGGGTTTCTCCATGTTGGTCAGGCTGGTCTTGAACTCCCAACCTCAGGTGATCCGCCCACCTCGGCCTCCCAAAGTGCTGGGATTACAGGCGCTGGCCATCATGCCAGGCTCACTGAAGGTGGATTTTACCAGAAATTTCCTATTAAAAAAAAAAAAAATCAGCCGCCCTGAAAAGGTCACTGCTTATTCGGCACATCATAGCCTGGAGTTGGGTTTGTCATCCGGGTGTGTAGACAAAAGGAAACAGCATCTGCCTGAAGCTAAACTCTCTTTCCTCTAGGCAGCAGGATTTCTTTCCTGTCCTGCTGGCATCTTCTGCACGAAACCTGTGAGTATTCCCAGGCCACGGTATTCCCAGGTCACATTCCCATATTCGCGGGCATGGGTGTCTCGGGTGGGGGGGGGTGTCGTTGCTTCTTTAAAATTCAGCATTTGCGACCGACCAAGATGCCGTAGGTAGGACTCAAGCTCACTGCTGGTTTGCACATCCCAGCAGAAGGAGAGGGGTCTCAAAGATGTCAAAATAAGATGGAAAGAGGTCAAGGCCGTCATTACTTGCAGCATTACCGAGCAGGTAATGATGCCCTCCCCCGAGACTTGCCCCAAAGCCCCCCAGACCTTGGCGGTGTCCCAGGATGGTCCTCCCAGGAGACTTTTTGAACAAGTCACCAAAGTGCCTGACGGATATGGCTCTTGTCACGAATGAGTTTGGATCCGAGAAGCCCTCTTCTTCATCAGAAAATTGGCAGGGGTCCAAATTTCCGACGTTGGAAATAGATGCTCGGTGCTGCAAAGAAAAATCTGCACTGAGACAAAGGATCTTTCAGCAATGCAACTTTTACTTCCGGGACTGCAGGAAGGGCACCCCCACTAGCCATTGAGAGTACAAAGAACAAAGGGAAAACACACCAATTTACTCCTTACACATTTGGGGTCGTCCTTACTGCTGTGTCTGATCTCCATTGGCTGGAGCCAGACCTTACAATCTAAACCAAAACCCAACTGGCTAACAACTCAAAACTTTTCTAAACAGGTAAAAGCAATGGAGAGCTGGGGACATGCCTGTGAGCACGTCCAGCATAGATATCTTGGTTAAAGTACAAGGACATAGAATGTACTACGTGTCTGTAAGATGGCATGTCTAACAGCTACATAGGATAGGGCTTCACAAAGTTATTAACACACTTATGATTTATTCTTTAACAAGGAAAGTTTAAAAAGGAACTTTCTACTTCCCACAGTCCCCTCCACCTGAACCCTACAGGAGCCCTTCCAGCTGATGGCTCCACATGTTGCGGGATTGGGCTCTGATTTCATGATGGGTCAGGGGCTTCTCAGGATTCTGTAGTCCAAATTGTGCCAGCCCACCAGAAGTGCGTGTTATTAATGTCCTTCCCAAAGATCCTGTGGCACTTGGTGAACGGACAGTCCCCTCAGCTTCTTCCCAGAGGCCTGGGTCCCATGGGCCAGGGGGGAGAGGGGAGACTTGAGCCCCTGGTGAGGCTGGCAAGAGGCTCAGTCCCAGCCAGGGACATGGAGTTCTCCATGGCTTTGGACTTGAATTTCCTTTTCCTGACCTGGAGCAGGGGCCGGGCTCAGTCTGAGCAGGGCTAAGGGAAGTGTGTCCTGGGGGTCCGTGCCAGGGGGTAGGTGTCAGGGGCGTCCCGGCCACCACTTCTGTCCCTCAGGGAAGGGTCTGCAGAGTCACCTGGAATAGGGAAGTTTTGGGGGCAGGCCCCAGGGGGGCCCTGAGGACTTCTGCTACTTCCATCAGGACAAGGACAAGCTGCGTTCCCAGATTTCCACGTTTAAGCTGACTCCTCTGGTGCCTCATCGATGAAGTAAGCAGGCACTGGGACCCCCAGCCCAGGGACCCTTCTGCCTCGCAGTGTCTGGCTCCCCCAGCCCAGGGATCCAGCTCCCCCAGGAGGACCTGGCTCACCCCCACCTGGCAGGAGGCACAGGCAGGTACCCGCAGGGCACACAAACCAGGCAGTGCCCCAGAGCGGACATCCCCCTGCAGAGGCTGGGGGTGAGCCCAGCCTCATGGGCAGACAGGGCCAGGATGCAACTTGGGAGAGCCCCGGGAAGCCCCAAGCCCTTGGGGGAGCCCCCTCCTTCCAGAAGCCACATCCCCACTGAAATGAGTCTCCCCCGTGAGGACCTGCAGGACCTCTTCTGACCCAGCCTCACAGGGGAGTGGGGGTGGGGGATCTCATCCCACAGGAAGAGGTCCCTGCTGCTCCAGCCCTGCTTCAGCCCCCAGCCCCCAACTCAGAAGGGCCAGGTCCTCCCACGCCTGTTGTCTTCACAGACACCCTTGGGGCTCACCCAGTTACGTTCTGAAGACGCACAGCCAGGGCAAGCACGTCCTGACGGCACACAGCCTTCAAAGTTCACAGAATCAAGTCCTGGTGTGCCCAAGGCCAGTCAGGGGACCACGTGGGACAGCCGTACCCTCACAGTGTCCCCATCACCCTGTGCTCCAATATGAGGGGCAGGGCACCAAGAGACCTCTCAGACACCAGATACTGAGCCCAGCCTCCACATGACCCAGATGAAAGGCGGGTGAGCACCTCCCTGCCCCAGCCTGGCCCTGGCCGTGGCCTCCTGTGCACAGCTGGACCCCGGGGGTGGCCCAAAAAGGACACGACACTGCCCCGTGGGAGGGGACCATGGTGGAAACAGTGTGGGAACAACAACCTCTCCAAGGGATCCCCCCCGGCCTGATGCCCGCCCCATCCCTAGAGCGTCTCATGAAGCTGTCCCAGTCCGGCCTGTGGGAGTTCATTCGGGACCAGTTATTTCGTGCCTGGGCCCTGGAGGATGCCATGGTGCTCGGGCACCTTCAGGTCTCCGTGGGGGTACTGATGAGGAGATGCTGGGTCCTGCTACCCCCATGTGGGCCCCAACACCAGGTCCCCTCCTGAGTCACCCTCTGGGGCAGTGAGTGGTGGACAGGGCCCAGGCCCCTAACAGCCCCACTACCTTCCTCCTGCACCTCTCTCTTCCCCCTCTAAGAAGCTTCTGGAGGCCGGGCATGGTGGCTCATGCCTATAATCCCAGCACATTGGGAGGCCAAGTGGATGGATTACTTGAGGTCAGGAGTTCGAGACTAGCCTGGCCAACACAGTGAAACCCTGTCTCTACTAAAAATACAAAAAAACTAGTCAGGCGTGGTGGCAGGCGCCTGTAGTCCCAACTTCTCAGGAGCCCGAGGCAGGAGAATCACTTGAACCCGGGAGGCAGAGGTTGCAGTGAGCCAAGATTGCACCATTGCCCTCCAGCCTGGGGGAATAGGAGTAAAACTCTGTCTCAAAAAAAAAAAAAAAAAAAGTTTCTGGAAATAAGCCTGCGTGTCCTCAGGGCAGGTGCTGAGTACATGTGTGCTGGACATCCTGCAGATCAGGCAGGGGCCGGGGGAAAGACTCTTCTAAGCCCCACCTCTGTCACCTTCCACATTGTCCCTCTCTTGCCCTCGAAGCTCCCTGAAGGGCACTGGAGAGGCCGGACCCATCCGTGCAAGCCCACAGCCCGATCTGCAACACCCACAGCCTCCTAGAGCAGCAGGGGCCTCTCGCCCTCAAGCCCCCTCCAAGAGAATCCAGACAACAAGCCTTGAGCCAAGGAGTCAAGAGAATCAGTGTCCCTGGCCCGGGGAGGATTCAGGGAGAGGGCACGGGCAGGAGCCCTGGCCCAGAGCCAGAACCAAGAGTTCAGCCAGGTGTGGAAATGGTCCCTTCCTGGCATGCAGTGGATGGCCCCGGAGGGCAGAGGGGACCCCATGCCTGGGGCCATTCATCTCACCCACTGTGGAGATAGGCCCCAGTGGGAGGTGGCAAGGGGGGCCAGGTGACAGCGAAGGCCTCTCCCACCTGAGTTCTGAATCAGGGCTGCACCCCAGCCGGCACAGCCCTGGGGGGGTGAGAGAGACGCAAGAAGCCCCAAGCCAGCCCAAACCCTGGGGGCTGTCCTAGGAGCAACCCAAGGTGCCCCGCCAGCTCCCCCCACCCAGTCTACACACAACTGTCACTCCAGGATCGGCCACCTGCAGCAGCGTCCCACAGCATCAGATTCAGGAGTGATGGAAATAGATGCTTGGTGCCACAAAGAAAAATTAGCACTGAGACAAAGGATCTTTCAGCAACGCAATTTTTACTTCCTGGGCTGCAGAAAGGGTACTCTCACTAGCCATCTTGCCATGAGACTACAAAGAACAAAGGGAAAACATACAAATTTACTCCTTACACATTTGGGGTCGTCCTTACTGCTGTGTCTGATCTCCATTGGCTGGAGCCAGACCTCACAGTCTAAACTAAAACCCCATTGGCTAACAACTTAAAACTTTTCTAAAACAGGTAAAAGCAATGGAGAGCTGGGACATGCCTGTGAGCACGTCCAGCACAGATATCTTGTTTAAAGTACAAGGACACAGAGTGTGCTACATGCCTGTAAGCACACGGCATGTCTAACAGCTCCACAGGATAGGGCTTAAATTAGCACACTTATATAACAAGAAAAGAAACTTTAAAAAGAAACTTCTCTGCTTCCCACGGGGGAGACACACAGGGACCCCAGGGACTCCAGAGACCCAGGTCTGGGGGGGCCCGGCCCTGTGAGGACCTAATGGGCTCAGTAGAGAAGCTGACCACACACGTCTGCTTTCCTTTCAGCGAAAGTGGAACGAGGGTCCCCAGCACCCAGGCCTCTGTGAGCATCCCCCCATCAACAAGGCCCTCTGCGAAAGAGATGGGCTAGCCCTCCCTAGCACACCAGGCCAGCTCCAGCAGTGGTACAGGCGGCCCCTCCTGAACAACAGCCTGTCCTCCCCCCACCCTGGACCACCCAGGCTGTCCCTGAGGCCAAGGCCCACAGGCAGAAGAGGACTTCTGTAGAGCCCAGTGGGTAGGCTGTTCTCTTGGGGCCCCCCCGGGGGGCTCAGGGTGTGGCCAGGCTGTTCCCAACTCAGGACAGACCATGGGCTGCCTGGCGGTACCTCCCCTGGAACTCCCTACCCAGGCTCCGCCGTGGGCCCAGACGTCAGGGGCCTGTGGTTCAAGTTTGAACAGGGATTCTGGACCTTCCACGTGTGACCTGGACAGCCCCAGGACCGTGAGTGGGACGGTCCATCAAGGCCCTGTAATCCGGACCTGCCGGGCACTGTGATCATACCCAAGAGGCAAGCCCAGAGACATCACCTGACCCGATGGCACCTGCATCCGACTTCTCTCAGCAGGCAGCAACTGGCACAGTGTGGAGGCTGTCAGGGCAGCGCTCGGCCAGCTGCCCCCACAGCCCCAGACGGCTCCAGGGCCTCTGGACGTCATTTTCTCCTTTCCACGGTGAAACTCACTCCCTCAGAGGCCACCAGAGGGAGGAGTGAGCATGGATGGTGTTCCCGCAGACCCGACCAGCCTATGGCATGTCCTGTGGCCTCTGACTCAACCTATGAGACAAAGGCCTGATCTCAGGGCACAGTTTCCAGGACACTGGGCAGGCCTCAATTGGAGCCCCGTGAAGGGAGAGGCGCCAGGATGAGCACTCGGGGGCCGTGGTGCTGCACACCTGGGCACTGCACTTCTCATTGGAGAATCCAGGCAAGATCTTGCAGCAGGTGCATGAGGTGCTGAGCCTGTGCATCCAGCAGGCCTCATGCGGGGCAGGCACCAAAGGGTCAACAGAGCTGCGGCGGCCACCGCAGCCTCCCCCCAGCCTCTCTGTGCAGTGCACGTGATCCATGCCTGCTCCCACGCTCAGCCCGGCAAGCCACAGAAGCCCAGGCCCTGCCCCAGCCAGCTAGGCCAACGTGCCACCCAGAAGCTTCAAGGCTGTGCCACCCGCCACCTGGAAGCCGCCTCCTGATGCCTTCCAGACACTGCTGCAGCCACAACAGGTGCCACGGCCCGAGTACGCTTTCCAGACGGTGGGGGTGCCCTGCAGTCTTCGCCTCCGCAGCTCTTTGGTGGCGGCCGGGCCAGCCAGGGCAGGGACGATGATGACTAGGACGACGAGTGAGCGAGCAGCTCCGCGCTGGCGGGCAGGCTGGATGCACGCCCGGCCTCAGAGGCTCGCTGGGCCTGCACCACCATGATCAGGTGGGCATCATTAGATGACACCGTTCGCCTTCTCGCTTTTTGAAGTGGGAGTGTTTTTGCGCACACTTTGTAGACCTCAAAATCCACAAAGGGTCTCAAAGAAGCTGGCTGGCTGGAGCCCACGGTGGGTCCCTTGTGACTGGTAGATCGGGGTCCTTTTCATTCCACCCGCACTCTGTTTGCAAACTCTCACAGAGCAGCCTTGCAGCTTTGTGCCTTTAGGCTCTGCTTGGTTTTGCATTTCTCCCCCGCTCCCTTCCTCCTTTCAGTAAGCCGCAGCTTCTCTGACTGAAAGCGTGCGAGGCTACCGCACGGGATGACTGACTCAGCATCGCATCTTGGCCTTGGGAGGGGCCGGAGGACCAGCTGCCATCAATTTGCACAGCCAAGTAGATGAGAGGATGTGGGCACATGCGGAGGAGGAGAACACAGTGCTCATCTCTGACACGATGTCTATTCCCTTAGAGGCGGGAGTAGCATCACCTCTTCCTGCAAATGTCTTGAAACTCTGCTTGAAGATTTCAGCAAACATGTCTTAAGAGGAGGAGAGGGAGTCAGTCCATCAGGATTGAAAATACAGAAACAGTGACAACACACACCCGGCTTCAGTTCTTAGGAGAGTTTTGGTTTTGATTTTTTTTTTTTTTTCCAGTTTGGAAAACTGATCTACCCTGCTAACTGATTTTTTTTTTTTTTAATGGATCTACGCTGTTAACTGAGACTCTGTTGTGATTCACTGATTTACTCAAATACTTCTCAGGGATGCCTATAAATTTCAGTGTTATATGTCGTGAAAACAGGCGTGGGTGGATCTGTTGGTCGAGATCGTGCCTACTCTCAAATACTGATGGAAAGAATAACTGGCTTATACTGTGTTTTAAATAAAAGTATTGCCGATAAGTCCCCCGAGGACATTAAACCTTAAAAATTAGTTTTAGGACTCCATGTTTAAATACCCTTCCACAAACACTCTCGTGGAAGCCATCTTTCTCTCTCCTGGATTTCCCTCTGGGATCCCCTTCCACACTCTCTCGTGGAAGCCTGTCTTCCCCCTCCTAAACTCCATCTGTCTCTATTCCCTTCCACTCAGTGTGGAAGCTGCTTTCCTCTCCTGGATTCCATCTTCCTGGATTCTCTCACTCAGTGCGAGAGTTAGCTGTTTCTTTCTCTCTCCTTCTCCTGGTTCTCTCTGTCTCTAAATCATTTTCTACCATCAACAACAACAACAAAAACTATTTTTAAGCTGCTTTTATTGTAAGGGAAATACAAGTGTCTGGAAAAAACCACAGATATTCAAAAGTTGCTGCATTGAAAGAGCAGGCAGGGATTCTGACTTGCAATGCCATAATTTCAGAGTTTCTGTAGTTACTGAGCTAAATCATATGATTATTGAGTTGACAGTTTCTAAATCTGTCGCTGAAAGGTTGAAGAATCTACTGTTTTTGTGAAGTCACACTTAGGCTGCCTCAGAAATCCCTGGGTACTGAAATGGTCATACAGAAGTAAGGAAGTCAGTTTAAAATGTCAGTGACTCAAAATTATTAAAGAGTCCAGGCATGGTGGCTCGTGCTTGTAATCCCAGCACTTTGGGAGGCTGAGGCAGCAGATTGCTCTAGTGTGGGAGTTTGAGATCAGCCCATGCAACATGGCAAAACCCTGTCTCTACAAAAAATACAAATTTATCCAGACCTAGTGGTGCACTCCTGTATAGTTCCAGAGCCTGGGGAGTCAGGGCTGCAGTGAGCCAAGACGGCACCACTGCACTCCGCCCTGCGTAACACAGCCAGACCCTGTCTCAAAAAAAAAAAAGAAAAAAGATTTTTAAAATGGGTCCACTTATTTAAAAAGAAAAACTGAAATAATGCCCAACAGCACATTTACTCTCTTAAAAGTAATTTCAGGCTGGGCGCACTGGCTCACGCCTGTAATCCCAGCATTTTGGGAGGCTAAGGAGGGATGGATCACCTGAGGTCAGGAGTTCGAGACCAGCTTGGCCAACATGGCAAAAGCCCATCTCTACTGAAAATAGAAAAATCAACCGGGCGTGGTGGCACCCACCTATAATCCCAGCTACTTGGGAGGCTGGGAGGTGGAGGTTGCGGTGAACCAAGATCGCACCACTGCACTCCAGCTGGGCAAGAGTAAGACTCTGTCTCAAAAACAAAATTTCATATGGGTTGAATGTTTAAGGACAAATGATCACAATTTTGATGTTTTGTCTATATTTTGTACTGTAGGTGACTTAGAGCCTGATTTAATGTGGCTTTGCCTTGACTACAGATATGTGGAACTGTAGCCAAATCTATTGTTCTGTTTTAAACAACAACCAAAAAAACCTGATTCAGTTACTAGCACTGAAGAAAACTGGGCAAATGAGGGCCCAAGAGGCTAGGTCCCTACGTCTGCCATCCTTGGCAGCTGCATTTC
Source organism: Ateles fusciceps (assembly GCA_036589455.1). Classification (NCBI taxonomy): domain Eukaryota; kingdom Metazoa; phylum Chordata; class Mammalia; order Primates; family Atelidae; genus Ateles; species Ateles fusciceps. The sequence continues at coordinate 12,724,221 of JAZHEH010001828.1, read as the reverse complement.
ATGGTTAGGAAAAGTAAGGAAATAGCCGGGCACAATGGCTCACGCCTGTAATCCCAACAGTTTGGGAGGCCAAGGCAGGAGTTCAAGACCAGGAGTTTGCAAGGTCAGGAGTTCAAGACCAGCCTGACCAACATGGTGAAACCCCGTGTCTGTTAAAAATACAAAAATTAGCTGGGCATGGTGCGCACCTGTAATCCCAGCTACTCAGGAGGCTGAAGCAGGAGAATCACTTGAACCCAGGAGGCCGAGGTTTTAGTGAGCCCAGATCGCACTGTTGCACTCCAGTCTGGGCAACAGAGCAAGACTCTGTCTCAAAAAAAAAGGAGGAGGAGGAGGAGGAGGAAGAAGGAAGGGAGGAGGGAGGAGGGAGGAGGGGAGGGGGAGGGGGAGAGGGAGGGGGAGGGGAGGGGGAGGGGAGGGGAGGGAGGGGAGGGAGGGAAAAATAAAAACTCAAGAAAAGAAGATGTCACTTTCTGTAAGGAGGCTCCAGGCTCTAAGCTCCAAGGCGGGTGGGCAGGGGAGACCAGGGCTGCCAGTGCGAATGCCTTCATCCCTTTGAAGGCCTCTGTCTCTGGAGCAAGGACTCCCTCCTTGGCCTCAAGTCCCGGCCCTGGTTGGTTAAAACACAGTCACTTCTGTGTCATTATTTGTAAGGGTTATTGCCAAGTTTAAAATGAGGAAACTGAAACCAGCCTAGGAAAATTAAATGCCAATTTATTAAGCTCCCCGGCGAGGTGCCATGGTCCGGGAAAGGGGGCCAGAGAAGTCGCGCTGGCTTCCCAGGACAAGGGGTTTTTATAGCTTTGGGAGAGCAAGGAGTGGCCAGTTGCGGGGGAGCGGGATGGAGACTGGGCAGTCCGCTATTGGTTGGCAGGTTATTGGGCGGGTTTTTCTGGTGCAAGAGCCGGCCAGGGTTGCATCAGCCGTGGCGTCCGGAGGGCTGTGTGCAGAGCTAGGTGCCGAGTGCAGAGGCAGGTGTCGCGTGCAGATTCTGGTGTGGAGTGCAGAAGTGGGCAATGGGGAAGCCACAGCAGAGCTAGGTGCCGAGTGCAGAGGCAGGTGCCGAGTGCAGGGGCTGGTGCCGAGTGCAGGGGCGGGTGCCGAGTGCAGGGGCGGGTGCCGAGTGCAGAGGTTGGTGTCGAGTGCAGAGGCGGGTGCGGAGTGCAGAGGTTAGTGCCGAGTGCAGAGGCGGGTGTTGAGTGCAGATCCTGGTGCGGAGTTTCCAGGCATGAAGAGGGATGGGCGTGTCCGAGCTCCCGAGGCAACCGGCCTTACAGTTATGACCTGCCTGTTTGTAACTGAGATGGTCGTACAGAAAGGTCAGTTTGAAATACTGGTGAGTGAAAATGATTAAAGAGGCTGGGCGCGGTGGCTCACGCCTGTCCTCCCAGCTTTGTGGGAGGCTAAGGCAGGTGGATCACTAAGCCCAGAGCCCTCTGCAGGAAGCTCCAGACACCCTACGGCAGGCGGGAGGAGAGGGCAGCACAACCCTGGCTCCGCCCAACCTCTCCCAGCTTCCACCTCCCAAAGGCCGCAAAGGGGCCTGGGACAGGAGCAGAGGGCTGGGGTTCTGCTGACATCTGGAATGTTCATGATGGTCAGTGCAAAACATTCCTGGGAGGGTCCATGGTCACCTTGGTCCCTGGGTGGCCGGGCTCCAGCAGCCCTTCCTTCCTCCGTCCATCCATCCTTCTCTCCTTGCCTCCTCCCAGGATGTGGCACCCCCCTCGTCCTAAGCCTGTGTCACTTTCTTTCCATGAATTCTTTGACCATCTTCCTCTTCTCACTGACTTGGCATCTAGGGGGTTCTTGGTGGAGGAAGGTAACTTGTAAGAAATGATATACTGAGGCCAGGCCTGGTGGTACACATCTGTAATCCCAGCAGTTTGGGAGACTGAGGCAGCCGGATTACTTGAGTCCAGGAGTTCGAGACCAGCCTGAGCAACATAGTAAATCCCCATCACTACAAAAAAAAAAAAAAGACACACGTACTGAGAAACTAGCAAAGAGTCTTCATGTGGTCCTCAGCCCAGCCTCGAGGGTCCTGGGCTGGTCACGTCACTGCCCCCATGCTGTGTCTCCAGATCCAGACTCCACGGGAAGGGCCTTGGGAGGCCCGGCACATGGGGTACCTGGTCTGACAAACATCCCTCTGTTCCCCAGACTGCAACTCGTCAAAAGGTGCAGGCGGGGCCAGGCCACTTTGCTGTCCCCTTTGAGATGAGCCATAGGGCCTTCTCGGGGACGAGCATGAAACTGGGTGCCTGGAGCCTGAAGCCAGCTTTCCCTCCCTGTGTCCTGGAGGAGGGGCCCTGTCCCCAAAAGACCCCAGGGGCCTGGCCTGTGGGTACAGCCATGGGGTGGGGAAAGTCTGGGCTGAGTGGGGGCCATAGGTAGGGACTTTGAGCACCACGGCTGAGGGGCCTGGTCAGCGGGGGCCTGGTCAGCGGGGACCTGGTCAGCGGAGGCCTTGTGAATGAAGACACAGTCCTTGGGGACACAGAGAACACCTAGTGAATGGGGTTCTCTGACTACGTTCACAAGGGGGCCTGGTCAGTAAGAATCCGGTCTGTGGGAAGCCTGGTCAGCTGTGGCTTGGTCAGAGGTCCTTGAGTTAAGGACCTAGTCATTTAGCACCTCATCGGTGGGGACCTGGTCAGTGGGCACCTGGGCAGCGGGAGCTGGGTCCGCGTGACCTGATTATTGGGATTCTGGTCTATGGGGACCTAGCCAGTGGAATCCTGGTCACTGGGGTCTGTTCAATAGAAATGTGGTCAGTGTAAGCCTGGCAGTGGCAGCCTGGTCGTTGGGCTTCTGGTTAGTGGGGCCTAGTCAGTAAAGGTCTACTCAGTAAGGATTTGTTCCGTTGGACTTGTTAGTTGGGGCCCAGTCCGTGGGGGACCTGATCAGCCAGGGTCTGGTCAGTAGGGACCTGGTCATTGGAGTCCCGGGTAGTGGGGCCTGGTCAGTAAAGGTCAGTAAAGGTCACTAAGGACCTGATCAGCCAGAACCTCATCAGCTGGGTACTGGGCAATGGAAGCCTCATCAATGGGTCTTGGATAGTGAGGCCTGGTCACTGGCGGACTGGCTGTTACTGATATCAGGAGACCAGAGAGTCCAATGGGTGAAACAGGAGGATTTTATTTAGGTGCACCGGCTCAGTGGATTCGCATCTGAAAACCGAACAAAGGACAAAGAAAATGGGGCGCTTTTTATACATCCAGGATGACATAGCAGCTAACAGGTTTCCAGAAGCCAGAACAAAGAACAGTTCATTCATTTTAATATGTCTTGTGATGTATATTACATTTGAAAATAGCATTTTGAGAAACACATTGCACATTCTTTGGGTGTGATCTTGCCCTGTGACCTTGCAGCTGGTCTGCAAAAAAACAGGAGTCTTGAGATGCCTGGGAACTCTGCTGAGAAGGTGGGGAGAATAGAAAAGGTAGTTTGTATAGGGAGTTAGTGAATTTCAAGCAGAGCCGGGGGTTAGGTTAGATATTGAACACAACACAGTAAACTTTATTCTGCAGCAATTACAGACAACTATTGATATTATTTCATTTCCCTCTTCATCGTCAGTGGGTGCTTGAATAAGGGGGCCTGGTCAGGAAAGGCCTGGCCATTAAGGACCTGGTCAGTTGGAGCCTTGTCACTTTGGACCCAGTCAGTGGGACCTGGTCTGCGGGGGTCTTGTCAGTTGGGCCCAGTCAATGGGGGGGTCTCATCCATGAGGCCTGGCTAGTGGGGCCTGGTCAGTGAAAGTTTGCTCAGTGGGGTCCTGGTAAGTTGCGGCCTCATCAGTGGGACCTGGTCAGTGTGGAGGTGGTTAGTAGGGGACTCATGAACTGGGGCCTGGTCAGTGGGACCTGGACAATGGAGCTTTGGTCATTGAAGTCCTGGTTTGTGGGGTCTGGTCAGTCAGGGCCTGTTCAGAAAGACCTGGTCAAGTGGGGGCCTGGTCACTGGGGCCCTGGAGGGTGGGGCCTATTCAGTAAAGGCCTGGGTCACTGGGGTCCTGGTTAGTGAGGCCTGGTCAGTAAGGGTCTGGGTCACTGGGGTCCTAGGTAGTGGGGCTCAGTCAGTAAAGGTCTGGTCATTGAGGACCTGGCCAGTCAGAACCTTGTCAGTTAAGACCTGGTCAGTTGGAACCTTGTCAGTTGGGACCCAGTCAGTGGGGCCTGGTCAGTGGAGAGCTCCTCAGTGGGTCCTGGGTGGTGAGGCCTGGCCTCTGGAACTCTGGTCCGTGGGGGCCTGGTCACTGGGATCCTGGTTAGTGGGGTCCGGTCATTAAAGGGCTGTTCAGTAAGGACCTGGTCAGTTGGAACCTCGTCAGCTGGTCCTGGTCAGGGGAGGTCTGGTCAGTGGTGTCCTGGGGAGTGCGGCCTGGTCAGTAAAGGTCTGGTGGTTAAGGACCGAGCCAGTCAGAACCTCATCAGCTGGGCCCAGTCAGTGGGGACCGGGGTCAGTGAAGCCTCATCAGTGGGTCCTGGAGAGTGAGGCCTGGTCACTGGGGGTCTGGTCAGTGGGAGCTGTTCAGCAGGGGGTTGGGTAGGGGCCCGGTGAGTAAAGGACTGGTTAGTAAGAACATGGTTAGTTGGAAGCTGGTCAGTTGGACACAGTCAGTGGGTCCTGGTCTGAGGGGGATCTTGTCAGTTGAGCCAAGTCAATGGGGTTCTCATCAGTGGGGCCTGGTAAGTGGGGGGCCTCATCAGTTGGGGCCTGGTCATTTGGGGCCTGGTCAGTGGGGACTTGTCAGTGGGACCTGGTCAGGTTGTCCTTGTTAGAAGGAGCCTGGTCAGTGGGGGGCTAGGTAGTGAAACCTGGCCATGGGGGGGCGGGAGAGCTGGGGCCTGGTCAGTGGGACCTGGTCAGTGTGGATGTGGTTAGTGGGGCCTCATCAAGTGGGGCCTGGACAATGGAGCTTTGGTCATTGAGGTCCTGGTTTGTGGGGTCTAGTCAGTCAGGGTCTGTTCAGAAAGATCTGGTCAGTGGTGACCTAGTCACTGGGGTTCTGGAGAGTGGGGCCTATTCAGTAAAGGCCTGGGTCACTGGGGTCCTGGTTAGTGAGGCCTGGTCAGTAAGGGTCTGGGTCACTGGGGTCCTAGGTAGTGGGGCTCAGTCAGTAAAGATCTGGTCATTGAGGACCTGGCCAGTCAGAACCTTGTCAGTTAAGGACCTGGTCAGTTGGAAGCTTGTCAGTTAAGGACCTGGTCAGTTGGAAGCTTGTCAGTTGGGCCCAATCAGTGGGGGCCTGGTCAGTGTGGACATGGTCAGTTGGGCCCAGTCAGTGGGGACCTGGTCAGTGGGGATGTGGTCAGTTGGGGCCTGGTCAGTGGGGACATGGTCAGTTGGGGCCTGGTCAGTGGGGACATGGTCAATGAGGACATGATCAGTGGGGACATGGTCAGTGGTGGCCTAGTCAGTGGGGAAATGGTCAGTGGGGGCCTGGTCTGTGGGGTCCTAGTTAGTTGGTCCCAGGCAGTGGGAGTCCTGGTTAGTGGGGCCTAGTCAGTAAAAGTCTGGTCACTAATGACCTGGTCAGTCAACCTCATCATTTAAGGACCTGGCCAGTCAGAGCCTTGTCAGTTAAAGAGCTGGTCAGCTGGGCCCAGTCGGTGGGGGCCTGGTCAACGGAGGCCTTGTCAGTGGGTCCTGGATACTGAGGCCTGGTCACCAGGGTCCTGGGTAGTACGGTCTGGTCAGTGAAAGTCTCATTGATGAGGCCTAATTAGTGGGGTCCAGGCAGTGAGGGCCTCATCAGGGGGACCTGGTCAGTGGTCAGTGAGGGCTTGGTGAGTAGAGGTCTAGTCAGTGGGGCCTCATGCCTAATGTGAATCTGGTCTTCAGGGGCCTGGTCAGCAGGGACCTGGTCAGTGCAGCCCTGGCCAGTGGCTGCCTGATCACTGGACCTAATCCATGGTGTCTGGCAGGGTGGGGGAGGGGGGAAGAGGGGGTGGCTGTCAATGGGGCCTGGTCAGTGACATCCTGGTCAGGAGAGTCCTAGTCAGGGGGAGCCCAATCAGTAAGGCCTGGTCATCATCGGGGGCCTGGTCAATGAAAACTTGGTCAGCAGAGTTGGTCAGTGTGGTCTGGACGTTGGAGACTGGTCAGTGGGGGCCCAGTCAGTGAAGACCTGCTCATCAGGGCCTGGTCAGTGAGGGCCAGTGGGGACATGGTCAGTAGCGACATGGTGAGTGGGACATGATCAGCAGGTGACTAGGTCCATGTAGCCCTGATCAGCAGGGGCCTGGTCAGTTGGACCTGGTCATCGCAGGACTGGTCCTCAGGGGCCACTCTGACTTCACAAGGCTCCCCTGACAGTGCTGGTCCATCCATTGGAAGCTTTGGCATGGAATTCCAGAACAGGTACCTCCAGGGAACTGGCAGGTCTATTTCTAGAAGTGTATCTATGTAGAGGAGGAAGAGGTGTGGGAAGAAGATTCAGGTAGTGGGGCTGCAGGGACCCAGGCCCCCTCTACTATCGACTGTCCCAGGAGGTGACTCAGGAGGGGACCTGGTGCTGCCCTGAGCTGGGGCACGGCCTGGCCACACTCTGAGCCCCGGAGGTTCCTAGAGAACAACCTTCTGCCCTGGGCTCTGCAGAAGCCCCCTGCATGCCTCTGGGGGCCTTGGCCTCAGGAACAGCCTGGCTGGGCCAGGATGTGGGAGGACCAGGCGACCAGGCTCCAGTTCTAGAGGGGCCCCTGCATGGGCCACTGGAGCTGGGCCAGTGGGAGAGAGAGGGTTAGCCCATCCCCCCTTGGAGAGAGGCTCAATGCTGGGAAAAATACCCAGAGAGGCCTGGGTGCTGGGGTCCCTCACTCGACTTTGGCTATACAGGAAATGGGAATACCCAGCTTCTCCCCCAAGCCCATCAGGTGTCCACACAGGGCCAGGCTCTGCAGATCTGGGTCTCTGGAGGCCTTGGGGTCCCTCTGTGCTCTGCCCTAGACACCGAGGACACCCCTGCAGGCTGCGGATCCCAGAGCAAGGAGTGTGTGCAGCCGCCGGGCGTGTCCCCCGGGACAGGTAACTCGGGCCTTGGGGCTGGCCCGGGGCTTCCTGCCTCACCTCCTCATGCCAGAGCTGTGCGGCCTGGGGTGCAGCCATGATTTGGAGCTCGGTGGAAACAGGCTCTCACTTTCACCTGACCCCCTGCCACCTCCCACAGGGGCCTGTGTCCACAGTGGGTGAGACTGTGGAGTCTCCCTGACACGGGTCCCCCTCTGCTCTCCGGGGCCATCTACTCCATGCCAGGACTGGGCCATTCCCATGCCCGGCTGGAGTCTTGGTTCTGGCTCTGGGCCGGGGCTCCTGCCAGGGTCTTCTCCCCAAATCCTCTGGGTCAGAAACACTGATTCTCTTGTTCCACTGGCATTCTTGGAGGGGCACTCTGGAGCGAGGGGCACCTGCTCTTCCGGGCATCTGTGGATGCTCACAGGCAGGGCAGGGAGCGCGCACCGAGTGGGGAGAGAGTGTAAAAAGTGCAGCGGGCGCGGAGGGGTCTTTCCCCAGCCCCCCCCGCCTGTCTGAGCAGCGTGTCCAGTACACATGCACTCAGCACCTGCCCAGAGGACCGGGCAGATGTATTTCTAGAAGTTGCTCTAGACGAGGAGGAGGTGCGTGAGGAAGGTCCAGGTAGTGGTGCTGAAGGGGACTCGGGCCCTCTCTACTATGGACCGCCCCAGAGGGTGACTCAGGAGAGGACCTGGTACTGGAGCCTCCCTAGGCATGGCAGGTCCTAGCGCCTCCTTGTCAGTCTCCTCAGAGAGACCTGAAAGTGCCTGAGAACCACAGTGTCCTCTAGGGCCCAGGACTGGGAGAACTGCTCCTGAACCAGTTCCCACAGGCTGAACTGGGTAGGTTCACCAGGCACTCTAGGGACAGTGGGGGGCAGCCTGGAAGGAGTGGGAGCCCACACCCAGTTTCCACCATAGCTGCCTCCCACTCAGAGGTGCTGGGTCCTTTTGCAGCTGGGTCCTCGCAGCGTCCAGCTGGGCACAGGCCAGGGCCAGCGGGAGGCCTGGGTGGGGAGGTGCCCACCACACTCCTGCCTTTGATCTGAGTCTTGTCGAGGTGGGTTCCCCTGTCTGGGAGGACTCAGTGTCCTGCCCAGCACAACAGGCCTGGCCTGGCTCTCCAGACTGAAGCAGAGGATAGTGGGGACAGTGTGAGGGCACTGTCATCAGGCCAGATGGGGTCTGTCCTGGGCGCCCACCCCACGGAGCTGCCTTGAGGATGAACAGGAGGACCGTCTACCCAGTCAGCACAGAGCGGGCCCCCAGTGAGCACTCGGGGATGACCCTCCTCGAGCAACTGCCACCCACCCGGTAGCAACTGTCCCCAAGCCAGCACGGAGGGAAGAGAACAGGTCTTGCTCTCCTGAGTCTGATCATACAGCTGCGCTGAGTTGCTCCTCTGGCCTAGAAAAGTGTCCTGTGGGCAGAACCTCACACACCGCTGTGTCTCCAACTGCTGTACGACACAGAGCCGGGCGGGTACATGGGCATTTGGTAATGGTGACATTGTGGGGGTCACGGCACCTCTCACAATGGAGGGCCAAGAGACGGCCTCCTCTGCCCCCTGAACCATCGACGCGTCTGTGCACTTGACCTTGCAGGTGGATATGGTTGTGCGCACATGTCTCCTCCAGTCGGGCCTGGCTGCCCCACCCACGTGGGCCCCCAGGTCCTCAGCACTGTCACTCTGGAACCCATGCTGAGCACCAGAGCATCCACGGGTGCACCCCCAGCCTCTGCCTTCAGACAGAGGATGGGGATGCATGTCCTGGGGGATGCAGGCAGGGCAGAGGGTAAGCCCCCTCCCTCAGGGGCCCCATGTGTACAGTGCTAAATCAGCATAGCAGGGCCATGTTCAGTGCACCTCACCTCCTCCTCCCGGTAGCTCTCTAGGGTGCAGTGATTCATCCCCGCCTACAAATGGAAGAAGGAGGCTTCGAGTACAAACCCCCTGCCTGAGGGCACCCAGCAGCCAGCTGACCTGGTTCTGACTAGCTCCCCCACTAACCAGGCCCCCACTCAACAGGTCCTGTTGACTGAAACCCGACTGACCATGTTCTGCTGACCAATCCCTGCAGACCGGGTCCCCCCTGATGAGGCCCCAGTGACCAAGCCACCACTGACCAGGTCCCCAGTGGCCCATCTCCCCAGACCAAAACCCATTTTCTTGAGTTACGTGGAGCTCACTAGGGTTCAACGCTGAGCGGGGACAGGCTAAGCTTCAGAATCGGGGCACTTTGAATGTTTGCAGGTATTTCCACATCATTCTCCAAGGTGATGTAACCAGTGCGCTCTCCCACCATTAAGGGTTTCTTCTTGCCTCCAAAACTGTTGGCATTGCGGGACTTTTATCTTGGGTGATGGGTTTGAAATGTCTCGTGGTGGCCTCCCGTCCCTCATGACTGGTGAGGTTGGCTGCCCTTGTGTTTTCATCCTGTGCCACCCAGATGCCGCCACCCCCACCCCTTTGCTGTCTCTGCTTCGTAAGAAGATCTTGTTGCCTGGTCAACTCCGAGTGATCACAGGTTCAGGGGTGCCCCCAAAATGAGGTGTTTAGTGTTCGATGAATGACGTTGAGGCCAGGAGTGAGAGGAGGAAGACAGGTCATCAGGCAGATGGCCTTTGTGGACAGAAAGGGTTTCTTCCAAGTCTAGACATGACCAGAGAGAAAAAGGGGAGAACAACTGGAGTAATCTGTGGCAGAAGGAGTGAGTCTGATTTTGAAAGATGAGAATTGGACGTGAAGGAGGAGAGGAAGAATGAGCAGTTGACTGAAATATATACGTGGTGATTCCATGCATACGATCAAAACATGATCATGTGATCATGTACATTTCTCAAGCTCAAATGGAAGAAATACACATAAGTTTCCCCATTCCTCCCACAAAGCACAAAACCCTGGGCTGGACGTCGTACATAAAAACGTGGGACTGGATAGGATTCCGCCTTTAAAACGAGAAAGCTTGTGTTTACCACGTGGATGAACCTGGAAGACGTTCAGTGAAATAAGCCAGGCACAGAAAGACAAACACGGCCTGTCTCACTTGTGGAATCTAAAAAGCTGAACTCTAGGGAGCTGAGGGAGGCAGGAGGGATTAGACAGATGCTGGTCAAAGGGCGCAAGAGGAATTGTTCAACACGGTGACTCTCATGTATTCTTGAAAAATGCTGAGCAGGCTGGGCGCAGTGGCTCACACCTGTAATCCTAGCACTCTGGGAGACCCAGGCGGATCACGAGGCCAGGAGTTTGAGACCAGCCTGAGCAATACAGAGACCTCATCCCTTTTTTTTAATATATAAAAAAATTGCTGAGCAGATTTTAAGTGTTCTTCCCACACACACACACAAAAAAACCATGTATGGTCAAGGGTATGTCAAGCATGTATTAGCTTGATTTCGGTATTTTACACTGTATACCTATGTCAAAACATATTCTACGCATCATATTTACAATTTTGTCAAAAAGTGAGAAATTGGATCAAAATAGAAAATAAGACTGAGTGGTGGAGAGGAGAAAGACACGCTGGGAATTTCGGGACTCAAGGAATGACACAAAAGTGAGTTATTTGGGATTTTTTTTTCCTAGTCACAATCAGCCCAAACTTGGACCTGAAGAAGCTGAGAGCCCGTAAACGCCACCAGGCACAGGCAAAAAAGCAAAAACAAACAAAAAAAAGCCCAAACAAAATCCTGTTCTCCCTAGCCAAAGGACCAGGAGAGGGGACAGCCCAGCGAGACCCAGCACATTTAGACAATTACCGCTAACTAAGCCGGTCCTTGGCCTTGGGTTGATTTTTCTGCGACCTCGCATTGGGGCCGGGCTGGTCCTCCACCCTCTCAGGGTGCGTTTCTCAATCCAGACGCTGGGGGGGCGGTGGTACATCGCGAGGGTCATTCTTGGGACGCTGCGGAGTCTCCTCCCCTCCTAGGGACACAGAGCTTCCCGGGGCCGTGCCTGTAGGTTTTCCAGAGGTGGCCGAAAACATTCAAGACCCGGAAGGAAAAAAACTGTAAAAGCACACACTTCGATGTTTGACCACGTAAAAACAAGGCTACAAAATCAAACACTTGAAGGGAACGTCTACTTAGCTGGACACTGTGCCACGTGGATTCACCCTCGGCTCCAAATTCCCCCAACGGTGCCATCACGTTGGAAAATCATTTATGGGTTGGATCTCTCTGTTGGCAAGAATGCCTGTGCATATACAAGAAGCATATGAGTTTAATGGGACCTCAATAATTTCACAAGCAAAAAGATAACGATCCTTTCTACTCGTTTACCTATTTGTGTGTGTGTCACAGGGTCTTGCTCTGTTGCCCAGGCTGGAGTGCAGTGGCACGATCACAGCTCACTGCAGCCTCAAACTCCTAGGCTCGAGTTTGATCTCCCCACTTCAGCCTCCCCAGTAGCTGGAAGGGTGCACACCACCACACCTGGCTAATTTTTTTTTTTTTTTTTTTTTTTCTTGTAGAGTCAGGGTCTCACTATGTTGCCAGGGCTGGCCTCAAACTCCTGGGCTCAAGTGATCCTCCTGCCTCGGCCTCCCAAAGTGCTGGGATTATGGGCGTTAGTCATCACACCCACCTTCTTTTCTTTTTTTTTTTTTTTTGGACGGAGTTTCGCTCTGTCGCCCAGGCTGGAGTGCAATGGTGTGATCTTGGCTCACTGCAACCTCCACCTCCTGAGTTCAAGCTATTCTCCTGCGTCAGCCTCCCAAGTAGCTGGGACTATAGGCACCTGCCATCACACCTGGCTAGGGTTTGTATTTTTAGTAGAGACAGGGTTCCACTGTGTTAGCCAGGATGGTCTCAATCTCCTGACCTCATGATCCGCCCACCTCGGCTTCCCAAAGTGCTGGGATTACAGGTGTGAGCCACCATGCCCGGCCCTCCTTTTCTTGTTTTAAACAGGAAGAAATACATTCGATGTGAGCGCCTTTTAATGTTTGATATTAAACAGAATATTGGCTATTCTTTTTTTTTTTTGAGACAGTCTCACTCCATCACCAGGCGCCAGGCTGGAGTGCAGTGGTGCGACCTTGGCTCACTGCAACCTCCGCCGCCCGGGTTCAAGCAATTCTCCTGCCTCAGCCTCCCGAGTAGCTAGGACTACAGGCACGTGCCACCACGCCCAGCTAATTTTTTAATATCAGTATTAGAGATGCTCCACCCAGCCCTCTGCCTTCACCTGTGCTGTTCCATTTGGCCTCCATCACCCTTCCCTTCCCACATCAGCCAATTTACCTCCCATTCATCCTTCATATTTCAGCTCAGTGTTACCACCTCAAGGAAACCTTCCCTGGTCCCAAGGGACAAGATACTGTTTGTCTTCACCTGGAACATCGGAAGTGCTCAATAACGAATGAATGAATGAATGAACGAACGAACACAGGTGCCTATGCATGATAGTCTTGTCCTTGTAGGGCCTTCACATGCAACTCAAAATACATACGACCTGACTGCAAAAATGTGAATACTGGCTCACAAAGTCATCCTGCAAAATCAGGCACATTCAACAACAGCTCCTCTCCTCTTGCTGGCTCTCTGTGCCAGCCCCGGGCTGAGCCACGTCAGGGCAGCAGAGAAAGCTCAACCTGAAACTCTGCCCTTGAGAAGCTCCAGGCTGGAGTCCAGTGGCCTGGTCATGGCTCACTGTAGTCTTGAACTCCTGGGCTCAAGCAGTCCTACTGCCTCAGCCTCCTCAGTAGCTGAGGCCTAGGTCAGGCACACTGCACTCAGATAATTTTTATAGAGAGAGATTTTCCATCAACATCAATAATCTTGTTCAAAGTATTGAGTCTTGTCTCAGCTTCTACTGAACTAACAGAATTATTGTAATCCTAGCACTTTGGGAGGCCAAGGTGGATGGATTATTTGAGGTCAGGAGTTCAAGACTAGCCTGACCAACATGGTGAAACTCCACCTCTACTAAAAAAAAAAAAAAACACACACACACAGAATTAGCCAAGCATGGTGGCACATGCCTGTAATCCCAGCTACTTGAGAGACCAAGGCAAAAGAATTGCTCGAACCCAGGAGATGGAGGTTGCAGTGAGCTGAGATCATGCCACTGTACTCTAGCCGGGGCAACAAGAGGAAAACTTCATCTCAAAAAAAAAAAAAAGACTAGTGGATTCATGGCTGAAGTAATATAGTAGTTTATTTCTCACATAACAGAGTTCAGTGCCTGGCTCTACTCCTTTCAGTCACTCAGAGACCGAAGTTTCCTGTGCCTTGTTTCTCACCCATTTCCTAGACATCGTTTTTATCTTTAAGAGCAAAGCTGCTGGGCACGGTGGCTCACGCCTGTAATCCCAGCACATCAGGTGGCCAAGACAGGTGGATCACAAGGTCAGGAGATCGAGACCATCCTGGCTAACACTGTGAAACCCTGTCTCTACTAAAAATACAAAAAATTAGCCAGGCGTGGTGGCACACACCTGTGGTCCCAGCTACTCGGGAGGCTGAGGTAGGAGAATCCCTTGAACCCAGGAGGCAGAGGTTGCGGTAAGCCGAGATCGCGCCACTGCACTCCAGCCTGGGTGACAGAGTGAGACTCTGTCTAAAACAAAACAAAACAAAAAAAGAGCAAAGCTGTGAACTCTGAATTAGAAAAAATAATAATTAGCACAGAGGAGGCAAGCCTATTATCTGGGAGTACCGCCTGCTTTTCACATTCCACACTGGGTTACGCCTAGCTGCAAGACAGACCAAGAAATATGATATTGGAACTTTGGTCCCTAAATAATTGCATGAAGCAAGAATTGCATGCTGAGCTGAAACTAGAGAGAAAAGTCAACTTTAAAAATATTGAATTTTGGACCTCTCACTTCTCTTTACTGGAGCTTAGACTTTCGTCCTAACAAACTTAGTAATTGGTTCCAGAAATGGGGTACACCGATGATATTTGCTTAATAGCAAGGTTGTGAGGACACAGATATTTCAGGCTGGAAAGCTAGGTATCCTCCTTAGGCCAAGGCAAACCATTCGGTAAAACATGGTCAACCAAGTCACTAGGCTGTGATTTTGTTATTACAGAAGGGGAGAATCCATTTTTGTGGAGCGCTAGCAGTCCACATTCCATCCCCTAGCCACCAAATATATGAAAACATGCTTCTTCCCACCATAGAGTACATTTATACCCTTCCTGGAAGAAGGCAATCTAACATCCCATGTCATTGCTGCATCCAGCTCAGAGTCCAAAATCTCTGGCTATCACACAGTCTTCATCAAGCAGGTCTTACTGTTTCTCTCATCACCTGATAATTTGTAATTAAAAGTCAATTTATCTAGCCCTCTCCTCATTGAATATGCAATATTACACCAGTTCCTAGCACACAATAATGATCAAATCTTGCCAGGCAGGATTTATTTATTTTTATTTTACTTTATTTTTTTAGAGACAGGGTTTCACCACATTGACCAGGCTGGTCTTGAACTCCTGACCTCAGGTGATCCACCTGCCTTGGCCTCCCATAGTGCTGGGATTACAGGCATGAGCCACCGCGCCCAGCCAGTATTTATTTATTTTTAACTCTCTGCTTGTAGAGTAAATCCTTTGGTGAGACCCTGGTGGCTCTCTCTGGGAACTCTGTTGTCTGTTGTTCACTGTAGTCTCTGGCTTGTCTACCTGGGGTGTTCTTCCTTGTCCACTTATCTTCCATGACCATATCTAGAGTGAGTTTGGAGGGGGGATGCCCTGCTTGGGAACTCTGCAGTTATCCCAGCCTGATTCCTGTGGTGCAAAGCAGGGACTTCCTTAGGCTGACACATAGGCTGGGCTCATGGTTTCAAGACAACTCTCTAAAACACTTAGTGAGCTATTTGCTCCCAGTCAGTAACCCCATCCAAAGTTCTTCTGAAGACATCATTTTTTACATTTCTTAGTTTACCCAGGCCTCTCTACCATGATAATGGAGGCTGCCTGAGGGCATTTGAAACAAATACGGTAAGTGAAAAGCCGTATTTACTACTCACTCAGATGTGTATCAGGGGGTCAGATGACTTCTCCAACTCTTTGCAGACTTTTATCTGTGGATTCTTCCATCTCTGTTTGCATGTCTGCCAAGTTCTTTACCACTAACTCCGTGTCTTTCTTGTAATACTTTGCTAAAAGCAGCAGGAAGCAACCAACTCACAACCGTGTTCTGGCTCTTTCTAATCACTTCACCTAGAAATTCAAGCTCGGTTACCATATGAACTATCTTCCTAGTTCTCTAAGATTATAGTTTTACCAACCGCTTTGACTTGGCCTAAGGAGGATACCCAGCTTTGCAGCCTGAAATATCTGTGTCTTCACAACCCAGCCATTAATCAAATGCCATCTATTCTCACAGTTTTACCCCACTTCTGGAACCAATTACTGTGTTTGTTAGGACAAAAGTCTGAGCTTCAGTAAAAAGAAGTGAGACGTCCAAAATGCAGTATTTTAAACAGACAGAAGTTTATTTCTCTCTCTAGTTTTGGTTCAACATGCAACTCTGCTTCTTGCAACCATCCACAGATCCAAGTTTCTTTCATTTTATTTCTCCATTAATCCCTAAGGCATTTGCCCTGTCTGTAGGTTGGGTCTTAGGTAAGTCCACATACCAGCTTGCAAATAAGGTATAAAGAGAGCATACAGGAGGTAAGTCTACTGTCTTCGAGGCTTCACTCAGACGGTGCACACATAACTTATGTTCATATCGGTCTTTTAGGCTGAATGATGGTGCCATGGGCTGCACGTACACCTCTGGAGAGCCTTCCGGAATTAGAAAACCTGAAGTAACTGGAAGACCATGAAAAGCAGAAGAACGATCAGCCCCTGTGGTGCCTAACTAACTTGAGACAATCTCCTGTTGTTTCTTATTTCAGCCCCAGTGGATAAGCCACTGGACATTGTAACCAACCTTGGTCAACCTCGTGACTCCAGATCCTATGACCTCCTCCCAGCTCGCAAACCTATGATACCCTCCCAGCTTGCAAAAAAACTGCCCTAAACTGTAACTTCTGTAACTGTCCACTGCTTACCCCAAACCTATAAAACCAACTCCTATCCCTCCGCCCTTCACTGACTCTCTTTTTAGTCCGCCCGCACCAGGGTGAATAAACAACCATGTTGCTCTCACAAAGCCTGTTTAGGGGGAGGTCTCTTCATGCAGAGCGTGCATTTTAACACATATTCCATCAGCGAGAGTCACCCACATGTCCTCACTGCAAGGGAGGCTGGAGAATATGGCGTCCCTGCAAGGTCACAATTCTGTCTGCTACAGAAGATGGGAGAGAAGAATTGGCACACAGCGAGTATTCTCCAAAGCGTGATTCAGTTATTTTCTTACATATGAGAACACTGTAAGACAAAGATACTATTACCTTCAGCCTAGGGATGTTAAGAGGATTAAATGAGACAATGTGGTGCCTGTATACTGGCAAGCAAGAAGATTTGAGATGTTAAATGGATAATCATACCTTATTTAAATGTGTACGAGGTAAAGCACAACTAGGGGTTGGACGTGGTGGCTCACACCTTTGGGAGGCCAAGACAGGAGGATCACAAGGTCAGGAGGTCAAGACCAGCCTGGCCAACAAGGCAAAACCCCATCTCTACTAAAATACAAAAAATTAGCCAGGCGTGGTGGCACATGCCTGTAGTCTCAGCTACTCAGGAAGCTGTGGCAGGAGAATTGCTTAAACCCGGGAGTCGGAGATTGCAGCGAGCCGAGATCATACCACTACACTCCAGCCTGGCAATAGAGCAAGACTCTGTCTCAAACACACACACACACACACACACACACACACACCCAGTATCTCAAGCCTACACTTAGGATGAGGTTAAAGAAACTACTTGAGATTTTCTTAATTATTCAAAAAATATATCAAGGAAATAATAGTAGCGTTGGTACACAGAAGTAGCCTTAGCAGATGCCTTTGCTGTCCCCTTCCAGATTCTTTCAGCCCACCCCATAGCTCACCTGCAGATAGTTCTCATACACACCTAAGTCTTCCCACACAGAATGTTGATGGCCCCACACAAGGAAAGTTGAAGCGCCAGTGGAATGCTCAAAAGGTAACTATATTAGTCTGTTCTCATGCTGCCAAAGAACTGCCTGAGCCAGGCACAGTAGCTCACGCCTGTAAACCCAGCACTTTGAGAGGCTGAACTCGGGGGGAATCACCTGAAGTCAGGAGTTCAAGACCAGCCTGGCCAATATGATGACACCTGTCTCTACTAAAAATACAAAAATTAGCCAGGCCATGGTGGCACACACCTGTAATCCTGGCTACTCAGGAGGCTGAGGCACAAGAATCGCTTGAATCTGGGAGGCGGAGGTTTCAGTGAGCCGATCATGCCACTGCACTCCAGCCTGGGCAACAGAGTGATACCTGCCTCAAAAAAAAAAAAAAAAAAAAGAAAGGCCAGGCGTGGCGGTTCACGCCTGTAATCCCAGCACTTTGGGAGGTGTAGACAAGGTGGATCACGAGGTCAGGCATTCCAGACCAGCCTGGCCAACATGGAGAAACCCCATCTCTACTACAAATACAAAATTAGCCAGGCGTGGTGGTGGGTGCCTGTAATCCCAGTTACTCAGGGGACTGACGCAGGAGAATTGCTTGAACCCGGGAGGCAGAGGTTGCAGTGAGCCAAGATCACGCCACTGCACTCCAGCCTGGGTAACAGAGTGAGACTCCCTGTCTTCCTTCTCAAAAAAAAAAAAGAATTGGTGGGAAATTTGCTAACAGTGCCCTAACCCTTCCATAGGATGACCCTGCGGTGTCTCCTGCTCAGCTGCTCAGAAGATCCTGAGTGAAACCAAGCCCTAGTTGCCCACTCAGGAACGTATCTCCCCCTCACCATCACCTCTCCCCACTCTCGATGCTTCCTGGGACCCCCTCCCACAAATCCTCGTGTTGAGGGCTACTTTTTGGGGAAAACCCAAACTGAGACATGGACAAAAGCTGGATGGGATGTGGGAATGACTCAAGTTTGTCAAGCCTGGGATAAGGCATCTAAAACACTTCTTCAGTGCCTGGCACATAGTACGTGCTCAACAAATGTTCATTTTTACCGTTACTTTTTTTAATTTTGAGAAAACACACATAAAATTGGCCATTAAACCATTTTTAAGTTCACAGTACAGTCAGCGGCACTAAGTACATTTACATTCTTGTGCATCCACCACCATGAGTCACCTCCAGAATTCTTTGCATTTTGCGAAACTGAAATATCAATAGCACTCATAAGGTTATTGTGAAAATTAAGTGAGGGCCAGGAGCGGTGGCTCATTCCTGTAATCTCAGCACTTTGGGAGGCTGAGGCGAGTGGATTACCTGAGGTCAGGAGTTCGAGACCAGCCTGACCAACATAGTGAAACCCCATCTCTACTAAAAATACAAAAATTAGCTGAGGACGGTGGCACGTGCCTGTAATCCCAGCTAGGCGGGAGGCTGAGGCAGGAGAATCATTTGAACCCGGAAGGCAGAGGTTGTGGTGAGCCGAGATCGTGCCACTGCACTCCAGCCTGGGCGAAGAGCAAGACTCCGTCTCAAAAAAAAAAAAAAAAAAAAGAAAGAAAATTGTAAGGGTTATTGCCGAGTTTAAAAATGAGGAAACTGAGACCAGCCTAGGAAAATTAAATGCCAATTTATTAAGCTCCCAGGCGACCTTCTGTGGTCCGGGGAAGGGGGGCCAGAGAAGTTGCGCTGGCTTCCTGGAACGAGGAGTTTTTATAGCTTTGGGAGAGCAAGGAGTGGCCAGGTGTTCTAATTGGCTGCGGGGCAGTGGGATGGAGGCGGGGCAGGCTGTTATTGGTGGGTAGGTTGTGGGCGGGTTATTCTGGTGCAAGAGCCGGCCAGGGTTGCATCAGCCAGGGCTGTCCGGAGGACTGTGTGCAGAGCTAGGTGTCGAGTGCAGAGCTAGGTGCCGAGTGCAGAGGCGGGTGTCGTGTGCAGAGGCGGGTGTCGCGTGCAGAGGCGGGTGTCCAGTGCAGAGCTAGGTGCCGAGTGCAGAGGCGGGTGTCGAGTGCAAATCCTGGTGCAGAATTTCCAGGCGCGGAGAGGGATGGACGTGTCCGAGCTCCCGGCAAGGCAACCGGCCTTACAAAAATGAAGTAAGTTTATGTGTGCAAGGCACTTAGAACAGCATGGACACATTAAAGATATGTCCGTGTTCACTGTAATTATTATTAATTATCGTGTGGTCATGCCTGTTTTACAGCATTAATGGCCAAGCTCTCTAACCCACACAGTTCCCTCGGAGTGTGGCTCAGAGACTTTAGGGAGGACATGGGGCCTTTCTCTTCCTGCCTGCCTGACCACTGGCTTGCCCCTTCCCAGGTTATTCTATTTTTTTTTTTTTTTTTTTTTTATAACAGGGTCTCACTCTGTCACCCAGGCAGGAGTGCAGTGGTGCGATATCAGCTCATTGCAAACTCCACCTCCCAGGTTAAAGCAATACTCATTAGCTTCCCGAGTACCTGGGATTACAGGTCTGTGTCACCATGCCCGGCTAATTTTTTTGTATTTTTAGTAGAGACGGGATTTACCGTGTTAGCCAGGCTGGTCTCGAACTTCTAGCCTCAAGGGACTCAACCCCCTGGGCCTCTCAAAGTACCGGGATTACAGGTATGAGCCACCACATCTTTTTTTTTTTTTTTTTTGAGATGGAGTCTGGCTCTGTCACCCAGGCTGGAGTGCAGTGGCAAGATCTCAGCTCACCGCCACCTCCACCTCCTGGGTTCAGGTGATTCTCCTGCCTCAGCCTCCCAAATAGCTGGGATTACAGGTGCGTGCCACCATGCCCAGCTAATTTTTGTATTTTTAGTAGAGATGGGGTTTCTCCACGTTGGTCAGATTGGTCTCAACTCCCAACCTCAAGTGATCCACCCGCCTTGGCCTCCCAAAGTGCTGGGATTATAGGCATGAGCCACCTCGCCTGGCCTGGAACTCTTTTTTTATTAAGAGATAGGGCCTCACTCTGTTGCCCAGGCTGGAGTGCAGTGGTACCATCATGGCCCACTGCAGCCTCAAACTCCTGGGCTCAAGTGATCCTCCTGCCTCAGCCTCTGGAGTAGCTGGGACTACAGATGCATGCCACCACACCCAGCTAATTTTTAAATTTTTCATAGAGATGAGTTATTGCTCTGTTCCTCAAGCTGATCTTGAACTCCTGGGCTCAAGCAATTCTCCCATCTTTGTCTCCCAAAGTGCTTGGATTACAGATGTGAGCCACCACACCTGGCTTCAGGGTCATTTTTATTATCACCCTTGTCATCGTATTATTCAATTGGGCCCCATGAAACGAGACTCCATAGAGTGCAAGCTGAGAACGTCTTTGCTCTTTCTATCAGAACTCAGTAAACTCACACTGTTGCCTTGGTCTCTCTGCGTGTCTCAAACTGCAGGAGACACGTTGGGGGTGGTCCCCATCCTCTCTTCTGCTGTTTGATCTCTGCAGCCTCACCAGCCACCACACCACAGCCTCACCTCTGCATTCAACAGCAGACACCCTCACCTGCCCTCCGTGCCTTCCACCGGTGACTTTGGTCACCGTTCAGACCCCACAGCCACCGTTCAGACCTCCCTCAATGGCCACTTCCTCAGGGAGGCTTTTCCCTGCCTTCCACCCAAGACTAATCAGGCGCCCACATTCTGTATTCATTAACATTTTTAGGCTGGGCACTGTGGCTCACGTCTGTAATCCCAGCACTTTGGGAGGCCGAGGCGGGCAGATCACCTGAGGTTGGGAGTTCGAAACCAGCCTGACTAACATGGAGAAACCCCATCTCTACTAACAATACATAATTAGCCGGGTGTGGTGGTGCATGCCTGTGATCCCAGCTACTCTGGAGGGTGAGGCAGGAGAATCACTTGAACCCAGGAGGCGGAGGTTGCAGTGAGCCGAGATTGTGCCACTGCACTCCAGTCTAGCAACAGAGCGAGACTGTCTCAAAAAAATTAAAAAACTTAGCCCACACTCTTAGTGCCAGTTCAGATCCACTGGGATCCTACTGTTTCTCTCCCATACCAAGAACTACTTCTAGCAGCTTCATTTCTCTGCTAGAGGGAGAGTATTGCTCGAGTCCGGGAGATGGAGTTTGCAATGAGCTGAAATCACACCACTGCACTCCTGCCTGGGCCACAGAGCGAGACCCTGGAAAAAAAAAAAAAAAAAGAACTACCTGGGAAGAGGCAAGCCAGTGGTGGGGCGGGCAGGGAGAAAAGGGCCCCATGTCCTTCCCAAGGCTTCCTCCAGCTGCTGAAGTGGGTGTGGCCCATACAGGGGCAAGTCAGCAGAATCAACAGCCCCTAAGAGCAGCCTTCAATCAATGACAGCATGGAATTAATTGGTGGATAAATACGCCAGCTCCCTCGCCCCACAGCTGGGACAACTCCAAAGAGTGTGCTCTCTGCTACCTCCAGAGGCCCTCAGTGGGACTACACCCTGTTTGCCCATGGTAGTAACTGGCTTCGTAATGCACACTTAACGGCTACTTTCTATTCCCTGTTTCACTTCCCACCCTTTACTCGTGTCTCCTTGGGTTACCTCACAAATAAACTACTTGCCCTTCTATTTTTTTTTAAGAGATGGGGTCTCACTCTGATACCCAGGCTGAAGTGCAGTGGTGCGATAATAGCTCATGGCAGGCCAGGCACAGGGGCTTACGCCTGTAATCCCAATACTTTGGGAGGCCAAGGCAGAAAGATCACTTGAGCCCAGGAGTTCAAGACCAGCCTGGGCAACATAGAAAGAACCCGCCTCTACAAAAACAAAAAGGTATCTAGGCATAGTAGCACATGCCCGTAGTCCTAGCTATTCAGGAGGCTGAGGTGGGAGATCAGTTGAAGTTGGGAGATGTAGGCTGCAGTGAGCCATCATTTTGCCAGTGTACTCCAGCCTGGGTGAGAGAGAGAGAGAGAGAAAGAAGGAAAGAAAGAGAAAGAAAGAGGAAGGAAGGAAGAAGGAAGGAAGGAAAGGAAGAAAGGAAGGAAGGAAGGAGGGGGAGGGGAGGGAGAGAGGAGAGAAAAGAAAGAAAAGGAAGGAGGGAGGGAAGAAAAAGGAAGGAAGGAGGGAGGGAGGAATGAGGAAGGGAGGGAAGGAAGGAGGGAGGGAGGAAGGAGGGAGGAGGAGGGAGGGAGGAGGGAGGGAAGGAGGGAGGGAAGGGAGGAGGAAGGAAGGAGGGAAGGGAGGAAGGAGGGAAGGGAGGAAGGAGGGAGGAAGGAGGGAGGAAGGAGGAGGGAGGGAAGGAAGGAGGGAGGGAGGGAGGAAGGAGGGAGGGAAGGAAGGAAGGAGGGAGGGAGGAAGGAAGGAGGGAGGGAAGGAAGGAACGAGGGAGGGAGGAAGGAGGGAGGAAGGAAGGAAAAGCTCACTGCAGCTTCAAATTTCAGGTCCCATGTGATTGTCCTACCTCAGTCTCCTGAGGAGCTGGGGCGACAGGCACAGACCACTGTGCCCAGCTAGTTTTCGTATGTTTTGGTAGAGATAGAGTGTTGCTGTGCTGCCCAGGCCGGCCTCAAACTCCTGACCTCAAGTGATCCTTCCACCTCAGCCTCCCACAGCACTCCGACTACAGGCGTGAGGCATTTTGCCCAACCACCTTGAACTTTTGTGTCAAGGTTGGCTTCTGGAGGAACCCAGCCTGAGACAGTCATTTGCCCCTGTTGTAATTAATTCCATAATTGCAGTTATGGGTTGTCTCGCCCCACTGGGCTGAGTCATGCCCACCACAGTGTTCCAAAAACCTGCACGTGGTAGTAGATGCTTGATAAAGGACCCTGGGTCTCATGGCTGGGAAGTGGCTGGGATGCCAATGGGGTATTCTGTTCCCCATCCCTTCCTTAGAAGCCCCAGATGGAGAGGTTGTCGTGCCGGAGGGAAGCTCACTCCTGAGCTATAAATGGCAGCCTCCACCTGCCTCATGCCCCAGAATACACAGCCTGGACAGCTGGGACAGGGCCCCCCCACAGCCGGGAACTCCAAATGACCCTCCCAGCCCTGACCAGGGTTCCTGGGGTGTTCCTGGAGCACATACCAGAGGGGACATAAGTCCATTACCAAGGCTACAGAGCAGGGCACACAGAAGATGCTGATCAAGGCATACAGCTAGTCCTTATGCCATTCCTGGCCCCCTTCTCCCCCTCCTCCTCGTCACACTCTACCTCCAGGAACTCCCTTTGCAAGACACCATTCCAGGGACAAGGGTCTTCCCTACAAGGCCATGCAGCACACACAGGCATCTCCTGCGGGAGGGATCTCTTTCCGAGACCGGTGGTGTCAGGCCTGGAATTAGCCACACCACCTGTGGCGAGGCCTGTCCCAGGGTCTCTGGGGACAGCGGGGGACAGCAGGGGTGGAGAGGACATCAGGACTGACCTCTGATGACTCAGGCTGAGAGTCAAAAGAATGAGAAATGGCGGACATGGAGGTCTGGCCGTAGCAGAGCAGTGCCAGGGTAGGGCGGGGTGACTTAGGACCTCTCGCCAGCTTGACCCTAGTCAGCTGGGCCACTCATAAGCTGGGTGACTGTGGGCGAGCCACTCTGGGCCTCAGTTTCCCCATCTGTAAAATGAGGAGGGGGCTCATAACCAGAGCTCATTTCTGGAGTTTGTTGTAAAGGCGAAGGGGCCCCACTGGAGCCTCCTCACCTGGCTGGATGGCCTTGCGCAGGCTTGTCTGACGTGGAGGGCCAGCCTCAACTTCCTGTTCTGTAAAAATGGGAATAAAGGCCGGGCGCAGTGGCTCACACCTGTAATCCCAGCAATTTGGGAGGCAGAGGCAGAAGGATCACCTGAGGTCAGGTGTTCAAGACCAGCCTGGCCAACATGGTAAAACCCTGTCTCTACTAAAAAATGCAAAAATGTAGCCAGGCATGGTGACGGGCACCTGCAGTCCCAGCTACTTGGGAGGCTGAGACAGGGGGAATCACTTGAACCCGGGAAGCAGAGGTTGCAGTGAGCCGAGATCATCCACTTGCACTCCAGCCTGGGGGACAGAGCAAGATTCGATCTCAAAAAAAAAAAAAGGAGGGGGGGAATAAAAACAGCCCCTGCCTCTTAGGGCTCAAGGAGAGTGAAGTGGGATCTGTGAGTCGTGTGCTGAGCTTAGTCCATGAACGGCACTTCCTTATCCACTGTGATCGACAGCCCTCGGGATGAAATTATTCTGGTCTGCTTCTGTCACAGGAGGAAACTGAGTCTGTGTAGCATGGGGGAGGGGTGGGATAAGGGAGGAGGATGAAGAATGGAGTTGGGGGAGGGGTCTGGGCTGGGCTCTCTTAACTCAGAACACGGGGGAGAAGCCAATGTCTTTAGCACATGTAAGAGGTTCTAGAATGTTCTATTTGCTACTTTTTTGGCCCCTGCACCAAAGGGGTGATGTTCTCACCATGACAAAGAGAAGTAAGCTGTTTTAATGGACAGTGAGGCAGCTGGGAGGGGTCAGAGGGGGAGCTGGACGCTCTTGGCCTGAAACCTATAGTTCTCAGTGGTACTCACCACTGCCCAGTCTCTCCCAGGATCCAGTTTCCTCTACAGCCTTGGGCAGAAAACAAGAAGGCCTCCCTGCCTCCACTCCATCCCACACAGGAGTCTTCATGCTGGCTGGGAGCTGGGAGTCCAGGAGTCTAAGAATCTAGGAAGACTTCCTGGAGGAGGAACCATTGGATCTGGGCCTTGAAGGATGAATAGAGGTTTCTTAGTCAGAGAAGAGTGCGTGTGCGTGTGTGTGTGTGTGTGTGTGTGTGTGTTCATTTTAAGAAACACTTTCCCATCTTCTAGGGGCCAGGTACCCAGAAGGCCACAGACAAGGCCGAGACCCAGGCCTGCCCCAGAGCAGTTCACATCCCATAAATGCTGCTTGAATCATAACAGTGATAGTAACAGCTCCTGCGTGCTCAGTGTGCACTGCTAGGGCACAGCATGTGGGAGGAATTCAATGACTGAATGCATGAGCCAATAAATGAAACTTTTTCTTTAAAAAAAAAAAGTCTTTATTTTTGTTTTATTCTTTTAGCTCTGCATTCTAAGGAAGGAAAAAGCTTTCTGGAGTCAGCGAATCCTGCCAGGGACTGCTGGAAGGGAGAGGGGGAGGCAGAGACAGCAGGCCAAGGCCTGGCGGGGGAAACTGGGGTGTAAGGTCCTGTGTGGAGAGAGTTGGGGGGGGCAGAGGTTTTTTGTTTTTTTGAGATGGAGTTTCGCTCGTCGCCCAGGCTGGAGTGCAATGGCGAGATCTTAGCTTACCGCGACCTCCGCCTCCCAGGTTCAAGTGATTCTTCTGCCTCAGCCTCCCGAGTAGCCGGGATTACAGGCAGGTGCCTCCACACCAGGCTAATTTTTGTATTTTTAGTAGGGACAGGGTTTCTCCATGTTGGTCAGGCTGGTCTTGAACTCCTGACCTCAGGTAATCTGCCCACCTTGGCCTCCCAAAGTGCTGGGATTACAGGCGTGAGCCACTGCGCCCGGCCTGGGGGCAGGGTCTTAAGCGGGAAGCTGACACGCTAAAGCCATCTCCTGTTCTTTGGGACCTGGGGAAGCCATAGCTTGATTCCCAGTACAAGAGGGAGGGGAAGGAAGACATGAGATCTAAGGAGGACAGCAGGAGCCTGCCCTGGGCCCCAAGAGTTTCAGAGATGGCCCAGACCAGTTGAGTGGCCTTTTCCCCTTGTAAGCTAGATGCAGTAAAAGCCACAAGGGGGCAGGAGAGTCAGAGACAATGGAGAGAGACGCAGAGACAGTCAACAAAAGAGAGGCAGAGGCACCACAGAAAGAGGTGGAGAAATCCAGGAAGGCTCCCTGGGCATGGTGGCAGGAAATGAAGTGGAAGCCTAATCCCTGACACTAGACAGCCAGGACCCAGAGGGGAGGAGAAAGCTTGATGCTGGGCTAGAAGGCCAAGCCTGTTTTAGGAATCCAGGAAGGCTTCCTGAAGGAGGGGCCGTTGGATCTGGGCCTTGAAAGACAGACATTTCCCAGGCAGAGGAAAGGGGGCGGGGGGTGCTCGTTTTACTTAACAAGCACTTTCCCATCTTCTGGGGACCAGGTACTTCGGAGCCACAGACAAGCCCAAGGCAGAAAGACAGGAGCCCCCCGACATCACAGCCCCGAGACTCTGCACCCACCCACAAGCCTTCTTCATTCCTCCCAAGGACGAACAGGGAAACTGAGGCTGCCCAGAGCGGCCCCCCACCCCAGGTCCTGCCCATGCAGCTTCTCCTGGGCCTGTGCTGTGCCCACACGCCCACGCGGGACCTGTGTCACCAGGTTAAAAATGGAAACAGCTAGGACCTTTTTTTTCCTTCCTTTAAGAAAATCCCACGTCCAAATAAGGCGAGGACTGCGGGGGAGCACGGTGAGCTGGCCAAGTCCTCCTGAGCAAGCGAGTGGCGGCTGGCCCGGCCGGCCTGGGCTTGGTCCTCCTCCAAGACTCGCCCGGCAGGAGGGCGGGTGCGCCCGGGGAGGCTATAAGCGCTTCTCCTCCGCCCTGCCAGGCTCACTCGCCCCGCAGCCGCAGCCCCCGCAGAGCCCGCCGCGCGCCCCACGCCAGCACCCAGCCATGGAGGCCATCAAGAAGAAAATGCAGATGCTGAAATTGGACAAGGAGAATGCCATCGACCGAGCAGAGCAGGCCGAGGCGGATAAGAAAGCCGCCGAGGACAAGTGCAAGCAGGTGAGCCTCCCCTCCGCTGGGCCGCGCCGGGCTGCAGGGCGTCCTCTCTGTGCGGAAGGCCGGGCTCCGGGGCCCCGGCGGGGGAGGACAGGGGGCTGATGCTTTGGGCGAGGAAGAGCGAGGGGACCATGACCTTCCTTGGATGGGGCCCTGGGCTGGAAGGGGGGTGACGATCGGAGCCACCCCCAGCAGGGCCAGTGCGAACAAACTGAGTCTGACAGAGGTGGTGGAGGCGGGAGAGGGTGAGAACGTTTGTGAGGGAAGGAGACGCCTCGTTTGCGCTGGGAGGTTGTGTACTAGATAGGGCAGTTGAGGTCACGCTGTGTGTGTACAGGTTTGTGTGTATTTGTGTGTGTTTGGGCGTGTGTGTGTGTATAGGGTGTGGTTGTGTGTACAGGGGTGTGTGTGTGTGTGTGTGTTTGAGACAGAGTCTTGCTCTGTCACCAGGCTGGAGTGCAAGTTGGAGTGACCAGATCACAGGTCACTGCAACTTCCGCCTCCCAGTTTCAAGTGATTCTCCTGCCTCAGCCTCCTGAGTAGCTGGGACTATAGGCACGCACCACCACACCTGGCTAATTTTGTATTTTTAGTAGAGACGGGGTTTCACCATGTTGGCCAGGCTGGTCTCGAACTCCTGACCTCAGGTGATCTGCCCGTGCTTCCCCAAGTGCTGGGATTACGGGCGTGAGCCACAGCGCCCGGCCATTTCTGTGTGTTTGAGCAAGTCTCTGTGTGTGTATCTGTGTATGTGAGCATTTCTGTTTCTGCATGTTTGAGCATGCATATACGTATTTGTGTGTATTGCGGCAATTCTCTGTCTCTGAGTGTATCTGTGTTTAAGCATTTCTGCGTGTGTCTGTGTGTATTTGAACAATTCTCTGTGTATCTGTATGTGAGTGTATCTGTGTGTGTACATGAGTTGTGTATGCCTGTGGTACGTGTCTATCCGTACATGTGCATATGTTTCAACTGAGGAGCATGTGGAGGGGTGAAGGTGACTGTGAGAACGAGTGAGTATGAGGAGGGCTGTGAGAGTGCAGGACGCTGCCCACGGTGCAGGGAAGGTGTGAAAGAGTGTGGATGTGTTTGTGAGTCTGTGTGTGTAGGTGGTAGGGGGCCATGAGGGTGGCGGGAGAGGCTGGCTGTGTGTGTGCTTGTGCAAACAGTGGCATGACGGTGACTGAAGGTACGTGTTGACATGGCTGTGTTTGCACTGGCATATGTATATCCGGGTGATGGGTTTCTACTGGCATGCGTGTGTGGGTGTGCACACGTTTGGATGTGTGTTTCTGTTGGGTTGCGTTGTGTGTGTGTGTTGGTGACTGTGTTTCTGTTGGGGTGTGTGTGCATGTTTAGATGAGTGTGTGTTCTTCTTGGAGTGGATGTGTGTGGACGTGTGTTTCAATCGGTGTGTGTATGAGTGTGTGTTTCTGTTGGTGTGTGTATGTGTACAGATGAGTGTGTGTTTCTGTGGGGGGTGTGTGTATGAGTGTGTGTTCTATTGGTGTGTATGTGTGTGGATGAGTGTGTTTCTGTTGGTGTGTGTGTGTGTTTCTGTTGGGGTGTGTGTTCCGTTGGTGAGTGTGTGAATGGATGAGTGTATGTTTCTGTTGGGGTGTGTGTGAGCATGTGTTTTTGTTGGTGTGTGTACATGAGTGTGTGTTTCTGGGGGGGGTGTGTGAGTGTGTTTCTATTGGTGTGTATGTGTGTGGATGAGCGTTTCTGTTGGTGTGTGTGAGCGTGTGTGGATGAGTATGTTTCTGCTGGTGTGTGTGGATGAGTGTGTTTCTGTTGGTGTGTGTGTGGATGAGTGTGTGTTCCTATTGGTGCGTGTGTGGAGTGTTTTTATTAGTGTGTGTGGATGAGTGTGTGTTTCTATTGGTGCATGTGTGGATGAGTGTGTGTTTCTGTTGGGGTGTGTATGTGTGTGGATGAATGTGTGTTTCTATTGGTGCATGTGTGGATGAGTGTGTTTCTGTCAGGGTGAGTGTGTGTCAGTGACTGTGTTTCTGCTGGCGTGTGCGTGTGCTTGTGGATGTGAGGGTGGCTGTGCAGACCTGTGTGTACACGTAGGTGACACTGTGCCCCTGGATCAGGAAGCCTCCACTGTAACGGGACCCCGAGGTCTCATGGGCAGCTGCCCGGGAGAGGAGAGTGGCCAGGCGTGTGAGTGTGTGGTGGGGTCCCAGGGCTGAGACCTGCTGCAGGGCTGATTGGGTGGGGTCTGGGGACCAGGATGGGAGCAGAGTTGAGAGTGCGCCTGAGAATCTCAATGTGTATGTGGGGGTGTCCCTGCTGCAAGCCTGGAGGCCGGGGGAGGTGGGCGGCCCATGGCAGACAGAGGACAGGGAGGCCATTTCCCATCTCCTGGCAGCCAAGAGCCCACACAGACCCAGAACTTTGGAACCTAGAGTCCCGGGAACACTAGCAACGAGGGTCCCAAGGCCGTGGCCATGGCTTGGGGCAGAGCAAACGGGGACAGTGGGTGGGAGGAAGGAAGGGAGGAGTCCCCTCCCACAGAGCCACGTTCCCCACAAGGCTTATCCACCCGGAGGTCAACTGCCAAGCCCTGGGGGAGCGTCCAGGTCTCAGATAAAGCCCTGGGAGGTGCCTAGGACCGTGGCACCCAGTGTCCAGCCCCGCCCAGGCCAGGAGCCAGGCCAGCCGGCAGCTAAAGGCAAAAGCTCCGAGCTCAGACTGGCCATGTTCGAGTTATGGCTCAGTCACTGGGTGCCCCAGGGCAAACGCCCCGGCCTCTCTGTGGACGGCTACATGAGTGAGATGTGGAAATGACTGTAGGGCCTCCCTCACCGCCCCATGACAGGATTAGAGGTGACTGTACAGATGGCACCCTTGGCCCAGGGCCTGGGGCAGAGTAAGCGCTCAATAAATGTGGGTTGATTTCCTGCCCCACCCTACTTCCCCTTTGGGCCTCCCCAGCCTCCAGTGCCCCAGGGCTGCCCTAAGAGTCTGTGTCACATTTGCACAGGCCAAGCCCCACCCCAGTGTTCCCTGCCACAAGCTCCCTCCGCCTTCTGTATGACCCTCCCTGGCAAACACAGACATCCATCCTGTGCTGGGCCAGCTTCTATCCATCATTTAGCCCTCACCATGAGGGACTTAGCCAGAGATTCAGAGAGAAACAAGTTTATGGCTCTAATTCTTACTAAGGTGTGAGTGGCTGATACAGCTTCATCTCCCAAGGCAGCCACAAGTTCAAAAGGGAGGGAGCCTCAAAGCCTCCAGCCAGCTGTGTGGCCAAGGAGGTGAGGACAGGTTCTTTTCATTATACCTTTTTTGTCCCACAAAGATGGCCGCTGGAGTAGACGTGGACTCAGAGCAAGTCTCCATAGACTAGCACATACTTTGTGTACGTCAGTCTTCTTTTACTTATTTTTATTTTTTAGAGATGGGCTCTCACTCTGCTGCCCAGGCTGGGTGCAGTGGTGCAATCCCAGCTCACTGCAGCCTCGAACTCCCAGGCTCAATCAATCCTCCCACCTCAGCCTCCCCAGTAGCTGGGACTATAGGCAAGCACCCCCACCCCCAGCTAGTTATTTTAATTTTTGTAGAGGCAGGGTCTCACTATGTTGCCCAGGCTGGTCTCGAACTCCTGGGTTCAAGTGATCCTCCCACCTCAACCTCCCAAAGTGGTGGGATCACAGGCATGAGCCACGGAGCCTGGTCTTTGTGACCCTCCTAGCTTCATGACTGAGGACACGTTCCTGTGCGTCTCTGAGCCCTCAGTGTCCCCATCTGTGAAACGGGGACAAATGATGCCTTCTGCCGTTCAGGTGTGGAACCCAAGATCCCAGAATTCCCAGGCGGAAGCCAGAGCCCCACGGGGGCCGATGGCCAGTCCTGCCGGGGAATAGAGGCACTTAGAGTGCCTGACGCTGCAGGAGGCCAGAGAGAGCGGCTCTTGGACCAGCCTGACCCTGGGGGACTGGGCAGCCAAGCGTTGTTGATTTCTGGCCCTGCCTACCCAGTGTGGGAACAGGACAAAGAGACCCAGCGCGGCCCGCTTCCTGCCTACTCCCCCTCCCCCTCCCAGGGCAGCAACATCCTCCACCACTGGCCTTTGATCCCACATCCTGCCTCAGCCCCCTCCCAAGGTCCCATTTGCAGGGACTAAGGTAATCATATTACAGGCAGGGAAACTGAGGCCTGCAGAGGGAGAATGACTGGTTACAGCAAGGCTCTGTAGACTAGCGTGTGCCTGGCATATGGAATTTGGGTAGATGGGAAAGAAACCTGGTGCATGTCAGGTTTTTAAATTTTTTTATTTAATTTTTACAGATGGGGTCTCACTCTGTTGCCCAGGCTGGAGTACAGTAGTATAATCATAGCTCACTGCAGCCTCGAACTCCCATGCTCAAACGGTCCTCCCACCTCAGCCTCCCCAGTAGCCAAGACTATAGGCGTGCCCGTCCACACCCAGCTAGTGACTTTATCTTTTGTAAAGGCAGGGTCTCACTATGTCGCCCATTCTGGTCTTAAACTCCTGGGCTCAAGTGATTCTCCCATCTTACCTTCCCAAAGTGCTGGGATCACAGGCATGAGCTACAGAGTCTGATCTAATCTTTTTTTTTTTTTTTTTTTTTGAGACAGAGTCTCACTCTACCCCCAGGTTGGAGTGCAGTGGCACCATCTCAGCTCACTGCAACCTCCATCTCCTGGGTTCAAGCAATTCTCCTGCCTCAGCCTCCTGAGTAGCTGGGATTTCAGGTGCGCACCACGACACCCGGCTAATTTTTTGTATTTCTAGTAGAGATGGGGTTTCACAATGTTGGTCAGGCTGATCCTGAACTCCTGACCTCGTGATCCGCCCACCTCGGCACCCCAAAGTGCTGGGATTACAGCGTGAGCCACCACACCCAGCGAGGTCTCACCTATTTTTATACCCTCTGAAGGGTTTGGGGTTGTCACTGATTCATCCCAAACACTTTTTTAAAAATTATACTTTAGGTTCTGGGGTACAGGTGCAGAACGTGCAGGTTTGTTACCTAGGTACACACGCGCCATGGTGGTTTGCTGCATTTATCACCCTGTTATCTGCAGTAGGCATTTCCCTCCCCTATCCCCCCATCCCCTGCTATCCCTCCCCCTATCCCCCACCCCTGCTATCCCTCCCCCTGGCCCCCACCCCCTGCTATCCCTCCCCTGGCCCCCCATCCCCCAACAAGCCCTGGTGTGTGATGTTCCCCTCCCCGTGTCCATGTGTTCTCATTGTTCAACACCCACTTATGAGTGAGAACACGCAGTGTCATCCCAAACACTTCTTACAGTGTTCTCATAGTGGCCTCAGTCCCAGACCTGACCCCCAAGGAACCCCAGGCTAAGGGCGACAGTCAGACTATGAATACCTCCAGCTCAGAGGTCAGGTGTGGGCTAAAGGGAGGGGACAGAGGCTGGGAGAGTCATAGGGGTGGTGAAAGCTCTGCTCAGGGCAGCAGAGCAGGCCACCAGGGTGGGGGAGCCTTGGCACTGGGCATGGAGGGACAGTAGAAGCCCTCCTAGTGAAAAGCAGAAAGTCATTCTTAGCAGTGGGTCCAGCATGGTCTAGAAGTCAAGCAAACCGGCTTTGGAATCAGACTAACAAAGATTCAAAGCCCCCATCTGTGTGGTGTCAGGCAAGTCCATTCCCCTTTCAGAGACTCTATTTGCCCTTCCGTAGTATGGGACCTCCCAGAGACAATATTTGTAACATGCCCTGACCGGGCACAGTGGCTCAAACCTGTAATCCCAGCATTTTGCGGGGCTGAGGTGGGGCGATCACCTGAGGTTAGGAGTTCGAGACCAGCCTGGCGAAACCGCGTCTCTACAAAAAATACAAAAATGAGTCAGGTGTGGTGGTGAGAGCCTGTAATCCCAGCTACCAGGGAGGTTGAGGCAGGAGAGTCACTCGAACCTGAGAGGCGGAAGTTGCACTGAGCCAAGATCGTGCCACTACACTCCGGCCTGGGCAACAGAGCTAGACTCCACCTCAAAAATAAATATATATATTTGTAACACACCCAACACATTCTAAATGCCGGATAGCCCCCTGCCGCCTTTATCCCTGTCCTCACCTGTTCTTGCCCAGAACATTCCCCCAAAAAAGTAGTCAAAACCCCAAACCAAACAAACAAAAAATCTCCCAACCAGCCAGGGGGAGTGGCTCATGCCTGTTGTCCCAGCTACTCAGGAGGCTGAAGTGGGAGGATCCCCTTGAGACCAGGAGCCAAGATCAGCCTGGATAACACTGCGAGATCCTATCTCAGCAAAAACAAAAACAGAACACCCAAACCATCTTCATATCCTGATGAGCCCAGTGCTGTCAGATGTGCTCTTCCTCTTCCTACATGTTAGGAGAGCCCTGTGCTCGGCACACAGTTGGCACTCAGTAAATGCTGTGACCCACAGATCTGGAAGGAAGTCAGGTGGATGCTATAAGTCAGCGTTGACCTATGAAACTGGCCCATTTTCTCAGTCAAGGCAGAAGTTCAAAAGCAGCTGCCGGAACACTCAGAGACCAGCATGTTAAGGCTTCTGTTCTGCAGATGAAGGAACTGAGGCCAGAAAGGGGACGGGGGTCACAGAGCTTGGATGCAGGATCCCCTCCTGCAGGTCAAGGTCAGGTTCTATAGACTCTGACTTTGCCCTGATCTGCAGGCAGCCCTGGGTTGGGCTTGGGATGTTCCTGGGGACTTTCGGACAGAATAGCCCTCCCTGCTCTCTGCAGCTCCTCAGCTAGAGACCTTTGCAGGTCACCTCAGTGACTTCAGCTGAACCCCAGCTGCCAGCCTCCACCCCATCCCCCAGCAGCCCCCCAAGAGGGGAAGCCTGGATGATACTGCCTTTTACTTTTTCTTTTTTTTTTTTTTGAGATGGAGTCTCGCTCTGTCGCCCAGGCTGGAGTGCAGTGGCGCAATCTCGGCTCACTGCAACCTCTGCCTCCCAGGTTCAAGCAATTCTCCTGCCTCAGCCTCCTGAGTAGCTGGGACTATAGGCGCCCGACACCATGCCCAGCTAATTTTTGTATTGTTAGTAGAGACAGGGTTTCACCATATTGGCCAGGCTGCAATACCGCCTTTTAAGAGTTCACACTTTCCAGCTACTTGGGAGGCTGTGGCAGGAGGATCACTTGAATCCAGGAGGTTGAGGCTGCAGTGAGCTATGATCACACCACTGGACTCCAACCTGGGAGACAGAGCAAGACCATGGCTAAAAAAAAAAAAAAAAAAGCCAAAAAATGCACACACACGGCTGGGTGCAGCAGCTCACGCCTGTAATCCCAGCACTTTGGGAAGCCGAGGTGGGTGGATCACGAGGTCAGGAGTTCAAGACCAGCCTGGTCAACATGGTGAAACCCCGTCTCTACTAAAAATACAAAAATCCTGGCGCACGCCTGTAATCCCAGCTACTCGGGAGACTGAGGCAGAGAACTGCATGAACCCGTGAGGCGAAGGTTGCAGTGGGCTGAGATCTCGCCACTGCACTCCAGCCTGGGCGACAGAGCCAGACTCCGTCTCAAAAATAAAATATTAATAATAATGTACATACACACTCACACAGACACACACACACAGGGCACCTGGTACGTTTTGCACATCCTCTCGGGGTGAGCCTGTAACCCGGAGAGGATTCAGAGCTGGAGCCACTTTTTTTTTTTCCTCCTCTGCCCTCACCTCCACAACAGCTTTTTAAACATACCGTCTTCAGGAAGAAGAGAAGAGAAGCAAGTCAGAGAGGGAGGAAGGAAAGCTGGCCTGGTGTGAGGAACAAGAGCAAGGGTTTCCTCTTTGTCAGCTCAGGCAGTTATAACAAACACCACAGACTGGTGGATTCAATACTAGACGTTTATTGCTTACAGTATGGAGGCTAGATGTCCAAGACCGAGGTGCCAGCAGATTCCGTGTCCGGGGGGGCTCTCTAGCTAGCTAGCAGACGGCCACCTTCTTGCTGTGTCCTCCCATGGGAAGAGGAAAACCAAGCTCTGGGTCTCTTCTCATGAGGGCTCTAGTCCCATCATGGGGGGGTCAACCCTCAAGACCTCACCTAAACCTCATCATCTTCCAAAGGCCCCCATCACCAATTACCATCGCATGGAGACAAGGGCTTCAACATATGAATTGGAGAGGGGGCAGAAGCAAGCATTCGGTTCATAATAGGCTTATCTTCCGAAGACCTGGGCTCAAACCCTGTGCTGTGTGACCTGGGGAAAGTCATTCCACCTCTCTGAGCCTCCTGCTGTGGGGAGGAAGCAGGAGAATGAAGCTTGGCTCGGTGGGGGCTGCCTGCCCACCCTGGAGCAGGAACAAGATAAGTGTCAAACGATCTGAGGCAAAAGACAGATCCAAGCCTGGTGTGGTGACTCACACCTGTAATCCCAACTATTTGGGAGGCTAAGGCAGGCAGATCACTTGAGGTCAGGAGATCAAGACCAGCCTAGCCAATATGGCGAAACCCCATCTCTACTGAAAATATAAAAATTAGCTGGGCGTGCTGGTGTGTGCCTGTAATCCCAGCTACCTGGGAGGTTGAGGCAGGAGAATCACTTGAATCCAGGAGGCAGAGGTTGGAGTGAGCTGAGATCATGCCACTGCACTCCAGCCTGGGCGACAGAGCGAGACTTTCAAAAAAAAAAAAAATTCAGACCCAGGCATGAACTGGATATGATCACCCTAATCCAGAGTTGGGGGCCCAGGGAGGGAGTTAGAGCCTGGAGGTGACAGGAAAGGCTTCTTGAGCCGGCTCTGATAGGTGTGGCAGGGGGGGTGACAAAGATAAGAGAGGTGATGGGGGCGGTGGTTTGTGTCCCATAGACCTGAGCTTCTCAAACTGGGAGTGGTGGGAGGATAGGGGCAGAGTCTTGGGATAAACAGAGGACTGAAAATTTAGGGAAAGTAGGGGACATTTTATTAAAATGAACATGGCCTATATGCAAAAAATTTAAAGACTTAACCTGAGCCTTCAAAGAAAGTGATCCTGTAGCGGTGTCTCTTCTAGCCAAGCCTCCAAAGCCCGGAAATGAGGCACCAGATGTGAGCCCTTCAGCCCTTCAGAGTATTTTGGTGAGACAGTCTGAAAACCACTGCCTTGGACCATAGGGAGCCATAGCAGGTTCTAGGCAGAGAGGGGGCAGATGTATTTGTTAGAAAGTTTCTCTGGCTGCCCGTGTTGAGGTCAGAACAAAAGGGAGAAAGGCTGGGGACAGGGATGTCGGGGGGATCCAGGCGTGGACAATGAGACTGCTTAATCCCAGATCATGGTGAGGCTGCACCCCTAAAACCGGAATGTGTGTATTTCTGGAAAACGTGTGGCGTCTTCCAGTTTCCCAAAAGCTGTCATCGATTTCCCTAGAGTCCTGGGGGACCCCAATAAGGCTAAAACAGCTGGTCCTCAGGACGAGGGAAGGACGATGTTACAATCCTACTATCAGGTAACCATGGATGGCGTGGTGCATGCTATGGTAACCCCTGTTTTACAGATGAGGAAACTGAGGCCCTGAGAGAGACAGGGCGCTTGTGAATATGGGTGGGCACCCCTGAACCTCGGGGACGTGCCCCCAGCCCCCAGGCTGACCCGTCCCCCGCTCTGTCGTCCCCAGGTGGAGGAGGAGCTCACGCACCTCCAAAAGAAACTAAAAGGGACCGAGGACGAGCTGGACAAATATTCCGAGAACCTGAAGGACGCGCAGGAGAAGCTGGAGCTCACGGAGAAGAAAGCCTCCGACGTACGAGCGTAGGGATGCGGGAGCCTGCGGCGGGGCCGGGCGGGCCGGTGGGCGGGGAGCGCCGCAGGAGGAGGAGGAGGAAGAGGAGGAGGAGGAGGCGGCGCCTCCCGGCGCTTTCTCCAAATAAGTCCCGAAAAGGGGCACTTTCCAGCAGCTGTGGCCAGCGGTGCCGACGTCAGGCCCTCCCCCAGCGGTGCTGACGTCGGCGGCCCGGCCGGGTGACCTCATCGCCCCGACGGCGGCCGGCCCGGGGGGCGGGGGAGAGGCGGGGGCGGCCCCCGCGCAGGCAAAGGCTGGGGGGCCGGGGCGCGGCCGTGCAGCTCTCGCCGGAGCCAAGCCCAGCCGAGCGCCCGCTGCTGCCCGTGCGCCTCTGCGCCTCCGCGCCATGGCCGGCCTCAACTCCCTGGAGGCGGTGAAACGCAAGATCCAGGCCCTGCAACAGCAGGCGGACGAGGCGGAAGACCGCGCGCAGGGCCTGCAGCGGGAGCTGGACGGCGAGCGCGAGCGGCGCGAGAAAGTGAGCTCCCCTGCCCCGGCCCCGCGCCCGCAGCCTCCTCCCCCGCGCGCCCTCCTTTCCTCCCTGCTGCCCGCGCGCCCTCGCGCAGTCCTCGGGCCCGGATCGCGGACCCGCTTCCCCGCGCCCGGGACCCCTTTCTTCCGCCGCCGTCCTCCCTCCTGGGCCTGGGACTAGGGAGGGGGCGCCGCATCCCTGTCGGGCGGGGCCGGCCGCGCGGGAAATGGGGGGATGGGACCGAGGAGGTGCGCTATCCCCGGGTTGAGAGGTGGAGCGGCGGGAGGGGGTGCACCGTGCAGGCTCCGGCTCGGGGCTGGCGCCGGGGTCCCGGGCGGAGTGAAACCCGCGGCCGGACTTGAGGGCGGGGAGTGAGGATGGAAACGTGGAGCTTCTATTGTCTGGGCTTTGACCTGCCGACCGGTATTTCGGTGGCGGTCCGGGGATCTGGGGAGGGGGTCGCACTTTCTCGCCTCTGTCGCGGCTTCCCAGCTCCTGCCTGGACTTCCCCGACCGTTCCCAGGGGGCGCGGCGGCGACGTGTCTGCTCCAGGCGGGGGTGGGGGGGTGGCGGAAGTTCAACCCCGAGCCGCCCGCCTTTCTCTCTTCAGCTGATTCCTGCGGGAACCTGGGCGGCGGGACCTTGCCTTCCTCCAGAAGGCCCCGGGAACGCTACCGCGGGGCCCTGGACCCACGATCGTTTGAGCGCCTGCAGTGCGCCTCCGCCAGGAGTCGCGGGGCCCGAGACAGACAATGGGTCTCAAAAAGGAGGGGAGTTTCACCACCTCCTCAGCATCATCCCCTGGCTATCCCTCAGGACAGATGGTGGCACCGCCAGGGGCTGGGGACAGATCTGGATTCTGGTCCCATCTCATGCCACCTACCAGCTGCATGACTTGGTATTTACAATCTAGGACCTGTTCCCCCATCTGTGAGTAGGATTGATTAGAATGCCGACCCCTCAGAGTAGCAGGGAGGGTCCCAGGAGTAAAATCTCAGGCGTGGAGCCTGGCGCTGTGTAATTGCTCAATTGTGTTTGTTTTTTGTTTTTATTTTTGAGACAGAGTCTCGCTCTGTCGCCCAGGCTGGAGTGCAGTGGTGCGATCTCAGCCCACTGCAACCTCCACCTCCCGGGTTCAAGCGATTCTCCTGCCTCATCCTCCCGAGTAGCTGGGATCACAGGCGCGCGCCACCACGCCTGGCTAATTTTTTTGTATTTTTGTATGTATATATATTTTTTAGAGACAGGGTTTCACCATGTTGGCCAGGCTGGTCTCAAGCTTCTGACCTCAGGTGATCTGCCCGCCTCGGCCTCTCAAAGTGCTGGGATTACAGGTGTGAGCCACCGCGCCCGGCATTTTTTTGTATTTTTAGTAGAGACGGGGTTTCACCATGTTGTCCAGGCTGGTCTCGAACTGCTGGCCTCAAGTGATCCATCCACTTCGGCCTCCCAAAGTGCGGGGATTACAAACCTGAGCTACCGCGCCCGGCCTCAATTGTGTTTTGTGTGCCTTCCCTCTGCCCTGGGAAGAGCTCACAGACAAATGGAGACAGAGGAACTGACTCACTGATGAAGTGAGATTTGCATTCCACGGGTTTTCTGTGCAGTTACGGGAGGCTCCAAAATGGAGGTTGAGCAGGGTTTTATAGAATAAGTAAGTTTACTGGGACGAGAGAAGTGCGTGTGCACAGACTCAGAGGCAAGAAAGTTGTATGGTGTGGGGCGGGGGAGGCAGTGCGGGTAGAGGTTGAAGCCCAAGAGCTCTGAAAGCTAAGTAAGTGTTAAGGCTCAGGTGGGGACCCTAGAGGGGCAGTAGGTGCCTGGCCAGATGGAATTGGTGGTGTGAATTGCCAGGTCTGGGAAGGGTCCAGATGGGGGCCGCAATCTGGGCCCTGGTTGAAGCGTTTAATCCTGTAAGGATTGCTTTGGCCTGAAGAGTCTTTAGAAACCCGGTGTAAGCCTCAATCGGTAGCCGGTCTGGCCTCTTTCTCACACTTAACCGACACAGCTCTCCCTCTGATCTCATCCCAAGTCATCTCGCTGGAGGACAATTAACTCAGCTTCAAAATGGCCCTCAGCCGCAAGCCAAGACTTAGGAGTGGGACCGTCTAGTGGGGGAGGGAAGATGTTTTTTGGAAAGTCGAAGACTTTCAAAAGTTTAAAAAGTTCTTGAAAAAGCAAAGGATGCTTCTCTGTGTCTGGGGAGAGGGAAAAACCTCTCCCAGGGCAAAGGAACTAAGAACAGGGGGTGGGTTAAAAAAAAAAAAAAAAACCTCTCACTCTTGTAAAATAAGCCAGGAGCCGGCATGTGGTAGACTTCTGGGCCTGTTTCCCGACAGCTGGTTTCGTTTAGATTTTTGTGTGATTAACTGACATCTTCCTGTTCCTTTGCCACATGTATCTAGCAAGCCTCTTTTACCTTATAAGGGAAATCCTTTGTAGCCTGTGGAAGGCTTTGATTGCAGGAAGGGGCGGAACCCAAAATGACTGGCAGTGACTAGCAGTTTTTCAAAAATACATATATATGTATGTGTGTATAGATATGTGCGTATCTCTCAGCTCCAGACAGTTGAAAATCTGCCAAAAGCACTGGCTGCTGGGATTCAGAGTTTCCCACGTAAGGGCTACTCACTTCTTAAAAGACAGCTCATGAATCAAGCACCTCTGTTTGATCTTTCAAATCAATTCCTTGACTGCTAATAGGTATGCGGTTTTCGTTTTCGATTGTTTGTTTTTGGCGGGTGATGAAAATGTCCTGGAATTGGATAATGGTGTTGGTGGCATTTTTTTTGCAACGTCAGTTCCTGCCCCAGTTACTGAAGGTGGTAGGAGGAGTTAAGATCTATGCAATTAAAAAGAATGAAAGGCAGCCATTCATGGAAAGGCCTGAGTGACGTTTCTTAAGACAGTTTCATCAGTGGGTTCTCTGCATTGGTGTTTCAGAGGACGCTGCAATCAGAAACACCTGTGGGAGTGCCCGTCTGCTTCTAGGAATCTGGGGCTGAGAAGCCTTCCTGACTCGTGTTTTTCAGCCACGTTAACCTCGTTCTTTTTTTTCATATGAACTTAGAGGGCAAGAGAGGGAGTGGTTTCCTAATAATTTTTTCTTTTTTTGTTTTTTTGACACGGAGTCTCTTCTGTCACCCAGGCTGGAGTGCAGTGGTGCGGTCTTAGCTCTCTGCAAGCCCCGCCTCCCAGGTTCAAGCCATTCTCCTGCCTCAGCTTCCACGTAGCTGGGACTACAGGCGCACCATGACCCCCGGCTAGTTTTTGTATTTTTAGTAGAGACGCGGTTTCACTATGTTGGCCAGGCTGGTCTTGAACTTCTGACTTGGTCATCCACCCAGCTCCACCTCCCAGAGTGCTGGGATTACAGGCGTGAGCCACCGTGCCTGGCCTTTTTTTTTTTTTTTGAGACAGAGTCTCACTCTGTCGTCCAGGCTAAAAGCAGTGGCACAATCTCAGCTCACTGCAACCTCCGCCTCCTGGATTCAAGCGATTATTCTACCTCAGCCTCCCAAGTAGCTGGGATTACAGGCGCCACCACCACGTCCAACTAATTTTTTGTTTTTTTTATTAGAGACGAGATCTCACCATGTTGGCCGGGCTGGTCTCAAACTCCTGACCTCATGTATGCCCTCGGCCTCCCAAAGTGGTAGGATTACAGGTGTGAGACACCACGCCCGGCCTTCCTAATAATTTTGATAGCCTTCCCCAGTTCAGGGGTTCTTCATTTTGCCCTGATAGGAAAAGCTAGTGTGGCTTCCTTTTCCCTCGATTGAGGCCTGTTTGACCTATTCTCAATATTCCTTCCGAAGAGTGGGCATCGCTGGAAAACTTGCCTGGCCTCGAAGCCCTGGCAGGACCTAGGGGCAGGTTCTGACAAGGAAGAGCCCTGGATGGGTCTTAAGAGGCCATTTATATCTTACCAACTGAGTCACTGAACAAAACCACTTCCCCCAGTGGGGCCTCTCAGTTTCTTCACCTGTAAAATGGGTGTGATGTGGGAGGATGAAATCGCGGGTAAAGTAAAACCATGGCAGGAAGAGATGTGCTTCTCTGGCATGTCCCACCTGCTGGGGGTGAGCAGCGCCACATCCTGGAGTTACAGCCTCAGTGCAGTCCTGTAACTAACCAGGCTTTGGGATGGAGAGGGCCAGGACAGTGAAGCAACCTTCCCAACACCACGTGGCTATGAAAATAACAAAGCAGCGGGGCGTGGTGACTATGCCTGTAATCCCAGCACTTTGGGAGGCCAAGGCAGGTGGATCATCTGAGGTCAGGAGTCCGAGACCATCCTGGTCAACATGGTGAAACCTCGTCTCTACTAAAAACACAAAAATTAGCCAGGCATGGTGGTGGGCGCCTGTAATCCCAGCTACTTGGGAGGCTGAGGCAGGAGAATCGCTTGAACCCGGGAGGCAGAGATTGCAGTGAGCCAAAATCGTGCCATTGCACTCCAGCCTGGGTGACAGAGTGAGACTCCGTCTCAGCAACAACAAAAAGAAGAAAATGCAAAGTATGGCTGGGCGCGGTGGCTCATGCCTGTAATCCCCAGCACTTTGGGAGGCCAAGGCGGGTGGATCACATGAGGCCAGAGTTTGAGACCAGCCTGGCCAACAAGACAAAACCCCATCTCTACTAAAAATACAAAAAATTACAGGCATGGTACACGTCTGTAATCCCAGCTACTCGGGGAGCTGAGGCAGGAGAATTGCTTGAACCTGGGAGGCGGAGGTTGCAGTGAGCCGAGATTGTGCCACCGCACTCCAGCAAATCGGGGGATTCCAACCCAGCACTTTTGGCCCTGGAGTTACTGCTTTATTGCTTTCCATTGTACTTCCTTCCTTGTAGGTAAAAACACCTCGAAGAGCCAGTAACACTATTGGGGTATGTCTTCCATGCCTGCAACCAAGTTTTTCTTTTCCTTTTCCTATCTTTTTGTCCTGCCAGCTCTCAGCCAGGCTGATGGAAGGATGGAATTCCAACAAGGCTGCCCCCATCTTTTCCCCCCACTTTGGTAATTGCATGGCCAACATTTAACTGAGGGCTCCATATTCTTGCATTTATCTTGCCATTCCGGTGAATGGGAGCGGAACTCACGGGACAGGATGAGCCAGGTCACTGATGGCCTTGCTTTCTAGGAATCCCACTTGCTTTCTAGGAATCCCACAGTGAGCCCTAGAACTCTACACGGTAACACTGTGCGCCTTTTTCAGAGAACAGCCTATCTTAGGTCTTAGCCTAACGTTGGGTCTATTGTGAGCTGCTGGGGGAGGCCAGCACCGACACTGATCTCAAAGCACATGGTATATTCGTCTCCTGCGTTGACTCAACTCCCTGTCTTGTACTGGGACACTCGCCTTTTGCTATTGAGTGGTGGATGTATTTCCCGGACATTTTCAGGGAAGATCATACTGAAATTTTGGTACAAGTGTCAATTCCCTATGGCCTGGACTCCTGGGTAGACTTTGACGGGAAAATCGGGTTAATGGAGGGCAGGACACGTGGGAGGCTCCCACTGGTGGGTGGCCCGATATCTCGTAACCTGGCTGCACCTCCAAACCCCCCAGGCTGAAGGTGATGCGGCCGCCCTTAACCGACGCATCCAGCTCGTTGAGGAGGAGCTGGACAGGGCTCAGGAACGACTAGCCACAGCCCTGCAGAAGCTGGAGGAGGCGGAAAGGCCGCAGATGAGAGTGAGAGGTAAGGATGCTTGGAATCTGGCGGCATCCATGTTTGCTTTTGGAA
The DNA here is from genome assembly GCA_036589455.1 of Ateles fusciceps. Classification (NCBI taxonomy): domain Eukaryota; kingdom Metazoa; phylum Chordata; class Mammalia; order Primates; family Atelidae; genus Ateles; species Ateles fusciceps. The sequence goes on along the minus strand of JAZHEH010001828.1, from coordinate 12,681,574 downwards.
AATGGGGATTGTGCTGCCGACCTCCCACAGCTGGCAAGAAAGCAAACAAGGTCACAGACACATGCACGTTTCCACAAACAAAGGCATGACAGCGCTTTGTAAACCCTCACTCCGTGCGTAGAGATGTTTATCCTTGGCCGGGCGCAGTGGCTCACGCCTGTAATCTAGCACTTGGGGAGGCCGAGGTGGGCAGATCACCTGAGGTCAGGAGTTCGAGAACAGCCTGGCCAACATGGTGAAACTCCATCTCTACTAAAAATACAAAAATGGGCCAGGCATGGTGGCTCACGCCTGTAATCCCAAGCACTTTGGAGGCCAAGGCGGGCGGATCACCTGAGGTCGGGAGTTTAAGACCAGCCTGACCAACATGGTGAAACCCCGTCTTTTAAAAAAAAAAAAAAATTAGCCGGATGTGGTGGCAAATGCCTGTGATCCCAGCTACTCCGGAGACTGAGGCAGGAGAATCGAACCCAGGAGGCAGAGGTTGTGGTGAGCCGAGATCGCGCCACTGCACTCCAGCCTGGGCAACAGAGTGAGGCTCTGTCTCAAAAAAAAAAGAAACCCACCGTGTACCTCGCCCCCACATGGCATCTGTGCTGCATCCTGGCTACCAGCAGGGTGCCCTCTTCTAGGAGCTGGATCATTCTCTGGCACGCGTTGGCACAGGCTCTCTGGAAGACTGAGGGTAGATTGTGTAATTCACAGAAGCAGCAGTCTGTGTGTGGTGGAAAAGGAGTTCCTTGTGTGGCAATGGTGTGGGCCCAAGCATCGATCATCGCGTCTGCCCCTCAGTCACACCAGAGTTCTCGCTTGAGCCAGCCACCATGGTTTTGCAGTATAAACGCCTCCCCGAAGATGTATTTCTTTATTTTGTTTGTCTGTTTGAGATGGGGTCTCACTCTGTCACTCAGGCTGGAGTGCAGTGGCGCTTTCTCAGCTCCCTGCAACCTCCACCTCCTGGGCTCAAGCGATCCTCCCACCTCAGCCTCCAGAGTAAAGCTGGGACTACAGGCACCCGCCACCATGCCCGGCTAAATTAAGGGTGCATTTCTCACTGTGCTGTGGTGACCACTAACCAGAGATTAGAAACCAGCTTAGGGAATCTTGGAGATCGCATTTTGCCCAAGATGGAAATTTCTTCCCAAGTAGTGGAATGACCAGGGCAGAGGGAAGAGACGCTACAGCAGGTCTCTGCTTCAGCCACTGAATCGAGGCAGAGAGTGGCCGCTCTGGGCAGCCATGGGGCAGTGGAAGATCTGGTCACAAGCGCTCCTGGCTGTGCCTGGGGCCTGGGTTAGCTGCTGTCACAGTCAGACCAGCCTGGCTGGGTGCCCACATTGAGGGCTCCCATACTGGCAAACCAAGAGAGCCTGCGAAGGCCAGTCTCTTCTTTCCATCATGTTGTCCTGAGGACTTTGGTGACACCCCCTGTTAGAGACTGCTGTGTCTCAGTAGAAAGAATTCTGTACTTGAAGCGGGGGGTCTAAAGTCAGCTTCTCCCACTGACACTTTCTTTGTAGCCTTGGGCAGATCATTTTGATCTCTTCGGTGCTGCAAGGGGTTTGGGGGCAGTAGATATCCCAGCAAGCTTGCTCGCGTGCTGAGGGCGAGACCTCGTACACCCTCGTGAGGGTGTTTCGAGACTTAGCTGAGAATGGGTGACACCCCCACATGGACATATTGATTGGACAGCAAGAAGTATATGGTCTCTGCGCTGGGCGGGAATGATACACGTCAGTGACACATTATCCCAGGCCAGCCTCTTCTTTTGTTTTCTTTTAAAATGCCCAAGGTCTTGGCAGGGTGCGGTGGCTTATGCCTGTAATCCCTTGGGAGGCGGGCGGATTGCTTGAGCCCAGGAGTTTGAGACCAGCCTGGGCAACACAGTGAGACCCTGTCTGTGCAAAAAAATATTAAAAGTTAGCCAGGCATGGTAGCGCATGCTGGTAGTCCCATCCACTCAAAGGGCTGAGGTGGGAGCATCACCTGAGCCCAGGAAGTCAAGGCTGCAGTGAGCTGTGATTGCACCACTACACTCCAGCCTAGGTAACAGAGTGAGACCCTGTCTTAAGGGAAAAAAAAAAGTACACATCTTGCTCTGTCACCCAGGCTGGAGTGCAGTGGTGCAATCATGGCTCACAGCAGCCTTGAACTCCTGGGCTCAAGCGATCCTCCCACCTTAGCAACATAGCAAGACCCCCACCTGCACAAAAACACATTTTTAAAAAAAATTTAACAGGGTATTTTGGCACACACCTATAGTCCCAGCTATTCAGGAGGCTGAGGCAACAGGATCACTTGAGCCTGGGAGGTCAAGGCTGCTATGAGCTCTCCACGTACCACTGCACTCCAGCCTGGGCAACAGAGTGAGACACCATCTCTCAAAAGAGTCGGGTGCAGTGGCTCACGCCTGTCATCCCAGCACTTTGGGAGGCTGAGGCATGTGGATCACTTGATGTCAGGAGTTCGAAACCAGCCTGACCAACATGGTGAAACCCCATCTGTACTAAAACTACAAAAAAATTAGCCGGGTGTGGTGGCTCACACCTGTAATTCCAGCTATTCAGGAGGCTGAGGCAGAAGAATTGCTTGAACCCAGGAGGCAGAGGTTGCAGTGAGCCAACATCACTCCACTGCATTCCAGCCTGGGCAATAGAGCGAGACACTGTCTCAGATACATAGATAGATAGATAGATAGATAGACAGATAGAAAGGGACGATAGACTCTGGAATCAGACTGCCAAGGTCTGAGCCCCAGCTCTACCACTTACCAGTGCTGTAACCTTAACCAAGTTACTTAACCTCTCTCTAAGCCTTAGTTTCTTCATCTGTAAAATATGGATAATGTACCTGCACCAAAGTGAAGGCACTTAGAACAGTGCCTGGTAGTCAGTAAAGATGAAGGGATGCTGGGCACGGTGCTCACCCCTAGGTCAGGAGTTCAAGGCCAGCCTGGCCAACATAGTGAACCCTCATCTCTACTAAAATTATAAAAGCCGGCTGTGGTGGTGCATACCTACATAGTCTCAGCTACTCAGAGGCTGAGACAGGAGAATCGCTTGAACCTGGAGGCGGAGGTTGCAGTAAGCCGAGATCACACTACTGCACTCCAGCCTGGGTGATGGAGCGAGACTCTATCTCAAAAAAAAAAATGAAGGGAATGTGTGTGCAGAGTTTCATCTTTCCAGTGTGTCACAGTGCTCAGTAGATTCAAGAGACGCGTTTAGATGAGAGATGGGGCCAGGGTGGTGTCTCAAGCCTGTAATTCCAACACTTTGAAAGGCCAAGGTGGTAGGATCACTTGAGCCCAGGAGTGTGCAACCAGCCTGGACAACATAGTGAGACCCCATCTCTGCAAAAAAAAATTTTAAAAGAATAGGCAGAGGTTGCAGTGAACCGAGATCACGCCACTGGACTCCAGCCTGGGCAGCAAGAGCAAAACTCCATCTCAAAAAAGAATAAATAGGCCGGGCGTGGTGGCTCACGCCTGTAATCCAAGCACTTTGGAGGTCAAGGCAGGTGGATCACCTGAAGTCGGGAGTTCAAGACTAGCCTGACCAACATGGTGAAACCCCATCTTAAAAAATAAATAAATAAATAAAAATGAAAATAAAATAAAAATTAGCCGGACGTGGTGGCAGGTGCCTGTAATCCCAGCTACCCAGGAGGCTGAAACAGGAGAATTGCTTGAACCCGGGAGGCAGAGGTTGCAGTGTGAGAAGATTGCACCACTGCCATCTCAAAAAAGAAGATAGATGAGGCCGGTCGCGGTGGCTCACGCCTGTAATCCCAGCACTTTGGGAGGCCAAGGCGGGCAGATCACAAAGTCAAGAAATCAAGACCATCCTGGCCAACATGCTGAAACCCCGTCTCTACTAAAAAAAATACAAAAATTAGCTGGGCGTGGTGGCCGCGCCTGAAGTCCCAGCTACTCAGGAGGCTGAGGCAGGAGAATTGCTTGAACCCGGGAGGCGGAGGTTGCAGTGAGCAGAGATCGCACCACTGCACTCCAGCCTGGCACCTGGCGACAGAACGAGACTCTATCTCAAAAAAAAAGGGGAGATAGATGAGAGGTGGGTGTTGGAAGGGTGTGAGTGAACAGCGCTCCTGATCCCTCCTTGCAGAGGAATGAAGGTGATAGAAAACCGGGCCATGAAGGATGAGGAGAAGATGGAGATTCAGGAGATGCAGCTCAAAGAGGCCAAGCACATTGCGGAAGAGGCTGACCGCAAATATGAGGAGGTGAGTGGGGCTGGCAGATGGCGCAGCAGCAGGAAGCGGGAGGAAATGCATCTGCCGAGATAGCGGGGACGCTGGGGCCAACAAAAGGAAGCTCTTGGTTAGGTCAGCTGTCCTCCTGCGCGCACATATGTTTGTCCAGAGACAGCCCTTGGCTAGGAATCTGTCTCCCACGATGCCAAAAAGTCCCGCGGACACTTGTCTAACGTAATGGGAAAACTGATCGGCTCACTTGTGTCCTTAGCTGGGCGTTTTGGCACAGTTGGGCAGAAATGGAGGATCGTGGTCTCAAGCTATGGATTTTTCAGACCATGCACACTCAGGCCCTCCTTTGCCTGCCTTGATGGCTCGGCTCTTCCCTCCTGCCTCTTGTCTGCCTCACTCCTCGGGCCTGAGACAGAGAATCGGGCTATCCTCCAGGCCCCTGGACGGCTCTTTCAGTTGAAGCACCAGCAAAAGGCCAGGCATGGTGGCTCAGACCTATAACCCCAGCACTTCGGGTGACCGAGGTGGGAGGATCGCCTGAGGCCAGGAGTTTGAGACCGGCCTGAGGAACATAGTGAGACCCCATTTCTACAAAATAAAATAAAATACCTAGCTGGACATGGTGGCACGCACCTGTAGTCCCAGCTACTTGGGAGGCTGAAGCAGGAGGATCACCTGAGCCTGGGAAGTCAAGGCTGCAGTGAGCTCTGACTGCGCCACTGCACTCCAGCGTTGGAGACAGAGCATGACCCTGTGTCAAAAAAATTTTTAAAGGCCAGGCGTGGTGGCTCACGTCTATAATCCCAGCACTTTGGGAGGCTCAGGCGGGCAGATCACCTGAGGTCAGGAGTTCATGACCAGCCTGGGCAACATGGTGAAACCCCATCTCTACATTACTACAAAAATTAGCCAGCCGTGGTGGTGCGCGCCTGTAATCCCGGCTACTCCGGAGGCTGAGACAGGAGAATCACTTGAACCCGGGAGGCGGAGATTGCAGTGAGTCGAGATTGCACCACTGCACTCCAGCCTGGGTGAGAGAGAGAGACTCTGTCTCAAAAAATTTTTTAAAATAGAACCAGCAGAAAACCCCGTGTTGCAGCTGATCTAGCGGTCTGGGTGGGGCATCCGTGGGGGCTCTCTGCAGTGGGTGGGAAAGGGCACAGCTGGTAGGGATCGGGCTCAGTTGGGCCTTTCTGTCTCTGCAGGTAGCTCGGAAGCTGGTCATCCTGGAGGGTGAGCTGGAGAGGGCAGAGGAGCGTGCGGAGGTGTCTGAACTGTGAGTGGCAGAACAGGACTGAGCGAGGCTGGCTCAGCTCCCAGGGTGGAGTGGGAGGGAGCTGACTGTGCTGGGAATTGGCTCTGACCAAGTGGATGGGCGTCGGAGCTCATGGCTCATCCTCTCATCCTTTCTCTTGGCTTCTGTGACAAAGAGAGGTGGTGACTGTTCTTACTGCCACAGGAAGCGCCGCCCACGTCTTGACCCTTTCCACAAAGATATGGGGAAATAGGAGTGAGACAGGAAGCATCAGGGAAGCCCATTTTCCCAGAGAGGATATCTCAGGGGGCTGTGCCATCTTAACAGAACCCTGACCTGCTTCAGAAGGCAGGCTCCCCCATCCTATCTAAGTGCCTTGCTCCTACTGTCAGTGTTTGACTGTGGCACATTCCTGGGGGGGGAAGGTGAGAAGCTTAACAGGAATCCCACGAGCACTGAGAGCACTGAAAAACAAAATGCCTGCCCTCCTGGCCTCGGGCGAGGAATTCAGTCCCGCAGAGCATCCTGGAGTGTGGAGAGAGATCTGGTTTCACAAATCCACTCCGGGTTTCCTTCCTGGCGTGTCCCATGCAAACTCTCATTGCTGTCTGCCCGTCTCCCACCCTCGATCCCATTCTTACACCTTCCGGAGTCAGGATCATCAATCATAGACTTCACAGGTTGGTGTTGCCTCACCCTTGGCAGAAGACCAGGAGTGCTTTCCAAGCGCTCCAAAGACTCCTCTGGCCGGCCTCACCTCTGCCTGGTATGATAGGGCTTTGATAAGCACATAGCATCGCACTGCAGAAAAATCCATTAACATTTTTCCTCCACATTCCTTCTGGGGGCCCCCCGGGGCTGCGTAAGTTTCTCATTTCGAAATTTCTTTTAGGGGCGATTGCTATTGCCCAGCTGTAAGGGAAGATAAGACACAAAAATCCTTTGTCTTTGTGCAGAAAATGTGGTGACCTGGAAGAAGAACTCAAGAATGTTACTAACAATCTGAAGTCCCTGGAGGCTGCATCTGAAAAGGTTGGTGGTTGGCTGGAGCTGGAGGGGGCTTTCCTGACTTGGCTTTTTTCTTCCCCCGAGGGATGGGGGAGCGTGTCAGGGTATGGGGGAATCTGACCTTTATTTAACGTAGCGTTGGTGCCTGGCAGCCAGGGTTTTTCCCCTACGGAAAGAGCTGGATTTCTCAGGCACTCTTGGGTGTCCTCTTCCATGGGGTCTGGGCACCATCTCTGATCTCCATCTCAGGAGGATAGAGATGGAACATGAGGTGGCCGGGCGTGGTGGCTCACGCCTGCAATCCCAGTACTTTGGGAGGCCAAGGTGGGTGGATCACAAGGTCAGGAGTTCTAGACCAGCCTGACCAACATAATGAAACTCTGTGTCTACTAAAAATACAAAAATTAGCCAGGCATGGTGGCAGGAGCCTGTAATCCCAGCTACTTGAGGCTGAGGCAGGAGAATCGCTTGAACCCAGGAGGCGAACGTTGCAGTGAGCCGATATCATGCCATTGCACTCCAGCCTGGGCAACTGAGCAAGACTCCGTCTTAAAAACAAACAAACAGAAGAACACGAGGCTCCTCTTAGGGAGATCTGAGCATAGTCGTGTAAACACAGAGCCTCCCTCTCACCTGATTCCCTGGTTCCTCCAGAAATACCATCTCAAAGGTGCAACAACGATCAGAGGTGGAATTGGGCTTTTTAGGTTGAAACAGCACCCAAAGCAGTCACTACATGGCAACTATGTCAGGAGCAAAGGACACACTTCCATGGCCGAACCCCACTGAATTCCCCAGCCTCTTCTCTTCCTCATTCTTGCTCCTGCTTTTGCAGTTTCACAGACATGTTTTGTTCTCCCATCACCTCCACACCCCACCTTTTTTTTGAGACAGAGTCTCACTCTGTCGCCCAGGCTGGAATTCAATGGCACGATCATAGTTCATTGCAGTCTTGAACTCCCGGGCTCCAGTGACCCTCCCACCTCAGCCACCACCTGCTATTCACTCAGCTGGGTGTGGCTTTCCTTTTTTGCTTGATAAACCCCCAGTTCATGCTTTTTTTTTTTTTTTTTTTTTTTCAGACAGGGTCTCACTCTGTCACCCAGGCTAGAGTGCAGTGGTGCCATCTTGGCTCACAGCGGCCTCCTCCTCCCAGGTTCAAGTGATTCTCCCATCTCAGCCTCCTGAGTAGCTAGGATCACAGGCATAAGCCACCATGCCTGGCTAATTTTTATAATTTTGGGTAGAGACATTTCATCACGTTGGCCAGGCTGGTCTTGAACTCCTAATCTCAAGTGATCTGCCCACCTCAGCCTCCCAAAGTGCTGGGATTACAGGCATGAGCCACCATGCCCGGCCTAGAGATGAGATCTCGCTCTGCTGCCCAGGCTGGAGTGCAGTGGCGTGATTATAGCTCACTGCAGGCCCCAAACTCCCGGGCTCCAATAATCCTGCCATCTCAGCTTCCTGAGTAGCTAGGGCTTGCAGGCGTGCGCCACTACTCCAAAACCGTATTTTTTTTTTTGTGGAGTGCAGTCTCACTGTGTTGCCCAGGCTAGTCTTAAACTCCTGTCCTCAAGTGATCCTTGCACCTCAGCTTCCCAAAGTGCCGAGATTACAGGCATGGGCCACTGTGCCTGGCCTCCTATTCATCCTTTGAGCTTCTGCTTAAATATCACTTCTTCTGAGAGGCCTTCTCTGATTTCTCCTCTAGGTGAGGTATTTCTCTGCTGTGTAGCCCGTCTACTACTTTTCCTGGCATTATGATTTCTTACATTTATTATAATTACTCAATTAAATGCTTTCCTTGCTAGATTGTAAATTGTAAGGACAGGGACTGTGTCGTCTTGTGCAGAGCTGTGTCCCTAGTACTAGCCGTGTGCCTGGCTATATCTATATTGTGTGTGTGTGTGTGTGTGTGTGTGTGTATTTTTTTTTTTTTTTTTAGTAGAGACGGTGTTTCACCATGCTGCCCAGGCTGATCTCAAACTCCTGGCCTCAAGTGATCCCCCTGCCTTGGTTTCCCTTATGTGCCAGCCCTGGCAATATCTGATACTAGGATGTGTAAGGAATGAATTCAGTCCGTGTGTGTGCGTCACACACTGCCCCGGGCCAGGGAGATAGATTAGATGTGACACTGATGATATGGCATCTGCTCTTTTTTTTTTTTGGAGACTTGCTCTGTCGTCCAAGCTGGAGGGCAGTGGCACAATCTCGACTCACTGCAACCTCCACCTCCTGGGCCTAAGCAATTCTCCTGCCTCCGCCTCCTACAGACGCACACCACCACACCCCGCTAATTTTTGTATTTTTAGTAGAAACAGGGCTTCACCATGTTGGCCAGGCTGGTCTCAAACTCCTGACCACAAGTGATCCACCCACCTCAGCCTCCCAAAGTGCTGGGATTACAGGCGTGAGCCCCCGCGCCCGGCCTAGCCTCTGCTCTTGAAGAGCTCAGAGTCGAGTCTAGTGGAAGAGACTGACAAAGTCACAGAGTGTTTTGGGAATACAATAGAGGGACCTTGGTAGATTGTGAAAGGTGTCACCAAGTAGGCAACATTTAAAGCAGCTGTAGGCCCAGCACGGTGGCTCATGCCTGTAATCCCAGCACTTTAAGAAGCCGAGGTGGGAGGATCACTTGAGCTCAGAAGTTCAACACCAGCCTGGGCAATATGGCAAGACCCCATCTCGACTAAAAATTTAAAAATTAGCTGGGCATGGTGGCACACGCCTGTGATCCCAGCTACTTGGGAGGCTGACGTGAGAGGATCACTTGGAGGGCGGAGGTTGCAGTGAGCCAAGATTGCTCCACTGCATTCCAGAGTCAGGCTTCAGTCATGACTTGATTACGTAATAGCCATGTGACCCTAAGCAAAATAACTTCACCTTTCTGTGACCCTTTCCTTATAAAATGGGATCACAGATACCTGGCTGTGATACCATTGACTATGTCTGGACCATGGCAAGCAGCAAATTGTAAGTGTTAGTTATTATTGGGAGGCCGAGGCAGGCAGACCACCTGAGGTCAGGAGTTCGAAACCAGCCTGGCCATCACGGCAAAACCCTGTCTCTACTAAAAATACAAAAATTAGCAGAGCATAGTGGTAGGTGCCTGTAGTCCCAGCTACTTGGGAGGCAAGTCAGAGGAATCGCTTGAGCCTGGGAGGCGAAGTCACAAGTCACAGTGAGCTGAGATCGTACCACCGCACGCCAACCTGGGCGACACAGCAAGTCTCTGTCTGATTAAAAAAAAAGAGAAGTATAATTTCTGATACGTCGTCATGAGGAGGGGAACATTCCATGCTAAGGGACGTATTCATGGACAGGGCCTGGGATTCAGGAGTCCAGAGATTATGAACAGGGAGTGCCTGTCACCCTGGGGAAGGTGGTGAGGAACGGGGTTGGAAATACAGAGGACTGAAGTGCACAGATCCCCAGTTAGCTCCCTTTCTTCAGCATACTTTTATCTCAAGTTATCAGTTCAGGCCTCCTGATCAATACCATCCTAGAGGACTCTCCCCCACACTCTCCGCATTCCACACATATTTCTTCTGCTGGGGAAAGGTGCCTGCCTCTACTCTCAACTACTACTTTTGTGTTTTGAGATGGAATCTTGCTCTGTTGCCCAGGCTGGAGTGCAGTGATGCGATCTGGGCTCACTGCAATCTCCACCTCCTGGGTTTAAGCAATTCCCATGCCTCAGCCTCCCGAGTAGCTGGGATTATAGGCGTCCACCACCATGCTCGGCAAATTTTTTGTATTTTTAGTAGAGATGGGGTTTCACCATGTTGGCCAAGCTGGTCTCAAACTCGTGAGCTTGTAATCCACCTCGGCTTCCCAAAGTGCTGGGATTCCAGGCGTAAGCCACCGCGCCCCGCCGTGCCCTCCTTTTCTTAAAGCAGCATTTTGCTTTCTCCCACAGTATTCTGAAAAGGAAGACAAATACGAAGAAGAAATTAAACTTCTGTCTGACAAACTGAAAGAGGTGAGTGTGTTTACACCCAACGAGCTCAGGTTTCTCCTGGGGCTGGTCTTGAAGCCGTGATGGGAACTCCTTTCTTCTTATCTAGGCTGAGACCCGTGCCGAATTTGCAGAGAGAACGGTGGCAAAACTGGAAAAGACCATTGATGACCTGGAAGGTATGAGATTACCATCTAAATAATGTGTGCCGTGCCCTGCCTCCCCCCTCCGGACACATCCAGGGACAGTTGGGGGATGTGTGTGGAGGAGCTGGGTTGGGCCTTGTTTGCCTTAGGAAAGTAAAGCGGGTAGTGATGTCACATCTGGATGTCTTGGAACACTGGAATAGGATAATGCAAATCATTCAGACTTGAGTTGTTACTTTCAGGAGGTAAAATATCTTTGCTTAGTTGGTCCCATGAGCAAGTACAGAGAAACAGGTATGGCTCTCTCTGGTTTAAAAAAAAAGTCATGCCAGGTGCGGTGGCTCATGCCTGTCATCCCAACACTTTGGGAGGCTGAGGCTGGCGGATCACTTGAGGTCAGGAGTTTGAGACCAGCCTGGCCAACATGGTGAAACCCCGTCTCTACCAAAAATGCAAAAAATTAGCCGGGCATGGTGGTGCCCGCCTGTAATCCCAGCTAGCTGGGAGGCTGAGGCAGGAGAATCGTTGAACCCGGGAGGCGGAGGTTGCAGTGAACTGAGATCATGCCACTGCACTCCAGCCTGGGCAACAGTGAGACTCCATCTAAAAAAAAAAAAAGTCTTCACAATTTCCTTTGGTTTGTTCATTTCTGATAGATGCCTGGCATTTTTTTTTTTTTTTTTACATGCCTTGCATTTTTGCAAAAGCTCTGTCCCAGGGAGCTCAAAGCTTATCACAGTGGGAAAAACAGAACTATGGGAAATGTAGGCACCGCAATAAAGACTCTAGTCTTGCAAGTCTGGGGCCCACATCTCCCAGAATTTCTTGAAGAGTTCCGAGGTTTAACATTTGGTCTCATGTTCTTCATGATATAGCCCAGAAATTCCAGAATCTTGGAGTTCAGATGGAATCCTCCAAACTGCCCATCCTACACAGAAAGGACGCATTCTTCAGATGGCATGTCCCAATGTTTTTTGGGGGGGAAGTGAGATTCCCATATTAGGGAAAATGTCCCATTCCAAAGTATGATCTTTAGACAGGGTGATGTCATTGGAAATCAGAAATAAACTGGGGGTGGGGGCTGGTGGGGAGAAGCTCTGTCAGTCCTGGTCACCACTGATTTGAAGCTTCATTCTGGCCAATCCCCCTGTAGAACCTCAAACCCCGCTTAGAAATCACTCCATAGATCTTCTGTTCTCTTCATCTGTTCCCATAGAACACAACTTTCTCCCAGTCTGTGCTTTGTTTGCTCAGTTTTTTTCTTCCTCTTGTGGTTCATCTGTGGCACTGCATTCTGATCCTTGCCTTCTGTCTCCCGTACCTACCTACCTCTTCTTCTGAACTGTCTCCCTGGGGACCTCCGCCCTCTAGATGAGTTATACTCTCAGAAGCTCAAGTACAAAGCTATGAGCGAGGAACTGGACCACATGCTCAACGACATGACCTCTCTCTGAGAGGCAGCCAGGTTGCTGCCCTCTGTCCTTCTCATGTGGTACCTCCTAGCCCCTGTGGGCTTCTGGGAGCTCCAGTGCCCTGCCTCCTCTGGTTTGAACGTCAGAGCCTTCTTCTGATGTGTCTGTGACTCTACAACCAAAATAAAGACGGGCTGTCCTCCTCCTCATGCCCCTCATTTTCTCCACTTGCCGCCTTTGAGCCATAGCTGTGTGCCCTTGACCGTGGCCTGAAACACAAAATGGGTGAGGTTAGTCTCTCGCACTCACAAATGAAAAGCTCATTACAAAAAGAAAATTATGGCTACAGGATGCTTTTCTGAAGATGTGAGAACAAAAGTGAGTTAGGCGTATGCTCTCAGATACCCCTGTCAGCTAACAGCATCTGCATTCCAATACTTGTGTTTTGTTTTGTTTTGAGACGGAGTCTCACTCTGTCGCCCAGGCTGGAGTGCAATGGTGCGGTCTCGGCTCACTGCAACCTCCGCCTCCCGGGTTCAAGCGATTCTCCTGCCTCAGCCTTCTGAGCAGCTGGGACTACAGGCACGTGCCACCACACCCAGCTAATTTTTTTGTATTTTTAGTAGAGACAGGGTTTCACTATGTTGGCCAGGATGGTCTCAAACTCCTGACCTCATGATCTGCCCGCCTCAGCCTCCCAGCTGCTGGGATTACAGGCGAGAGCCACCGTGCCTGGCCTTTTTTGCCATCCAGGCTGGAGTGCAATGACACCATCATAGTTCACTGCAACCTCCACCTCCAGGGCTCAAGCGATCCTCCGACCTCAACCTCCCAAGTTGCTGGGACTGCACAGGCATGCACCACCACACGAGGCTGATTTTTGTACCTTTTTTTTTTTTTTCTTTTAAGATGGGGTTTCACCATGTTAGTCAGGCTGGTCTTGAACTCCCAACCTCAGGTGATCCGCCCACCTTGGCCTCCAAAGTGCTTGGATTACAGGCGTGACCCACCACGCCTGGCCGATTTTTGTACTTTTTCGTAGAAGCAAGGAGGTCTTATTTACGTTGCCCAGGTTGGTCTTGAACTCCTGGACTCAGGCAGTCTGCCCGTCCCACCCTCCCAAGGTGCTGCAGTTATAGGCATGAGCTACCACGTCTGGCCCCAGTGGTTTTTCCTTAAATAGAAATTGTTGTGAATGGAGACTCATCCTTATAAACTGCTTAGGCAGCTTAAGAGTCAGCAGGGATTTGGAAAAACCAGCAAGCCGGTGTAAAAAATGCGGCTCCCCTTGAATAGGGCTTGAGCTACGAGTTCAAATAGCGGCAGTGACCTGTCTCCTTTTTCCTGCTTGTCACATGTGTTCTCTCTGTGTTACCCTGGGGCTTCCCATGGCTGCTCACTGCTCATCCAGCTCCCAGTCCTGGGAGGAAGTTCACCTCCACGCCCTGCCCTTAGAAAACTGGCTGTACAAGGAGTGAACAGGCCTCCCATGAACAGGGCAAGGGAGTGGAAGTGCCGTGACCTCTGAAGAAATGAATTCAGAATTCTTTCCCGAATTCCAAAGTTGTCTGGGACGCTAACATCAGTCTCCCTTCATATTTGTCTTAGTTATAACAGGAACTTTGCTTTAGAATAACTCACAGGGTTGACCTGTGGATATTAAAAGGTCATACTGCTGGGCGTAGTGGCTCATGCCTATAATCCCAGCACTTTGGGAGGCTGAGATGGGTGGATCACTTGAGGTCGTGAGTTAAAAACCAACCTGACCAACATGGAGAAACCCGTCTCCACTGAAAATAGAAAAAAAAAAAAAAAAAAACATGCTTTCTCCTGCATGAGGGTTATGGAGAAAACCAGGTCACACTTTTTTTTTTTTTTTTTTTTTTTGAGACAGGGTCTCATTCTGTTGTCTGGGCTGGAGTGCAGTGTCGCTGTCTTGGCTCACTGCAACCTTCACCTCCTGGGTTCAGGTGATTCTCATGTCTCAGCCTCCCGAGTAGCTGAAATTACAGTCGTGCACCACCACGCCCGGCTAATTTTTGTATTTTTAGTAGAGACAGCTGTTGTTGGCCAGGCTGGTCTCGAACTCCTGGCCTCAAATCGTCCACCCACTTTTGCTTCCCAAAGTGCTGAGATTACAGGCATGAGCCACCGTGCCCCGCCCAGGCTATGCTTTTTTAATGATCAAAAACACACCAATTTGTCAAAGAATCAAAATTTCAAATAGTCCATTCAGTTCTCCCCTGCACCCCACCACCACTACCACCTCAAATTATCACATCATTGACATTGAGATGTCCAAGCCACGTCTTCCACACTACCCCTTGAACCTGAAAATGGCATGAAAATCTCCAACTAGATCCACAAATTTCAGTCATCCATTCTTACTCCGATTGCTTTTTTTTTTTTGTCTAGGTGGGAAGCTCTGTCTCTGTTACTCTCTATATTCATTCATTCCTCCAAAATGCATCTCCCCAAAACTACGTACACTTTCCACCCCGGGCCTCTCCCTGCTCCTGACTGCCATGCATCATCCTGAACTTTTGCAAAAACCATTCCCCTCACGCAGTGCCGTATACATGCCCTTGGAAAGATTACAGACTGTGTAGGGGCTGGTTTTTGTTTGGCAATCTGTGTATTTGCCCCTGGAATTTTCGCAGGCATTTCTGGACTCCACCCTTTGAAGTAGCTATGCAGCCTGTCTATCCAGTCATTCTACCTAGCTAAGCACCTAAGTGGAATTTCAGAGATTAGTGCTATGGCCGGGCGTGGTAGCTCATGCCTGTAATCCCAGCACTTTGGGAATCCCAGCACTTTGGGAGGCCAAGGCAGGCGGATCACTTTAGGTCAGGAGTTTGAGACCAGCCTGGCCAACATGGTGAAACCCTGTCTCTACTAAAAATAGAAAAATTAGCCGGGCGTGGTGGTGGGTGCCTGTAATCCCAGCTACTTGGGAGGCTGAGGTGGGAGAATCAATCGCTTGAACCCAGGAGGTGGAGGTTGCAGTGAGCAGAGATCACACCATTGCACTCCAGCCTGGGTGACAGAGCAAGACTCCACCTCAAAAAAAAAAAAAAAAAAGACTTCAAACGTCCTTAAAACATGAATGAAAGTAAAAAAAAAAAAAAAGAGCATGGTAATGGATTTATGGTGGGTCCTTCTCTGTGGGCCTCTCATAGTGTACCCGTGCCAGAGTAAATGGCAGCCTCGAACCATTGCCCAGCCCTTTACCTGTGGGCTGTGAGCACTGAAGGGGGTTGCACAGTATACAATAAATAAATAAATAAATAAAAGAAAAAAGAGAGATTAGTGCTATGGAGGTCTGCACTATCTGCTGATAGTCTGTGAGCCTTGTCCTGATTCTCAAGGGCAGTTAACACTTTCAGATAAAGTCATTTTATCTCAGACCTAATAAAATAGATGCCAGAGCAGCTAAGTGGCAAGACGAAGTGAAGGATTTGTAGTCAAGAGACCAGGGTTTAAGGCCCGGCGCAGTGGCTCACATGAATAATCCCAGCACTTTGGGAGGCCAAGGCAGATGGATCACTTGAGCTCAGGAGTTTGAGACCAGCCTGGGCAACATGACAAACCCCGTCTCTAAAAATAATACTAATATTTTATTTAAAAAAAAAAAATTTAATAGGCTGGGCTTCGTGGCTCACATCTGTAATCCCAGCACTTTGGGAGGCCGAGGCGGGTGAGGTCAGGAGCTCGAGACCAGCCTGGCCAACATGGTGAAACCCCATCTCTACAAAAATACAAAAAATTAGCCAGGTATGGTGGCAGGCGCCTGTAATCCCTGCTACTCAGGAGGCTGAGGCAGGAGAATCGCTTGAAACTGGAAGGCAGAGGTTACAGTAAGCCGAGATTGCATCATTGCACTCCAGCCTGGGCAACAAGAGCAAAACTCCATCTCAAAAAGAAAAGAAAAAAATTAATAAAAAATGAGAGACCAGGATTTAAAATCCTAGCTCTACCACTTTAACCATGCCAACGTGAACAAGCTGCTCAGCTTTTCCACAAAATAAAGGTGATATCTCCGCTATTATGAGGATTAAATGAGATAATGGAGAAACTGGCTCATACTACATAGTCAGCATTCAGTTAACATCTATTCACCCAGACTGGATAGGCCCAGCTCACTCCATCTGATGGAGTCCTCCGAGGTCACAGTCACTTGACTTTTTTTTTTTTAGATGGAAGCCCGCTCTGTCATCCAGGCTGGAGTGCAGTGGCACAATCTTGTGCACTCTTGGCTCGCTGCAACCTCCACCTCCCAGGTTCAAGTGATTCTCCTGCCTCAGGAGTATCATCAAGTGATTCTCCTGAGTAGCTGGGATTACAGGCTCCCGCCACCATCTCGCCCGGCTAATTTTTTGCATTTTTAGTAGAGACGGTTTCACCATGTTGGCCAGGCTGGTCTTGAACTCCTGGCATCAAGTGATTTTCAGTGGTTCATGGCAGTAATCCCAGCACACATGTAATCCCAGCTATTTGGGAGGCTGAGGCGGGTGCATTGCTTGAGACCAGCTTGGGCAATGTGGCAAAACCCCATCTCTACTAAAATACAAGAATTAGCTGGGTGTAGTGGTACACACCTTTAGTCCCAGCTATGGAGGCTGAGGTGGGAGGATCACTTGAGCCTGGGAGGCCAAGACTGCAGTGAGCTGTGATCATGCCACTGCATTCCAGCCTGGGCAACACATGAGAACCTGCCAGTAAATAAATAAATAGGGCTGCCATCTTCTGCAGTCATTTGTTCATTCTGTAAATTTCCAGGCTGATCATATCATATTTTATGAGGAATTTGCCTTTCCCCCAGTATTCTAATGAGTCTTGGCCTTGCTCTCCTTATCAGCCATCACTTACTACAAACTAAGTTCTCTCTTGTGCTCTGTCACGCAAAGCTCTAAATGGCATCTTTCTTCTGTCTTTCTTTTTTAATTTCAGTTGTTTCATCAGCTCAGTCACTTAACAACATGCCTGTAGTCTGGCTTAAATTTCAGTCATGTTGCATTTACCTGGGTCTGTCTCCATTCCTCTGGATACATAGACAATTACACAATTGCACTTATAATTTAAACAGCCATTCCCAGAAGCTCCAAAAGAAAGACGGGTTATAGGGTTAGATTTTCCTATCAAAGGTTCAGAGACCAATTAACTTGCACTTGGGCGGAAATTTATATTAAGTCACGAATATCCAGGACTGAAATCTTATCTTTGTGTAACATGTCGTAGGTTCTGAAGCATTTCTCATTCATTCCTCATCATAACCCCCACACCACGCATTGATACTGTTACCCCCACTTGACAGATGGGGAAAACAGACGTAGGAAGGGTAAATGCTTATCTCAGTGGTACAACTGGGGCTTGAGTCTAGGTATTCTGACTCTAGAGTTATCAGAGTTCACAAGGAAAAATAGAGGACACCAAGTTAAATCTGAATTTTAGATAAGCAATGAATAATTTTTTAATCATAAGTACATCTCATGCAACATTTGGGATATACTAACACTAAAATATTATTTGTGGTTTATCTGAAATTCAGTTTAACTGGGCACCCTGCATTTCGTGTCACAACTGTGACTCCCAAATTTGGTGCTTGGTCCCTAGTATTCCGTGATGTTCTGCTGTAATTAAAAATACAAAGTACTGGCCAGGCATGCTGGCTATGGCCCTGTAATCCCAGCCCTTTGGGAGGCTGAGCAGATGAATTCCTTGAGCCCAGGAGCTCGAGACCAGCCTGGGTAACATGGTAAGACCCTGTCTCTATAAAAAAAATGCAAAAATTAGCCAGGTGTGGTGGCATACATCTGTAGTCCCAGCTACTTGGCGGGCTGAGGTGGGAGGATCGCCTGAGCCTAGGGAGGTCAAGGCTGCGGTGATCTGTGATTATACCACTGCACTCCAGCCTGGGTAACAACAACAACAACAAATACTTTATTTGTTGTGACTTTACCTGGCAGTTTGAAGTTTAGAAATCTTTTTTTTTTTTTTTGGCTGGACATGGTGACTCACGCCTGTAATTCCCGCACTTTGAGGGGCCGAGGTGAGCCTGATCGCTTGAGGTCAGGAGTTCGAGACCAGCCTGGCCAACATGGTGAAACACCATCTCTACTAAAAATACAAAAATTAGCCGAGCGGTGGTGGCGGGCGCCTGTAATACCAGCTACTCGGGAGGCTGAGGTGGGAGAAATGCTTGAGCCTGGAAGGCAGAGGTTGCAGTGAACCAAGATCACGCCACTGCACTCCAGCCTGGGCAACAGAGTGAGACCCTGTCTCAAGAAACAAAAAGAAATCTTTTTTCTTTCACTTAACAAATATGCTTATTAATTTATCTCTCCCTACTCTTAATCCTCACCAGAGAAACTTGCCCAGGCCAAAGAAGAGAACGTGGGCTTACATCAGACACTGGATCAGACACTAAATGAACTTAACTGTATATAATCAAAACAGAAGAGTCTTGTTCCACCAGAAACTCCGGAGCTCCGTGGGTCTTTCTCTTCTCTTGTAAGAAGTTCCTTTTGTTATTGCCATCTTCGCTTTGCTGGATATGTCAAGCAAATTATGAATACATGACCAAATATTTTGTATCGGAGAAGCTTTGAGCACCAGTTAAATCTCATTCCTTTCCTTTTTCTTTTTCCCCCAAATGGCACCGGCTTTTTCAGCTCTCTTACTTTTTTCTTAAGCTGCATTTATTCCTAAGGTAGGCAGGGTATTTCCTAGTAAGCATACTTTCCTAAGACGGAGGGCATTTGGTTCCTGGGAGAATAGGCAGCCCCAGACTTTGAAGAACGCAGACCCCAATATCTACTGGATCTATTTAAAATGCTGGAGAACACAACCTTTTGCGTCAAAGTTGGTCGAACTATAGGAGAGAACAGGGACCATCACATGGGTGGGATTTTCCATCCAGAGCCAATAAACGGGCTGGGCGGGGTGGGCGGGGTGGGGGGGGCATTGTGGGAAGTTATAACCCATGGGTAGATTAACCTAAGAATCTTGGCCTTTCTCCACACTCCACCATGCAGAGCAAACATCCTCTCAAGCAGTGAACGTAGAATGCTTGGGAAATAGTCATGATTACCCACATATTTTCTGGATAGATCCTTGATGTGATGTTCTGCATATTTCCTTCATTCTAAAGTTGTTCTCCGGCTAGGTGTGGTAGCTCACGCCTGTAATCCCAACATTTTGGGAGGCGAAGGCGGGCAGATCACTTGAGGTCAGGAGTTCAAGACCAACCCGGCCAACATGGTGAAACCCCATCTCTACTAAAATTACAAAAATTATGAAGGCGCCTGCCTGTAGTGTCAGCTACTCCAGGAGGCTCAGGCAGGAGGATCCCTTGAACCCAGAAAGTGGAGGTTGCAGTGAACCGAGATCATGGCACTGCACTCCAGCCTGGGCAACAGAGTGAGACTCCATCTCAAGAAAAAATAAAATAAAAATAAAGTTGTTCTCTGAGGAGCAAATGTCTCATTCCTATAATGACCCATCCACTCAGCAGGAATATGGTGGAGTTCAGTTCAGTCCAGTTCAGGTCAGCCATACCCAAAAGACTACAAGTCATTAATAAGTTGAGCAGAAGAGGTTTTTTTTCTCTTAGCAGAAAGGGCCTCTCTGGCAACAGAGATTAAAAATTGGCCCAACTTCATTTCCATACTTCAGGGAATAGCAAACTGAAGATTTACTTATCTAGGACTTGAATTCCTTCTTTGGGACCAAGTTAATAAAAGACCAAGAAACTCCTGATTAAACTGGATAATGGAGGATTTTGTAGACAGGGCTGCACACATTGGCTTTGTTTTACTTCTTTTTCTCAGTTAACATCTCAGAGCTGGAACATTCCACATTCCCCAGCAGCGTGTCGGGGCCAACCAAAGTTTACAATTCCGACTAAAAATCACCCTGCTTCTGGCTTATTTGAATCCCCTCTCCGCCCCACCCCACCACCCGCTCCTATTTATTCAGCACCACACTACCCAGGAAATACACTAGCAAATTGTGCAATTGAATGAAATCCACACTCTAGATTCTTGCAGCTGTATCATATGTAATAGTATCACTTTTCTACATTTTGGTCAAATAAATTTTTACATAAACTGCAGTTTGTGTGAATTTTAGAACGTGTGCCGGGTACACAGAGCATTTTGGTTCAACAAATGTTACTGAGACGGAAAGGGGAAATAACAGAGCCAAGATCGAAGAAAAGGTTATCTATTTGCTTTATATCGTAACTTCATGATACAAGGATATTACGATCTCGTTACTGGCAAGAGCATTCAGCCTCAGTAACTTGAAAACTGGCCTTCATTATCCCGTCTTGCCTGAGCCAGGCTGTAAAGAATGAGTAGATTTTAATAGATAAGAGCAGGCAAGATCGTCTCTGTTGCCTGAGTTAGGTAGGCCTGCCTGGCTAAGGCTTTCTGGGTTTCATATATAAAGCAAAGCAGACCAGCGTGGGCAACAAAGTGAGACCCCATCTCTACAAAAAAATACAAAAGTCTGGCTAGCTGCGGTGGCCAAATTACACCTGTAATCCCAGCATTTTGAGAGGCCAAGGCGGGCAGATAGCTTGAGGCCAGGAGTTCAAGACCAGCTTGGCCAACATGGTGAAACCCTATCTCTACTAAAAATACAAAAATTAGCCGTAGTCCCTGCTACTCCGGAGGCTGAGGCAGGAGAATCACTTGAACCCAGGAGGCAGAGGTTGCAGTGAACCGAGATCACGCCACTGTGTGCTCGGGTGACCGAGCAAGACTCTATCCCCCACCACAAAAAAAAAGAGACTAAAAAGATGAGGAAACAAGTCAAAGCAATACACTAGAAAAATCCATTTAGCATTCATCTTCGAGAAAGTCTAGCGCTGGGATGGACTAAGGCAGGAAGGCCAGTTAGGCGAAGGTTTCAGTAATCCAGTATGGGTTGCCGTGGAATACAAGGGAAGAAGTGAGCCAAAGGAAGTAACCTTAAAATTTAGCTCGCTGGATGGCAGACAACTTAGAGTGCCAAAGACCACTACAGTTTCACTACCTGGACTTTGATTTTTGCCTCGAGATCTTTTTTGAGGAGGAGAGGCAGGGAATTGGAAAGAGAAATGAAAGCCTTTAAAACAATGGAATCTGCAAGCAACTTTCTGTTATCAAAAAAATAACAGGCCAGGCGCTGTGGCTCACGCTTGTAATCCCAGCACTTTGGGAGGCCAAGGCGGGTGGATCACCTGAGGTCAGGAGTTCAAGACCAGCCTGGCCAACATGCTGAAACCCCGTCTCTACTAAAAATACAAAAATTAGCCAGGCGTGGTGGCACACATCTGTAATCTCAGCTACTCGGGAGGCTGAGACAGGAGAATCACTTGAACCCAGGAGACGGAGGTGGCAGTGAGCCGAGACTGCGCCACTGCACTCCAGCCTGGGCGACAGAGCGAGACTCCTTCTCAAAAATAAAACAAAATAAAATAAAATAACAGCAGGCAGAGACAGGGAAGGATAACTCGAGCCTACCCAGGAGTTCGAGACCTGCTTGGGCAATATAGTGAGACCTCATTCTCCAAAAATAAATTAAAAGTAACTGTCCAGGCACGGTGGCTCATGCCTGTAATCCCAGCACTTTGGGAGGCCGAGGCGGGCGGATCACAAGGTCAGGAGATCGAGACCATCCTGGCTAACAAGGTGAAACCTCATCTCTAATAAAAATACAAAAAATTAGCCAGGCGTGGTGGCACGAGCCTGTAGTCCCAGCGACTCGGGAGATTGAGGCAGAAGGGCTTAAACCCAAGAGGTGAAGGTTGCAGTGAGCTGAGTGAGCCGAGATCACCCCACTGTACACCAGCCTAGGTGAAAAGCGAGACTCTGGCTCAAAAAAAAAAAATTAAAGCATTTCCTTTATACCAATCCAACCTTTAACTGACACTGGGATGATTTAGATGGTCAGTACAGGGAGTATGAAGGAATGAAGTCACCCCCTCCAATAAGGGCCCTGCCATGACTTGACCACAGTTGTCCCTTCGTGTGTGTGTTTTCTCCCTCCTCCCTCCCTACTTGGGTTGTAATCTCATATCAGGATAGTTTTAGTCGTGCCTGTGGCCTCAGCACTTAACACGTCACCGTGTTCAATGTTTGTTCAACGGATCTGCCCAACTTTTGGGGAGTTCCCAATGCCATGAAGTACGGGTGGAACACAGGGTGAGGTTAGAACCAGACTGTGAGGGATATCAAAGGCTAAGAGGAAGATTTTGAACTTCATCCTGCCAAGAGACCACGGATAGCTACTAAAGGAAGTGAGTCATTTTTTGAGACAGGGTCTCACTCTGTCATCCAGGCTGGAGGGCAGGGGCTCGATCATGGATCACTGCAGCCTCGACCTCCTGGGCTCAAGGAATCCTCCCACCTCTGCCTCCAGAATAGTTGGGACTACAGGTATGTGCCCGGCTAATTTTTGTTATTTATTTGAGACAGAGTTTCATTCTTGTTGCCCAGGCTGGAGTGCAATGGCACTATCTCGGCTCACTGCAACCTCTACCTCCCAGGTTCAAGCGATTCTCCTGCCTGACCCTTCCAAGTAGCTGGGATTACAGGCCATGTGCCACCCCGCCTGGCTAATTTTTTTGTATTTTTAGTAGAGACGGGGTTTCTCCATGTTGGTCAGGCTGGTCTCGAACTCCCAACCTCAGGTGATCTGCCTGCCTCGGCCTCCCAAAGTGCTGGGATTACAGGTGTGAGCCACCACACCCAGCCAATTTTTGTAATTTTAATAGAGACAGAGTTTCACCATGTTGACCAGGCTGGTCTCAAATGCCTGACCTCAAGTAACCTGGCTGCCTCAGCCTCCCTTAGTGTTGGGATTACAGGCGTGAGCCACAGCGACCGGCCTAAAGTAAGTGTTTAGAATAACCACACTGCGGGGTGGAATCTGGATTAGAGAAAATGGTCAGGGAGACCAGTGGAGAAATGTGATGATTCCACTGTGGCAATGGAAATGGAAGAACGAGATTCAAGAGCTATTTGTTTGTTTTATTTTTTATTTTTGAGACCGAGTCTTGCTCTGTCACCCAGGCTGGAGTGCAGTGGCGCAATCTCAGCTAACTGAAACCTCCACCTCCCTGATTCAAGCCATTCTCCTGCCTCAGCTTCCTGAGTAGCTGGAATTACAGGCACGCACCACCATGCCCAGCTAATTTTTTAAATTTTTAGTAGAGATGGGGTTTCACCATATTAGCCAGGCTGGTCTTGAACTCCTGACCTCAGGTGATCCACCCGCCTTGTCCTCCAGAAGTGCTGGGATTACAGGCGTGAGCCACGGCGCCCAGCCCTCAAGAGCTATTTAGAACCTCGTTAAAAACCAGGATGTAACAGACAGGAGATGAAAGGCAGCTGTCAAAGACGGCTTAAGTTTCACTCGCAAGGAAAATCAGGACAAGCCGGTCTGGATATTAGCTGATGAGTTCAGTTGTGAACATGCTGAGTTAGGAGTATCTTACAAATCCAAAGTTAGATGTCCATAACTCAGGTGGACGTGAAGAGATGGCTGGGCTAAGGATAAAACACTGAGAATGGTCAGCGTGGAGACATTAGCAGCACCCAGAAAGTGACAACAGACACAGAACCACAGGGAATACAAATTCTAGGGAACAGAGCAGAAACCACCCCCACAACCCTGCCAAAAAAAAAAAAAAGACTGCAATGGGGTCTAGAAAAAAAAAACGATCAAAGAAAGGGAGGCAGAGGTGGTAGGGAGAAGCACCCAGCAAATAAAATAGGGATAGGGCCGGGCATGGTGGCTCACACCTGTGATCCCAGCACTTTGGTAGGCAGAGGCACGGGTCAGAGGACGGATCACTTGAGGCCAGGAGTTTGAGATCAGCCTGGCCAACATGGTGAAACCCCCATCTCTACTAAAAATACAAATTAGGCATTGTGGCAGGCACCTGTAATCCCAGCTCTCTGGGAAGCTGAGGCAGGAGAATCTCTTGAACCCTGGAGACGAGATTTTGCAGTGAGCAAAATCACACCACTGCACTCCAGCCTCCGCAACAGAACAAGACCCTGTCTCAAAAATAAGTACATAAATAAAATGAAGATAATACGAAGAAAAACAGAATATTCACAGGTGGTCAGGACTATCAAATACCACAGAGGCTGAGGCCTGTGGTCAATAGCTCTGGTTGAAGCTTTTTCTTAACCAGAGCTTTATTAGCAGAATGAGCTGAAGTGGAAGATGGGGCCATCCTTTAAGTGAGCCTCGAGGCCCTGGAGACCCCAGAGTGACCTAGAGAGACTGGACCATCTCTAAGAAGCAGGAAGCCCTAGTGAGCAAATTGCTGCCTGGGAAGATTGACACTTTGAATTCAGATACCAACTTCCACTTTTGAGTGGAGAGGGGGAAAAAGTCACTTAACCTCGTCTGGCTTCAGTTTTCTCCCCATCAAATGGGAAAAAAGCAATAACATCATTTTGCTGGGCTGGTACTGGGCTTAAATTTTAAGTCAGGTCTTTGCTCTGTCACCCAGGCTGGAGTGCACTGGTGCGATCATAGCTCACTGCAGCCTTGAACTCCAAGGCTAAAGGGATCCTCCCACCTTAGCCTCCTGAGTAGCTGGGACTACAAGCATACACCACCACACCTGGCTAATTTTTTAAAGTTTTTTTTTGTTTTGTTTTTTTGAAACAGAGTCTCGCTCTGTCACCCAGGCTGGAATGCAGTGGTCTCGAACTCTTGACCTCATGTGATCTGCCCGACTCACCCTCCCAAAGTGCTGGGATTACAGGCATGAGCCACCAGACCCGGCTGCAAGCCCGATTTTCCTAATGTATCCCTCCTTTTCTTTTTTTGAGTGTCTCGCTCTGTCGCCCAGGCTGGAGTGCAGTGGGGCGATCAAGGCTAGTGAAGCCTCAATCTCCTGGCCTCAAGCGATCCTCCCGCCTCGGCCTCCCGAAGCGCTAGGCTCACAGGCGGAAGCCACCGCGCCGGTCTGTTTTTTCAGTGTTGAGAGGCCCACCAGACACAGAACCGCCGACCCTAGATAGCACCCAGCATCCTCACTGCCCTAATCCCCCGGGCTGGCCCGGACAACCCCTAAGGCAGCCGAGGGCGGGCCCTGAGAAGGCCGGCGCGCGCCTTGGGGCACAGCTCGTGACGGTGACGCCGCTCAGGTGGCGGAGACCTTGGGTATCTCTAAGTAGGTTGCCAAGCCACAGCCGAGACCTCGGATCTCGACTTGGGGGTCACTTTTCGATTATACAGCGCCTCCTCTCTCCATCCTCCCTTGGCTCACGCTGCCCCGACTCCGAGACCACAGACAAATATAAAGGCTCTACAGTCCTGCCCCCACGCTCGCTTCGGCGCCTACTGCGGCTGCGCGAGTTGTGAGGCCGGGACCCGAGATACCCGCCCCCGACTATGAGCGTGCGCCCTCTGCTGGCGCCTGACGGACCTCCGGGTGCGCGTGCGCACGCACCCAAGCCCCGCCCACAGACTGCCGGCGCGGGAGCCGTTGGCGCCGCTCGCTGCCCTCCCTCTCCCATTTTGGGGCGGGGCCGGGCCGCCGGAGTCGGGGTGGAGGCGGGGCCACATAATGCCACGCCCCCGCCTCGTCCCCCATTTCAAGCCCCTCGACTCTTTACTGCTGGTCAATCAGAACCCGTACTAACATCAATGCTGACCAATGGGAGGTACGCTCGGGCTGCTTCCGGCTCCGCGCTCCGCGCGCCCCCTCCCCAGGTCTCCCCGCGACGGGCGGGACGCAGGGGCGGGTGTAGCCCGCGGTGACGCGCCGCGGGCCTGGAGCCAATAGGGGGGCGGGCTCGGCGCTGATGGACGGGGCTGGTGGCCAGTGGAGAGGCGCTGGCTGCACTTCCCGTCGGGGGAGAGGTGTAATATGGCGAAGACCTACGATTACCTGTTCAAGCTGCTGCTGATCGGGGGGACTCGGGGGGTGGGGAAGACCTGTGTCCTGTTCCGCTTCTCCGAGGACGCCTTCAACTCCACGTTTATCTCCACCATAGGTAGCGGGATCGGGGAGTGGCTGGGGGCGCCGGAGGCCCGGGCTGGGCGCGCCCCTGAGGGGCTGGGGCTGAGAAATCTACCCGGCTGGACGGGCCGAGGGCTCTGAGAGGGTCGAGGGGGCCTGAGCAGAGAAGAGCAGCCGCCTGCACCGCCGTTCGGGGGTTCATGGGCCGTGGCGGGGGAGACCAGGTGCCCATTTTGCAGATGGGGTGACTGAGGCTCCGATCCTCAGCCGGCTCGTTAGGGAGTGTTATGTCCTGGGTAGGCGTCTTCGCGCCCGTCCTTTCGGTCTGTCCTAGCAGCAGCCCTCGAAGCGGTTCTTTTGCGGTTCCTGTCTTACAGACGTGGAAACTGAGTCATGGGGAATTGGCCGTGGGAAAAAGACGGTGACATGTCACCTTAATGAGCATTTACTGTGTGCCAAGTCCTTCACGTGCATTTCCACACTCTCTTAGTTCTCGGTGTTAAGTGCTGTTATGAGCCCGTCTCACAGATGAGTAATTTGAGGCTCAGGGAGGGCGTGGAAGTTACCCAAGGCCCCACAGTCTGCAGGTAGTGAGAATGGGATTTAATGGAATTTAAACCTGGCTGTATCTCACCCCAAAACTCGAGGCTTAGCTCTCCTAGAGAGTTAGCACCGCACACTCCTGGCTGATGACAAGCTCAGCTAATGCACATTGGAGCCGGGGACTCTAACCCACACCATTCCTCCTCTTTTATCTGGAGCATTCAGAGGTTGAGTCCCTCTCCCCTGCCATGTTTTCCCCCATGAGTGTATTTTCCTCTAGAAGAAATGATAAGAGGAGTCAGGACCTTTTCCCTGCCTGCCTTTCATCCTGCTCCAGGATGACAGCAATGGCAAGTGACAGTGCTGCCTGCCCTGGGACCTGTCATTCCCAAGAAGATGCAAGATAAAACCCTCAGTGAGAAACTAAATCAGCCACTGCCACAGACAGCCTTGACTTCCCTATCAAAGGGCCCAGGACACCGGTTGTCACTTTAGAACAGCTTTTCCCGTACGGCCAGCCCACATCGTGGTTGAACAAAATTGGCCTGTTGTATGTGACGTCCAGTCGTGACGTCCACAGAAGTGGAGCTGACCTCTTAGCACCACAGAAGCAGTCCTGGCCCATGATGAAAAGGTTTGACCTGGGAGTAACACCGATCAGAGTGGCCTGTGAGCTCTGCAGCCCTGCTAGGGATGGGGATAGTGAGGGAACGAACACTAAGTCCAGGAGTTTTTTCAAAGTCAAGAAAACATAGAGAATGGCCTTTGCTTTACTGTGTGACTTCAACAGAATCATGTTATCTCCCTGAATCTCATGATAATGTGCCATTCCATTCTTGCCCTCCTCGAGGAGCTGCACTTATAAAACAGTTATATGCCGGATGTAAAGTAGAGACAATTGACTGGAAATCAGCACGTCTGGTTCCTCGTTGCTGTTGGCCCTTGAACGTGCACTACCCCTCTCTGACCCCTGCTGTCTTCAGAGCAGGAGTGATGCTGTCTGCCTGGGCTAGTGCCCTGGTGGTTGAGGATTAGAATTAGACAATAAGGTGTTGTCACCACAACCAGAGGCCATCTCGAGAAAGCAAATGAATGGCTCCTGTGGTGACAGCTTCCACCCTCTGAAGACAGATGTTTCTGAATTCTTCCCCCTCCCCCCCACTCCAAGGCCAAACTTTAGGGTAACCCTTGTGCCCCAACCAATCAAGAAGTGGCTTCAATTCAGCCTGGACGACGTGGCAAAACCCCATCTCTACAAAAAATCAAATAAAATTAGCCAGGCATAGTGGCTCATCCATGTAGACCCAGCCACTTAGGAGGCTGAGGTGGGAGGACGAGATTGAGCCCAGGAGGTCAAGGTGCAGTGAGCTGTGATGGCGCCACTGCACTCCAGCCTGTGCAACAGAGCGAGACCCTGTCTCAAAAAAAAAAAAAAAAAAGAATACAACTGTGGGCAGACTGGCTTGCATTTACCCAGTTCCCAGTTTCCTAGCCTCAGCAGCTTCCCCCTCAAACCCCCCCTCTTCAGAGTTACTTTAGAGCTTTGGAGAGGCCATCTTCCATTTGCAGATGAGGATATGACTTGGTGAAAGTTACCTAGCAAGGTGGAGGCGGCACCTGAGCCCAAGATCCCTCCCTCCCACCCCCAGGATTCCCCCTCCTTCCATTCGTAGTCTTCTGTCTTCTAGGAAAGTCTAATTCACCATGACCTTGATGTTCAGGCCTCATAATTCTTAGGCCTCGTAAAGTTTGCACTTCCTAATTAAATTTGGCATGTTAATAAAACCCAGCAGGAGTGTAGGGCGGAGCGCTGCTGTGGAGCTTGGCCAACCTAACAGTGCTCCTTGATTTTGTGTGTCCCTGTGCCCGCGTGACAGGAGGTGGGGGTATGCTTTAGGAAGCCTAGGCACACTGGGCTGTCTAGTCCTGAAGCAGAATGACCTGAATGCTTAAAGGCAATTCCATAAATTAGCCAGAGGTGGTGGCACTTGCCTATAGTCCCAGCTACTCATGAGGCTGAGGCAGGAGAATCGCTTGAACCCAGGGGGCAGAAGTTGTAGTGAGCCGAGATCGTGCCAGTGCACTCCAGCCTGGGCAACAGAGCGAGACTGTCTCAAAAAAAAAAAAAAAAAAAAAAAAGCGATTCCATGTTGGCTGAGTGCACCTCTGGGTTTTCTTTATAGACCAAGGATTGAGTGGCTGTTCATTTTCTGCCACTCAGTCCTTAACATTTTGCCAAAAGTAACATATCGCCAAAGCCTATTCTCAGAAGCCCCATCGATCATTTTGTGGTGTGAACTTGGCCCTGTGGCTCCCTGGAATGGGTTCTCACCAGCCTGGCTCTGCGCCACTGACTCCTCAGGGGCCCATTCATTCCTCCAGTGACAGGGTTGGCATTTGAGAAAGTGCTTTGTGAACCGCTCAGCACCGCATAGACCCTGTTGCGCTTTAATTCTTTGATCCAGCCATATTTTGCCAAGGCCTCTGTGGGCCAGGCAGCTGCTTTGGCATGAGGGCTGCAGAGAGGACCGAGTGAGTCAAGGTGCGCGCAGGACTGTGCTACCAGCTTCTCGCAAATGCATATTCAGTCACTGAGAGGTAATAGCAGTGGATGAGACTGTCAAGTCCCTGCCTCCAGGGAGCTTACGTTGGAGAGGGGCGAAATTCCAGTGCTGAGGCTGGCTGGATGGAATTAGCATCCCCACCCTGGGTTCAGAGAGGTCCAGCCAGGCCTGGGCCTCAAGTCGTCCCCGGCAGGGATTTGAAGAAACTCCTGGTGGCGAAGGCTGAGTCTGGCTGTTCCTCATCCACACGCGTCATTAGGATCTGCAAGCGTTACGCCCAGGCCATGCAGCAGGTAACACAAATATAGGTCAGATAAGTTAATAAATAGGTACGGGCAAGTGGATGAGGATGGTCAGGAAGTCTCCCCCTCAGGAGGGAACTTGAATAGGGACCTGAACAAAGGGATAGCCAGGGAGCTTTCCAGTACAGGGAAGAGCAAGCGTAGAAGCCCTGAGTCAGGAGCATGCTTGGAATGTTTAGGAAATAGCCGTGTGGATGGTGTGTCTGGAAAGAGAAGGTCATGAGCCAGAGTCCCGAGAAGTGACCAGGTTAGGCAGGACCTCTGCACACAGGGGCAGCCGTTTCCACTTTATTCGAGGGAAGGGGGACAGGGAAGCCACTGGAAGATGCTTTTTTGTGGAAAAAACCAAAATAAAACAGCTTTACTGAGATAGAATTCTCATACTCCTGCCAGCCACAGTGGCTCACACCTGTTATCCCAGCACTTTGGGAGGCCGAGGTGGGGGAGATCACTTGAGGTCAGGAGTTCAAGACCAGCCTGACCAACATGGAGAAACCCCGTCTCTACTTAAAAAAAAATTCAAAATTAGCTGGGCATGGTGGCACATGCCTGTAATCCCAGCTACTTAGGAGGCTGAGGTAGGAGAATCACTTGAACCCGGGAGGCAAAGGTTGCAGTGACCCAAGATTGCGCTATTGCACTCCAGCCTGGGCAACAAGAGCGAAACTTCTCAAAAAAAAAAGGAAGAATTCTCATACTCTCGTACAGTTCGCCCATTTGCAGTGCACAATTCAGTGGCTTTGGGTACATTCACAGAGTTCTACAACCATCACCACAGGCAATTTGGGAACATTTTCCATTATGCCAGAAGACACCAACCCTTCCAATGTCCCCATGCCCTGCCTCCCCCAGCCCCTGGCAACCGCTAATCAGCTTTCTGCTTCTGTGCATGAGCCTGATCTGGACGTGTCTGTTAATGGAATCTCACACTAAGTGACCTTTAGTGTCTGGCTTCTCTCAGCCTCATGTCATCAAGGTTCATCCCCGTTGTATGTCATGGATGAGTGCTCCGTTCCTTTCTGTGACTGAGTCATATTCCGTTGTATGGTTGGACCACATTTTGTTCAGCCATTCATTCGTTGGTGGACACACAAGAGAAAGTTTGGAGCAGAGGACCGGGCGCGGTGGCTCACACCTGTAATCCCAGCACTTTGGGAGGCTGAGGCAGGTGGATCATTTGAGGTCAGGAGTTTGAGACCAGCCTGGCTGACACAGTGAAACCCCATCTCTAGTAAAAATTCAAAAATTAGCCAGGTGTCGTGGCGGGCATCTGTAGTCTCGGCTACTCGGGAGGCTGAGGCAGAATTCCTTAAACCTGCAGTGAGCCGAGATGGTGCCACTGCACTCCAGCCTGGGCAACAAAGTGAGACTCCATCTCAAAAAAAAAAAAGGACAGTTTGGAGCAGAGGTTAGCTGTGTGACATGGCGGTTAGGGTTGTATTTTTGAAGGCTGGGGAGGGGACTGAGGGAACAATGGGAGCCTGGGGAACATCAAGGTGGCTTCGAAGTCACTGTGGGGGAAGGGGGATGGAAGTGGGAGGTAGGAGACAAGAAGGATGGGGTCAGAAAGGCTTATTAGGAGGTGATCTTCAAGAGGGCCTTAAAGGAGGAGAAGTTTTTCCAGCTGACGGGCCAGCGGGACACAGACCACCCACAGAAACGCAACAGCATTTGCAAAAGCTGAGGGCAGGAGAGAACGTGACCATGTGTACCTGCGCATCGTGGGGCCCAAGGCCCTGTGTGCTTGGGACCCGGCTGCAGGGTGGTGGGGGAGCAAGGGACTCAGGCCTGCAGAGGGCTCTGCTGAGACCCACTCTGCACAGCTGCCTGGGGCGGGAGGTGGGCTCAGCTGGCAGCAAGGGACGAGAGCAGGGCTTTGCACCCATGCCCACTGGGTTTGCTCTGCACTGCTCCCATCAGCCCTTGGAGAGGGACAGTATCTCCAGGAGTTTCCAGATCTGGAGATTCCAACATCCTGCATGCCCAGTGCCAGGCAGGGTCTCCGTAAGCCACGACAGCTGTCACCTGCACAGGTTGGCAGTGCCCAGCTCAGACAGCTTAGGAAATGGGCTGACAGTGATATGCCTTTTTTCCTTTTCTTTCAGGAATTGACTTTAAAATTAGGACCATAGAGCTCGATGGCAAGAGAATTAAGCTGCAGATATGGTAAGAGTCACTGTTCTCTGTCATTCTCTTCACCTGGCCAGGGCTTTGAGCCAGAAGCCCATGGCATTCTCCCTCCACCCTCCCTGTGACCTTGGCCTCCATTTCTTGGTGCCCAGTCCTGGCACATGGGGCTTTTTTTCAGAAGCTTCTGGAGTTTTATACCCAGCCCAGAGATGCCAGGGTCTATAGCATGGGCACAGAGCTGCCCAGCCCCGGTTAGCTCAGTGCTCCACTGTGGGCACCGTCTGGGTCTGCGTTTCACAGTGGGCTGCTTATGTTGAGCGAGGAGAGAGCCCTCTCAGTGCCAGGTGCTGGTGACGGCTCTAAGAACCGTGAGATGCCCCAGCCGAGAGTTTCCTTTTGAGCCTCTCCACCCACTCAGAAGCGTAAAGGTCCAACTTCACTTCCTCTTTTCTCTCCTGGGGCAGCCCAGGCCTCCCTTCCCAGCATACAGACCCAAAACCCCCAAACCGAAATTAAGCCGAGGCTGGGCCCCCTGGTGAGACCTGTTTCTATTCCTGAGACCTGCGGGTGACTTCCCATGCACATACAATTAGGGAAGTGGTGAGGCTCCAAGTCGCCCTCTCTGGCCTGACTCTAGTTTCCTGAGACTGAGTTCAGGTGGTCGGGTATAGTGGGGTCCTGCCCTGCACACATGCCACTTGCATAGAGTCACTGGCCCTGAGCAAAATAAAGAGAAGTCAAATTTAAGAGCGTGGTGCAGGCTGGGTGTGGTGGCTGACACCTATAATCCCAGCACTTTGGGAGGCCAAGGCGGGCAGATTACCTGAGGTCAGGAGTTCGAGACCAGCTTGACCAACATGGTGAAACCCCGTCTCTACTAAAAGTACAAAAAATTAGCTGGGCCTGGTGGCAGGCATCTGTGATCCTAGCTGCTTGGGTGGCTGGGGCAGGAGAATCGCTTGAGCCGGAGAGGCGGAGGTTGCAGTAAGCTGAGATCGCACCACTGCGCACCAGCCTGGACAACAAGAGTGAGACTCCATCTCAAAAAAAAAAAGAGAGAGCGGTGCAATTTCCCTGTCACCCAAACCAGGCAAGTGCCTTTGGGTGGGAGCCATGTGCCCAGAGATGGGCCACGAAGCCGTCCTCCCTCAAGTCTCAAAGCGTGAGCCGTCGCCCCACTTGCCAGTTTCAGGGAGCCCCACAGGTCCCCTCGGCTCCATGTGCCGTTCACCTCTTAATCTGGCTTGGGGAGTCTGGGGCAGGTTTAACGTGCAGTCTGTCCTGCAGACTTTCATAGTAAGTCAAGCTCCGGTCGCCTTGTAAGTTCTGAGCCATGGAAGCTTCTCCACTTCCAGCACGTTGGTGCCACGTCACCCTTTGTTCCCAAGTCCAAAGTGACGCTGCACCGGCAAGCAGAAATTCCACTTTCCTCCCGCCTTCCTGCTTCTGCTCTTAGCAATTGTGGTGAGGTCAGTGACTCAGATCTCTTCTAAGACAACTAGGACGGTGGTTGAGGAAAAAATGGCTGTTCTTAACCACTCATGTCTCCTGCTGCTGGTGCCAGAAAGTCAGCTCCAAGCAAGGTGTTTCTGCATGGTCCAGACATACAGAGCCCTCCAGGTCCCTGCAGGCTGTGGGAGGAACTCTGGGCTTGGAGACAGAAGACATGAGTCTTGACCTGGCTCTGCCACCAATCAGTTAGGTCACTTTTAATTTTTTTTTTGCTTTGAGACAAAGTCTCACTCTGTTACCCAGGCTGGAGTGCAGTGGCGTGATCTCAGCTCACTACAACCTCCACTTCCTTGGTTCAAGCGATTCTCCTGCCTCAGCCTCCTTAGTAGCTGGGATTACAGGCACCTGCCACCACACCATGCTAATTTTTATATTTTTAGTAGACAGGGTTTCACCATGTTGGTCAGGCTGATCTTGAACTCCTGATCTCAAGTGATCCGCCAGCCTCAGCCTCCCAAAGTGCTGAGATTGCAGGCATAAGCCATCATGCCTGGCTTTTTTTTTCTTAATGTGATAGTATCTCACTCTGTCAACCACACTGGAGTGCAGTGGCACGATCTCAGCTCACTGCAACCACCACCTCCCAGGTTCAAGCGGGAGGTGGTGGTGAACCTCCCGAGGCTGGTGTGTCTCAGCCTCCCAAGTAGTTGGGACTACAGACACGTGCCACCATGCCCGCCTAATTTTTGTATTTTTAGTAGAGATGAGGTTTCACTGTGTTGGTCAGGCTGGTCTCGAACTCCTGGCCTCGAACGATCCACTTGCCTCTGCCTCTTAAAGTACTGTGATTACAGGCATAAGCCACTTGCCCAGCCAACTAGGTTACCTTTTTTTTTTTTTGAGACGGAGTCTTGCTCTGTCACCCAGGCTGGAGTGCAGCTGGAGTGCAGTGATGCAGTCTCAGCTCACTGTAGCTTCCAGCTCCCGGGTTCCAGCAATTCTCCTGCCTCAGCCTCCTGGGTAGCTGGGATTATAGGCATGCGCCACCACGCCCGGCTAATTTTTGTATTTTTAGTAGAGACGGTTTCACTATGTTGGCCAGGCAGGTCTCAAACTCCTGACCTCAGGTGATCTGCCTGCCTAGGCCTCCCAAAGTGCTGGGATCACAGGTGTGAGCCTGAGTCCCAGCTGCACCCAACAAGAGCTACGTTTCCAAGCCACATGACTGGCTTGTCTGTGAACCAGAAACTCCAAGGAGAATTCCCTGGAAGCAAAGGTGCAGAAGAGGGAGAGGGCTCGTGGGTCAGGAATCCTGTCATGGCTCTGCCTCATCAAATGACCTGAACCCTTCCAAGCCACAGTGTCCTTCCCTGTAATAATAGGTAGATTACAAGGTGCTGCCTCAGCAGAAGAAGAACTCGCAGCAGATGACCCATGAGAAAGCCAGGCGTCCCGGGTAGATGCTCCTTGTCTCCTACTGGGGACAGTTATTTGCCTTTGATGTTGCTAATATCCCTTCTCTTCATGTTTAGGGACACGGCCGGTCAGGAACGGTTTCGGACGATCACAACAGCCTACTACAGGGGCGCGATGGTAGGGATTTTGGGTTGGTTTGTTTCTATCTCCTTTTTAAGTCAACATGGGAGCGTGCCTGTGCGTTGGTTACTGAAGCCTAGATGTTTCTGTGGAGCTTGTGCCCCAACTCCTTAGGGCTCCTTGGTCCTAAGTTAGTCTTAGGAAGAGGCTGTGTGCGCTGGGCCCGCCCCCATGTACATACCTCCCCTTCTGGCTGCAGAGACAATGCAGGGTTTAAATAAAGTAGACAATTCTTTGGGAATGAAGGAAGACACAGGAAGCCAGTTCTTCCAGGTGAGCTTAGTGCAACTGGAGCCAGCCTGCCCCGACTTTTAGGAGCGGTCACATGACCCACATCAGTCTCAGTGGAATTTGCTACAAAAAGCGTGAAGCTTTTCCAGGAGCTGACCTGCCCTGTCGGCTATTATATCCGTCGCCCGGGCCTGAGGCAGGATGACGTGACAGGAAGACTTCACTCATCATCCCTCAAACATTGCTCAAGCACCTTCTCTGGGCCAGGCCTGAACTAGATGCAGAAGGCGGCAGGGGACGGGACGAGGTCCTGTCTCGGGCCCGGTTTGTATACAGCAGGGCATTCAGGGGCGGAGGGAGCAGGAGGTGGAGCCCCTGGACCTGGCCTGAGACCTTGGCTTGCCCTCTGAGCTCCACCTCCTGACTTGGAAAATGGAACAGCACAGCACTGTGTCCCAGGCTGTGCTGAGGATAAATGGCCATCTCTCCCCCATTCCCAGTTCCCTCTGTTCCCTGCTCTTTGCTTGGCATACCCCATCATCTAATTGCTCAGGCAGCTGCCTGTTTCCTCTATGAAGGCAGTGCCACGTCCCGGTCCCTGCCATCTGCCTGGCACCAGGGGACCTGCTGGGTCTGCAGTAGTTGCTCAGGAAAGACTTGTGGACTGTGGAGATGAATGGAGGCATTATGTATTTAGAGCATCCCACGTGGCGTCCGAAACCTCATGGACACCCACTCGTGTGGGTTGCAGCCTTAGCACGCCTCAGTAAAGTTAATGTATTTCTTTCCTCTCCCCTCGTAGTGCTCTGGTGGAGGCAGGGGCAGGGGGCCTGAGGGCACTGGGGTCTTGGGGAGCTTCAGCCTCTGGAGAAAGCTGTGTGACTTGGGGTCTGTCCCAGTCTTCTCTGGGCCAAAATAGCCACCTTCCACCCTGCCCTGATCACCAAGCCCTCTCCTGCACCAGGCAAAGGGCCCAGGTCTTATTTCGGTTTATCTCATTGCGTTTTGTCTGTGAACCCCTGCGTGCAGATGCCATTGTCATTCCTGTATTATAACAAAGAACCTGAGGTTTGGCCCGGTGTTCTGCCCCTGCTGAAGTTCACTCAGCAGGTAAATGGCAGGGCTGTGCCAGGCTCTTTGTCTCCAGCACCCACATCCTCAGCCAGCACCAAGATGATTGTGGCTCTGCATCCTCCTCGACCCGAGCTAACCTGAACAGATGCCGCTGGCTGCATGTGGCTATTTGAATTTACACAATTAGCTTTGAAAATCTAGCCAGGTGCGGTGGCTCATGCCTGTAATCCCAGCACTTTGGGAGGTGGGTAGATCTCTTGAGGTAAGGAGCTGGAGAGCAGCCTGGACACATGATGAAATTCCATCTCTACTAAAAATACAAAAATTAGCCACACGTGGTGGCGGGTGCCTGTAATCCCAGCTACTCAGGAGTGTGAGGCAGGAGAATTGCTTAAACCCGGGAGGCAGAGGTTGCAGTGAACCAGGTTGCACCACTGTATTCCAGTCGAGGCAACAGAGCGAGACTCCGTCTCTTAATTGATTAATTCTTATTATTATTTTTTGGGACAGAGTCTCACTCTTGTTGCCCAGGCTGGAGTGCACTTGGTGCAGTATTGGCTCACTACAACTTCTGCCTCCCGGGTTCAAGTCATTCTCCTGCCTCAGCCTCCCGAGTAGCTGGGATTACAGGCATGCACCACCACGCCCGGCTAATTTTGTAATTTTAGTAGAGACGGGGTTTCTCCATGTTGGTCAGGCTGGTCTCAAACTCCTGACCTCAGGTGATCTGCCCGCCTCAGCCTCCCAAAGTGCTGGGATTACAGGCATGAGCCACCACACCTGGCCAATGATTTCTAAAAACATTGAAAATCTAGCTTCTTGGGTCAAAGCAGCCATGTTTCTGGTGCCCTAGAGCCTTATGTAGCCAGTAGCAGTCACATGGGACAGCGCCACCATTGCAGCTGGGTCCTCATCTCTGTCAGCATGCTCCTAGACCCTTGGACCTCAGAGTCCCAGGTGCGGGAAGCATTGGATGCCTAGAGACCTATTGTGCGGTTTGCCCAGAGCGGGGCCTGAAAAATACTCACTTGGAGCCCTGAGGGACGTTCCAGGAAAACCTGGAATAGGCTGGCTGGCTCAATGTTTTCCAGGTGCTTCTGCGTGATTCTAAGAGAGTGCTCTACCCATTGCCCTGCTAACGCCCAGGTTCTCTCCCCTCAGCTCCCTGAAATAGGTACAAATCCAGGAATTTGAGTCTTGGGCACATGTCACCAACTTAGTGGTGATGGCAGGAATCCTGGGCCTTCACAGGGTCCAGTCCCTGGATAAAGGGCCCCACACCCCCGACCCTGACCATGCTTGACTCACAAGGTCTGCCCACTGTGGCTGGCACGTGGCAGACATTATGGGCCACTGCAGCCTTGAGGTTCTTCGCCATGGTTGTGGCCGATTGTGAGGCCATTATTCACCGAATTCCTGGGAGCATTTGGAGTTGCAGTGACTTTCTTGCCCCATCTGTGTGGTTTTGTCCCACACCCTTGCACTCACACCTGTCTCACCATTACCACGGCCCGTGTCCTTATTCTGCAAACCTGGACGGCCTCAGACAACTTGGCCAGCAGCAGAGATCATCGGTGCCCTCTGAGGTGCCGCAGATGCAGGGCTGGGCCCGGGGGAGCAGGTAGAGAGGGAGGAAGGAGGAAAGCCAGGCCTGGGCGTGAGCAAGCCACGTGCCTTGGAGCCCAGGGTCCCCGGACACAAAGGGGACTTGTGATGGCACTGCAGGCTGGCCTGCTGTCGGCACTCCACAAGGACATCAAGAGCCACACACAGGCCGAGCACAGTGGCTTACACTTGCAATCCCAGCACTTTAGGATGCAGAGGCGGGCGGATTACAAGGTCAAGAGATCAAGACCATCCTGGCCAACGTAGTGAAACCCCGTCTCTACTAAAAAAATTAGCTGGGCGTGGTGGCGCATGCCTGTAATCTCAGCTACTTGGGAGGCTGAGGCAGGAGAATCACTTGAACCCGGGAAGTGAAGATTGCAGTGAGATCGTGCCACTGCACTCCAGCCTGGGCAACAGAGTGAGACTCCATCTCAAAAAAAGAACTACAGACCATCAGCGGGTGGCCCCCACATGTGGAATGTGGATTCTGGGACTGAAAAAGGCCCTGGGACATTGCTGAGAGGATAGGTGTCATCAGTGCTTTTGGAGTTAGCCACCCTTCCCCGCCCCCCCGCCCCGGGGCTTGAATCTTTTTTTTTTTTTTTTTTTTTTTTTGAGACGGAGTCTTGCTTTGTCGCCCAAGTTAGAGTGCAGTGGCACTATCTCTGCTCACTGCAACCTCTGCCACCTTACATTCAAGCTATTCCCCACCTCAGCCTGCCGAGTAGCTGGGATTACAGGCATGAGCCACCACACCCAGCCGATGAGCTGCGGCGCCAGGCCCCAGGCTTGAATCTTAAAGGTCACGTCTCTGTGCCTCAGTTTCCCCTTGCATCACATAGGCATGTTTGCCCTTGTCCACAGCAGTGGTGAGGCTGTGGACCCAGGCTGAGGCGTCGCTGCCCCGAAGCTCTTTCAGGACCCATGGGCCATCTTCCAGTCGCTCACATGTTGGTTAGGGAACCGGAAGGGCCTCGGCACGCCCAACCCTTCTTCATACAGCTGGTCCCCTCTGTGATGGGGTCACTGGAAGTTGCGTGGATGTCAGGTCAGGACTCCTTGGGTTCAGTTGTGCCTGGAAGGTAGCTCTGGCAGAGCGTGGGGTGAGCAAGGGGTGAAGAGGCCGACTGCAGGGGGTGGGTCATCGTGAGGGGGAGCGCCCCTGGCAGTGGGCCTGTGGAACAGCTCCCAGCGTCAGGCTGCACCACCCTGTGGGCCAGAAGGGGAGCCATTGGGGCTTGTCATCAAGGGCGTGGCAGGGGCTGGCCTGTGAGGCAGAAGGGTCACCTTGGCAACCCAGGGGGGCAGGACAAGGCTGGTGCCAGAGCCCAGCAGAAGGAGAGGGCCGCAGGGATGGAGAGGAGGGGGCTGGCGGGAAGAGTGGCAGCAACGGGCCTGGCTGTGCGGCAGGTGCTGGGCTCTGCACTGTCCTCCTGTGCTGCAGCCGGTCCGACCCCCGTGTCTCCTCTCCCCGCCCAGGGCATCATGCTGGTCTACGACATCACCAACGAGAAGTCCTTCGACAACATCCGGAACTGGATTCGAAACATTGAGGAGGTGAGGCCTGCCGGCTCTTCCCACTGTCCCTGCTTCAGTCCTTGTCCCAGCGCGCTCTGGTTTACCTATGAGAAGGCCAGGGTGCAGAGACACACACAGGTCACTTGCCAGCAGCCTCTAATCAGGGACATGGTGGGAGCAGGGACTGAGACATGGGCAGCCGGCCCCAGGGACCACACGCTGGCCTGGCCCCGCCCCAGAGCCCCTCGGAGCCCACCCCTCCAGCTGGGCCGTTGGATCTGGCCAGCGTCACAGTCATAAGAGAAGGAACATCCAAGCTTCTGGTCACCATGAGCGTTGGCTGCTTTCTAGAGAAGGAAGGTTCTGGCGCAGGTGTGACCCTTGTCGTTGGAGGGTGTGGTAGCTGGCCAGTCAGTTGTACTTTGAGCTGTTTCAGAGCTGGGTGTGACCTGGTACAAACTACCTGTGTTCAGACCTTGACCCATAGAGGGGGAGAGGAGGACCAATCCCTCCTCCCCCTCCCAAAGCCAGCATCTTTATCTTCCTGCTCCCCAAAGAGCTGACCTCACCCCCAAAGCTTTGGCCAGCGGCACCTGCAGCTTTTGACAGCTAACCAGGTGGGGCTTCAGGTCTAAGGCACAGCCAGAGAACTTTTCCCATCTATAAAGCCAGCGCAAAATGGTACATCGCTGTCCACCCAGGACTCATGGACCCCCTCAGGCCAGGCTGAGAGGCCACCCCATCATTTATGAGTCATTGCACTAGGCTCAGCTCCTCAATGACCCTGAGAGGGCTGAGCTGCCGAATTAGCCAGTGCAAGGCTGCACCCTAGCTGGGGAAGCTGTCTTCATCCGTGGAGAGGAGGAGAGCCTGGTCTTTGCGAACAGTCTCTGTTTCTGGCCAGCGGGCAGGAGCACCTGGTTCATGGGCAGTGAGGCAGGGAGTGGCACAGTAGGTTCCAGAAACCAGGTCTCAGCTGGTGAAGAAGGCAGTTTCCAGTGTCCCCGTCCTTCAGGAAGCACGGTTGACTCTATGGGGACCCAGGGAGGTCTGATGAAGGAGCTGCCTTTGGGTATGAAGGCAGAGTTTGGGCAACACCACGTGGTATGGTGAAGTGCCTGGGGCTGGTGATGGCCTCAAGTTGCGACCACCTCAGGCATGGCCCGTTTCTGGAGCCCACAAAGCGAGTTGAAATGTCAGGGCCGGGCATGGTGGCTCACGCCTGTAATCTCAGCACTTTGGGAGGCCAAGGCTGGCGGATCACCTGAGGTCAGAAGTTTGAGACCAGCCTGGCCAAAATGGTGAAACCCAGCCTCTACTAAACATACAAAACATTAGTCAGGCATGGTGGCTCACTGCTGTCATCTCAGCTATTCAGGAGACTGAGGATTGCTTGAACCCAGAGGCGGAGGTTGCAGTGAGCTGAGGTCGTGCCACTACACTCCAGCCTGGGAGACAGACGAGACTCCTTCCTTAAAAAAAAAAAAAAAAAAAAAAGGTCAGAGCAGAAGGTCCCAGGACAATAGCTGGGGCCTACTGCAGAGGAGCCAGGAGGGGAGGGAGGGAGGGAAGGCAAGGGTGGGGGGTAAATGTCTCAGCCTCACTCACCCCCCACAGAGGCCAGACTCCCGCAGCAGCCCAGGTGCAGTAGCCTGATTGACATATCCGTAGAAGCTGCCAGAAAGCATTTCAGAAAATGGGCATTTGGTCAGAGTAGCAGCTCGAACCCTGGCCCTGGCCCTGGCCCTGGCATTGGCTGTGTGATGTGGGACTGGCTGCTTGGTCTCTCTGAGCTTCAGCTTGTCCCTTAGACCAGGCTGTACCTAGCAGTCCTGACCCCACCGCTCTGATTTCTGGGGGACAGGCTGTGTGTTGGCAAAGGCACCTGGCCAGTGTCATCCAGTCTGATCCCCCATCTGTCCCCCTCTCTCTCAGCACGCCTCTGCAGATGTCGAAAAGATGATACTCGGGAACAAATGTGATGTGAATGACAAGAGACAAGTTTCCAAGGAACGGGGAGAAAAGGTGGGCATGGTGGCACAAAGGGCAGAGGGCCTGGGGGTCTTGGGCTTCCCATGCAGAGGACTTTCCCCATCCCTCTGCTGCCCCAGGGGGCTCCCCTCAGTGCTCTCGGATGGAAAAGTCGGGCTTTGGTGGGGAGTCCCTCATGATGCTAAGCACATGCTGTCCTGGCTTGTCTGGGGACGGTTGGTCACCCCAGTGTGGCACATGCCCAGCCAGGGCTTCTCAGGTGCCCTCTGTGGGCGTCTCATCGAAACCCACCATGGCCCGACTCCAAGCTTTCAAGGCCACAGGAGCAGGGGACGGAGCCGTGGTTTGATCCCAGCAGGGCCCCGCCACCCTCCCATCTCAGCTGCCCTCCCCCGCGCTCCATGGCCTGCAGGCACTGTGGAGGGGCATTCGCAATGGGCTCCCCGTTGGAGAATCAAGGGAGCAACCCAGGAAGCCACACTCACAGCCCCAGCCCCATTGGTGCTCCCACTTGGCACCAGCCCCGCCTTCCACTCCTGTTTTGGGCAAGCTTAGATTCGCCCAGCAGCTGGCGTGCTCATGCGTGTGCCTCCCTCTCTCACAGCTGGCCCTCGACTATGGAATCAAGTTCATGGAGACCAGCGCGAAGGCCAACATCAACGTGGAAAACGTGAGTCCCGGGCCCTGCTGGGAGACACGGGGCCTGCAGGATCAGCCCCTTCAGGCTGAAGGGGGAGCTGGCGTCCTCCCGGGAGGTCCTGCCAGAGGGACCAGCCTCGGGCTCGGGCTGGCAGTCAGTCCTCTGAGGGACACTTCCTGGCCAGTGCCACATGCCAGGCACAGGTGACCTCTGGGAATGTGCCATCAGCAGGGGGCAGGCCCCACAAAGGGCACCTAGGACGTGTCTCACGGGGCCCCTGGGCAGCCCTGGGGAATAGGCGTAGTTTTACAGGTGAAGAATTTGAGGCTCAGAGAGACCCAACTCTGTTTACGCTCTTAGCCACGCCACTCACGCTGGAGAGGCCCCGGTCAAAAGCTCAGACACAGCAGGGAGCCCTGATGGGAGCTGGCCCATGCCACCCTCCCCTCTCCACGGGTGACCCCAGCCCTGCGCCGACACCATGATGTTTCTCCATCCTGGTCATGTTTCCAAAGTGGGATCTTCCACATCACTCCTGACCCAAAGTCTCTATGCTGCCTGGAAGACCAAGGCCAGACTCCTCGCCTGGCATGGAAAGCCCTCCCTCGCCAGCTACAGCTGGTGTTTGCCACCCAGGACTCAGGCATCGCCCACCCGCTTTCTCCCTTCTCCAAGACTTCACTGCA
Organism: Ateles fusciceps; assembly: GCA_036589455.1. Taxonomy (NCBI): domain Eukaryota; kingdom Metazoa; phylum Chordata; class Mammalia; order Primates; family Atelidae; genus Ateles; species Ateles fusciceps. Next base: position 12,639,257 of record JAZHEH010001828.1, on the reverse strand, counting down.
TTCCCCTCCCATGTGCCCCCTTTCCCCCCCCTGTCAGGTTCCCTTTTCTAGTCAGGGCCCAGCCTAGGGGGCCCCTCCCAAGGACACGTTCGTCCTCTGCTGGACCTTCCTCCACACCCCAAGCCACTCTCCTCTCCAGAACCTCCCATGTCATGGGTACGTGTGTTGGGATCACGCCTCCCACCATCTCTATGTGTCCCCCGCTCAAGACCGTGACAGCAGCTCGAGCCTTGGCTGTGCTGGGGGGATGGACCTGCTCCTGCTCCCGGCCCTGTCAGGCAAGGCCTCCGAGTGAAGCTTGTTTGGCCACAGAGCTCTTGCCTTTTTCCCTGACCATCAGAAGGGAGGCCAGAGCAGACAGAACCGAGGAGTCAGAGATGAAGAACTGGGCACTCCTAAATCCTTCTGGATCGGTCAGTTAACTTACCTTTGGACAAGCCACTTGGCCTCTCTGAGCCTCAGTTTCCTCTCTGGCCAACCAAGTGTAGCCCCATCTCACGGGGCTTAGGGGGAGGTCCTGTCAACACCAAGGTGCTCTGCGGAAGTGAGAGCTGGCATTGGAGAGGAAAGGCCGCTGGGAGGTGGAGGGACTGGGGGAAGGACAGGAGCTGGGGCCGGACAGGCCAGCTGAGCCCACTGCCATAGGAGGCCCACGCCTGGGAAGCTGTCCCACCACACTCACTCCACACAGGCGGCTGAGGGCTCAGGGCGCTGTCATTCCAGGTACTAACAGTGTGCTTATTCCACAGGCATTTTTCACTCTCGCCAGAGACATCAAAGCAAAAATGGACAAAAAATTGGTGAGTGCGTGTCCTTCCCAGATCCCTGAGTGGATCTTTGTGGAATCCAGCCATTGTCGTTAGCAGCAGTGACATGACACACCCTAGATCCTGCTTTTAGGGCCCAGCCAGACCCCATGGGACGTTGCTGGGAAGGAGGGGAAGAGTTTGCAGGTATGGCTGGGGTGTCATGCAGTGCCAGCCTGGGGATGCTGCCCAAGCAGACAGGGCTGTTCCCAGCGAAGTCCCCAGGCTAGCAGGGGACACATGGCCCTTTCCATTCCACTTCTGAAGGGCCAGGAAGACGACATGGTTTGCAAGGACAGAGAGCCACGTCCTGGAGAAAAGCTTCCTAGGTCGCCCGGGCAGGGCCGGGGCTGGTGTCTGATAACTGCTGGCTCACCGTCTTGACAAGCATGGCAGATTCATAACCTGCCCCGGGCCCACTCAGCCCCAAATGCTACAGGTTGTGACAGCTCTGCCACCTTCCTTGCATCCCAGGGCTCTCTGAGGCCTCCAGGGAAGTCTGCATGGATCCCCTCCCCGTCCACCCTCTCGTTCGTTTCTTGCTTTTTTTGTTTACTATGCTAACAGTTTTCTAGTCCACTGTGCCTCAGGGTCAGTGGTTTTTCCTTGACAGAATCCAAACACTTCCCTGTATTTTGGGGGCATTTAAACACCGTCGCCACCCTTCCTCCCTCACCTTGGTTCCAGCAGCCGCCCTTCCCCCAGCTGTCGTAAATTTCTTATCCAATCGAAGACCACATGATGCTCTGTTTGTGGGTTAAGGTTGGTCACTCGAGAATGCACATAAAATACAAAATGCCGTTCACGTAGTTGACATCTGGTGTAAAGCAAATCTGTTTCATGATTCTGAGATGCTGTGAGTTGAACAGTGAGGCATGTGATTGATTTAACAGCAGCTCTTCGGCCATTAAATCAAAATGGGAAACAGCTCACGGAAACCAGTGTACTGACCAACAACAAGTTGGGATTTTCTTGTATTTTTTTTCTTCACTATAACGGTCAAGGTTTGATTCTTTTTTCTTTTTCTTTTTTTTTCTTTTTTAGTTAAAAAAGAGTTTTTTTTTTTTTTTTTTTTTTAAAGAGTCTCACTCTGCCACACCAGGCTGGAATGCATTGGCACCTTCACAGCTCACTGCAGGCTTGAACTCCTGGGCTCAAGCAGTCCTCCCACGTCAGCCTCCCAAGTAGCCGGGGTATAAGCATGTGCCACCATGCCTGGCTGATTTTTTTTCTTTTTTAAGAGGCAGGATCTCAGTTGTTACCCAGGCTAGGCTCAAATTCCTGGACTCAAGCAATTCTTCTCCTCAGCTTCCCAAAGTGCTGGGATTACAGGCAAAAGCCATGGCGCCCAGCCCAGGGTTTGACTCTTCACAACCCTTTTGACTCATTTTGGGTGTTTTTTGTTTTTGTTTTTGTTTTTTTTAAGACAGGGTTTCACCATGTTGGTCAGGCTGGTCTTGAACTCCCTACCTCAGGTGATCCGACCGCCTTGGCCTCCAAAGTGCTTGGATTGCAGGCGTGAGCCACCACGCCCGACCCCTTCTGACTCATTTTGTGAACATCATGGCAGCACTTTGTCTTCCTAGCCAGCCTACTGATTGCCTGGAGAACATGCTGGATCCTTTCCTGGCATAGGTTATGAGTGGCCAATGCTCGACCCTAATCCTTGCAATTTCTCGTTTTCTTAATTGAATTGCAAAGCGCACCAACAGGCGAGTTTCGTTCCTCGCTTTTTCCTGCCGCTTACTCAGACCACAGCTGGGGCAGCTGCTCCACTTTTAAGGATTCCTGTGATCTGATTGGTTCCACCAGGCTCCTCTCCCCCACTCACCTTAATCACATCCACGAAGTCCCTTTTGCAATATCAGGTAACATATCCACAGGTTCCAGGACTAGGGCGTGGACATCTTTGGGGAGCCATGATCTGCTGACCACACCCCCTGGACCATCCCCAGTCTCACTTCCTCCCATCATGAAGCCTCTGTTCAGAGGTCACTGTCAAAACACACCTCCTGCTGTCACCTCCCCCCCTTGCCCTGCCTTCTGTCTCTCTCGTTACTGACCACTGTGGGAAACCAAGCTGCGTGTTTCCCGAGTGATTTCTGTCTCCCTTGTCCATGTGAGCTCCCCATGTAGGCCCTTTTGTCTCGTCTGCCACTGCATGCTTAGGGCCAGAAACGCACCTGGCTCATCGTAGGCCCTCAGTAGTTACTGTTGAATCAATCCAGGTTTTAACTAAGAACTGAAAGATGAGGAGTTAGTCAAAGACAATGGGGGAGGCAGGTGCAAGTCTTTCAAACGGGGAGGTGGGAGAATGGGATGTGAACTCCCGGAATTGGTAGAAGCCAGATTCACTTTGAATGGGACAGACCTAGGGCATTCCTCTCTGAAAATAATGGACGGCACTCACGGATTTTCAGTAGGGAATGTGTGGACACAGTTAGCTTAGGTCTCATGTCCCTAGCAGCAGGTGGAAGGCAGATTAGAGGTGAGAGGTGGTGAGGCAGAGCCACAGCACAGGGACATGGAGACCAGTCAGCTGCAAGTGACAGTGGGACTTTGAACCTGGGCTTCCCAAATCCTAAGGGACACAGCCTTTCTGCTGCCCCCCCCCCCCCCCGCCCCTGCTGCCTCAGTAGAAGGTGCTCAGCAGAGATGGGCAGTGACTGGAGAGAAGAAAGGAGCAGGAGCAGATGAATGGAGGGAAAGAAGTATGGAAAGAAGAGAGTGGCATGGGTGAATGAAGGGTTGGAAAGATATTGAGAGGGTGAGTGGGAAGGGTATGATGAGGTGGGCGGATAAGTGAGAGAGTAGTTGGAAGGGATGGTAGATAGCAGATGGCAAAGAGATCTGTTTTTGAAAAAAATTGTCAGTTGTAAGAGAACTGAATGGATGGTTGGTCGAAGGGATAAATCAGTGGTTGATTTGTTGGAAGGAGATGGTTGGATAGGTAGATGATTGGTTTGTTGGGTGGTTGGAAGGGGATGGATGAATGGTTGGTTGGAAGGAGGTGGTTGCTTGGAAGGGGATGGATGGATGGATGGATTATTGATTGGTTAGAAGGGGTAGTTAGAAGGAGATGGTTATTTGGAAGAAGTTGGATGAGGGGAAGGAGACGGATAGATAGATGGTTGGAAAGGGATGGATGGTTGGTTGGATGAGGTGGTTAGAAGGATGGTTGGAAGATGGATGGTTGGCAAGGAATGGATGAGTGGATGGTTCTTGGTTGGAAGGGGATGGGTGGTTGGTTGGTTGGTTGGTTGCAAGCGGGTGGATAGATGGAAGGGAATAGGTGGACGGATGGATGGATGGATGGATGGATGGATGATTGGTTGATTGGATGGATGGATGGACGGATGGATGGGTGGATGGTTGATTGGATGGATGGATGGATGGTTGGTTGATTGGATGAATGGATGGATGGATGATTGGTTGTTTGGATAGATGGATGGATGATTGGTTGGTTGATTGGATGGACGGATGGACAGATGGACGGATGGATGGTTGATGAGATGGATGGATGGATGGATGGATGGTTGATTGGATGAATGGATGGATGGATGGATGATTGGTTGGTTGGTTGATTGGATGGATGGATGATTGGATGGATTGGATGGATGGATGATTGGTTGGATGGATAGATGGTTGGTTGGATGGATGGATGGATGGGTGGATGGATGGTTGGATGGATGGATGAAAGAGTATAAATGGATGGTTGTTTTGTTGGTTGGGTGTTTGGATGGTTGGAAGGGGACAGATGGATGGACTGGCAGATGATGGTTGGTGGTTGGTTTGGTTGGGTTTGTTGATTGGTTGGATGAATGGATGGATGGATAATTGGTTGATTGGATGGATGGATGGATGGATGGTTGGTTGATTGGATAGATGGATGGATGGATAGATGATTAGATGGATGATTGGTTAGTTGATTGGATAGATGGATGGTTGGTTGATTGGATGGATGGGTGGATGGATGGAGGATGGATGGATGGATGGATGGATGGACGGATGGCCAGACGGATGGATGGATGGATGATTGGTTGGTTGATTGGATGGGTGGATGGATGGATCGACAGATGGATGGATGGACAGATGGATGGTTGATAGGATGGATGGATGGATGGATGGTTGGTTGATTGGATGAATGGATGGAAGGATAGATGATTGGTTGGTTGACTGGATAGATGGATGGATAATTGGTTGGATGGATGGATGGATGAATGGATGGATGGTTGGTTGGTTGATTGATTGGATGGATGGATGGATGGATGGTTGGTTGGTTGATAGGATGGATGGATGGATGATTGGTTTGTTGATTGGATGGATGGATGGATGGTTGGTTGATTGGATGGATGGATGGATGGATGGATGGTTGGTTGGTTTGGTTCGGTTGGTTGGATGGCTGGTTTGGTTCATTGGGTTGGTTGATTGGTTGGATGGATGGATGGATGGTTGGTTGGTTCGTTTTGAAACGTAGTGCTGATGCTCAGTGATAACCTCAGAAAACCTCTCGTGACTTCAGGAAGGCAACAGCCCCCAGGGGGAGCAACCAGGGAGTCAAAATCACACCAGACCAGCAGAAGAGGAGCAGCTTTTTCCGATGTGTTCTTCTGTGAGGAACACCGCCTTACTCTGAGCCTCGCTCAGCCCAGCTGACTGTGCCTGTTCTGAGTGAGCCCCTCACTCAGCCGGGGCCCTCCCACCTCCAACGCCCCATCCGCGCCGTGGCCACCGGGCCCACGGCCACCAGAATGCAATTGAGAAATCGTTTATTTTAGTAACTGTCTGATCTTTTTCAACTTTGGAGATGGAATAAGTTAAAATTGCTGTTTTTCCTGTAATGTCTGCTGAACGGGCCCACCCAGATGGCGCGTGTCCAGAGAGAGAGGGGGTCAAGGTGCGACCATCAACCATAGCGTGTCAGCCTTCTGCCTCTGGGCCTTTGCTTCGTTGCCTCTCTGCGACACAAAGCCCCACCAGGAGGCTCAGTCATGTCCCCCCGCCACAGAAGCGAGGTCCCAGAAGGCCAGCGGTGGTTCCAGGAGCAACTCGTCCCATACCCTGAGGAAGACAACCAACCACCAGGCCCAGGAAGCATCACCCAGGAGGTCTGGCGCCCACTTCCACCTCTTCTCTCAGTTTTGGACAAATGACAAAAAACCATTTTGCCGCCTCACTCTTCTTATGTCACTGTTAAACCAAAGGAAAGCACAAATTAAGGAAATCCTGTGTAAAGCGTTGAGAAGGAAAGAAGCCTGGAGCAGCCTTTCCTGTCCACAGCCGGCGTTAGGTCCACAGTCACGTCAGGCCCATCCACGGTCCCCATCGAGCCTCAAGGGGACACTGTGTCTGCTACAAATGACCCCGAAAACACAGCCACAGCTGTCGCATGGTCCTTCTGAATTCAGAACACCCTCTGCTCAGCACCAAAACGGCCCCTACTCCTTCGCTTCCTCCCGCTGTCTCCAAATCAGACGTTCTTTCTAGCTGAGATTTTTATGTTTCCAGATCTGTAGTGCCATGAGGCGATTCCGTCTTCAGCTTCCAGTGGCAGACCCGGGTGACAGGCAACACGCGCGTCGTACCTCTGGCTGGACGTGGCCGAGACACGAAGCATTCCACGGCAGCAGGCTGACCGCACGGCAGTCTGGGTTGATTTTCAGCTGTCATCATTGGGTTCTGTTTTGACAGCTCTGCTGTCCTGTAGAGACTGCAGTTGGGACCAGGTCACCAAGCCAGAGGGGTGTCACTTTTTTTTCTTTCTTTTTCTCTTTTTTTTTTCCTCCTTAAGCTGCTGTCGATCCAAACCATTGATACCATAGTTTCTCCTTTGTTTGAATTAAAACCAACATATCAGTAATAGTCCGCTGTCCCCGGGAGTCTCACATGCTCTGTTTACACCGAGAAATGCACTTAAGGAAAACAAACAAATTAAAGCTCATCTTAAAGTCCAAGGATTTTTATGTCCACATGTTCGCTGTAGGCGACACGCCCATGGCCAGGTGTTGCAGGTGGGTCTGGACAAGCTGGTAGAGCCCGTGGGTTACCCCAGCGAGGGGCCACCTCAGAGGAGATGCCACCCATCATCAAAAGACTAAATATGGAGAAGCAGCCTCCCGGCGTGGTGCGTGAGCTCACACCTGTAATCCCAGCATTTTGGGAGGCTGAGGTGGGCAGATAACTTGAGCTCAGGAGTTCAAGACCAGCCCGGCCAACATGGTGAAAACCCATCTCTACTAAAAATACAAAATAAAAAAAATTAGCCAGGCATGGTGGCATGCACCAGCTACTCTGGAGGCTGAGGCAGGAGGACCACTTGAGCCAGGAGGTCAAGGCAGCAGCAAGCTGAGATCACACCAGTGCACTCTAGCCTGAGCCACAGATTAAGACCCTGTCTCACAAAAGGGCCCCCTCCCCCAGCCCTTCCCACCTGCAGCCACAGCCCTACCTCCACCCCTCCTTTGCAGGAAAATGGGAAAGTGTCTCTCTCTTCTGTTCCACTTCTCTGCCCCACGTCCTCTGCTTAACGTGCTCAGCCAACATCAGCCCCATCACGCCACCAAGATTGTTTTATCTTGGTCCCCAGTGGCACCCATGTGGCCAAGTTGAGCCCTTGGTTCTGTACCCCTCACCTCTCAGGAGACCCCATCCTCCCCAAGAGCCTGTGTCACCTGGCTTCTGGCACACGGCCACTGTGTCCCTCCTGCCTCCCTGGTGGGTCTTTCCAGGGGCCCTTTCCTGGCCTGGCTTTCCAGGGCATTCCTTTCACTCTATCCAGGGTCCTTCCCAAGACCACCCCCAGGTCCAGCCGTTCCCTGGAAGCTGTACTCACAGCTAAGATCACAACAAAATCAGCAAAGGGAAAGGCCTGCAGGGTGAAGTCCAGAGGCTACCAGGCAGAAGCTTCCAGAATCCTCTCAGTGGGGTCACACACCCCATGCCTAACTTCCCCAACAGCGAGTTGTAACAACGTGTACAATGTGTCTCTCGTGAAAACTGGTTGGTAGTTCTGTACCCAGGTGTTTATGGGGCCAGTCACATAGGAACCCTCTACCTGGCACTTAGCAGGATTCCAGACTCCTACAAAGAAAGCAGGGGTTTGGCATAAACTGCATCATTTTTGGGAGGCCAAGGCAAGTGGATCACCTGAGGTCAGAAGTCTGAGAGCAACCTGACTAACGTGGAGAAACCCCATCTCTACTAAAAATACAAAATGAGGCCGGGCGTGGTGGCGCACACCTGTAATCCCAGTACTTTGGGCGACTGAGGCGGGCAGATCACTAGATCAGGAGTTCGAGACCAGCCTGACCAACATCATGAAACCCCCTCTCTATTAAAAATACAAAAGAAATTGGCTGGGTATGGTGGCAGGCGCCTGTAATCCCAGCTACTCAGGAGGCTGAGGCAGGAGAATCACTTGAACCTGGGAGGTAGAGGTTGCAGTGAACCGATGTGCTATTGCACTCCAGCCTGGGTGACAGAGGTAGACTCCATCTCAAAAATAAATAAATAAAAATACAAAATTAGCCGGGCATGGTGGCGCATGCCTGTAATCCCAGCTACTCCGGAGGCTGAGGCAGGAGAATCACTTGAACCCGGGAGGCAGAGGTTGCGGTGAGCGGAGATCACGTCATTGCACTCCAGCCTGGGCAACAAGAGTGAGCCTGTAATCCCAGCTACTCGGGAGGCTGAGGCAGGAGAATCGCTTGAACCCGGGAGGCGGAGGTTGCAGTGAGCCGAGATCACATCATTGCACTCCAGCCTGGGCAACAAGAGTGAAACTCCATCTCAAAAAAAAAAAAAAAAAAAGAAAGAAAAGAAATAATTTAGGCAGATATTGAGGGCACCAGAGTCCTCAGTGGAATTTCCTTTCTAACAAAAAGCAGCCCAATAAATTATTTTTTCCTAACAAAGAGCAGCCTGAGAAATGCAGCTGCAAACCTAGATAAGCAAGCTGGAAGCCTGCACGGAAGAATGGCGGCAGCTGTGCCAGTAGAAAAGGGCTGCCTGGGAGCCAGGCATGTCCAGCATGGAGGCTCCATCTTCCCTTTTTTTATTACCAGGTGTACAGTAAAGGATGGGCAACATGGCACAGCTCAGATAGAGGACCCGCTTGCATAATAAAAGATTAGGGTGGGCATGGCCAGAAATTCACAACCTATGTAAATGAACCACCTAGTCCTAAGCAGTTTTTCACACCCTATGTAAATCAAACACCGCCTCCTCACTAGGCATCTGTAGAACCCCCTGCATTTCACTGTGCATCCAGCAACCTCTCTCTGCAGGAGGGAGCTCTTCTGTCTTTTTCACCTGCTACATTTCTGTTCTTAACCTCACTCTTGTGTTGTGTGTCTGTGTCCTTGTTCTCCGTGGCCGTGGGACAACAAATCTCGGGTATACCCCAGATGAGGCTGTTTCAGTGGCACAACCTCGGGCACATACCCTCACCAGCTGAACCTCAGTTCCCTCTCCTGCAAAATAGGGGTGATCGAAGTTTCCACCTCAGAGGATGGTTATAAAGAGCCAGGGAGATGGTAGATCCCAGAGGAGGCACACCTGCGTAATGAGCACAGGACAGAACAGGCTGCTGATAGCATCATCACCGTCTTCACCACCACCATCATTGTCATTATCATTATTTTTTGAAACAGGGTCTCATGGCGGGGCACAGTGGCTCATGTCTGTAATCCCACCACTTTGGGAGGCTGAGGCGGGCGGATCACTTGAGGTCAGGAGTTCAAGATCAGCCTCGCCAACATGGTGAAACCCCGTCTCTACTAAAAATACAAACAGCCGGAAATCACTAGAACCTGAGAGGCAGAGGTTGCAGTGAACCGAGATCGCCCCACTGTACTCCAGTCTGGGCAACAGAGCGAGACTCTGTCTCAAAAAAGAGAGAGAAAAGAAGAAAGAGACAGGGTCTCACTCTGTTGCCCAGGCTGGAATGTAGTGATGGGATTATGGCTCACTGCAGCCTCAACCTTCCACACTCAAGCAATCCTCCTGCCTTAGCCTCCCAAGTAGCTGGTACTACAGGTGCACACCGCCACACCCAACTAATTGTTTCACCTTTTTGTAGGGATAGTATCTCACTGCCCAGGCTGGTCTTGAACTGGCCTCCCACGATCCTCCCACCTCAGCCTCCCAAAGTGTTGGGATTACAGGTGTGAGCCACCACACTCACCCTGTTATTACTGTGACCACCATTGTTTGTCTTGTGCCCCAAGAAAAGAACTCACTTATTTTCTTCACTTTGTCTCTAGCAGGTCAACAAAATGACTTACAGCTTTGAGTTATCATTGTATTTGCCCCTACTCTGCCCTGAATTTCCAACCAGTTGTCCCCAGTCAGGTCAAGGAAATTCCTTGAACTCCTCAGTTCTACCTCATACTTGGTCTCTTGCTCAGAGAGTGTCATTAATTTTTCTTCTTTTTTTTTTTTTTTTTTTTTTTTTGAGACGAAGTCTCGCTCTGTTGTCCAGGCTGGAGTGCAGTGGCACGATCTCTGTTCACAGCAATCTCTGCCTCCTGGGTTCAATCGATTTTCCTGCCTCAGCCTCCTGAGTAGCTGGGACCACAGACATGCGACACCACGTCCAGCTAATGTGTTGTATTTTTAGTAAAACTGGAGTTTCACTATGTTGGCCAAGCTGCTCTTGAACTCCTGACCTCATGATCCACCCACCTTGGGCTCCCAAAGTGCTGGGATTACAGGCGTGAGTCACCGTGCCTGGCTTTTTTTTTTTTTTTTTTTTTTTTTGAGACAGAGTCTCACTGTCGCCCAAGCTGGAGTGCAGTGGTGTGATCTTGGCTCACTGCAACTTCCATCTCCCGGGTTCAAGCGATTCTCCTGCCTCAGACTCCTGAGTAGCTGGGATTACAGGCGCGTGCCACCATGCCTGGCTAATTTTTATATTTTTAGTAGAGATGGGGTTTCACCATGTTGGCCAAGCTGGTCTTGAACTCCTGACCTCAAGTGATCCACCCGCTTCAGCCTCCCAAAGTGCTGGGATTACAGGTGTTAGCCACCATGTCCGGCCAATTTTTCTTATTTTTAAGGACTTTGATGGCATGACAGGCACACAGGGGACTCAGCCATCATCCTCATGAATATATAGAGAAATGACACCTTGGCCTTTATGGGTTTTTTGTTTGTTTGTTTGTTTTTATTTTTTTAAGACAGGGTCTCACTCCTGTCACCCAGACTGGAGTACAGTGGCACCATCTCGGCTCACTGCAGCCTCTATACCCCTGGCTTAGATAATCCTCCTACCACAGCCTCCTGAGTAGCTGAGACTACAGGCACATGCCACTACACCCAGCTAATTTTTCCATTTTTTAGTAGAGACGGGGTTTCGCCATGTTGGCCAGGCTGGTCTCGAACTCCCAACCTCAGCTGATCCGCCTGCTTGGCCTCCCAAAGTGCTGGGATTACAGGCGTGAGCCACCATGCCCAGCCAGTTCTGGACACTTCATATCAGTGGACTCATGGACAAGCTGGCCTTTGCGTCTGGCTTCTCTCACCCAGCATCGTATTTTTGGGGTTCACCTTGTAGCATGGATCAGTGCTTTCTTCCTTTTTGTGGCTGGATCATATTCCGTTGTGTGGATGATGAGCCACGTTTTATCCATTCATTCACTGATGGACGTTTGGGTTGTTTTCACCATTTGGACACCTTAGCTGTCATCTGTGCCTCAGGCGTGCCGAGTGCATTCCTACCGCAGGGCCTTTGCCCTTGCTGTTTGCTTTTCTGCCTGACTATCCTGCAGGTGAACTTGTTCTAACATTTGTCTCCTCATGGACTGTGGGGGCCAGAAGGGTCAGGTCCATGCCAATCTTGCCTTCTTTTTTTAAAAAAAATTTTTTTAAGACGGGGTTTCACCATGTTGGTCAGGCTGGTCTTGAACTCCTGACCTCAGGTGATCCGCCCGTCTTGGCCTCCAAAGTGCTTGGATTACAGGCGTGAGCCACCACGCCCGGCCACCTTCTTCTTTTTTTTTTTTTTTTTTTTTTTTTTTTTTAAGACAGAGTCTCACTCTGTGACCTAGGCTGAGTGCAATGGTGCGATCTCGGCTCACTGCAACCTCCACCTCCTGGGTTCAAGTGATTCTCCTGCCTCAGCCTCCTAAATAGCTGGGATTACAGGCATTTGCCACCACGCCTGGCTAATTTTTGTATTTTTAGTAAAGACGGGATTTTGCCACGTTGGCCAGGCTGGTCTTGAATTGCTAACCTCAGGTGATCTGCCTGCTTCGGCCTCCCAAAGTGCTGGGATTACAGGCCTGAGCCACCGCGCCCAGCCCAATCTTGCCTTCTGCTTCCTCCCCAGCATCTAGCATGGTGCCCATCCAGAGCTGGAGCTCAGCTAGTGTTTGTGAGATCAGTGAATGAACAGAATGCAGGCATTGTAGGAAGCTAAAACCATACAATTACATCAAACCCAGAACTGGCACAGTGGCTCATGCCTGTAATCCCAACACTTTGCGAGGCTGGTGTGTGAGGATTGAGTAAACCCAGGAGTTCAGGACCATCCTGGGCAACAGAGCAAGACCCTGTCTCTACAGAATAAAAATTTAGCTAGGTGCAGTGGCTCACGCCTGTAATCCTAGCACTCTGGGAGGCCGAGGCAGGCAGATCATGAGGTCAGGATTTCGAGACCAGCCTGACCAACATTGTGAAACCCTATCTCTATGAAAAATACAAAAATCAGCCGGGCTGGTGGCGGGTGCCTGTAATCCCAGCTACTCAGGAGATTGAGATGGGGGAATCGCTTGAACCCAGGAGGTGGAGGTTGCAGTGAGCGGAGATGACACCGCTGTACTCCAGCCTGGGTGACAGAGGGAGACTCTGTCTCAATCAATCAATCAATAAAAATTGAAAAAGTAGCCCAGGCATAGTGGTGTGAGCTTTTGATCGCAGCTACTTGGGAGGCTGATGCGGGAGGATCTTTTGAGCCCGGGAGTTTGAGGCTGCAATGAGCTATGATGATACACTGCACTTCAGCCTGTGAGACAGAGCAAGACCCTGTCTCTAAAAAGAATTGCATCAGCCCGGGCGCGGTGGCTCACACCTACAATCCCAGCATTTTGGGAGGCTGAGGTGGGCAGATCATGAGGTCAGGAGATTGAGACCAGCCTGGCCAACATGGTGAAACCCCGTCTCTACTAAAAATACAAAAAATTAGCTGGGCATGGTGGTGCGTGCCTGTAATCCCAGCTAGTCAGGAGGCTGAGGCAGGAGCATGACTGGAACCTGGGAGGCAGAGGTTGTAGTGAGCCCAGATCTCACCACTGCACTCCAGCCTGGCAACAGAGTGAGACTCTCTAAAAAAAAAAAAAAAATGTGTAAGAATTGCATCAAGCCCAGTGTTGGCAGAGCCTAAGGACTTCCCCATTCCCTGGCATGTAGGGTCCCATCATTTTCCCAGCACTGAGATGGCATTATTGCCACCTTCCCCAAGAACCACCCCACATGAGGCTGTGAATGGCCCACTTACCAGCTGCAGCCTCTGCTGAGAAGCCCAGATCTGTCTCCCTGGAGAAGCTGACATCAGAGGTGGGGGGGTCCTTGGCATTCTGGCTCCCTTATCTGCCCCCCCCAGGCAGATATTTTCCCCACCACACCCTTCCTTCCTCTGGGGGCCACATACCCATGTTTGCTGGGCTGAGGCCTGTGGACACTGAGGGGTGTGGGGGTGATTCCGTTGTGACATCTGAGCGGAAAACGTTAGTTTGTGGGAGACCACATCAGCCAAGCAGATCAGGGAAAGGGAGGTTGGGCCCTTTCTGGTGAGGTCTCAGGGGGCTGGGCTGGAGCTAGGCTGATGTACCCGAATGTTCCTGGAGTCTCTAAACCCCATGCAAATAAGACCCCTGATGATCAGACTTTCCAAAGAGGATCAGAGAAGCAAAGGCCGGGCTCACACCCGTAATGCCAGCACTGTGGGAAGCCCAGGGAGTAGGATCGCTTGAGGCCAGGAGTTTGAGGCTGCAGTGAGCTATGGTCGCACCTCTGCACTCCAGCCTGGGCAACAGAACTAGACCATGTCTCTAAAAAAAAAAAGTGGGGGCTGGGTGCGGGGGCTCATGCCTGTAATCCCAGCACCTTGGGAGGCCGAGGTGGGCAGATCACCCGAGGTCAGGAGTTCGAGGCCAGCCTGACCAACATAGGGAAACCCCATCTCTACTAAAAATACAAAAATTAGCCGGGAGTGGTGGTACATGCCTATAATCCCAGCTACTCTGGAGACTGAGGTAGGAGAATGGCTTGAACCCGGGAGATGGAGGTTGCAGTGAGCCAAGATCACACCACTGCACTCCAGCCGGGGCGATAGAGCAAGACATCATCTCAAAACAGAAAGGGCGGATGCAGTGGCGGACGCCTGTAATCCCAACACTTTGGGAAGCCGAGGCAGGAGGATCACTTGAACAAGACCAACCTGGCAACAGGACAAAACCCCTCTCTACAAAAAATCCAAAAATTAGCCAGGCGTGGTGGTGGTGTGCCATAGTTCCAGCTACTCAGGAGGCTGAGATGGGAGGATCCCTTGAGCCCAGGAGGTAGAGGCTGTGGTGAGCTGAGATTACACCGCTGTACTCCAACCTGGGCAACAGAGCAAGGGGACCCTGTCTCAAAAAAAAAAAAAAGAGTCCGGGCGCGGTGGCTCACACCTGTAATCCAAGCACTTTGGAGGCCAAGGCGGGTGGCTCACCTGAGGTCAGGAGTTCAAGACCAGCCTGACCAGCATGGTGAAACCCCGTCTTCAAAAAATAAAAAATAAAAATAAAAATAAATAAATAAATAAGAGAGAGAGAGAAGAAAAGACCAGGCGCAGTGGCTCACACTGTAATCCCAGCACTTTGGGAGGCTGAGGCGGGGGATCACCTGAGGTCAGGAGTTCAAGACCAGCCTGACCAATATGGTGAACCCTGTCTCTTCTAAAAAATACCAAAAATTAGCCAGGTACAGTGGCAGGTGCCTGTAATCCCAAATACTTAGGAGACTGAGACAGGAGAATCGCTTGAACCTGGGAGGCAGAAGTTGCGGTAAGCTGAGATTGCACTCCAGCCTGGGCAACAAGAGTGAAACTCCGTCTCAAAAAGAAAAAAAAAGAGAGAGAGAGAAGGAAAAGAGATTGCCTACAGAGAGGTGAAGCGAGTTGCCCAAGGCAGCTCAGCCTATGAGGTCTGAAGCCCAAGCCAGTGTCTGTTGTCTGCCCCAGCCAAACACAAAGGCCTTGCTTGAATTCAGTCACAACCAAGAGTGCTGATTCTCTCACTCCCTGCTGATCTCTATGCGCTGTGCTGGAGGGTTGCCTCGCCTATCAGCTTCACGTGACTAAGGAGGGCTATTATGCCCATTTCACAGATGCGGAACTGAGGCTCAGAGAGGCTGAGCAATTCACCCGAGGACACCCAACAGGTGAGTGAGAAGCCAAGTGCCATGTGTCTCCTGCTTTAAGCCTTGTTGACCTCAGAGGGCAGACAAGGCGCCTCTGCTGACTTGAGGGGGAACAGGGCGTGACGGAGCACCCAAATGGGCTTACGGTAGGTGAGCTTATTTAGCCCAGCCGGGCCAGAGTGATAGGCCCGTGGGGGAGGCCGCCAGCAGGATCTGAGCTCTTTCTGCTCGAAAGGAGAGGAGGAGGTAGTTTTGCCTGTCTGCCTAGGTACGAGCACACAGCCAGGGCTGGCCAATCTGCTAGGCACACCAGGCCTGCACCCGGGACCCGATGCTGTGTAGGCCTTCCCAGAGGGCTTCAGCTTGTTTAAAACCAGAAGAAAAACACTGAACCTCCTAATAAAAAATACACAAGAAGGAATCCAGCCTGGACTACACCGGTGGTCCTGAGAGGGAGGCCTTCAAAAGAATGAAGACATTTGCACGGGCAGCCCTGATTCCCCGCCTTGGAGCTTGGAGCCTCTTTGCAGTGAGTAGGGATGCTTTCCCTAGTTTTTCTTTTCTTCTTCTTCTTCCTCTTCTTTCTCTTCCTCTTTTCTTTTTTTTTTTTTTTTTTTGGAGACAGAGTCTTGCTCTGTCTCCCAGGCTGGAGTGCAGTGGCACGATCTCGGTTCACTGCAACCTCCACCTCCCAGGTTCAAACGATTCTCCTGCCTCAGCCTCCTGAGTAGCTGTGATTACAGGCGCCCAACACCACCCCCGGCTAATTTTTCGTATTTTTAGTAGAGACGGGGTTTCACTTTTGGCCAGGCTGGTCTTAAACTCCTGACCTCATGATCCACCTGCCTCGACCTCCCAAAGTGCTGGGATTACAGGCGTGAGCCACTGCACCCAGCAAAAATATTGTTTTAATTAGCCAGGTGTGGCGGTGCATGCCTGTAGTCCCAGCTGCTTGAAAGGCTGCGGCAGGAGGATCCCTTGAGTCCAGGAGTTCAAGGCTGCAGTGAGCTCTGACCGCACCACTGCACTCCAGTCTGGGTGACAGTGAAACCCTGTCTCTAAAATAGGTTAATCAATCAATAAAAATATTTTTTAACATTGTGTGATTGAGGGAGTCCTGGTGTGGATCTATGCAGGCCGTGAGATCACAGCTTGTCCAGGCTGCATTCAGTTTCAATGCCTTTGTGCCTGCTCTGCCCTTCACCAGCCTGGGCAACATGGCAAGACCCCATCTCTACAAAAATATACTGTCTGCAGCACACACTCCCCAAATCCAGAGGACCCCTACTCACCCCCAAACGCCCCTTCCTCCCAGGTCGGCGAGGCCACCTCTGGGGGATTGTGCAATTGCTGCTCCCCCTTCTTGTTCCCTCTTTGGGTTTTTTTGTTTGTTTGGGTTGTTTTGTTTTGTTTTTAAGACAGAGTTTCCCTCTGCTGCCCAGGCTGGAGTGCAGTGGCATGATCTCAGCTCACTGCCACCTCTGCCTCCCTAGTTCAAGCAATTCTTTGGCATCAGCCTCCTGAGTAGCTGGGATTACAGGCACCCATCACCACGCCTGGCTAATATTTGTATTTTTAGCAGAGACAGGGTTTCACCATGGTAGCCAGGCTGGTCTTGAACTCCTGGCCTCAAGCGATCCACCTGCCTCAGCCTCCCAAAGTGCTGGGATTACAGGCATGAGCCACTGCGCCTGGCCTCTGCTCCCTCTTGGTTGTTTTTGTTTTCGTTTTGAGAAGGCGTCTCGCTCTGTCGCCCAGGCTGGAGTGCAGTGGTGTGATTTCGGCTCACTGCAACCTCCGCCTCCTGGGTTCAAGCGATTCTTGTGCCTCAGCCTCCCAAGTAGCTGGGATTACAGGTGCACACCACCACCCTCGGCTAATTTTTGTTTTGTTTTGTTTTGTTTTCTTGAGATGGAATTTCGCTCTTGTTGTCCAGGCTAGAGTGCAGTGGTGCGATCTTGGCTCACTGCAACCTCCGCCTCCCTGGTTCAAGCAATTCTCCTGCCTCAGCCTCCCAAGTAGCTGGGATTACAGACGCCTGCCACCATGCCCAGCTAATTTTTTGTATTTTTAGTAGTGACCAGATTTTACCATGTTGGCTAGGCTGATCTTGAACTCCTGACCTTAGGTGATCTGCCCTCCTTGGCCTCCCAAAGTACTGGAATTACAGGCATGTGCCATCGCGCCCGGCCTAATTTTTGTATTTTAATAGAGACGGAGTTTTGCCACGTGGGCCAGGCTGATCTCAAACTCCTGACCTCAAATGATCCATCTGCCTCAGCCTCCTAAAGTGCTGGGATGACAGGCGTGAGCCACCACTCCTGTCACCTGTTCCCCCTTTGGAATGGCGTGTTCCTCCTCTTCACGGCTTGATATTTTATAGATGCCAGGAGTTGGCGGGGGCCTGCACCTGTCTCGGTGTCACCCGTGTCCTCCAAAGAGCAGGCGCACAGTAGGCACTCAATAATGGCTTGCTGGGGGCAAGGCAGGAGCAAGCTGTCCCTGCACCTGTGGCATCAGCTGCTTTGTTGGACTGCAGACAGGGTGACTGGGCCTGTCCTTGTCCCCCCCCCCCCCCCAGGGCTCACCTGCTTAAGGAAATAGGAACCACCTCGGGCAGCCAGCCCCGCCCCACTGACGTGGGGACCCTGAATCGAAACCCAGCCTCCTGCAGGCGCTGCCACAGCCACCACAAGGGCCTCGGCCATCCAAGGATCTCCCAGGTAGGTGCCCCAAGAGCCTCAGCCCTCAAGGAGACAGAGCGTGGGGAGCCAGGCTAGGCCAGAAGGAGGGACAGGGCTGGTGGGACCTGGGGTGGCAGGAGGGATTTTCTGGTAGCATGGGGGAGGGCTTCGTGGAGGACGGGGCATTTGTGGTCACCACTGGAAAATGGAGCCGGAGCTGGGGAAAGGCAGTCCTGGCAGGAAAACAGCATGAACAAAGGTGTGGAGAGGCGGGAGAGAGCAAGGAGGTCTTTAGGTCTGGAATGTGGGTAGCGAGGAAGTAGAGGAGGCCCCCGGCCAGGATCAGGAGTTTGAATTTCAGCATGAGTTCTTTCATCACTAGATAGCTGTTCATCAGCAAAGACCCTTGCACCCTCCACTCTGCCAGGCCAGCACCAGGACCCAGAAAACAACAACAACTCGAGATCCTTAGGCCCTGATCTTTAGGAGGCCCTCAGGCTAGTGGAGATAGCCAGATATACTCTACCTCCATGGGGTCATGGCTGGACCAGAGAGAGGAACAAAAGGGAACACTGGGGACAGAGGGGGGGTGCAGGGCTTTGTCTGGGGGGAGAGACAGGAAAGCTGCCTGGAGGAGGGGACATTTTTACTGGGTTTTGAAGGATAAATAGGAGTTCTTCCAAGTAGACAAAAAAGAATAAGCCTGTCAACATTATCCCATGCTAGGTCACAACTGGATTCATGAATATTGTATATGTTTCTCTCTATATATACAGTGCTAACTAAACATTCCTAGGTAAACATCATTATCCCCAGATTAAAGACAGAAATACAGGCACAGAGAGAGGTTAAGTGACTTATTTGAGGTCACGCAGTGACTAAGTGGGGACCTAGGGTTTGAACCCAGGCCATCTGGCTCCAATTCTGGGCCCTTTTGTTGGTGGTGGTGGTGGTGGGACTTTTTGGGGGGTTTTTGTGAGACAGAGTCTCGCTCTGTCACCCAGGCTGGAGTGCAGTGGGGCAATCTGAGCTCACTGCAACCTCTGCCTCCTGGGTTCAGGTGATTCTCCTGCCTCAGCCTCCCAAGTAGCTGAGACTACAGGCACAAACCACTGTAATTTTTGTATTTTTATTTTACTTTATCTAATTTATTTATTTAGACATGGAGTCTCGCTCTGTCGCCCAGGCTGGACTGCTGTGGCTCGATCTCAGCTCACTGCAACCTCCACCTCTGGGGTTCATGCAATTCTCTCGCCTCAGCCTCTTGAGTAGCTGAGATTACAGGAGTATGCCACCTCATCCAGATAATTTTTGTATTTTTAGTAGAGACGGGATTTCACCATGGTGGCCAGGCTGGTCTCGAACCCCTGGCCTCAGGCAATCTACCTGTCTCAGCCTCCCAAAATGCTGAGATTACAGGCGTGAGCCACTGTGCCCAGCCTCCAATTCCAGGCTCTTAATCACTTTGTCACCCTGCTTTATTAAACATTTCTTAATAAACCTCAGAATTCCTTCAGGCTGCACCCCAGCGGGTATGCTTGACATCTGGCTGGAGAAAGTCAGCATTGACGCTGGGCGAGGTGGCTCACACCTGTAATCCCAGCACTTTGGGAGGCTGAGGTGGGTGGATCACAAGGTCAAGAGAGCAAGACCATCCTGGCCAACATGGTGAAAACCTGTTTCTATTAAAAAATACAAAAATTAGCTGGGCGTGGTGGTGGGCGCCTATAATTCCCAACTACTTGGGAGGCTGAGGGAGGAGAATTGTTTAAACCCAGGAGGTGAAGCTTGCAGTGAGCTGAGATTGTGACACTGCACTCCAGCCTGGCGCCTGGCGACAGAGCCAGACTCTGTCTCAAAAAAAAAAAAAAAGTCAATATTGACTACCATTGGTCAGGCCCCGCCTCCTCATAGAAACAGCCCAGCAAAAAGACCTTTTACGATAGTGAAAAGTTAGATGGGGCCAGTGGGTAGGGGCAGTGAGCTCCAGTCTGAGAATAGAATTTAGGGTGAGTGGCCAGGCACGGTGGCTCACACCCGTGATCCCAGCACTTTGGGAGGCCAAGGCAGGTGGATCACTTGAGGTCAAGAGTTCAAGACCAGCCTAGCCAACATGGTGAAACTCCATCTTTACTAAAAATACAAAAATGAGCCAGGCGTGGTGCCGCATGCCTGTAATTTCAGCTATTCAAGAGGCTAAGGCAGGTGAATCGCTTGAACCCGGGAGGCAGAAGTTGTAGTGAGCTGAGATCGCACCACTGCACTCCAGCCTGGGCGACAAAGCGAGACTCCATCTCAAAAAAAAAAAAAAAAAAAAGGGTGAGCAGGCTGGGCACGGTGACTCAGGCTCACCCCTGTAATCCCACCACTTGGCAAGGCTGAGGCGGGCAGATCACCTGAGGTCAGGAGTTCGAGACCAGCCTGACCAACATGGAGAAACCCCATCTCTAAAAAAAAAGAAAAAAGAAAGAAAGAAAGAAAAAGCGTGAGCAAGGGGGATCTTGAAGGAGCTATCTAGCAAGACAATCCTTTGGCTCATTTTACATTCACTTAATTCTGTTTTGCAAAACAGTGCTACCTTCTCTCTCCGGCTCTGTCATTGGCGCTCAAAGTCCATGGTACCTCTTGCTTAAAATTATCAAGAAAGTGCGTGAATTAACGATGCACCTGACACATTGTAGGAGTGCCATCAGTGGCTACTACGTGCGGTGATGTTGCTGGTGGGAGCAACTGTCTGGAGCCACATTCTTCTGGTGTTTAATGAAACCAAGGCAGCCAGGCACAGTAGCTCATGCCTATAATCCCAGTACATTAGGAGGCTGAGGTGTAAGCATTGCTTGAGCCTAGGAGTTCAAGGCCAGCCTGGACAACATAGCAAGACCCTGTCTCTACAAAAAATTTTAAAAAATTAGGCAGGCATGGTAATGCATGCCTGTAGTCCCAACTACTCGGGAGGTTGAGGTGGGAGGATTGCTTGAGCCTGGGAGGTTGCAGCCGCAGCGAGCGTGAGCTGTGATTGCAGCACCGCACACTCCAGCCTGGGCAACGGGGAAATCCTGTCTCAAAAAAAGAAAAGAAAGGGCCAGGCGCAATGGCTCACGCCTGTAATCCCAACATTTTGTGAGGCCAGGCGGATCACAAGGTCATGAGATTGAGACCATCCTGGCCAACATGGTGAAACCCCGTCTCTACTAAAAAAAAAAAATACAAAAATTAGCTGGGCTTGGTGGCGCACACCTGTAGTCCCAGCTACTCAGGAGGCTGAGGCAGGAGAATCACTTGAACCCGGGAGGCAGAGGTTGCAGTGAGCCGAGATCGCGCCACTATATTCCAGCCTGGGCAACAAGAGTGAAACTCTGTCTCAAAAAGAAAAAAGAAACCAGGGCAGCCCTTTCTGACACCCACTGCTATTGGGTCAGCTATTTTGTTTGCTCACTTGCCGTTTCGCCATTTCCTCATTCCTCCGGGGGCATTGATAGTCACTTAATATTTAAATACTCTATTCTTAAATTTCAAAAGATTTATTTATAAAAGGAACTTTCTAGTCCTTGCAATAAAGGCATAACAGGAAGGGCACAGTGGCTCACGCCTGTAATCTTAGCACTTTGGGAGGCTGACACAGGTGGACTGCTTGAGTCCAGGAGTTTGAGACCAATGTGGGCAAGAAGATGAAATCCTATCTCTACAAAAAATGCAAAAATTATCCAGGCATGGTGGCACATGCCTGTGGTCCCAGCTACTTGGGGGACTGAGATAGGAGAATCACTTGAGCCAGGAAGATCGAGGCTGCAGTGAGCCAAGATGTCCAGCCTGGGGGACAGAGTAAGACCCTGTCTTAAAAAAGAAAAAAGGGAAAGGAAAGGGAAAGGGAAGGGAAGAAAGGAAAAGAAAGGAAAAAGGAGAGGAGAGGAAAGGAACACAATGGCGTAAGAAGAATAAAAGGAAAAATCCTTGAAGGACTTTGGGGAGGAGCCAATGAATGAATGTATAAAAAGTACCAGGCACATAGTAGGTGCTCAAGAAATACAAACCAGGTTTTTGTTTGTTTTTGTGTTTTTTTTTTGTGGTTTTTTTGTTTTTGTTTGGTTTTTGGTTTTTTGAGATGGAGTCTCAGTCTGTTGCCCAGGCTGAAGTATAGTGGCAATCTTGGCTCACTGCAACCTCCACCTCTCGGGTTAAAGGGATTCTCATGCCTCAGCCTCCCAAGTAGCTGGGATTACAAGCATGTGCAGCCATTCCTGGCTCACTTTTGTATTTTTAATAGAGACGGGGTTTCACCATGTTGCCCAGGCTGGTCTTGAACTCTTAGAGACCTCAGGTGATCCACCTGCCTTGACCTCCCAAAATGCTAGGATTATAGACGTGAGCCACCATGCGCAGCTACACAAGCCGGTGTTTTTGCTTGCTTGTTTTTGAACAGACAAAAAGCCTTGCTCTGTTCCCCAAACTGGAGTACAGTGGCACAACCACGGCTCACTGCAGCCACATCCTCTCGAGCTCAAGGGATCCTCCCACCTCAGCCTCCTGAGTACCTGGGACTACAGGCATACACTACCACACCCAGCTAATTTTTTAATTTTTTTTTTTTTTTTTTTTTGAGAATGAGTCTCACTCTGTGGCATGATCTCGGCTCACTGCAACCTCCACCCCCCAGGTTCAAGCGATTCTCCTGCCTCAGCCTGCCAAGTAGCTGGGATTACAGGTATCTACTACAATGCCCAGCTAATTTTTGTATTTTTAGTAGAGATGGGGTTTCACCATGTTGGCCAGGCTGGTCTCGAACTCCTGATCTCAGGTGATCTGCCCGCCTCAGCCTCCCAAAGTGCTTGGATTACATGCATGAGCCACCATGCCTGGCCAAATTTTTTAATTTTTTTGTAGAGATGGGGTCTCACTATGTTGCCCAGGCTGGTCTGGAACTCCTGGGCTCAGGCAGTCCGCATCCCCTTGCCCTCCCAAAGTGTTGGGATTACAGGCATGAGCCACAGCACCTGGCCCTCACAAGCCAGTTTTAAGCCTATTGCTCTGTCCAGCCTGGAGGACTTCTCAAAGGAGGAGGCACCATAAGCTGCAAGAATAGAGCAAAAATAAGAGGTACATCAAGCTTGATTCTTGTCTTCCCTCCCTTCCCTTCCCAGGTGGCCTTCGCCCCACCCCAGGAAGCCATGACAGAGGCCAGGAAGCTGCCCCCACCACTACCCCCACGGCTGGACTGGTTCGTGCACACCCAGGTGGGCCAGCTGGCCCAAGACGTTGTCCCCCGAGTGGTTCCATGGTGCAATCTCAAGAGAGTGAGAACATACCCGTGCCCTCCCCCGGCCCACCCACCTCTTTCCTTGTCTGCCTCTACTCTGGGCAGGTTTTAACTGCAGAGTTCTGGGCTTGGCTCAGCTCAGTGTGGCAAGAGGCTACCGTGAGCTCTGGACTCCCAGGCTTGAATCCTGCCCCTCTGTGGGCTCACTGTGTGACCTGCGGCAAGTTCCTTGCTCTCTCTGGGCCTCAGCTTTCTCTATAAGTGGCCAAAAGGCCAGCACTGCCAGGGACCTGGCAGCACCCCACACCTCGCCCAGGCCAGGCATTACCAATCAACGATGGCAGAATGCAGCCTCAGAATCTTTCTTCTTCTTCTTTTTTTTTTTCTGAGACAGGATGTCACTCTGTCACCCAGGCTGCAGTGCAGTGGCGCAGTCTTGGCTCACTGCAACCTCCGCCTCCCAAGTTCAAGTGATTCTTCCACCTCACTTCTGAGTAGCTGTGAGTACAGGCGCACGGCACCACACCTGGCTAATGTTTGTATTTTTAGTGGAGACAGGGTTTCACCATGTTGGCCAGGCTGGTTTCGAACTCCTGGCCTCAAGCGATCCACCCGACTCAGCCTCCCAAAGTGCTGGGATTACAGGTGTGAGCCACCGTGCCTGGCCAGAATCTTTCTGAACACAGTATCCCAAGCAGATGCTCTCAACCCATCAAGATACAACCAAGGTACCCTTTCTTTTTTTGAGACAGAGTTTCACTCTTGTTTCCCAGGCTGAAGTGCAGTGGCATGATCTCGGCTCACTGCAACCTCCGCCTCCCAGGTTCCAGCAATCCTCTTGCCTCAAGAGCACCTGGGACTATAGACATGCACCACCACACCCGGCTAATATTTGTATTTTTAGTAGAGATGAGGTTTCACCATGTTGGCCAGGCTGGTCTGGAACTCCTGGCCTCAAGTGATCTGCCTGCCTCAGCCTCCCAAAGTGTTGGGATTATACGCATGAGCCACTGTGCCTTCCCCCAGCGCGTCCTTTCTACCTCAGACTGTGTGAGCTCTGAGGACGTGGGCACGCCTCTAACTCAATGGAGAAAAAACATTTATTGCCACTCTCTGTATGCAGGAAATTGAGAAAATTGTGTGAAGGCCACAGAGAGGAAGTAGCGTTGGTCATGGTTTCTGAGCTCTGGGGCCTCACTATCCAATAGAAATGAGCTGCACATTGCAATTTTAAAAAATTTTAGTAGCTATATTAAAAGAAGCAGCTGGGCGCAGTAGCAATACTTTTAGTCCCAGCTACTTGGGATGCTGAGGCAGAAGGGTTGCTTGAGCCCAGCAGTTCAAGGCTGGTCTGGACAACATAGCGAGACTCCATCTCTAAAAGGAATTTTAGGCCGGGTGCAGTGGCTCACGCTTGTAATCCCAGCACTTTGGGAGGCCAAGGCAGGCAGATCACCTGAAGCCAGGAGTTCGAGACCAGCCTGGACAACATGGTGAAACCTTGTCTGTACTAAAAATACAAAAGTTAACCAAGCATGGTGGCATGTGCCTGTAATCCCAACTACTCAGGTGACTGAGGCAGGAGAACGGCTGGAACCCGGGAGGCGGAGGTTGCGGTGAGCCGAGATCGTGCCATTGCACTCCAGCCTG
Source organism: Ateles fusciceps (assembly GCA_036589455.1). NCBI lineage: Eukaryota > Metazoa > Chordata > Mammalia > Primates > Atelidae > Ateles > Ateles fusciceps. The sequence goes on along the minus strand of JAZHEH010001828.1, from coordinate 12,614,463 downwards.
GGCAACCTGCCAAGACTCCATCTCAAAAACAAAAAAAAAGAAATTTAAAAAATTAGCCGGACGTGTGGCACATGCCCGTGGTCCCAGCTACTCAGGAGGCTGAGGTGGGAAGATTTCTTGAGCCCAGGAATTCAAGGTTGCAGTGAGCTATGATTGTACCTCTGCGCTCCAGCCTGAGTGACAGAGCAAGACCCTGTCTCAAAAACAAACAAAAAATCATTCATGAAATCGCCTATGTTCCTTTTTTGTGCTGTTTTGGAAATCAGTATAAATGGCCAGTGGCCTCTGTATTGAACAGTGCAGGATCAAAGTCCCCCACCTTGTCCCACAGGAGGCTGCCTTCCTCTCTGTGAACTCCCGATAATAATGGTAATAAAAGAGAAAATAGGCCGGGCGCAGTGGCTCACGCCTGTAATCCCAACACTTTGGGAGGCCGAGGCAGGCAGATCACCTGAGATCAGGAGTTCAAGACCAGCCTGGCCAACATGGTGAAACCCCGTGTCCACTAAAAATACAAAAAACTAGCTGAGTCTGGTTGCGGGTGCCTGTAATCCCAGCTACTTGGGAGGCTGAGGCAGGAGAATCACTTGAACCCAGGAGGTGGAGGTTGCAGTGAAGCAAGATTGCACCATTGCACTCCAGCCTGGGCAACAAGAGCAAAACTCCGTCTCAAAAAAAAAAAAAAAAGAAGAATAGTAATAATAATAGCAAACATATTGGGAGCACTTACCAGGTAGCAGCTGTCATACTTATGTTGCAAGTTCTTTCTGTTCTCACAGCAGCCTTGGAAGTGGGTTTTACTTTCCCCTTGAGGAAGGTGAAGTTCAGAAAGGGACAGACAATTGCCTGAGGTCATGCAGCTGATGGACACTAAGCTGGGTTTTGAACTTGGATGCATCTAAGTATACAGGTCCTTCTTTGTTACTTGTGACACCTTGATCTACCCAAAGGTGCCTTAATCAGGAGATTCCAGGCATTGGGAAGGCAGGCAGGTGCTGTGGGAGATGGGAGGAGGTCTGACCTGGGATCAAGGTCATCAGAGGCCTCCTAGGTCCGCTGTGGTAACATCCCTAGTCCATGACTAGCTCAGGATCTGCAACAACTGAAAAAAAAAAAAAAAAAGATGGGCTTGGGGTGTTTGTTCATTTAGAAAACAGTCCGGCTATAATCCCAGCATTTTAGGAGGCCGAGGCAGGCAGATCAGTTGAGTCCAGGAGTTTGAGACTAGCCTGGTCAACATAGTGAAACCCCGTCTCTACTAAAAATACAAAAATTAGCTGGGCGTGGTGGCGGGCACCTGTAATCCTCGCTACTCGGGATACTGAGGCAGATAATTGCTTGAACCTGGGAGGCGGAGGTTGCAGTGAGCTGAGATCACGCTACTGCGCTCCAGCCTGGATGACAGAGTGAGACTCCATCTCAAAAGGATAAATAAATAAATAAAATAAAACAGGCCGGGCACGGTGGCTCACACCTGCAATCCCAGCACTTTAGGAGGCTGAGGCCGGTGCGTCACTTGACAGGCGTTTGAGACCAGCCTGGCCAACATGGTAAAACCCTGTCTCTACTAAAAATACAAAAAATAGCTGGGCATGGTGGCGGGCGCCTGTAATCCCAGCGATTTGGGAGGCTGAGGCAGGAGAATCACTTGAACCAGAAGGTTGACACTGCAGTGAGCCGAGATCGCACCATTGCACTCCAGCCTGGGTGACAGAGCGAGACTGTTTCAAAAAAAAAAAAAAAAAAGAAAAATGAAAACTACCAGTCTTCTGCATGAATGGCCCCATGGCCCCAGGAGTCTGACTGGTACGTGGGGCGGCTGGACTGTGTCATTTCCGTTCTGTGTGTGTCCTTCCAGGGAGGCTGAGAACCTGCTAGAGTCACAGCCACCGGGATCCTTTCTCATCAGGGTCAGCCACAGCCATGTGGGCTACACACTCTCCTACAAGTAAGGCCTGGACCAGGGGCCAGGGCAGGGGCAGGTGGGCTCTGGGGCTTCCTTGGAGGGGGGAAAGGGGTTGCTGCTTCACAGAGAGCGGCAGTAACTGAGGCTGCGGGTCTGAGAACCGGGACTGCTGGGGACCTAAGATTGGCTGGCGGCTTCTCTCCCCTCCACCCCTCACAATCTAATTAGCAATTCCCAGACTGTGTGTTAGGGAAACTCAGGGGAAGCCCAGCTCCATAAGACCTGGAAGCCAGACAAATCCAGAGGATTCCAGGCCAAAGGAATAAAAACCCAGTGGCTCAATTTTACAGTTAACCCACAGTGGGAAAAATTTATCCACGGCCATTACATGCTGTGTGACCTTAGACAAGATACTCAACCTCTCTGTGCCTCCAGTAAAGGAATGTCACATTTTAATTCGGCGTATTCATGTGAGGATTAAATGAGATACAGTCAGCACATAGAGTGACATTAATATACATTTATTGGTTAACTGGGCATTTACTGAGCACTTGCTGTGTGCCAGGCACACAGCCTTAGGCTGGAGCTTTCTTTTTCTTTTTTTTTTTCTTTTGAGACAGAGTCTCAGTCTGTCACCCAGGCTGGACTGCAGTGGTGTGATCTCGGCTCACTGCAACCTCCGCCTTCCAGATTCAAGCGATTCTCCTGCCTCAGCCTCCCCAGTAGCTGGGATTACAGGCACCTGCCACTATGCCTGGCTAATTTTTGTATTTTAAGCAGAGATGGGGTTTCATCATGTTGGCCAGGCTGGTCTCGAACTCCTGGCCTCAAGTGATCCGCCAGCCTCAGCCTCCCAAAGTGCTGGGATTACAGGTGTGAGCCATCATGCCCAGCTTTCATTATCATTTCTATTGATTATTTACCCCTAGCCAGGCAATGAATTAAGCTTTTGCCTGTAGTAACATGTTTGATCTGAGGTCAGCCTTTGTAGCCCTGTGTTATAGATGGGGGAAACTGAGGCACAGTGAGGTTAGTAACCTGCTGGGTGTTGACTGGCTAATGAGTGAAGAAGCCTGCACGGGAACCTGGGATAGTCTGGCTGTAGCAGTGACGCTGCCAGCCCAAGGGCTGGGGACTTGGAGCAGGAATGAGGGGGAGTGGGATGTTCCAGCCCTCACAGTGTCTCTGCAGAGCCCAAAGCAGCTGCTGCCATTTCATGGTGAAGCTCTTGGATGATGGGAGTTTCATGATCCCCGGGGGAGAAGGTGGCCCACACCTCGCTAGACGCCCTGGTCACCTTCCACCAGCAGAAGCCAATTGGGGCGCTCGGGGAGCTGCTGACACAGCCCTGCAGGCAGGTGAGGGCGGGGACGCATGAGGTTCACAACTATCTCCTTGGGGCCAAGCCCCCCGGACCCCTTTGCTCCACACATCTCCATCAGCTCCTCTTGATCTGTCACTCTCATGGTCCTTGGCCCCTCCGGCCCCACCCTTCCTAGTCCCTCTGCCCACCACGGCCATGTCCCTTGTGGTCCCCGATTCCCCATCACTCCACCCTCCAGGCCCATGTCAACAGGCTGATTTTTTTACAAGGGTTCATGTGCCAGGTATAATCTTGGCTCAAATTTAGGAATGGCATCTTTCCTTAGAAGGCTCAGTGGGCGTGTCCTGGCTCCCAATAAACTGCTGAGGGCGGGGCATTTTTCCTTAGAAGGCTCAGTGGGTGTGGCCCATAAACTCCCAATAAACTGCTGTGGGCAGGGCATGTTTCCTTAGAAGATCCAGTAGTGGACATGGCCTAGCCGCTAAGAAACTGCTGTGAAGTGGGTATCTTTCCTTAGAAGGCTCAGTGGGTGTGGCCTAGCTCCCAAGAAACTGCAGTGGGCAGGGCATCTTTCATTACAGGACTCAGTGGGTGTGGCCTAGCTCCCAAGAAACTGCAGTGGGTGTGGCATCTTTCCTTACAGGACTCAGTGGGTGTGGCCTAGCTCCCAAGAAACTGCTGTGGGCAGGGCTTCTTCCTTATAGGACTCAGTGGGTGTGGCCTAGCTCCCAAGAAACTGCAGTGGGTGTGGCATCTTTCCTTAGAAGGTTCAGTGGGTGTGGCCTAGCTCCCAAGAAAGTGTTGTGGGTGGGGCATTTCCTTAGAAGGCATATAGGCGTGGCCTAGCTCCCAAGAAACTGTTGTGGGTGGGGCATCTTTCCTTAGAAGGCTCAGTGGGCGTGGCCTGCCCCCAGAAACTCCTGTGGGTGGGGCATCTTTCCTTAGAAGGCTCAGTGAGTATGGCCTAGTTCCCAAGAAACTGCTGTGGGCAGGGCACCTTTCTTTGGAAGGCTCAGTGGGTGTGTCCCAACCCCTAAGAAATGGCTGTGGATGGGGCATATTTTCTTATAACGCTTAGTGGATGTGACCTAGGTACTAAGAAACTGCTATTCAAAGGACGGTCCCTGAGACCTGCCTTCCAGGGTCGGTCCAGGACCTTCCCCCCTCCCTAGTACTGAGCTATAGTCCCTTCTGCCCTGCAGAAGGATCCCGCAAATGTGGACTACGAAGATCTCTTCCTCTACTCCAGCGCAGTGGCCGAGGAAGCTGCCTGCTGGGTGTCTGCACCTGAGGAGGTATGTATATGACAGGAGGCTGGCACCTCCCACCTGGCAGAGGGGGCAGGAGCAGAGGTGGCCAACAGCTGCCAGAGGAGGCGCCTTCTAGAGTGAGAATTAGATCCTACAGCTTGGTGCTTTAAACCCTTCCAGTGATTTCCCAATACCGAGATTAAAATTCAAACTGCAGGCTGGGCACAGTGGCTCACGCCTGTAATCCCAGCACTTTGGGCGGCTGAGGCAGGTAAATCACGAGGTCAGGAGTTCAAGGCCAGCCTGGCCAACACGGTGAAACCCCGTCTCTACTAAAAATGCAAAAATTAGCCAGGCGTGGTGGTGACCACCTATGATCTCAGCTACTCGGGAGGCTGAGGCAGGAGAATCGCTTGAACCTGGGAGGCGGAGGTTGCAGTGAGCCGAGATCATGTCACTGCACTCCAACCTGGGTGACAGAGCAACACTCTGTCTCAAAAAAAAAAAAAAAAATTTAAACTGCAATCTCAGTTCCTCTTTCTGCCCATCACCTACCCAGCGCCAGCCCTGCTGCCATACCAGTCTGTTGTCAGACACAGCAAGCTAGCCTCAGGATCTCTGCACATGCCGGCCACACCTCAGGTCCTTTGCACAAACTCTGTGCCCTCCCCCCTAGATTTCCCATGTCTTCATTCAGTTCTCCTTCAAATGCCTCCTTCCTCAGGCTCCACACCTAAAGCAACGCCTTCTACATTCTCCTTCACATTATCCTGTTTATTCACTTCAGCGACTTCCCAAAAATGTTCCCCTAAATCCTGTCTACTTATGGGCTTACATGCTCCCTGGCTGCCTCCCCCATCAGACTGTGAGCTCTGAGAGACTGGAGAATCCATCTGGCTTGTTTGCCTCTGCTTCTCCCACCCCTCTGAGAGGACCTGCCATATTGAAGGTGCTTAACTAAGGACTCTGTGAAGTGATGAACGAATGTATCACAGCATCTTGAGGTTTAGGAGATATTTAGGGACCCCTGGGTTGAAGCCTAAGTGTTCTCCAAGCCCCCTGCCCAGCAGGGGAAGTTATGACAGTGGTACAAATGAAACAGGCTGGTGTAATGGACGTCAGTGGAGGGGTGGAGTGCAAGTGGGGGAAGGCAGTCAGGGAAGGCTTCCTAGAGGAGGTGGCATACAGCTGAGATGTACAAGGTGAGGAGGAGCCAGTCATATACACAGACACAGGGAGGACATTCCAGGCAGAGGGAATGGTGCTTGCAAAAGTGCTGGGGCGTGGTTGTTTGGAAAACAGAACGATAAAAGCCAGCATATAAATGGAGTAGGCTTAATGAGAGAGAGAAAGAAAGAGATTGTCAGAAGCTGAAGCCCCAGGCTCAGCAGGGGCCAATTTGGGATTCTATTCCAATTCCACCAGGGAGCCATAGGAGGGTGTATTCATGACGGGACTGGGGTTTTGTTTGTTTGTTTATTTGTTTTGAGATGGAGTCTTGCTTTGTCACCCAGGCTGGAGTGCAATGGCATGGTCTAGGCTTACTGCTACCTCCGCCTCCCAGGTTCAAGCGATTCTCATGCCTCAACCTCCTGAGTAGCTGGGATTACTGGCATCTGCCATCACACCTGGCTAATTGTTGTGTTTTTAGTAGAGATGGGGTGTCACCATGTTGGCCAGGCTGGTCTCAAACCCCTAACCTCATGATCCACCCATCTCGGCCTCCCAGAGTGCTGGGATTACAGGCATGAGCCCCTGTGCCCGGCTGGGGCTGGTGGTTTTAAATGTTTCTTGTGACTACTTGGTGCAGAAGGGGCTTTTGGGGGCACTGGTGGAGATGGAAAGGAGGAGGAAGTGGGGTGGGGGTGGGGAACAGTGTCAAGGTGGGAGGGACGAGAATGAGAGCCCAGGTGTGGTGGAAAGAGAAGTGGATATTTGGTCCGCACAGTGGCTCATACCTGTAATCCCAGGGCTTTGGGAGGCTGAGCCAGGAGGACTGCTTGAGGCCAGGAGTTTGAGACCAGCCTGGGCAACACAGCAAAACCCTGCCTCCACAAAAAATTTAAAAGTTAGCCAGGCATGTTGGCACACGTCTGTAGTCAGCTACCCTGGGGGCTGAGTTGGGAGGATTGTTGAACCCAGGAGGTCGAGGCTGCAGGGAACGGTGACAGCACCACTGCACTCCAGCCTGGATGACAAAGCAAGACCCTGTCAAAAAGAAAAATTCCTAGAGATGGGGTGTCACTACATTGCCCAGGTTGGTCTCAAACTCCTGGCCCCAAACAATCCTCCTGCCTCAGCCTCCCAAAGCACTGGGATTATAGGCGTGAGCTATCACGCCTGGCCCCACATTTTTGTAAAGATGGGATTTCGTAACCTGTGAATATCAGATGAAATTCGAATTTCCATATTTATAAATAAAGCTATATTAGAACCCAGGCACGCTCATTGGCTGACGTGTGATCTCTGGTGTGCCCCTACAGCAGCAGAGCTAAGTAATTGAGGCAGATGGTACAGCCTGCAAAGCTGAAATATCTACTCTCTGACCCTTTGTAAAGAAGTTTGCCACGCCAGGTGCAGTGGTTCATGCCTGTAATCCCAGTGCTCTGGGAAGCCATGGTAGGCGGATCACCTGTGGTCAGGAGTTCAAGACCTGCCTGGCAAACATGGTGAAACCCTGTCTACTAAAAATACAAAAAGTAGTCGGGCGTGGTGGTGTGCTTGTAGTCCCAGCTACTCAGGAGGCTGAGGGAGGAGAATTGCTTGAACCCGGGAGGTGGAGGTTGCAGTGAGCCGAGATTGCGCCACTGCACTCCAGCCTGGTGACAGAGTGAGATTCCATATCAAAAAAAAAAAAAAAAAGTTTGCCAACATGCCAGGTGCGGTGGCTCACGCCTATAATCCCAGCACTTTGGGAGACTGAGGCAGGCGGATCACTTGAGGTCAGGAGTTCGAGACCAGCCTGGACAACATGGAGAAACCCTGTCTCTACTAAAAACACAAAATTAGCCGGGCATGGTGGCGCATGCCTGTAATCCCAGCTACTTGGGAGGCTGAGGCAGGAGAATCGCCTGAACCCGGGAGGTAGAGGTTGCGGTGAGCCCAGATCGTGCCATTGCACTCCAGCCTGGGCAACAAGAGCAAAACTCCATCTCGGAAAAAAAAAAGTTTGCCAACCTCTGAGGGAGACGGTGAAGCCACTTACTGAGACGAGAAGGATAGGGAATGGGATCAGATTTGGGGGTTCACATGGGGACGTTTCTTAGCCCCAGGGCATCTGGGTGGAACCCTGGCTGCAACGTCTGGGGCAGATGTGGTCCTTTGGTGGGCAAACTGCCCCAGGCCTCACGGGCTCTCATTTTCAGCCCTCCCCAAAGCCAGTCCTGCTTCACCAATCAAAGGAAAGGAAGCCGTCAGCAGAGACGAACAGAATAACCACCAAGGAAGCCACTTCCTCCTGTCCCCCAAAAGCCCCTCTTGGAGAGGCCTGTCAGAAACTCTGGAGGAACCTCAAAATGCTCCCCGAGAGAGGCCAGAGGGTCCGGCAGCAGCTGAAAAGCCACCTCGCCACTGTGAACTTGTCACCACTCTTGGGTGTCCGGAGATACACGGTGACCTCAGGCCCTGGGACCAGAAAAGGCAGCCAAGAACAGTCAGGGGATACCACCTTGGGGGACAGAGTCTACACAGACCCCTGTGTGACCACATCCCTCGAAAACCCCTCAGAGCCTCAGGCGCCAAAAGACAGACAGATCCCCCACCAGGAAGGCTGAGAGGTCAGCCAGCTGCAATGAGGTGACTTCAGGGGGCAGGAGTTGGCACCAAACGGTAGTGAGAGCTGTATCTGCCCAGGAGCCCAAGCCGGAGTGCCAGGGCTGGGCAGAGCCTGAGAATGACCAGCTCCCAGAGGAGTACCGACAACCGCCACCCTTTGCCCCTGGGTACTGCTAGAGAATGGGTCCACCCCAGCTCTGGGATTCTTGGTGCCAGGGACTGCCACACTCGTGGATGTCCTAACATTTCTTCCATGGCCCCACAGCATGGCATTTGGGAGTCTTTGGGAACCCGGGAAATGGAATAAAGACATTTTGGGAGTCTGTTCCTGCAGTCACCCATCGGGTGATCTGGTTATTTTAGCAATAATCATTAGAGTGATCCTGACGGTTTGGGGTACCTCCTGTCCATCAGCCCCTGCATCGGACTTGCTATATCCATTATTTTATACCCAAGAGCAAACCCCTTAGGTGGGGTTATCCTCCACGTTTTGAAGAAGAGACTGAGGTTCAGAGAGGGGGTCGAGGTAGACGGATTGCTTGAGGCCAGGAGTTCAAGACCAGCCTGACCAACATGGTAAAACCCCGTCTCTACTAAAAATACAAAAATTAGCCAGGCACGGTGGTGCACGCCTGTGATTCCAGCTACTCAGGAGGCTGAGGCAGGAGAATTGCTTGAACCTGGGTCAACACGGTGAAACCCCATATCTACTAAAAATAAAAAATTAGCCGGGTATGGTGGTGGGCACCTGTAATCCCAGCTACTCGGGAGGCTGAGGCAGGAGAATTGCTTGAACCCGGGAGGCCGAGGTTGCAGTGAGCCTAGATCATGCCACTGCACTCCAGCCTGGGCAACAGAGCAAGTCTCTGAAAAAAAAAAAAAACAAAGATGCGGGGGACGGAGGAGGCATCACAGGGCTGTGCCTGGTGGAGGGCTCTGGAGAGAATCCTTGGTTGTGGGGCTGTGTGACCTTTGGCAAGTCTAGACGTCTCTGGACGGACTTTTTTTTTTTCTTCTTTGTTTTTGAGACGAAGTCTCACTCTGTCGCCCAGGCTGGAGTGCAGTGTCGCGATCTGGACTCACTGCAGTCTCCATCTCCCCCGTTCAATTGATCGTCCTGCCTCTGTAATCTCGAAATTAGCTGGGATTACAGGTGCTCACCACCACGCCTGGCTAATTTTGTATTTTCAGTAGAGGCTGGGTTTCACCATCTTGGCTAGGCTAGTCTCGAACTCCTGACCTCAGGTAATCCACCCACCTCAGCCTCCCAAAGTGCTGGGATTATAGGCGTGAGCCACTGCGCCTGGCCTATTTATTTATTTATTTATTTACAGACAGACTCTCGCTCTATTGCCCAGGCTGGAGTGCAGTGGCACAATCTCCAGTCACTACCACCTCCCTCTCCTGGGCTCAAGCAATCCTCCCTCCTCAGCCTCCCAAGTAGCTGGGACTACAGGCATGCACCACAGCACCCAGCTAATTTTTGTATTTTTGGTAGAGATGGGGTTTCGCCATGTTGTCCAGGCTGGTCTTGAATTCCTGGGCTCAGGTGATCTGCCCGCCTCAGCCTCCCACAGCTCTGGGATTGCAGTGAGCCACCACACCCAGCCCAGTAGCTGTTTAATTAATTAGGGGTTTAGGGTGGGAGCAAGGACTCTAAATGTGACATACTGTACAGTGGAGGTGTCTGGGAAGGTCCCTAGGGGCTGGTCTTGGTTGCAGGAGTGAGCATTCCTTGGACTGACTGGGGCATAGATGGGAGCCCTGGGACAACCCCAGGTGGAGGGGCCATGGGGTTCCCCAGATGTACAAGATGGGCTCCGGTATGAGGGGCACCTGGCTTCAAGCCCACCCCAGCAAATGACTTGTGGTGTGGCCTTAGGCAAGTCTCTCTCCTCCCTCCAAATGAGGGCATGATCCTCAGCCAACCCTGCAGGGTTGTTATAGGGGTCAATGTCACGGCAGGGGGCGGAGGCATCAGAAACTGTAAAGTGCAGTGCCCACCTCAGTGAATGATATTCCCACCCCTCCCCGTCAGAGGCCTCCTCTTGGCAGCTCTAGTGAATCAGCCAGGAGTAAGTTTCAGTCCCTTTGATGACTCTGGGATTGAGGAATAAAAAGCAACTCGAGCCAGGTACGGTGGCTCACACCTGTAATCCCAGCACTTTGGGAGGCTGAGGCGGGCAGATCACCTGAGGTTGGGAGTTTGAGACCAGCCTGGCCAACATGTTGAAACACCATCTCTACTAAAAATACAAAAATTAGGCAGGACTGGTGGTAGGTGCCTGTAATCCCAGCTACTCTGGAGACTGAGGCAGGAGAGTTGCTTGAACCCGGGAGGTAAAGGTTGCAGTGAGCTGAGATCATGACACTGCACTCCAGCCTGGGCTATAGAGTGAGACTGTCTCAAAAAAAAAAAAAAAAAAATAAGCAGCTTGAGCAGTCAAGGGTGAGGTTTGGCCTTCGGAGTGGGAGCCCTGGGGTAGGACAGCATGGGCCCCATCTCCCCCACCTCACCTCCGCCACGGACACCCACAACCAACAAGGCATTTCCAGCCTTCACAGTGAAGACTATAGAGTCACCCCTTCCTTGTACAAACAGGGAGATCGTGGCCCAGAGAGGGTGTGGCCATACCCAAGGTCACACAGCAAAGTCAAATATAAGATTCTAGGCTGCCTCCCTCCCGTCTTCCAGTTTTAAGGTGGGAAAATGCGTCCTCCCAGCAGGCATGACTCGGTGACTTGTGTTTATTCCCAGAAACCAGAGTCCACAGCGGGTGAGGGGTCACCCCCGCCCTCCTGTAGCCTGGTTCCTCTGTGGCGTCATCAGATTCGGATGTGGAAGGTGCTGTGTACGGAGAGAAAAGGACTCAGTGCCTTCGAGGAGTAGACAATCCCTCTTCCTCCCCTCAATCTGCTCACGGGAAGTCCCTGGGACAAGCAGGAAGGATGCCATGTGGACCCCTCAAACATCCCTAGGCAGGGGGACCCCCACAGGGGTTGAGAGCACATGCCTTTAATTTTTTGATTTTTATTATTATTTTTTTGAGACGGAGTCTCGCTCTGTCGCCGAGGCTGGAGTGCGGTGGTGTAATTTCAGCTCACTGCAACCTCCGCCTCCCACGGTTCAAGCAATTCTCATGCCTCAGCCTCCAGAGTAGCTGGGATTACAGGCACCTGCCACCACGCCCAGTTAAAATTTGTATTTTCAGTAGAGATGGGGTTTTACCATGTTAGCCAGGCTGGCCTCGAATTCCTGACCTCAGGTGATCCACCCACCTCAGCCTCCCAAAGTACTGGGATTACAGGCGTAAGCCACCATGCCCGGCCAAGTTTTTTTTTTAATTTTTAAAATGTATAAAATGTATTTATTTATTTTTGAGACAGGGTCTCACTCTGTAACCCAGGCTGGAGTGCATGTCACAATCAGAGCTCACTGCGCCCTTGATCTCCTGGACTCATGCAATCCTCCCGCCTCAGCCTCCCAAGTAGCTGGAACTACGGGCATGCACCACCATGTCTGGCTGCTTTTTTATTTTTATTATTTTGTAGATATGGGCTCTCCTTGTGTTACCCAGGTTGGTCTCAAGCTCCTGAGTTTAAGAGGTCCTCTCTGCTTAGCCTCCCAAAGTGCTGGGATTAAAGGTGTGAACCACCACACCTGGTTGGAATATTATTCTTCTTTGATTTTTTTTCAACCTTTTGAAAATATAAAAGGCATTCTTAGCTCACAGGAGGTACAAGAGCAGGCTTTGGGGCAGATTAGCCTATTGGCCATACTTTGCCCTGCAGTGGGGGTTGATTTTCCCCAAGGCTGCCAAGTATGCACAGTCTTTTCACTGCGAGTTGTTCAGGCAGTAAGGGCTGAAGTCCAGCCACATTTTACTTGCTGAAAGAGGTGCATCCAGGCCGGGCGCAGTGGCTCACGCCTGTATTCCCAGCACTTTGGGAGGCCGAGGCGGGTGGACCACGAGGTCAGAAGTTCAAGACCAGCCTAGGCAAGATGGTGAAACCCTGTCTCTAGTAAAAATACAAAAATTAAGTGGGCACAGTGGCTGGCGCCTATAATCCCAGCTACTCAGGAGACTGAGGCAGAGAATTGCTTGAACCTGGTAGGTGGAGGTTGCAGTGAGCTAAGATTGCACTCTAGTCTGGCGACAAGAGGGAGACTCCGTTTAAAAAAAAAAAAAGGTGCATCCACCCGCAAGAGGTGCCTGGGGGTCCCAAATTCTCCCATTTTACAGATACAGGGACTGAGACCAGGGAAATTGAGAAAGTTCCCCAGTCACAAAAGAATGAATAGAGGAATCTTCAGAAACAGTCTGTGAACTGTCTCCGTCAGAGCCCCGTCAGATGTGCACATGGACTGTGGGCGGTGGTGAAGAGCATCACCTGAGGAAGTCTGGTGCCCGGAGGATCATGTTCTGGAAGTCTTCCAGGGACAGCCGCCCATCATGGTCCCCATCGGCCTCATGCAGCACCTTCTCGCACACCAGGTTCACCTCCCTCAGTGCTCAGCTCCCCCCGAGTCAGTTTGGTCACGGTCTGCTCCAGGTCCCACGCACAAATGTAGTCGTCATTGTTAAAATCTGCAAAGCAAGACAGACAGGGAGTGACAGCAGGTGGCAGGCAGGCTGGGCCGGCTGTGGGCACATACTGTGCCCATGTTACAGAAGGGGAAACTAAGGTTGGGTGGGTGACTCACGCCTGTAATCCCAGCACTTTGGGAGGCTGAGGCAGGTGGATCACCTGAGGTCAGGAGTTCAAGATCAGCCTGGCCAACATAGTGAAACCCCATCTCTACTAAAAATACAAAAATTAGCCGGGCGTGGTGGCAGGTGCCTGTAATCCCAGCTACTTGGGAGACTGAAGCAGGAGAATTGCTTGAACCCAGGAGACGGAGGTTGCAGTGAGCTGAGACTGCGCCACTGCACTCCAGCCTGGCGACAGAGCAAGACTCCGTCTCAAAACAAAAAACAAAAACCAAAGATAAGAAGGAGCCAGCGGGGGCGGATGTGGTGGCTCACTCCTGTAATCCCAGCACTTTGAGAGGCTGAGGCGGGTGGATCATGAGGTCAGAAGTTCAAGACCAGCCTAGGCAAGATGGTGAAACCCCCATCTCTAGTAAAAATACAAAAATTAGCCGGGCACGGTGGCAGGTGCCTGTAATCCTAGCTACTCAGGAGGCTGAGGCAGGAGAATCGCTTGAACCCAGGCAACAGAGGTTGCAGTAAGCTGAGATCACGTCACTGCACTCTAGCCTGGGCGATAGCGTGACACTCCATCTCAAACAAACAAACAAAAAAAAAAGTAGCCAGGGGAGCCGGGTGCGGTGGCTCACGCCTGTAATCCCAGCACTTTGGGAGGCCGAGGTGAGCAAATCACCTGAGGTCAGGAGTTCGAAACCAGCCTGGCCAACATGATGGAACCCCATCTCTACTAAAAATACAAAAATTAGCCAGGCGTGGTGGTGCATGCATGTAGTCCCAGCTATTCAGAAGACTGAGGCTGGAGAATCACTTGAACCTAGGAGGTGGAGGTTGCAGTGAGCCAAGATTGAGCCACTGCAATCCAGCCTGGGCAACAAGAGCGAAACTCCATCTCAAAAAAATAAATAATATAAATAAATAAAGAAGGAACCAGGGGAAAGGTGTTCTAGGCAGACAGTTTAGCAGAGGCAAAGGCCAGAGGCTGAAAGAGTGTGGTATGTTTGAGGAACAGCAAGGCCAGTGTGGCTGGAATAGAGTTAGCAAAAAAATGAGGTGGGGGAGGCATTGGAGTGGGGTGGAGGACCGGACCACACAGGGTCTCAAAGCCCTTGGGGGAGACGTTTGTGATAGAGGTGCCCCCAACCCGGTTCCCACTTCCCACCCCATTCCCATGATCCCCAACCCCAGGGCTGTGCACCTACCATAAATTTTAAAAGCATAGTAGGCCTTGAGGTCACGGGGAGCCATTTCGCTCATCACGGAAAACATGTCCAAAAAGTTATCCAAGGTCATGTGGCCATCCCCATCGTCGGAGAAGACCTGGGCGATCCTCTGGCGGAAGGGGTTATCCTGGGGACAGAAAGGAAGCTGGGAGGCCATCTTCTGACTCCCAGGGTCTCTAGGGGTCCATGTGGTCTCACTGTCAGCACCCACTTTATGGGAAACTCCAAGTACTCTCCATCAAGACTCCCTCCCTCCCATGGTTCCCGGACAGGACTTTGGACAACTCCACCCTCTGCCCCTGTGGTCTGAGCAAACTTGACTCCCACTTGCAGCTCTTGGAGCAGCCATATGACACAGGCAAGGCCAATCAGAGAGTTCCATTCACCTGGCAACAGTGATTGGCTCTGGGATGGGCATGTAACTCAAATTAGCCAATCAGAGGCTGCCCTGGGACATTTCTCTGAAAAACTGGGAGGGAGATGATCTGATTTCTGCTGCTTGCAGAGCTCACAGAAGCTAAAGCTGAGTGGCTGAGAGGTCTTTTCACAGCCTCAAGAGGAGAGGCTCCCTGAGACTGAAACCTCTTCCTGGGAGGAGCCGAGAGATAGGGGAAGATTCCTGAGCACATCATCAGAGCCCCTGGTTCCAGCCATACCTGACACTGTCCCTGTCCCCTGTATTTTTTTGTTGTTGCTCAGGGGCAATCCATTCTGATCCAATCCATTCTGTCCCTCTCAAATAAGGTTTTTGTCACTTGCAATAAAATCAATCCTACTCACAGTCACTCAACCCACAAGTTCCCCTCAAAGGCACAAATCATGTGTCAAACATCTTACTGAGAAAACCTGCATTTAGCAGCTCCTGTTACAAAAAGAATTAACATTCTCTGAGTACTTGACATGCAACACACCCTGTACTGAGGTTTGTTTTTTGTTTGTTTGTGTGTTTGTTTTGAGATGGAGTCTCACTCTGTTGCCAGGCTGGAGTGCAGTGGCGTGATCTCAGCTCACTGCAACCTCCGCCTCCCAGGTTCAAGCAACTCTCCTGCCTCAGCTTCCCAAGTAGCTGGGACTACAGGGGTGCGCCACCATGCCCAGCTAACTTTTGTATTTTTAGTAGAGACGGGGTTTCACCATGTTGACCACGATGGTCTCAATCTCTTGACCTCATGATCCTCCCACCTCGGCCTCCCAAAGTGCTGGAATTACAGGCGTGAGCCACCACGCCCGGCCTAAGTTTGTTACCTGTATTATCTCGTTTCATACCCCCAACTCTGGTGTTTTTTTGTTTTGTTTTTTGAGACAAGAGTCTTGCTCTGTCGCCAAGGCACAATCTTGGCTCACTGCAACCTCTGCCTCCCGGTTTCAAGCAATTCTCCTGCCTCAGCCTCCCGAGTAGCTGGGATTACAGGAACGTGCCACCATAGCCAGCTAACTTTTGTATTTTTAGTAGAGATGATGTTTCACCATGTTGGCCAGGCTGGTCTCGAACTGACTTCAGGTGATCCACCCGCCTTGGCCTCCCAAAGTGCTGGGATTACAGGCTTGAGCCACCACGCTGGCCAACTCTGGGTTTTAACGTTGTCTCTGTCACATTGTAGTTGTGTGACCATGGACAAGTGTCTTAACCTCTCGGAGACTCAGTTTCTTATCTGTAAAATGAAGGTAACTGCAGCACCCACCTCATAAGAATGCAACGAGAGACATCTGTACTAATTTTTCCCCTGCCTGTCCCATGGTCTGGGCGTACCTTCAGCTCGGGCATGCTGCCAATGAGCTCGTAGGGCACCTTCACATCGGGACAGGTGGTATAGTCGAGGGGCACGAGCTGTGGGGCCAGGTCCTGGTACCGATGGAAGAGCCTGATGTGGGGGAGAAAAAAGCTGGGAAAGGCTGGGGGCAGGGAGCAGGCAAGAGGCTTGTCCCTTTCGTTTTGTTTGTTTGCTTGTCTGTCTGAGACGGAGTCTTGCTCTGTCGCCCAGGCTGGAGAGCAGTGGTGCGATCTCAGCTCACTGCAACCTCTGCCTCCTGGGTTCAAGCCATTCTCCTGCCTCAGCCCCCTGAATAGCTGAGATTACAAGTGCATCCCGTCACACCCGGCTAACTGTTTAGTATTTTTAGTAGAGATGGGGTTTCACCATGTTGGTCAGGCTGGGCTGAAACTCTTGACCTTGGGTGATCCACCTGCTTCAGACTCCCAAAGTGCTGGGATTACAGGCATCAGCCACCGTGCCCGGCCAAGTCCCTTCTCTTTCACATCATAGCTGCCCACTGCACACCAAGGGATACTGGGTCCCCCAAGAACCCTCAGCCCTGGGCCTGGACCTCAAGCATACAGAGTGTGACACAAGCAACTCTACCTCCCGTGGGGCAGGACCAAGGTGCAGAGAGGGCCACAGGACACAGAGAGACTGGACTGGGGAAAGCAAGCTAGGGAGGAGAAGGGGGTTCCTGGAAGAGGGGACATTGGTGCTGGGCTTTGAAGCATGAGTAGGAGTTTATAAGGCAGATGGAGTTGGGAGAAGGGGAGGGTGCTTATGGCCAGATCACAGCAAGCATTCAGACAATCCTACATAATTTACGCATCTCTGGATATCATCATGTTATCAGCAAGATCCTGCCTCCAAAGATACCCTCATTTGTTTTTCTTTCTTTCTTCCTTTCTTTCTTTCTTTTCTTCTTTCTTTCTTCCTTTCTTTCTTCTTTCTCTTTCTTTCTTTCTCTCTCTCTTCTTTCCTTCCTTCCTTCTTCCCTCCCTCCCTCCCTCCCTTCCTCCCTCCCTTCTTCTTTCTTTCTTTCTTTCCTTCACAAAGTTTTCCTCTTGTTGCCCGGGGTAGAGTACAGTGGCTTGATCTCGGCTCACCTCAACCTCTGCCTCCTGGGTTCAAGCGATTCTCCTGCCTCAGCTTCCTGAGTAGCTGGGATTACAGGCATACGCCACCATGCCCAGCTAATTTTTTTTTTTTTTTTTTTGTATTTTTAGTAGAGACAGGGTTTCTCCATGTTGGTCAGGCTGGTCTCAAATTCCCTACCTCAGGTGATCCGCCCGCCTCAGGCTCCCAAAGTGCTGGGATTACAGGCGTGAGCCACCGCACCCGGCTGATACCCTCATTGTCATACCTTCCCTTCCTCTCCTCATAATGGGAGGAAGGGGCTGGGTGCAGTGGCTCATGCCTGTAATCCCAGCACTTTGAGAGGTCAAGGCAAGAGGATCACCTGAGTTCAGGAGTTCGAGACCAGCCTGGCCAACATGGTGAAACCCCGTCTTTACTAAAAATACAAAAAATTAGCTGGGCATGGCGGCAGGTACCTGTAATCCCAGTTACTTGGGAGACTGAGGCAGAGAATCACTTGAACCCAGGAGGCGGAGGTTGCAGTGAGCCAAGATCGTGCCATGGCACTCCATTCTGGGCAACAAGAACAAGACTCTATCTCAAAAAAAAAAAAAAAAAAAAAAAATGGGAGGAGAGTTTCCTCAATGGGGCAGAGTAGAGGCAAACAGCTAATATTTACATTTTTCTAAAGGGCTAAGGGCATTTTCCAAGTAACTGAATACCACACACACTATCTAGATTATATAAGGTCAGTTCTTCACTCAAATCCCCTCATCTGGTGATGCCATACCTTCATGAGGGCATGCTGAGCGACAGCCTTGCAGAGACCATCCTTGGTGGGTCTGAGGTCCCCAAGCTGCTAGGGACTGTCTCTGAGAGAGACATGAGTCCCTGGGTCATATGATGACTAGGAACTCAATGAAGGTGGGATGGGGGGACCGGGAACTTCCATACTGACCACCCAGTTCCCCTGTCGGGGTCCCCTCGGGGAACACCCTGGGTTTAGGTTTCTGTATGGCTTTCAGGGTCCCCTCGGGGAACACCCTGGGTTTAGGTTTCTGTGTGGCTTTGAACAGATTCCTCTCCCGCTCTCTGTCTGACAAGCAAGAAGCTTGGGACAGATGAAACGTCAGCCTTCAACCTCCTTGGGGCTCTGCCCATCTACCCTTCTGCCTGGGGTCAGCATCGCCCTGTCTGAGCCTCAGTTTCCCCATCAGTAATTTGATCGTGATGGCCAAGGTGACCCTGCAAGCTGTCCTCACCCCAGACAATGGGGCTCACTAGTAAAAGGTGCGGCCATCAATAATGGATGTCCTGTGACTACACAAATGGGGCCTTGGCCCCGATCACACTGCAGCCGAACCCTGGCCAGCTTGGGTTTCACAGCTCCGAGTTCATGGGTCGGGGCCTCTGGACAATGGCCCTACAGGCCTAGCGATGATGTGGGATACTCATCCGTGCCCATCCTGCTGGGTCACGCCAGGGACCTGCAGCCACCTTGGGCCACCTCCCCCACACCCTCACCTATGCCAGCTCCACAACCCAGAGCGGGCTCTGGACTTTGCACCTGGGCTCCCAGCCACCAGAGAATCTCTCTCTCTTTCTCTCTTTCTTTCTTTCTTTCATCTTTCTTTCTTTCTCCTTCCTTCCTTCCTTCCTTCCTTCCCTCCCTCCCTCCCTCCCCTCCCCTTCCCTTCATTTTTTCCAGGCCGGAGTGCAAAGGTACGACCTCGGCTCACTGTAACCTCTGCCTCCCACGTCTCGGTTCAAGCAATTCTCCTGCCTCACCCTCCCTAGTAGCTGGGACTACAGGCGCACACCAACACGCCCAGCTAATTTTTGAATGTTTAGTAGAGATGGGGTTTCACCATGTTGGCCAGGATGGTTTCCATCTGACCTCATGATCCACCCGCCTCAGCCTCCCAAAGTGTTGGGATTACAGGTGTGAGCCACTGTGCCAGGCTGCAGTGCGGTAGTACAATCTCAGCTCCCTAAAACCTTGGCCTCCCGGGTTCAAGTGATTCTCCTGCCTCAGCCTCCCAAGTAGCTGGGATTACAGGCACCTGTAACCATACCTGGCTGGTTTTTGTATTATTAGTAGAGACAGAGTTTCACCATGTTGGCCAGGCTGATCTTGAACTCCTGACCTCAGGTGATCCACCCGTCTCGGCCTCCCAAAGTGCTGGGATTACAGGTGTGAGCCACTGCGCATGGCCTCAGGAGAATCTTTCTTTTCTTTTTTTCTTCAGCCACAGACTGAACCTCAGGAGAATCTTTCTAACATGCGGATGGTCTCTCGCCTGCTCACACATGCTCCATGGCTCCCAAGCCCAAGCTCAGCAGCCTAGAGACTGGGACAATATGATAAGATGGGACTTCTCAGCTTTTCCGTCTCTGCCTCCATCCACTGACCACACCCGCCCCCCTTCCCCATTTGAGTTCCATCAAATTGGAAATACCAGTTGGGCACGGTGGCTCACATCTGTAGTTCCAGCACTTTAGGAGACTGAGGCAGGAGGATTGATTGAGCCCAGGAGTTTAAGACCAGCCTGGGTCTCACATAGTGAGACTCCCATCTCTACAAAATATATATATATATACAAAAATGAGCCACACATGGTGGCGCACCAGTGGTCCCAGCTACTTGAGGTGGGAGAATCAACTGATCTTGGGAGCTCAAGGCTGCCATGAGCCCTGATTGCAGAACTGCACTCCAGCCTAGGGAATAGAGACCCTGTCTCAAAGAAGCGAGATTAGAGAGAGAGAGAGGAGAGAGAGAAAGGAAAAGAAGGAAAAAGAAAGGAAAGAAGAAAGAAAGAAAAAAGAAGGAAGGAAGAAGGGGAGAGAGAGAGAAAAAGGAAAGGAAGGAAGGAAGAAAGAAAAGGAGAGAAAGAAAGGAGGAAGGAAGAAAGGGAGGGAAAAAAGAAAATACACACACGCGCGCACACACACACACACCCCCCGCAAATTGCAAATATCCTCCAGCAAATGAATAGAAAGTTGATTTTCCAGATCTTCGCTCCCTTCCTCCCTGGACTGACCTCATGATCTCCTTCCTCGTGAAGAATGTGCAGTCCTGCGGAGAGAGGAGTTGTCTTAACCCGAATCCTGCCTCTGGGGCCTCCTTCCCCTGCCTCCTCCCTCATCCCACACTCACACACAGATGGCCCGGTGCAGCCACATGCAGAGCCCAACCAGGAACCCTGGCGGATGGTACACCCAGATGAAGGGATTCTGTTCCCCACTTCCCAGACTGTGAAACCACAGCTGTCAAACCCACTGAGGACCCATCCTGTCCCCCCTTACCTGGTACGCTTCCAGCTGCTCGTGAGTGAAGACCGTCTGCTTGCTGCCCATGGTGTAAACCAGATCCCAGACTCCGGGATGCACCCCTAAAGCGCCCAGCTTCCTCGGTGCCACACGGGTCGCCAGGCTGTTGTGTACCAGTGTCTGGGCAAATCTCCCTGCCCTGGCTGTCACCCGCCCACCCACGTCGTCACCCCCTGCTTGGTGAGACTCAAATTACAGCCAGGCTCTCTGGACTGCAGCCTGAATGTGTCCACGGATGAGGATAAGGGCTATGGGACGTCACAGAGAAGCCCTCAGTGGGGAGACCACATCTGCCACCACCAGGTAAGGCTGGGGGTATGGGGCTCACTCAAGGGACAGGCAGGGTGTACGGAGGGACTATGGGCACACCCCAGCTCAAATTCCAGCTCTCTGTCCACTAGCTGTGTGACCCTGGACAAGTCATCTGACTTCTCTGAACCTCGCTCATGAGATGAAAATTACATTATACCTGCCTCATAGGGTCATTCTCAGGATCTGAGATTTTTTTTTTTTTTGAGATGGAGTCTCGCTCTGTAGCCCAGACCGGAGTGCAGTGGCATGATCTTGGCTCACTGCAACTTCCGCCTCCCGGGTTCAAGCGATTCTCCTGCCTCAGTCTCCTGAGTGGCTGGGATTATAGGTGCGTGTCACCACACCCAACTAATTTTTGTATTTTTATTAGAGATGGGGTTTCATCATGTTAGTCAGGCTGGTCTCAAACTCCTGACCTGTTGATCCACCCACCTCGGCCTCCCAAAGTGCTGGGACCACAGGCATGAGCCACTGCACATGGCCATGATCTGAGATTTAATTAAAAAAAAAAAAAAAAAGGTTTTGGCTGGGCGAGGTGGCTCATACCTGTCATCCCAGCACTTTGGGAGGACGAAGCATGAGGTTTCCTTGAGCCGAGGAGTTCAAGATCAGCTTGGGCAGCATGGCAAGACCCCGTCTCTACTAAAAATACAAAAATTAGGATGTGGTGGTGCTCGCCTGTGGTCCCAGCTACTCGGGAGGCTGAGGTGGGAGGATCGCTTGAGCCCAAGGGTTTGAGGCTGCAGCGAGTGGTGATTGCATCGCTGCACTGGAAGCATGATGGTGAACAAGCCGGCTGAGGTTCTGGGTGGGCATTGCTGTTACTATTATTATTATTATGTTTTATTTTTTGAGAGAGTCTCACTCTGTTGCCCAGGCTGGAGTGCAGTGGCATGATCTTGGCTCCCTGCAACCTCTGCCTCCTGGGTTCAAGTGATTCTCCTGCCTCAGCCTCCCGAGTAGCTGGGACCACAGGTGTACACCACCATGTCAAGCTGATTTTTTTTGTATTTTTTTGTAGAAATGGGGTTTCACCATGTTTCCCAGGCTGTTCTCGAACTCCTGGACTGAAGCAAACCTTGTGTCTGGGATTACAACTGTTAGCCGTCGTGCCCAGCCTGTTATTATTATTATTACTATTGCTATTATCATTATTATAAGTATTATGTTATGACTTGAAAAAAGTGATCCAAGGTCTAAAGTTGATAAACAGTGGGTTAAATAATGCCAGATAAGAGTTCTTTGTTGCAGGAATTGTCAGAGCCTTTAATATTCTGCTAGGCACAGTGGTGCACGCCTGTAGTTCCAGCTACTCAAGGGGCTGCAGCAGGAGGATCGCTGGAGCCCGGGCATTCTGGGCTATGGTGCACTATGCTGATTGGATGTCTACACTAAGTTTGGCATCAGTGTGGTGGCCTCCGGGGGAGCAGGGGACCACCAGGTTACCTAGGATGGGTGAACTGGCTCAGGTCGGACACAGAGCAGGTGAAAACTCCCGTGCTGATCAGTAGTGGAAAGGTGCCTGTGAACAGCCACGGCACTCCAGCCTGGGCAACATAGTAAGACTCTATCTCTAAAAATATATATTAACCAGGGCAGTGGCTCACGCCTGGAATCCCAGCACTTTGGGAGGCTGAGGTGAGTGGATCATCTGAGGTCAGGAGTTAGAGACCAGCTTGGTCAACATAGCAAAACCCTGTCTCTACAAAATACAAAAATTAGCCAGATGTGATGGTGGGCACCTGTAATCCCAGCTCCTCGGGAGGCTGAGGTAGGGAGACTGCTTGAACCTGGGAGGTGGAGGTTGCAGTGAGCTGAGATCGTGCCACTGCACTCTAGCCTGGGAGACAGAGCGAGACTCCATCTCAAAAAATAAAAAAAAGGGAAGAAAAAGAATTATAAAATTATAATGTACACCAGGCATCTTCTAAGGGTAGTTTTTTTGTTTTTGTTTTTGTTTTTGAGACTAAGTCTCCCTCTGTCACCCAGGCTGGAGTGCAGTGGCATGATTTCAGCTCACTGCAACCTCCGCCTCCCAGGTTCAAGCAGTTCTCCTTACCTCAGCCTCCCGAGTAGCTGGGATTATAGGCGCCCACCATCACACCTGGCTAATTTTTGTATTTTGTAGAGACAGGATTTTGCTGTGTTGACCAGGCTGGTCTCGAACTCCTGACCTCAGATGATCCACCTGCCTCAGCCTCTCAAAGTGCTGGGATTACAGGCATGTGCCACTGTGCCCAGCCCTCCATATACGTTTAATTATCTCTAGATTACTTATAATATCTAATAAAATATAAATGCTATATAGTTGTTATACATTTCTATTTGTATTCTTTTTATTGTTGTATTATTTTTATTTTATTGGTTCCAGATATTTTCACTCCATGGTTTATTGAATTCATGGATAAGGAACCCGTGGATACGAAGGACTAACTGTATTTGCAAATCATATATCTCGTAAGGAACTACTATTCAGAATATATAAAGAACTCTTGGTGTAGCACAGTGGCTCATACCTGCAATCCCGGCACTTTGGGAGGCTGAGGGTAGAGGACTACTTGAGCCCGGGAGTTCGAGATCAGCTTGGACAACATAGGGAGGCCTCCATCTCTACAAAAAAGAAATAAGAAATTAGGCCAGGCACAGTGGTTCACACCTGTAATCTTAGCACTTTGGGAGGCCAAGGCAGGCTTGAATGTGGTGAAATCCTGTCTCTACAAAAAATTAGCCATAGGTGTTATCCATGCACCTATGGTCCTGTAGTCCCAGCTACCGGGAATGCTGAGGGGAAGAATTGCTTGAGCCCAGGAGGTGGAGGTTGCAATGAGATCTCGACACTGCATTCTGGTGTGGGCCACAGAGCGAGACTGTCTCAAAAAACAGAAAAAGAAGCTGGCCATTATGGTACATGCCTGTGGTCCCAGCTATTCAGGGGGTTGAGGGAGGATCACTAGCCCAAGACTTCAAGGGTACAGTGAGCTGTAATTGTACCACTGTACTCCAGCCCAGGCAACAGAGAGAGACTCCATCAAAAACAAGAACAACAACAACAAAAAACCCACGACAGGCCAGGCATGGTGGCTCACACCTGTAATCCCAGCACTTTGGGAGACCAAGACGGGTGGATCACCTGAGGTCAGGAGTTCGAGACCAGCCTGGCCAACATGGTGAAACCCCGTCTCTACTAAAAATACAAAAAATTAGCCAGGCGTGGTGGCGCTCGCCTGTAATCCCAGCTACTCAGGAAGCTGAGACGGGAGAATCACTTGAACCCGGCAAGAGTGAGACTCTATCTCAAAAAAAAAAAAAAAAAAAAGAAAAAAAAGAAAAAGAAAATAAAAAAAAAAAACAAAAAAAAAAGAAAAAGAAAAACAAACAAACAAAAAACCCATAATAAAAACTAAGAACTCTTACATCTTAAAAATAGAAAGACAAATAACCCAAATAAAAACATTATGCCAGGCCGGATGTGGTGGCTCACTCCTGTAATCCCAGCACTTTGGGAAGCCAAGGTGGGTGGATCACTTGATCTCAGAAGTTCAAAACCAGCCTGGGCAACATGATGAAACTTTGTCTCTACAAAAAAAAAAAAAAAAAAAAAAAAAATGCAAAAATTAGCCAAACGTGGGGGCATGCTTTGAGGTACCAGCTATTGGGAGGCTGAGACGGGAGGATTGCTTGAGCCCAGGAGGTTGAGGCTGCAGTCAGCCATGATTGTGCCGCTGTACCACAACCCGGGCAACAGACCCCGACTCTAAAAACAAGAGGAAGAAGAAGGCAAATTTCACCTTAAGTGTTCTTACCGCAATGTTTTGTTGTTGTTGTTTGCTTTTTGAGACAGAGTTTGCCTCTGGTCACCCAGGCTGGAGTGCAATGGTGCAATCTCAGTTCACCGAAACCTCCGCCTCCCAGGTTCAGGCAATTCTCCTGCCTCAGCCTCCCAAGTAGCTGGGATTACAAGCGCCTGCCATACACTCAGCTAATTTTTTGTATTTTTAGTAGTGACAGGGTTTCACCATGTTGGCCAGGCTGGTCTCAAACTCCTGACCTCAGGTGATCCACCCACCTCAGCTTCCCAAAGTGCTGGGATTACAAGGGTGAGCCACCATGCCCAGATCTTACCACAAACTTTTTTTTTTTGACTTCCCAAAGTGCCTGGGATGACAACCGTGAGCCATGGCGCCCAGCCTTTATCACAATTTTTTAAAATGTAGCTTAAATATGCAGCTACCATAGCATCCCGTAATTATACTTTTGGGCAATTCCAAAGGAATGAAAACATGTTCACATAAAAATCTGTAACAGATGTTTTATCACAATAGCCAAAATCTGGAAACAACCCACATGTGAATAGTTAAGCAAATGAATACATCCATACCACAGAAAAGTACGGGAAACAGACAAGATAAATGCTACGACTCGGATGAACCTCTAGGGAATTATACTGAGCGGAAACTCAACCAATCCTAGCAGGTTACATATTGGATGATTCCATTTATGTCACATTCTTAAAATGAATGAGATCAGAGAAATAGAGAATAGATCTTTGGCTGCCAGCTGTGCAGAAAAGGGGGTGAGGGGATAAGTACGTATGGTCATAAAAGAGCAACAAGAGGAACTTTTGTTTTCTTTTAAGATGGAGTTTTGCTCTTGTTGCCCAGGCTGGAGTGCAGTGGCGTGATCTCAGCTCATCGCAATCTCTGCCTCCCGAGTTCAAGTGATTCTCCTGCCTCAGCCTCTCGAGTAGCTGGGATTACAGGCATGTGCCACCACGCCCGGCTAGTTTTGTATTTTTAGTAGAGACGAGGTTTCTCCATTTTGGTCAGGCTGGTCTCCAACTCCTGACCTCAGGTGATCCACCTGGCTCGGCCTCCCAAAGTGCTGGGATTACAGGCGTGAGCTACCACGCCTGGCCAAGAGGAAATTTTTTTTTTAGAGACAGGGTCTCACTCTGTCACCCAGGCTGGAGTGCAGTGGCGCGATCATAGCTCACTACAGCCCCGAGCTCCCTGGCTGAAGCTATCCTCCCACCTCAGCCTCCTGAGTAACTCGGACCACAGTAACTAGTGACCATCAACCGCCCAGCTAATATTTGTCTTTTCATTTTTGCAGAGTCAGGGTCTTGCTATGTTGCCCAGGCCGGGCACGAGATCTCTGTGGTGATGGAACCGTTCTGTACCTACCCTGACTGTGTTACCTTGGTATCATTTTGGCAAGAAGTTACCATGGAAGGAATCTGTTACATGAGATCTCTGTTTGTTTAGACAGGGTCTCACTCTGTCACCCAGGCTGGAGTGCAGTGGCCCTATCACAGCTCACCACAGCCTCAACCTCCTGGGCTCAGGTGATCCTCCCACCTCAGCCTCCTGAGCCACTAGGACTACAAGCACCCACCACCACACACAGCTAATTTTTGTATTTTGGGAGGAGACGGTTTCACCATGTTGCCTAAGCTGGTGTTGAACTCCTTGGCTCAAGTGATCCACCCGCTTTGAACTCGCAAAGTACTGGGATTACAGGCGTGATCCACCATGCCCAGCCTCTGTTTATTTATTTTCTTTTCTTTCTTTCTTTCTTTTTTTTTTTTTTTTTTTTTTTTGAGATGGAGTCTTACTCTGTCACCCAGGCTGTACTACAGTGGCGCTATCTTGGCTCACTGCAACCTCCACCTCCCAGGTTCAAGCAATTCTCCCACCTCAGCCTCCCAAGTAGCTGGGATTACAGGCGTGCACCACCCATGCCCAGGTAATTTTTTTGTATTTTTAGTAGAGATGGGGGGGGTCTCACGATGTTGGCCAGGCTGGTCTTGAACCCCTGACCTCAAGTGATCCACTCGCCTTGTCCTCCCAAAGTGCTGGGATTACAGGCGTGAGCCACCACGCCCGGCCTGTTTATTTCTTAAAACTGCATGTGAGCCTTCCATTATTTCAAATTAAAAGTTTAATTTAAAAAAAAAAAAACTTCCCCTCCATTTAAACATACACATTTTGTTCCACATTTTAATACCTCCAGAATCAAGATGCATCTCGAAAGTGCTGCTGGAGCATTCTGATTGCCTATACATGCACACCCATTCAAAGCATCAGCTTCAAAACTCACAGAATGGAGGCAGTGGCTGGGAAGAAAATCCTTTAGGATGTGAGGAATCCTAAGTGCTTAGCAACATTCCTGAAGTGGGAGCTCAGCCAGCAAGCTTGTCATTATTGCAAAGCTGTCTCAAAGTCCAGCCCCAGCTGCACTTTACAAATTTTTTACAAATCTGTAAAGAATCCTTTACAGATTCTTTCTTTATCTTTTTTTTTTTTTTTTTTTTTGAGATGGACAACATCAGCTCTGTTGTCCAGACTGGAGTGCAGTGGTTCGATCGTGGCTCACTGCAACCTCTGCCTCCCAGGTTCAAGTGATTCTCCTGCCTCAGCCTCCCAAGTAGCTGGGATTACAGGCACCTGCCACCATGCCTGACTAATTTTTGTATTTTTAGTGGAGATGGGGGTTTCACCATGTTGGCCAGGCGGGTCTCGAACTCCTGACCTCAGGGGATCCACCCACCTCAGCTGCGCCCAGCCTCTATTCCTAATACACTTTTAGTTTTTAAATAATTTTAAATGTACATTAAAATGGCAGGGATGGACCAGGCACGGTGGCTCATGCCTGTAATCCCAGCACTTTGGGAGGCCGAGGCAGGCAGATCACTTGAAGTCAAGAGCTCGAAACCAGCCTGGCCCACATGGAGAAATCCTGTCTCTACTAAAAATACAAGAGTTAGCCGGGTGTGGTGTCACACGCCTGTAATCTCAGCTAATGGAGAGGCTGAGGCAGAAGAATCGCTTGAACCTGGGAGGTGGAGGTTGCAGCAAGCTGAGATGGTGCCACTGCACTCTAGCCTGGGTGATAAAAGTGAGACTCCATCTTAAAATAAATAAATAAAATTGCAAGGATGATACAGATAACTCCCATAAGCCTTTTGGCCTGCTTCCTCTAACGTTTTGTTTGTTTGTTTGTTTTTAGATGGAGGCTCACTCTATCACCCATGCTGGAGTGACGTGGCAAATGGCACAATTTCGGCTCACTGCAGCCTCCGCCTCCAGGGGTCAAGCGATTCTTCTGCCTCAGCCTCTCCAGTAGCTGGGACTACAGGTGCGCACCACCACACCTGCTTAATTTTTGTATTTTCAGTAGAGACGCAGTTTCACAATGTTGGCCAGGCTGGTCTCGAACTCCTAACTTCAAATAATCCACCCACCTCAGCCTTCCAAAGTGCTGGGATTACAGGTGTGAGCCATCACACCCGGCTCCAGTGTTAACATCTTATACGACCACAGCATTCTTAGCACTACTAAGAAGTTAACACTGGCACAGGACTATTTCTGTTTATTTATTTTTTAAATTTGTTTTCAAGACTCAACACAATCCTTTCCTTTTCTTTTCTTTTCTTTTTTTTTTTTTTTTGAGATAGGGTCTTGCTCTATTGCCCAAGCTACAGTGCATCCATCAACATTACCATAGTTCACTGCACCCTCGAACACCCAAACCCAGGCTCAAGTGATCCTCCTGCCTCAGCCTCCCAAGGAGCCGAGACAACAAGTGTGCCCCACCACACCCGGCTAATTTTTTACTTTTTGCAAAGATGAGGTCTTGCTATGTTGCCCAGGCTGGTCTCGAACTCCTGGCCTCAAGCGATCCTCCCACCCCTGCCTCCCAAAATGCTGGGATTACAGGTGTGAGCCACTGCGCTCAGACAAAAGATCGCCTTTCTTTTGACACAAAAGTGCTGGCAGCCCCGATCTCCTGGTACCAGAAGCCCCTTCTCTCTCCAACGTCTTACTCAGTTGTGAACGGAGAATTAGGCAGTGGCTTGTTGCCCCCTGCAGGTAGGAATGAGAAAGGCGGCCCCTTTGTTCGGTCCGGTAGATTTGGGGACGTTTGTTTCTCTCTTCTCCACCTCCTTCGTCTTCTCCCCCACTCCCCCTCTCCTCGCCCCCTCATAAAAAACCTCCCTGGCACAATTTGGACAAAAGCTATGAGAAATAAAATGTGCAAATGTGCATAACCTTGGACCTAGAAATTCCATTAGCTGCAAAATTCAGACAAGATTTGTGGGCACGCATTGTGTCCCTTTATTTACCTAGGGGCAGTATCAGGGCTGTTTCTAATTTGTTGGCTATTACAAATAAATCTGCAGTGAGCATTTATGTACGCAATCTTATTTGGGTGTATACTTTCATTTCACTTGGGTTAAAACCTAGGAATTTGATTATTTTGTCATAGTATAAGCGAATGTAACTTTCTTTTTTTTTTTAGACTGGAGTGCAGTGGTGCAGTCTCGGCTCCCTGCAACTTCCACTTCCCAGGTTCCAGCAATTCTCCTGCCTCAGCCTCTGGAGTAACTGGGACTACAGGCATGCACCACCATGCCCGGCTAACTTTTTGTATTTTTAGTAAAGACAGGTTTTGTCATACTGGCCAGGCTGGTCTCAAACTCCTCACCTCATGATCCACCTGCCTTGGCCTCCCAAAGTGCTAGGATTATGGCGTGAGCCACCGCACCCAGCCATGAATGTTTAACCTTTTAAAGAACTGTGAGACTGATTTCTAAACCGTTTAAGCCATTTCACATTCACAGCAGCAGTACATTTGAGTTCTAGTTTTACCACACCTTCACAGATACTTGGTAGGTACAGTCTTTTTACATTTTTCTCATTATAATAGGCTTTTTTTTTTCCACCAGGTTTTTAATACAGAGGGAAATAGAGAAAAAACCAAAAATTCCTATAGTACTCTGCTGACATTAAAAAGATATATGCAAAGGCCGGGCATGGTGGCTCACGCCTGTGATCCCAGCACTTTGGGAGGCTGAGGTGGGCGGATCACCTGAGGTCAGGAGTTCGAAACCAGCCTGGACAACATGGCAAAACTCGGTCTCCACTAAAAATACAAAACTTAGCGGAGTGTGGTGGCAGGCGCCTGTAATCTCAGCTACTCAGGAGGCTGAGAAAGGAGAATCTCTTAAATCCGGGAGGCAGAGGTTGCAGTCAGTCGAGATCGAGCCACTGCACTGCAGCCTGCGCAACAAATCGAGACTCTGTCTCACAAATATATATATACATGCATGTACACATCCCATGTAAGAAAACTGCACAGTGCTAAAAGGGTGAAAAGAAAGAAGGTGGCTCACGCCTGTAATTCTAGCGCTTCGGGAGGAAGGAGTTTGAGGCCAACCAGGACAACACAGTAATACCCTATCTCTATTGATTTTTTTTTGGAGACATAGTCTCCTTCTGTTGCCCAGGCTGGAATACATGTGTGATTATGGCTTACTGCAACCTCCACCTCACAGGTTGAAGCAATTCTCCTGCCTCCGCCTACCAAGTAGCTGGGATTATAGGCGCATGCCACCACACTCAGCTAATTTTTGGTTTTGTGTTTTTTAGTAGAGACAGGGTTTTGCCATGTTGGCCAGACTGGTCTCAAGCTCCTGAACTCAAGTGAAACTTCGCCTCCTGAAGTCTGATTTAAACATATATATACACACACACATATATATATACACATATGTACATTTTTTTTTTAAGGGCTGGGTATAGTGGCTCGAGCCCGTAATCTTTCTATGGGCAACATAGAAAGACCCTGTCTCTATTTTCTGGTTTATTTGTTTGTTTTCTGAGATGGAGTCTAGCTCTGTCACCCAGGCTGGAGTGCAGTGGCACAATCTCAACTCACTGCAACCTCCACATCCCAGGTTCAAGTGATTCTCCTGCCTCAGACTCCTGAGTAGCTGGGAACACAGGCACGTGCCACCATGCCTGGCTAATTTTGTATTTTTAGTAGAGACAGGGTTTCACTATGTTGGCCAGGCTGGTCTCGAACTCCTGACCTCAAGTGATCCACCCACCTCAGCCTCCCAAAGTTCTGGTATTACAGGAGTGAGCCACTGTACCTGGACTAAATTGGTACATTTTAGAATGACAAATATCACATGATCTCACTTCTGTGAATCAAAAAAGGACATAACATTTCAGTTAAGAGAGAAGAGGGCTGGGCACGGTGGCCCACGCCTGTAATCCCAGCACTTTGGGAGGCCTAGGTGGGCAGATCACAAGGTCAAGAGTTTGAGAGCAGCCTGGCCAACATGATGAAACCCCATCTCTAATAAGAAAACAAAAATTAGCCAGGCATGGTAGCGTGTGCCTGTAATCCCAGCTACTCAGGAGGCTGAGGCAGAACAATTGCTTGAACCTTCGGGCAGAGGTTGCAGTGAGCCGAGATTGCACCACTGTACTCCAGCCTGGTGACAGAGCCAGATTCCGTCTCAGAAGAAAAAAGGAGAAGTAAGTTCAGAGATCTATTGTACAACACGGTGACTATAGTTAATAACAATGTATTACACTCTTGAAAATTGCTAAGAGAGATTTTAAGTGGTCTCACCATAAAAAAATAAGTATTTGAGGTCATGCATGGTAATTAGCTTGACTTAGCCATCCCCACAATGCACACATATTTCAAAGCATCATATTGTGAACAGTAAATATACAATTTTGTCAATTAAAGAAATAAATGAATAAAAATGATTGCGTTTTACTGTATATAAAATATGCCTCATAAACTTGCTTTTTAATTGTTTTAACATGCCATATAATATTGTCATTTACCAAAAGCTGAAAAATTAATGAATACTGATTAGATTTACAAAATCAGGTCCAGCTACCCAGAACAGGGGGCGGGCACCGTGGCTGAGGCCTGTCATGCAGTGCTTTGGGAGGCTGAAGCGGGAGGATGGCTTGAACTCAGGAGTTTGAGACCAGCCTGGACAAGACAGCGAGACCCCCATCTCTACAAAAAAATTAAAATATTAGCCACGCTCAGTGGCGTCCGCCTGTAGTCCCAGCTACTGGGGAGGCTGAAGTGGGAGGATATCTTGAGTCCAGGAGTTCAAGGCTGCAGTGAGCTAAATCGCGCCACTGCACTCCAGCTTAGATGACAGACCAAGATCCTGTCTCTAAAACACACACAAAAAAAAAAAAAAAAAAACAGGGAGAGAGAATAGGACACCCAAAAGCGCTCAAAACGCTCAAAAAGGGGTTGGGTTTCCAGCTCCCTGTCTCAAGGATGGGAGACCGGAAGTTGACGCCAAATTCGGAAGTGTGGCAGGAGACTGAATGCGAAGGGCGCGTACTCGCTTGGCTCTCCGTCCCGCCCACTACCGGAAGAGTGTCGCGGGTCCAGAACGAAGAACGCAATACTCATCCTGTAGCTCAGCCAATCAAAGAGAAGCAAGGCGGGCGTTTGGGCGGAAATGGTGTTTGCAAACAGGAAGTGTGGCAGTCCATCTACTGAACCACTGGGGAGTGTCATGGAGGCCTACGAGCAGGTCCAAAAAGGACCCCTGAAGCTGAAAGGCGTCGCAGAGGTCGGAGTGACTAAGCGGTGAGGCCCGAGGGCCTGCGGGATTCCGTCTTCACTCCCCTTAGACCTTTCCTTGGGAACCCTGGCCCTTACCCTCCGACCCACCCTCAACCGCCCCCCTCGTTTCTTTTCCAGGAAGAAGAAAAAGAAGGACAAAGACAAAGCGAAACTCCTGGAAGCAATGGGAACGAGCAAAAAGAACGAGGAGGAGAAGCGGCGCGGCCTGGACAAGCGGACCCGGCCCAGGCGGCCTTCGAGAAAATGCAGGAGAAACGGGTGAGCAGAAGCAGAAGGCGGCGGGGAGGGCGGGGACATCCAGCGCCAGGAGACTCGAAATTGGGGTCAGGGCTGGGACTCTGGGAGGGCAGCGGAGCAGTCAGGGGAGACCTTAATTACAGGGAAATGATGCTGTGCGTGAGTGAGAGAGGAGTCGTCTCCTGCCTGGGGAGTTCCAAGGATGGGAAGACTCCGCTGGCCAGAGTGGAGAGAGAGCTAGAGCTGGAGACCCGGGTTTGGATTCCAGCACTGTGGCTCATTTGCCCTGCGACACTAGGGCAGTGACTTTATTTCCGTGCTTCAGTTTCCTTCTTTGTGCGAGTTAGGATAGTAATTTATTTTAAGAGGGTTGCGAACTTTAGAGGAAGTCATAAAGGTAAAAAGCAATGCATAAATGCTCAGTGGATGTCAGTTGTTGATATTAAGTGATAGTAAATGGCCTTTTTTTTTTCCTTTTTTTGAAACGGAGTCTCACTGTTGCCCAGGCTGGAGTGAATTGGCGCGATCTCGGCTCACTGCAACCTCTGCCTCCAGGGTTCAAGCGATTCTCCTGTCTCAGCCTCCCGAGTAGCTAGGACTACAGGCACCCACC
Source organism: Ateles fusciceps (assembly GCA_036589455.1). Lineage (NCBI taxonomy): Eukaryota > Metazoa > Chordata > Mammalia > Primates > Atelidae > Ateles > Ateles fusciceps. The sequence continues at coordinate 12,581,530 of JAZHEH010001828.1, read as the reverse complement.
ACCATGCCCAGCTAATTTCTGTATTTTTAGTAGAGACGAGGTCTCACCTGCTCACCGCTCGAAGTCACCACATAGTTTGTTTCCATGACGACTTTTTTTTGGCAGATTCAAACTTTGTATATTTTTAAAATGTATTTATTTTGCGTGGGTCAGAGCACTGCAGCCTCCGACTCCCGGGTTCAAGCAATTCTCCTGCCTCAGCCTCCCGAGTAGCTGGGATTAATAGAGACGCGGTCTCACCATATTGGCCAGGCTGGTCTCGAACTCCTGACCTCAAGTGATCTTCCTGCCTCAGCCTCCCAAAGTGCTGGGATTCTAGGCATGAGCCACTGCTCCCAGTCTCAGCTGTTGATATTGAATGGCCATGCCCATGACGACTTTGTTTGTGTTGTATTTTAAGGCTCCAATCAATTATTTTTTCTTGATATTAAACACAGTAAATGTGTGGAATGCAAGGGAGAACAAAAGAGTTCATAGTAAGGTAAATAAACTTGGTCCATTATGCTGGGGGAGAGGGAATTATCAGTCAAGGTCAGTGATTCTCAACTGGGTGCAGTTTCCAGTCCCCTAAAGTCAAGGTTTAGAGACATTTTTGGTTCTCAGCTGGGTTGGGGCAGGGACTGCTGGCAACAGTGGCTAGAGGTCAGGAATGATGCTTCTCACCCTGCAATACACAGGACAGCCCACTGCAGCCAAGAACCGTCCGACTCCAGGCCAGGCACGGTGGCGCACGCCTGTAATCCCAGCACTTTGGGAGGCCGAGGTGGGCGGATCACGAGGTCAGGAGTTCAAGACCAAACTGGCCAACATGGTGAAACCCTGTCTCTACTAAAAAATACAAAAATTAGCTGGGCATGGTGGCTGGTGCCTGTAATCCCAGCTAGTTGGGAGGCTGAGTTTAGGAGAATTGCTTGAACCGGGAGGCAGAGGTTGCAGTGAGCTGAGATCGTGCCGCTGCACTCCAGCCCGGGCTACAGAGCGAGACTCCATCTCAAAAAAAAAAAAAAAAAAAAGAATGATCCCACTCCAAATGTCAGTGGTACCGAGGCTGAGAAATCCTAATCCTGGTCTAGGTGATTCTGTATGTGACACTGGGGGAAATTGACTGCTTCCTCCCAGGTCTAATTGGGACATACAGAAAACGCATGAATGCACTAGCTCTGGCAAGACAGATCGAGTTTGACTCTGCCTCTACCATGAATTAGTGGTGTAACTCTGGGCAAGTTAGTTACCTTTTACTTAAAGTAGCACTCAAGTCTACCTCATAGGGTTGTGGTGAGGATTTAACAAGTGAATACGTTTCTTTGGGGGGTGGTTGAGGGGAGCGGAGACTCGCTGTCGCCAGGCTGGAATGCAGTGGCACGATCTTGGCTCACTGCAACCTCCGCCTACTGGGGTTCAAGCGATTCTCCTGCCTCAGCCTCCCTAGCAGCTAGGACTGCAGGCACCCGCCACCATGCCCGGCTTTTTTGTATTTTTAGTAGAGACAGGGATTCACTATGTTGGCCAGGCTGGTCTTGAACCCCTGACCTCAGCTGATCTGCCCACCTCAGCCTCCCAAAGTGCTGCGATTACAGGCGTGAGCCACCATGCCTGGCCTTTTTTTTATTTTTATTTTTTGAAACGGAGTCTTGTTCTGTCGCCCAGGCTGAAGTGCATTGGCATGATCTCGGGTCACTGCAACCTCCGCCTCCTGGATTTAAGCAATTCTCCTGCCTCAGCCTCCCAAGTAGATAGGACTACAGGCGTCCACCACCACACCCAGCTAATTTTTGTATTTGTAATAGAGACGGAGTTTCACCATGTTGGCCAGGCTGGTCTTGGTGATCTGACCTCAAGTGACTTGCCTGCCTCAGCCTCCTAAAGTGCTGGGATTACAGGTGTGAGCCACTGCATTTGGCCAAGTGAATGCATTTCTGTCCCTTCTAACCCTGAGGCTGTAGTCAGAGGCAGGGCTGAGATTTTATTGCTGGAGCCAGGATAAGAGACTGATGCAACTATCGAGAGACTAATAATGGCAGCTCAGAGTAGAGCAGTCATGGCGGAGCCAGTGGAAGGTAACAGGTTGGGGATAGGTTTTCAAGGATGAATGCAGGGTTAGCTTTTGGGTTGGATGTAAGCTGGGAAGGAAAGAAGAGTCAAGGATGACCAAGACTTTTGGCCAGGCAGTTGGATAAATGGAGGTGCTGTTTATTGGGGTGGGAAGGATTGCAGGTAAAGCAGGTTTTCCAGGATGGAGGTGGAGGGATGGGAACCAAAGCTAGAGTTTTAAAGAAGGTAAATGGGAGGCTGGGCGTGGTGGCCCACGCCTGTAATTCCAGCACTTTTGGAGGCTGAGGCGGATCACGAGCTCAAGAGATTGAGACCATCTTGGCCAACATGGTGAAACCCTGTCTCTACTAAAAATACAAAAGTTAGCCAGGTGTGGTAGCGCACGCCTGTAGTCCCAGCTACTCAGGAAGATGAGGCAGGAGAATCACTTGAACCCAGGAGGTGGAGGTTACAGTGAGCCCATGTCACACCACTGCACTCCAGCCTGGCGACAGAGCGAGACTCCAGCTCAAAAAAAAAAAAAGGTAAATGGGGTGCCCCATTAGAAACCCAATCCAAGTGGAGTCAGCCAGGCTCAAAATGACTCACACCTGTAATCCTAACATTTTGGGAGGCCAGGAGTTTGAGACTAGCCTGGGTAACATAGCGATACCCTGTCTCTGCAAAAACTAAAATATTAGCTGGGTGCCACACCTGTGGGTAGAGCCCAGCCAGGTACCTGGCATTGTGTGGCAGCTGGACAAGGCAGTGTGGCTTCTCGTGAGGAGACACAGGCTTCGGCTGGGCTCACAGCAGCAGGCAGAGGGACAGAGATGGGCAGGGTGCACACCTTAGCGGGAGAATCAGCCAGGCGGGGGCTGACTGGACACGGAGGTGAGGAGGGAGAGAAGGAGAAGAGGGGACAGAGGAGCAGCCAGGTGGCCCCTACTAATAATATCTCATGGTGCTCTGGGGGACTGGGCTCAGCGGGGTAGTTCTCCTGCTGACCTCACTTGGAGTCTGTTGCAGTCAGATGGCAGCTGGGCCTGGAGTCTCTGCAGGTGCAGCTGCGCTGAAGCATCTAAGTTGGCTTTGCCATCATACAGCTGGTGCCTCAGTGCTTCTTTTTTTTTTGAGACAGAGACTTGCTCTGTCGCCCAGGCTGGAGTGCAGTGGCACGGTCTCAGCTCACTGCAACCTCCACCTCCCAGGTTCAAGTGATTCTCCTGTCTCAGCCTTCCGAGTAGCCGGGACTACAGGTGCACGCCACCACACCCGGCTAATTTCTGTATTTTTAGTAGTGATGGGGTTTCGCCATGTTGACCAGGCTCGTCTCGAACTCCTGATCTCAAGTTATCCGCCCGCCTCTGCCTCTCAAAGTGTTGGGATTACAGGCGTGAACCATCATGCCTGGCCTCTCAGTGTTTCTTTCGTGGCCTCTCCCTTCATGTCATCTCATCCTCCAGCTCCTTTCTTTCCAGCAAAGCCATCAGACTTCCTGCACAGCGACTGGCTTCCAAGGGCTTGAAGCTAACGCTGCCAGGTCTTATGCGTGGACCCAGAACTGGCACCGTGTTCTTTTGAGTTAACCGAGTCCACGGCCAGCTCAGAGGCACGGGAACTGCACGAGCAATGACTAAGAGGCAGCAGGGTTCATGGGGGCCACCAAAGAGTGGGCCACAGTCACCCAGCTAGGAAGTGGAGAGCCAGGTGTGGCCTCAGATCTGTCTGGCTTTGTGTCCCACACTCCCAACTTTTTTTTTGAGACAGGGTCTCTCTCACTCTGTCGCCCAGGCTGGAGTGCAGTGGTGTGATCATAGCCCACTGCAGCCTCAGCCTCCTGGGTCCAGCAGTCCTCTCACCGCAGCCTCCCCAGTAGCTGGGACCACAGGCATGCGCTACCACAATCAGCTGATTTTTTTGTAGAATTGGGGTCTCTTCATGTTGCCCAGGCTAGTCTTGAACTCCTGGGCTCAAGCTCTCCTTTTGCCGTAACCTCCCAAAGTGCTGGGATTACAGGCATGGGCCACCGCACCCAGCCCACACTCCCAGCTGCTACCAGATACTGACCTTTCCAGGTGTCATTGAATGTTTGGAGTGAAGGTTGGAGCAGGTCATGGTGCAGGATGCATATTTCAGAGTCATGCTGGGGACGGTGATCCTGGTCTTGTAGCCCTGACGGCAGGATGGGAAGTGTCACTTGAATGCCTGCTCTGTGTCGGGCTCTTTACATCTCTCTCTCTCATCATTCCTCAAATCCCCTCTGGAATTTTGTTTTTCTCCAAACTCGAGTGCTGTCCATCACCTCAGGATGCAGGAAGCGTGCCGACAGCTCCCAGCAGAGTCTGCTCATGGGTACACTTTCAGGCTTTGCTGGTTCATTTCCTGCCACTCACGCGGTTGGTAACTGACCTGGGTTCCCTGTTGGACCAGCCTGAGTGCAGCTGAGGGAGGGGGCAAGGCACACAGTCTGATACCTCCAGCTGTTCTAAATGTGAGAGCTGGGCTGGCCAGGGCTCCATCTTCCATCCCATGCCGGCCTGTAAACTCACCTCCGTGTCTCTTTTGTCTTCAGCAAATGGAAAGGATCCTGAAGAAAGCATCCAAAACCCACAAGCAGAGAGTGGAGGTGAGTCACCGTGTCCGGTGGGGGGAGGCTGAGGCACTCAGGGTCCCAGCTGGGCCCAGAGGCTAACAGCCTGGCAGAGGGAGCTGTTGGCATGTTGATGAGAAGGGAAGCTTACCCAACAGAAGTGACACTTCCCTAGGGCTACTCAAAGGTGAGCCCAGGGTTCAAGCATCTGTAAGGCCTGGCAGGGTGAGTTTGAGAGGAGGGGCCGGGAGAGATGGGATGTGGGAGAGATGGGGCTGGGCAGTGCCTCTTCTCCCCAGCACCCCGCTTGGGTCTGCGCTGACACTGGCCTTCCATTCCACTTTCCCAGGACTTTAACAGACACCTGGACACACTCACGGAGCATTACGACATTCCCAAAGTCAGCTGGACAAAGTAGCCGCCGGCCACCAGGATGGAGCAGCATCGAGGGTTCGCCAAAGGCCACGCTGGGGTTGTGTGTGTTTCCTCTGGTATATTCTAGACGCACGGCTTTACACACACCCTCGTGTCTTCTGCTACAGACTGCTCTTCGAAGCTGTGCACCCTCATTTTGGAACTTGATTAAAGTAAGATTGCCTTTGTCTTCAGTTTAGGTTTCTTGGCAACATATAGAAGATACACCCTTTTCATTTGGATGGAAAGTTTCTAAGTTTATCCACAGGTAAATGTTTTTATCCCCGAGTTGCAGCTAACGTGCTGAGGCCAGCCAGCTGTCTTCTCCTGGATGAGACGGACTCCAGAGGGTCAGGAGCTGATAATGCCAGGTGGCCTGCCGTATGCAGAACCCTGCAGGACCCAGCGTGGGTGCCCTTGCGAGCTTCCTGTAGCTTGCGGCCTGTGCTATTCCCTGCAGGCTCCAGAGAAGCCACTTGCAACTCTGTGGCCTTGAGACTTCCTCCTCAGCCACCTGGCCACTGAGACAGCGCAGCCTGGCTGGCAGAACAGCCACCTAAGGGAAGAATGGAACAGACACGCCTTGTTCCTTTTCTGAGCCTGTTCCCAAAACCCTCCTTCCAGGTACTTCTAATGGGCGTTGCCATGGCAGACACTGCTAATGGACCACAGCATTCTTTGACGTGGAACCCAGACACAGCCTGCCTCTCAGTCCTCAGCCGGGGGCTCCTAGAAGCCTCTTGTATTTACTCAGAGTTGACACATCACACAGAGCCTGTGTGGCATTCCTACCCTAAGGACGCCTCAGGGGTGACAGGAGCAGGGCAGAGTGCCAGCACAGACAGACATGTGCAGTCAAATGGGAGGGCTCAGGCATCCATGGTGGAGGGCTGGGATCTTGTAGGGCCTGTGCGTCCTGGTTGACAGTCAAACCACATGTGCTGCCGGAAAACCAAGTGTGGGATTTAGGGTTGTCCTGTGTAAATTACACAATAATGCAAAAGCCACTTATTAGAAGTCTGAGTGCCTTTTTCTTTCTTTTTTTTTTTTTTTTTTTGAGACAGAGTCTTGCTCTGTTGCCCAGGCTGGAGTGCAGCGGTGTGAACTCAGCTCACTATAACCTCCACTGCCCGGGTTCAAGCAATTCTCCTGCCTCAGCCTCCCAAGTACCTGGGACTACAGGCGCCTGCCACCACACCCGGCTAATTTTTTGTATTTTTAGTAGAGAGGTTTCACCATCTTGGCCAGGCTAGTCTCGAACTCCTGACCTTGTGATCCACCTGCCTTGGTCTCCCAAAGCGCTGGATTACAGGTGTGAGCCAGCGCACCCGGTCAAGTCTGAGTGTCTTCTTAGAGGCTATTTAATTAATCTAAATGCTGCCTTTTGGATTTGTGGCACAGAAAAATACGCATACTGGAAAACAGCAACTCAGTTGGAAAAACTTGGATGGCACATCTGTCCCCGCCTGTGGCTCACACCCGAGAGAGGACATGCGCTCTGATGAGCGGTGCTTTCACCAGCGGTTCTCCCATGGCCTGGCAGAAAGACAGTTGCAGACCTCCATCCCTGAGCCAGCAGCAGGCGCCTGCATCATGTAGTACTGTGGAAACCCGTCGTCAGTGCAGTGGAAAAGTAGTTACTTCAGTTCTCTCTCCCCCGCATAACAAATACCGCCAAAAGGCAGTGACTTAAAACAACGAAGATTCATTATCACAATTCTGTGGGTGGACCCTGCTCGGCTGGAGGATTCTGCTCCATGGAGGGAAGAAGGGAACAGACATGCTTTGGAGTGAACTGCCACCTAAGGGAAGAAGGGAACAGACACGCTTTGGAGTGAACTGCCACCTAAGGGAAGAAGGGAACAGACACGCTTTGGAGTGAACTGCCACCTAAGGGAAGAAGGGAACAGACACGCTTTGTTCCTTTCACTCATTTAGTTGTATTGGCTAATACAACTGAATGTTGTTCAGTTTAGTCATTTAGTTGTGTTGGCTTTCCTGGGGCCAGAAAGTCAGGGTGGCATCCCAACCTCCAGGATCTCCGTCCACATCGCCTATTTCTTTTTATTATTTTTTGAGACGGAGTCTTGGTCTGTTGCCCAGGCTGGAGTTCAGAAGTGGGATCTTGGCTCACTGCAACCTCCACCTCCCGGGTTCAATTGATTCTCCTGCCTCAGCTTGCCGAGTAGCTGGGTGCCCAACACCATGCCCAGCTAATTTTTATATGTTAGTAAAGACAGGGTTTCACCATGTTGGCCCGGCTGGTCTCGAACTCCTGACCTCAAGTGATCTGCCTGCCTTGGCCTCCCAAAGTGTTGGGATTACAGGCATGAGCCACTGCACTCAGCCTACCTAGCCTGTTTCAGTGGCCAAAACAATCCCCGTAGCCAAACCTGGAGTTTGGTAGAGAATGCCACAAGGGCGTGAACACTAGGAGGTGTGGTTTGCTGGGAACCAGCACCCTAACAGTCCACCACCGCTGTCCTCAATTTTACATTAGAATCACCTGGGGAGCATTAAAAACAGCCAAGGCCTGGTGCCAGGCACAGTGGTGTGCACACAAATCTCATCATTTCATATTTTTACTAGAGACGGGGTTTCACCATGTTGGCCAGGCTGGTGTCGAACTCCTGACCTCAGGTGATCCACCCACCTTGGCCTCCCAAAGTGCTGGGATTACAGGTGTGAGCCACTGCACCCAGTCTAAATTGGTGCGTTTTAGAATGACGGATGCCACGTGATCTCACTTCTGTGAATGTAAAAAAGTTGAACTCCTAGAAGTAGTAGAATGATGGTTACCAGGGGGATAGGGGTGGGGGTGTGGAGTTGGGAGACATTGGTTAAAGGACATAAAATTTCACTTCAGAGAGGAGAGGGCCAGGCACAGTGGCTCACACCTATAATCCCAGCACTTTGGGAGGCCGAGCGGGCCAATCAGCAGCTCAGGAGGCTGAGGCTGGAGGGTTGTCTGAGCCCAGGAGTTCAAAGCCAGCCTAGGGAACAGAGATTCTTAATGTGTGTGGTGGCGGTGGCGGTGGCGGGGTGGGGGGTTGTGGCAGACCAGGTCTCACTAATGCAGACCTCCGTAACGACTGTTTCAGTACTGAGTGGTTAAGTTAAAATTTTTTTTTTTTTTTGAGACGGAGTTTCACTCTTGTTACCCAGGCTGGAGTGCAGTGGCGAGATCTCAGCTCACTGCAACCTCCGCCTCCCAGGTTCAAGTGAGTCTCCTGCCTCTCACCCTCCTGAGTAGCTGGGCTTAGAGGCACACACTACCACACCCAGCGAATTTTTTTATGTCTAGTAGAGACAGGGTTTCAGTATGTTGGCCAGGCTGGTCTCGAACTCCTGACCTCAGGTGATACATCTGCGTCGGCCTCCCAAAGTGCTGGGATTACAGGCGTGAACCACTGTGTCTAGCCGAGAGAGACTTTTGATACTAATTGCCCAGTGAATAAGCTCTGAAAGGAATCTGATGAGATGTTAGGACTGTGACTTTTATTCTTTTTATTTTTTGAGAGAGAGTCTTGCTCTTTTGCCAGACTGGAGTGTAGTGCAGTGGCACGATCGCAGCTCACTGCCACCTCTGCCTCCTGGGTTCAAACAATTCCCCTGTCTCAGCCTCCCGAGTAGTTGGGACTATAGTTGCGCACCACCACGCCAGCTAATTTTTTATATTTTAGTGGAGACGGGTTTTCACCATGTTGGCTAGGAAGGTCTCAATCTGACCTCATGATCCGCCCGCCTTGGCCTTCGAAAGTGTTGGGAGCACCGAGCCCGGTGAGCCACCGAGCCCAGCTGACTTTTTTTTTTTTTTTTGAGACGGGGTCTCATTCCACTGCCCAGGCTGCAGTGGTGTGATCATAGTTCACTGCAGCCTTGACCTCCCAGGTTCAACTGATCCTCCCACTTCGACCTCCTGTGTAGCTGGGACCACAAGTGCACATCACCACACTCAGCTGATTTCTTTGTAGAAACAGGGTCTCCCTATGTTGCCCAGGTTGGCCTCAAATTACTGGCCTCAACCTCAAGTGATCCTCCCGCCTCAGCCTCCCAAAGTGTTGAGATTATGGGTGTAAGACACACACTTCAGCCACAACTATGACTTTCTACTGCTAAGGAAGGACATCAGGGTCTGTTCAGCAAGAGTTAACAGTAACAGATGTGATATGTAACAAACCCTATTGGACCTTAACCTCGTATTCTGCCCAATTAATTGTAGTGTTTTAGAAAAGCATATCTTCTTTTTGTTTTTGAGACAATGTCTCAAAAACAGGGTCTCTGTTGCCCAGGCTGGAGTGCAGTGATGCCATCATAGCTCACTGCAGACTTCACCACCACCCAGGCTCAAATGATTCTCCTGGTTCAGCCTCCCAAGTAGCTGGGACTAAAGTGCGTGCCACCACACTCAGCTAGTTTTTGTATTTTTTGTAGAGATGAGGTTTCACCATGTTGACTAGGCTGGTGGAAACTCCTGGGCTCAAGCAGTCTTCCTGCCTCAGCCTCCCAAAGTGCTGGGATTACAGGCGTGAGCCACAGCACCCAGCATCGTATCTTTATTTATTTAATTTATTGAGATGGAATCTCGCTCTGTTGTTAAGGCTGGAGTGCAATGGCACAATCTCGGCTCACTGCAACCTCCAACTCCCTGGTTCAAGCGTACTCCTGCCTCAGCCTTCTGAGCAGCTGGGATTACAGGCACGTGCCACCACACCCGGCAAATTTTTGTATTTTCGGTAGAGATGGGGAAGGGGCGGGGAGAGAGGGCTCACCAAGTTGGTCAGACTGGTCTCGAACTCCCGAACTCAAGTGATCTGGCCACCTCGGCCTCCCGAAGTGCTGGGATTACAGGTGTGAGCCATCGTGCCCAACTGTAAGTGATTATATCCTATAACTAAGATCTGAGTCCTGCAGACCTTCCTCTGGAGCCTCAGTAAATTTACTTAATCTAAGTGGGACCAGGTGCTGGGGTGATTCCTCTTGTCTCCTGCTACATCACAGAGGTTTGGGGAGTTCCTTCAAACCCCAATAATCTTGTTTGTGGAGGCCTGGGGAGTTTCTTCAGATCTCCAGTAAAGCTTGTTTAATCCTAAACGGATCCTGTTAAGAATTCCTTCGTTACCATGTCATGCTTCAAGGCCCAGGAAAGGCCTAGGCACAAAGCACTCGCGTGGGCTTTTGTTACATCCCAGCCTTTGTATAAGAGCACTGGCTCGCTCAACTTTTAATATTTAGCTTAACCCTTGTAATCCCAGAACTTTGCGAGGCTGAGGTGGGTGGATAACCTGAGGTCAGGAGTTTGACACCAGCCTGGCCAATGTGGTGAAACCCTATCTCTACTAAAAATACAAAAATTAGCCCGGCGTGGTGGCACATGCCTGTAATTCCAGCTACTCGGGAGGCTGAGGCCAGAGAATTGCTTGAACCCAGGAGGCAGAGGTTGCAGTGAGCTGAGACCACGCCATTGCACTCCAGCCTGGGTGACAGAGCGAGACTCTGTCTCAAAAAAAAAAAAAAAAGACAAAAAGCAAGCCTCTTGGCTGCTTGCTCTGTACCTTGTGCAAGAGTCCTTCCAGCCCAGGAGTCACTTAGTAGTCTTCAAACATTCTACTTTGCTTTTCTAGAGTTTCGATTACATTTCTTTTTTCTTTTTCATTTTTTTTTTTTCTTTTTTGAGATGGAGTTTCGCTCTAGTTGCCCAGGCTGGAGTGCAATGGTGCAATCTTGGCTCACCTCGACCTCTCCCTCTTCGGGTTCAAGCGATTTTCCTGCCTCAGCCTCCCAAGTAGCTGGGATCACAGGCATGCGCCACCATGCCCAGCTAATTTTGTATTTTTATTAGAGACAGGGTTTCAGTATGTTGGCCAGGCTGGTCTCGAACTCCTGACCGCAGGTGATCCGTGTGCCTCGGCCTCCCAGAGTGCTGGGATTCACATTTCTATCCTAAGCAAAGGCTATATAATTACCGAGTTGCAAAAAATTATTTTTCCAAACTCCAAAACGGAGATAGGAGAGGATAAAAGATACGAAAGAGGCAGGCATCCTGGGTAAATCACTCCGATCTTGCAGGGTTGGGATCCCCAGGGTACTATGATGGCTAATTGGAACAGAATGCAGACATTTCTCCAAAGCCCCATCATTCATAAAAGCAAATTAGATATGATTCAATGGATTCATCAGGAGCCACCAGTTGCATCACCGACTACTAACTTTGCAGAAATGAAACACGGTACTTTGGGTCAAGGTTCAATGAGGCTGGTTTTTACAATATTCCAGGCAATAAACAAGGACGCTCATTCATTGATAAATGTTGACACTGACAGGTGGAGACCGCTGATAAGGTCTGACTCCCATTCAGAAAGTTTGTTTGACCTCTCTCCAAGTAACCACGGCGTTACGCCTCCCTTTTGAGCTTATCATAATTGGTGATTGTACACTTGTAAGGCTTCCCCCACCAGACTGAGCTCCATAGGGCTGGGCCTCAGATCGGTTCCGCCACCAGGCTCTCTCGCCTAACTCGGCCCACCGGAGGCGGCTAAATAAGGTCCACGGGAGGCGGCTTTCAGCTGCTCTGGATCCATTGCTCAGCTGGCAGCAGCCACCGGGTGCCCTGATTTAGTTGGTCCCGCCCTCCAAGGGCCTTACTTCCGGGATTCTTCAGGCGGGAGCAAGAAACATGGTCACATTTGACGTTCTGCGCCTGCGCACACTCCGTCTTGCGCTTGCGCATTCCTGACAACTCCCGGACCGGACATAACGGTCCCCGCGCGGCTCTCCGAACCGGAAGTGGAGGTGAGCTGTCGCGGGCCGCTCCCGGCCTCCCTCAACGCCCGGTAGTCCCCACCGTCGCCGCCGCCGCCCTCGGCCGCTGCCGAGTCCTCCTGCAGCCACCATGTCCGCCAGCGCCGTCTACGTGCTGGACCTGAAGGGCAAGGTACTGAGGGCTCCCCACCCTCCCCGTTGCCAGGCAACCGGCGGGGTCCTCCTCCCCCGCGGGGACCCACCCTGTTGCTAGGTAACCGGCCTACGAGCTCCACCCTGGTGTGAGGCTAGGAGGCCGGTAGACCTCACCGGAGATTCACACCGTGTTTTTTTCTGGGTAATAGGGCAGGGGTCTGCAATGGCTCTGCCCCGCCCTGTTGCTAGGTAACGCGGTGGGCCACCGCGTTGCCAGGTAACCGACTGCCGCGACCCCTGCTCTCAGGCGCAGGGACCAGGGGCTCTGGCCTCGGTGGAGGACCCGGAAGTGGGGCCGCAGCCGGCCTGGGAGCCAGGCAGGGCGTCCAGGGGCTGCGCGACCCTTGGCCAGGGGTGGCGAGGCGTGGCAGGGAGTGGGTGCCCTCGAGCCAGTCCCGCCTTCTCAGGGCGTTGCAGCTTCTGTTTACCGTACACTTTCTCTCAGTGGGAATTTCTCCACGTTCATTGTGATACTGACTTACAAGGGTTAGGTGAGGTGGGTGGTGATCACGAGTGCCATTTTATAGAGGGAGAAACTGAGGCACAGAGAGGTGAAGCAACCTGACCAAGGTCACACTGGTCACAGAGAAGTAGCAAGTCTAGGAGTCCGATCCAGAGTCATTTGTTCATTCAGTTGATACCTAGGGAGCACTACTAATGCCGGGCAGGGTCCTAAGCCTGGGGTCGATTTGTGTTTAGCAAAAAACAGTCCCCCCTCTTTTTTTTTTTTTTTTTTTTTTTGAGTTAGCGTCAGTTGTCCAGTCTGGAGTGCAGTGGAGCGATCTCCACTCACTGCAACCTCCACCTTCTGGGTTCAAGCAATTCTCCTGCCTCACCCTCTGGAGTAGCTGGGATTACAGGTGTCCACCACCACACCCAGCTAAATTTTATATTTTTGGTAGAGATGGGGTGTCACCATGTTGAGGAGGCTGGTCTCAAACTCTTGACCTCAAGCGATTTATCTGTCTCCGCCTTCCAAAGTGCTGGGATTACAGGGGTGAGTCACTGTGCTAGGGCTCAGCAATCCATGTTCTTATGGCCTTCACAGGCTGATGGGGATATGGATACCGATCTCCAAAAACACAAGTAAATGTCAATTGCATTGGTGGGGCGGGGTGAGTGTGTAATAGGGACAGTCAGCCTCAGCCAGAGAATGAGAGAGGGTTTCCCTGAGCAAAGGTGACAAATGGGCCTGAGACACCAGCAAGCTGGACATAAACTAGAACCCAGGCGTCCTCCCCAGAGGATCCAAGAAAATTTAAAGGCAGGATTGTCCCCGCCTTTTCAAAATGGGCCTCTGCCTTCTCCCAAGTCCATCCCAGGTGCACGGCAAGTGGCTGCTTGGCCTGTTGTGTGTGGAAGCAACAAAAACCAGTCCAATAATGTGAGCCCAGCATTGATCAGTGAGAGAAACAAACGTGGTGTCAGGTCCTGGGTGAGAGGTGGGCGGGAGTGAGCGTGGAAGCAGCTGGGAGTGAAGAGGTGAAGTGGCTGCCGCTTCCTGCCCCACGCCACCCCAGCACTTTCCAGAAGTCCCTTGAGTAGGTGCCTGCCCTGGAAGCCACCCACAGTCAACACCTAGTGAGACCCAGTGCCGGCCTTCCTTCTCCCGCCTTCTTAGAGGCACGCCAGGGGCTGGGTGGGTGTGGTGTTCCCTGAGCCCTGGTGGCATAAGTCTTGCTTCCGCCCTGGCCACTGCCTCTCCAGCCGTGCCAGCAGGCTGCCTGTCTTGGCTTGCTTATGCCTTCAGCAAACATTTCATGAGCGCCTAGCATGCACCCCGTCCTGTGCCGGGCATAGGGTATCCATTGGCGCCGTGGCTGTGGTGTTAGGGCTGAGCTTAAAACCCATCTCTGCCGCTCAGCTGGGACAAGCCTCTTCTCCTCTCTGAGCCTGGCTTTCCTCACTGGTCAAAAGAGGCTTTTTTTTTTTTTTGGACGGAGTTTCGGTCTTGTCACCAAGGTGGGAACGCAATGGTGCGATCCTCAGCTCACTGCAATCTCCGCCTCCCGGGTTTAAGTGATTCTCCTGCCTCAGCCTCCCGAGTAGCTGGGATTACAGGCACCCGTCACCACACTCGGCTAATTTTTTGCATTTTTAGTAGAGACGGAGTTTCTCCATGTTGGTCAGGCTGGTCTCGAACTCCTGACCTCAGGTGATCCACCCACCTTGGCCTCCGAAAGTGCTGGGATTATAGGCATGAGCCACCGCGCCTGACCAAAAGAGGTTTTTATGGACTTACTGTGCAGATTTGCTGAGCAGATGCATGAGACAGGCTCAGCACCACCCGTGGTCCATGTTAGCCTTCCCAGGCCTCTCCGTCTAGCAGGGGGAGTCACCTAGAAGCAGAGACATTACCACACAGTTGGATTCAGGCAGCCACAGGGGCAGGACCAAGGTCCCAAGTACTATAGTTGCTCAACTTTGTCTTTAGCCAGTGGACGGGGGAGGTGGTTACAGAAGGCCCCCTGGAACAGGGCGATGCTGGAGGAGGTTTGGACGGTGACCAGGTCAGATGGAAAAGAGACATTGCAAGGGACACAAGGGCAGCCTGCTGGGGCTGCCAAGCCAGAAGTCCTGACTAATGCTGAGCTGGGAGAGAGAGCCCAAGGGGACCACTTCAGTTCCACAAAGGAGCAGCCACCATGAGGAGACCGTAACCCAGAGAGGCATGATCAGACCTGCCTTTCAGGAAGCTCCCCCAAGGCAGCTGTGGGCTTCCCTCCCTTCCTCTGCAACCAAGACACCCTTTCTTATTCCACAACCCACGGACCTCATGTTTCCAAAGTCGGCCTCGTGAGCCGACTGCATTTCATCAAAAATAAAGCACACTGAGAAATTCATGGCCACGTGTCTGGTTATCAGGGACACTGGCATGGCCGCACTCGCTGGGAGAAAGCTCTCCTGGTAGGAAGCTTCTCCACTTTATCTGTCTGGCTTCTCAGCAGCTTCTGACACGACTGACCACCTCCTCTGCGGTGCTCCCTTCTGCTTCCGGGAAGCTGCACGCTCGGGGGTTTCTCGCACTGCCTGCTCTCCTCGTTTTCTGCCCTCCCCAGGGCTGTTGAGTGGCTCAGTGCCTCCCCATGCTGTCACTCTTCCCAGGTGATGTGACCCATGTCCATGGGCCAGTGACTCTCAACTTTGTCCACAGCACTTATCTGGAGATCCACTGGCCACTGGGACACTGGGGAGGTCCTGCCGCCACCACAAACTCAGCATTCGTCAAAATGCACTCCCTGTGCCTGCTTGCTCTCCCTCTAAGTGATGCCATTACCCATTTCGCCATCTGCACGAGACCTACATATTTTCCTCACTTCCTTTTTCTCCTCAGCCCCGTATTCACTCCACAAATGTTTACTGAGCACCTACTATTGGGCCATGCCCCGATCTGGGTGCTGGGACACAGCTGTGAATGAGACAGAGTGGTCGCTGTTCTCAGGGAAGGTCAGACAGTAAACGAGGATACAAATAAATGTATAATGCAGCACGTGATAGGGACACTGAAGATAAAGCAGGGCTCAGGGTACAGAGGGACGGGACATGATCTCAGCGAGAGCAAGCAGGGAGGACTTCTTAGAGGAGGTGTCCTTTGAACTGAGGCTTGAGAAATGAGAAGAGTCAGGCCAGGACAAAGACCCCAAAGTGGGAACAGATGTGGATCACTCAGAGACCCACTAAGGGGCCAGGCTGGAGTGAAGTAAATCAGGGCAGTGCAGGCAGAGAGGCATCAGAGGGGCCGTGAGAAGCCAGACTACGCTGGTCCTTGGGAACCACGGGGGTGAGCTTGGGGTTTGTTCTCAGTGCTGGGGGAGGCTGGAGTAGGTGGCAGTTCAGCAGCGGGGAAAGAGACCTCATCTGGCTTCTGTGTAGGAAAAGCCCTGTCACCCTTCGTGAGGAAGGACCTGGGGGGTCAAGAGTGACAGCAGGGGGGAGGGGCTGTTTCCTCAACAGGTCATCACCTGCCTCCCTCCAATCAGTCCCACAGGACTAGGAAAGGAAGGTGCCACCCCCATCCCTCCCAGCCCCGCCTTGAGAGAATAAAGGCAGTGTGTGATGAATGACAGGTTCTGAGGCAGGCGGTTCCCAGGATGGTCAGCGCCGCCATGGCCTTCTCAGGCAGTGCATTGCTGAGTCCTGCCACTGGCCATCCTGTGGGCCCCAAAAGCTGCAGCTGCTTTCAGCAGCATCTCCAACTGCAGCTGTGCCCAGGCTAGCAAAGCTTCCGACCTCCTTTTTATTCTTTCAACGAGGTGTCATAACCTGCACTTTGTACAGTTTGATGAGCTCAGTCGTGTGGGAAGCCGTAACCCACATTCCATCGCCCCCTAAAGCTTCCTCACGCCCTTTGCTGGCCAGCCCCATCCCTAGGCAGCCACCGATGTGTTTTTCATCACCATTTTCTAGGATTTTCTATACGTGCAGTCATCCAGGATGAGCTCTCCTTTGTCTGATTTATTTCAGCCAGCACAGTGATGGTGGGATATGTCCCTGTATCGGGAGTCTGATGCCTGTCGTTGCTGAGGCGTGTTTCTCTCCTTTTTTTTTTTTTTGCGGGGGGGATGGAGTTTTGCTCTTGTTGCCTAGGCTGGAGTGCAGTGGTACAATCTTGGCTGACTGCAACCTCCTTCTCCCGGGTTCAAACGGTTCTCCAGCCTCCGCCTCCTGAGTAGCTGGAATTATGGGTGCGTGCCACCACGCCCAGCTAATTTTTGTATTTTTAGTAGAGATGGGATTTCTCCATGTTAGTCAGGCTGGTCTCGAACTCCTGACCTCAGGTGATCTGCCTGCCTCACCCTCGTAAAGTGCTGGGATTACAGGGGTGAGCCACTGCACCGATCTGAGGCGTGTTTCTCATGGTGTGCAGGACACAGTGACTGTGGGATCCGTCCGTGTATCGGGAGTCCCATCCCTTTCATTGCCGAGGCGTGTTTCTCATGGTGTGCAGGAGACTGTTTCTAGTTCACCTGTTGAAGGACATTGTCATTGTTTCTAGTCTGGGTCTGTTTCAGTTAAAGCTGCCGTTAACATCTCGTGCTAGGCTTTGTGCAGACATGTGATTTCATTTCTCTTGGATAAATACCAAAGAGAGGAATGACCGGGTCGTACCGTAACTCTGGGTTTCACTTTTTCAGAAACTGCCAGACTTCACCAAAGTAGTTATCCCATTTTCCATTCCCATCAGCAGTGGACAGGGGTTCTAGCTGCTGTGTATCCTGACCCACAGGCTGTGAAAGAGACCAGGAAGGGCTTCTCCTCTTCAGAGTACCCGTGGACTTCAGGAAATTCCAACCTTCAGCAGGAATGGGCGCCCTGACCCAGGCAGGAGAGCAGGTGCGTTAGCACGGGAAAGGCTCTGAGAAGGCCTGCGTTGAGAGCTTGTGAGGCATTGCTTAACCTGATGTCTCTGAGTGGTTCGGTCCTGGACCCTTGCTGCAGAGTCCCCCTTCTACGCTCACCCTGCAAGGAACTGCTGGTGGCCCCTGTGGAAGCTCACACTGGGAGATGCTCTGCTCCAGGAATTCCCTGGGGGATAGAGACCAGAATGGCCTGGAGTCCTGCTGTTTTGCAGACAGGGGCCATGATCAGCGTCACCCGAGGGAAGCAGGCTGGCGCATCTCACCCCCTGCCCCCAGCCCCTGGATTGAAGAACTGAAAATGCAAGCATCTTCTCTCTCCCTTCCCCCACCCCAGGTGCTCATCTGCCGGAACTACCGTGGCGACGTGGACATGTCGGAGGTGGAGCACTTCATGCCCATCCTGATGGAGAAGGAGGAGGAGGGGATGCTGTCGCCCATCCTGGCCCATGGCGGGGTCCGCTTCATGTGGATCAAACACAACAACCTGTATCGTATCCCTTTGCTGGGGGCGCTCCCAGGGGACTCCTGTGTGGGTGTGTGTGCACCACACACACACGCCTGCAACCAGGGCTGGTTTAGGCACAGCGGGAGCCATCGGACACAGCCATGCCCTCTTGAAGGTCCTTGCTGCCTTCGGAGACAGGCAGAGAACGCACTATGACACGTGTGATAAGTGGGGAGAGGAGTGGGTGTGACTTGAAATCCTTGGCCCAGGGGCCCAGGAAGGGAAGTGACACCCTGGAGGAAGCCTGCAGGGAGGCCTGGCTTCTGCCAGCTGGAGGGACGGACAGGCACTGGGCGTGGGCGAGAATCTGCAGGAGAGAGTCTCATTCCAGCAGCTGCAGTCGGGGTGGCTGGAGCCCTTGAGAAGGGACGTGTGGCAGCAGCGAGGCTGGAGTGGTCAGCGGGGTCTGGTGTCTCAAAGGACATCATCTGAAATGTGACAGGAAGTCTTTGGAGGCTTTTAGATGTGGACCTTCTGGAGGTTTCTGGCTGCTGAGTGGGGCAAGACCGTGGCGACAGGAGAGGACATGGGTAGGTGGGGAGTAGGCTGGGGCCATCTTGCAGGTGGGAGGGGGAAGTGGCCTGGACCACGGAGAGTTGGTGAGGTACACAGAAGGGGGAGAGGCTCCTCTCAGCCCCGCCCAGATCTCAGAGCCCCCTGCCCTTCCTGTCCTTGGACCCATGTGGAGACTTGGCCAAGCCAGTTTCTAGCCAGGAGGTAAAACTGGCCATCCCACAGCTTTGGGCAGACCTTCAGGCCCATTGCAGTACCCGCACTACTACAGGAAGGGCCTGGCTTTGCAGTTCACAGCCCGGGGTGAGCCCCAGCTCCAGCAGCCATGGGGCTGGAGGCGAATGCCTCACCTTCCCACAGTTCAGCGGGAACGACGACCCCTCGCCGCACGACCGTTCAGGTCAGTTGAGCTGACCTGTGTGCACTGCTCCCCAGCAGACGTGGGCTCCATGCCCCTTCCTGTGTTCTTGGAGACACGGGGCCTTGCCAGTACAGTGTGGCCAGTGGGCCAGAACATCCCCCTGGGAGCCCTATGGAAAGGCAGATCCCACGCTTACCCAGCCCTGCCCCATCAGAATCTGCATTGTAGCAAGATCGTTCCTGGTGGGCCATGGCGGTCCAGGGCCCTCGCCTGGTTCCCTGTGGCATGCCTCTGTGGAGATTTCTCCTGGCTCTGGAAGGCCCTGAGAACAGCTCTGAAGCTGATCTTTGGTGGCTTTTAACCCGGGGAGTTCACAGTCCTCTGAGACCTCCTAGGTATTGGGAGGAGGGTGAGGGGCTGTGGTCTGAGCTCAGCAGGGGCCATCAGATCAGTGTCTGCTTGGGCCCCTACATTTCACACCTGGGCATCTGGGGAAGAGACAGGGAGGGCTCACCTCTCTGGCTGAGTCGACGTCCTCTTACCTCTAGACGGGACAATTCTAGCAAGGCCCCGGATGAGAGCCACCCACTGCCCCTGCTTATAAAGCATCTGGGGGATGGCATGTTGCCAGGCAACAGGAGGGAGGCCAGCACTCGTTTGACTGGGCCAGCATCCCTTTCCTGGGCCCCTGTGCTGGGGTGAGGTGAGAAGGGGAGAGGATGCAGCCCCCGCCCTACCCCCTAGAGCTCACTGCTGGGCAAACACGCCAGGCGGCACAGACGAGCCATGAACAGGGACGTCCGGGGCACAGTGCATGGGCCTATAGAGGAAGAACCAGCCTTCTCTGGTGGCCTGGGAGCCCATTAGGGAAAAAGGAACAGGAAGCGCCCAGCACACACTGACCCCGGGAGGCAGGGGCTGGCACCTGTGGCAAAAAGAACATCTGCGCCAGACATCTCACGTACATTGCCTCGGTGAATTCATTCACAGGGCCCCATTACACAGGAGAGAAGTATCGAGATTTCTCTAGAAAGGTTTGTTTCAGGGGCCACGGCTTGTGCTTCCAAAGCCAGGAAGGGCTGAAGCCAGAATTGGCCCTGGCTGCTTGCCACAGAGTCTGG
Source organism: Ateles fusciceps (assembly GCA_036589455.1). NCBI lineage: Eukaryota > Metazoa > Chordata > Mammalia > Primates > Atelidae > Ateles > Ateles fusciceps. The sequence goes on along the minus strand of JAZHEH010001828.1, from coordinate 12,561,675 downwards.
CCAGGGGACCCTGGATCTCAGCAGGGTCATGACGAGGTCGCCTGTGGAGGAGCAGGGCCAGTGTGTCCTGCTGTCTGCTCCTGGTGAGCCTCGCTCCCTCCCTGCTCAGGGCAGCCCCTCACCCAGCCCCCGGGACAGGTCCCCTGTGCCACCTGCCATCCCTGTGATTCTCCATCTCAGTGAGTGCTCCCTGGGGCACGTCTGGCCGGTGACTCCTGCGTCCCAGGCCCACCATGGACCACGTAAACGGCTGGGAGCAGGGGTAGGGAAGGCTCTGAGGGTTGTGAGGGTTAGGGGGTGCCTCCATCAGCTGGGGTCTTCCAGGCAGCTGCGTGGTCTCTGAATGCTCCTTAACCGCGGCTGCCATGCAGTGGTTGCCACATCCAAGAAGAACGCGTGCGTGTCGCTGGTGTTCTCCTTCCTTTATAAGGTGGTACAGGTGAGTCTCTCAGAGGGGCTGTGGGCTTGGGTGGTGCTTGTGGGTCTCCCCCATACCTGGCCACCCTAGTTAGAGCTGTGGGGTCTCAGGGAGGGTTGGGGCTGGAACCCCAGGAAGTGGGAAGAGGGAACCCAACCCCCCTGTGTGTGGAATTCTACAGCTCACATTGCTCCCCACCCTGGGGAAGAAAGGAAAGTGAACAGGAAAAGGTGGGGCTCAGAGCAGGGGTGTGCCCTGACCCTGGAAGGGACAAGCAAGTCCCCCAGCCAGCTTTGGAAGGATGTGGGGTGACCCGCTGATGGGGTTGGAATAACCAGCAGAGCTGCAGAGCCAAGCCCAGCTCAGAATCTCCCAGGGGGCTCTCAAGGCACAGAGGCCCGAGGCCCACCTTGCAGAGAGCTGACACACGCCTGGCCCAGGCTGCCAGTGACATGGAGACAGTGGCCGGTGCAGAGGCCCTGGGACAGGCGTGTGCGTGCTGTGGCCAGGGAGGCTGAAGTCAGCTGGGAAGAGGGCGGATTATACAGAAGTGGGGATTGCATTCCACCTCTTATGAGAGGTAGTGGAGAGCTTTAAGCAGGAGACAGACAAGACCCAGTTTGATCTAAAGCAATGACTTTGGCTGCTGAGCAGGAGGACTGGAGGGCAGCCTGGAGGCCCTGGGAGAGGATGGGCCTGGCCGAGGCAGGCTGTGGGGCTCAGGAAAGTGGGGACCAGGACCCAGGAGGCCTGGGAAAGCTTTCATCCCTCACTGATCCCACCTGTGCGGAATGTTGGGGAATAGGGACAAGCCCAGGTGGGGAGGGCGTGAGGAAGGAGCCGAGCGTCACCTGGGAAGGCCCCACGTGCAGGCCGAGGGCTCCTTCACTGGACCGGTGGCGCTGTCACAGGCAGGGCCGGGCCTGGCTTTGCTGCCTGTGGTTTCTAAGCAGAGGCCAGGCGATCACAGTCCTGAAGCACACAGGGGTCAGCAGATCAGAGACGGGGGATGTGGGAAGGGGAAGCTCCCCCACCTGAGGGTTGGGCAGTTCCTTCCTGCTTCAGTGATGTACCTTCCTTCGGCATTTATGCCTGCAAAAGTGCTTCTAACAGCCCCTCTTCTTTGGTGTCCGAGCTTTCCATTGAAATGGGGAAGATGGCGGCTCATCAGGTCCTCCCCTGAGTCACTTCAGACTCAGGAAGGGATGACAGTTACAGTCGCTCAGGAGGGGCCGCCTGCCTGGGGGTGTCTGGGTAGGGAAGAGAATAGTGACGTGGAACTTCTGAAGGCCGCTGCAGGGGCTCCAGCCTGGCCCCACCCCACAGCCAGCCACTGCTGTCCTCCTGTCCCGTTACCTGGGTCCAGGGCCCTGTAGCACGTCCCCGAGCCTGGGAAGTGGGCTGTTGGAAGGACTTAGAGGGCAAATGAATGTGTGCAAGCGTTCGTTCATTCCTCATCTATTCGCTCAACCGTCTGCCCCCCGCTCCCTCCCTTCCCCCCTTCCCACGCCGCCACTGCCACAGGTGTTTTCCGAGTACTTCAAGGAGCTGGAGGAAGAGAGCATCCGGGACAACTTTGTCATCATCTACGAGCTGCTGGACGAGCTTATGGACTTTGGCTACCCCCCAGACCACCGACAGCAAGATCCTGCAGGAGTGAGTGGGCGGGGGTGGGGCCGGGAGCTAGGCCTGGGCAGTGTCGTGACAGCAATGCCATCAGGTGTGGAAACAGAAGGGGCAAATGTGAGTTCGTGTTGTCTCCCACCCGCCCTCCCACTTCCAGCCGTGTTGGGATTTTTACTGAGTTGGTAGGCTTCCTTTCTTTCCTTCTTCTGTGGAGTTTTATCTCCTCTGCTATAGAAATAGACAAGGCATTTTAAAACTAGCAAAGCCCCAACAGCCGTTCTATGTGGTAACAGGTAGCAGGATTCAGTCTGGGCCATTAATTGAAATGTGAGCTTGTCTTATCTTTTTTTTTTTTTTTTTTTTTGAGACGGAGTCTCGTTCTGTCTCCCAGGCTAGAGTGCAGTGGTGCGATCTCAGCTCACTGCAACCTCCGCCTCCCAGGTTCAGGTGATTCTCCCGCCTCAGTGGTTTTAATTCATTTCCTCCCCTATAGCCGCGCATAACAGTGCTTTTCCTGTTCCTTATCTTTACTCTCCATCCACACAGACTCCCTAAATCCCTTGCTACTAAGGAATCGCCTCCTTTGTTTTTACTGTCGTAAAATGACTGTGATGGAGATCTCCCCCTCTTTGGAATCCTGACCTTCAGATAATAGGCCACGTGAATTAAGTGCTTCCTGGGGGCCCAGCCCCACGTGCAGCCCTTTACATTCACTCGAGTCACAGCCTCCCCATTTTACAGTGGGCAACAGACTCCCAGAGAAGCCTTCGTTCCCAACCCTGCACCTGTTGCTCCCCCGGCGGGAGGGGGGTCACCGGCTCCATCCACGTGCTTGGCGGGGACCGGGAAGCAGCTCACACCCACTTCCTGTTTTCCTCCCCCAACATGGTCTTGGCCCCCCAGAAATGAGCACTTTAGACTCCGTAACTTGCGTGCGTATTGGCCTTGGAAGGGGTGAAGATTTTCCTGTGTGAAACAGCCCCAGGTGAAACCAGAGGCTGCCTTTTCTGGAGCTGCTTAAATTGAGGGGCTGCTTTCAAGTCGGTCAGAACCTCCCCCTGCACCCCCCGACCCCACCGAACATCAGGGCCAGAAGCTGTGGCATTGGCGAAGGTGCCACCTCCTTGACTCTGAGCTTGTGGCCCCACAGGTACATCACCCAGGAAGGCCACAAGCTGGAAACAGGGGCCCCGCGGCCCCCAGCCACTGTCACCAACGCGGTTTCCTGGCGGTCCGAAGGCATCAAGTATCGGAAGAATGAGGTGTTCTTGGACGTCATCGAGTCTGTTAACCTTTTGGTAGGCCTCCTTCTCTTTCCTTCTATAGAGTGTTATCTCCTCTGAGATAGAAACAGGCAGCGTTTTAAAAGTAGCAAGGTCCCGAGAGCCATTCTGTATGGTAACTGATAGTAGGATTCAGTTTGGGCCACTCATTGAAATGTGCGTTTGTCTTATCTTTTCTTTCTTTTTTTTTTTTTTGAGATGGAGTCTCCTCCTGTCGCCCAAGCTAGAGTGCAGTGGTGCGATCTCAGCTCACTGCAGTCTCCGCCTCCCAGGTTCAGGTGATTCTGCCTGAGCCTCCTGAGTAGCTGGGATTATAGACACCTGCCACCACGCCCAGCTCAAGCTTGTTATCTTTATTAGCCACACGTGCACATCATTTTTAGCAATTAAAAGCAGGATATGAGGTTAGAAAGTGAAGGGCTTTTATCATTCACCGTGTACAGAAAAAAGGAGCAAGCAAAGGGCGCCACTCCTATGAGCAGAAAGATGAGGATTTATTCACCGTCCTCCTCTCTGGCCTCATTCTGCACATAGACAGAAACACGTGTGTTGGCTGCCCTATAAACCTCAGATCGTAAGCGGTGGTTCTCCTGCAGCTTGTTTGCACTGTTGTCTTTTGGGTTTTGATTTTGATTCAGTGTTACTGTTTTGTATATGTTTGTTTTTTTCTTTAGTTTTTAAGTTATGAGATAAGTTGACGTTTTGAAAATGAATTTTAGCACTTGTACAGGTCTGTGTAACCCATACCCAGGGCACAGAACCTCAAAACCTCATGCTGCCTCTTTGTAGCCCCACGCTCCCTCCTCCCCATTCCCTGGCAACCATTGCTCTGCTCTCCACTGCCGGAGTCTTCGTCGTGTTGCTGTTGGCACCGTAGCCTGTCTTTCTGAGAGTGTCGTATGAACGGTATCATACAGTCATGAGCTCTCAAATCTGGCTTTAACTCATTCTAATTCTTTGCGATTCATCCAAATCCAGTTGTTATGTGTATCAGAGTCTGTTTCCTTGTATATTTATTTATATTTATTTTCTGTTCCAAACCACAGAAGGACATTTGGGTGGTTTTCCAGTCTTTGGCAATTGTCAGTAGAGTTGCTAGAAACATTTTTTGTCCAGGCTTACGTGTGGACATAAGTTTTCATCTCTCTAGGGTAAAGACCCAGGAGTGGGATGGCTGGGTCACACGGTAAGTGTATGTTTACCTTTATAAGAAACTGACAAACCATTGCCATTTTGCATTCTCACCAGAGCAGATGAGGGTTGTGAGGACCCCACACCCTCGGTCAGTAGTTTTATTTTTGCCATCCTAATAGGTATGTAGTAGTATCTCAGCATTGTTTTTGTTTTTGTTTTTATGAGATGGAGTCTTGCTCTTGTCACCTAGGCTGGAGTGCAATCGTGCTATTTCAATTCACTGCAACCTCGGCCTCCCAGGCTCAAATGATTCTCCTACCTCAGCTCCCCAAGTAGCTGGGATTTTAGGCACCCACCACCACGACCAGCCGATTTTTGTATTTTTAGTAGAAGCGGGGTTTCACCATGTTGGCCAGGCTGGTCTTGAACTCCTGACCTTGGCTGGTCAACCTCCCAAAGTGCTGGGATTGTAGGTGTGAGCCACTGTGCTTGGCCTATTGCATTTTCTTAATGGCTCATAATGTTGAGCACTGCTTTACATGTTTCTTTGTCATCTGTATATCCTCTTTGGAGAAGTGTCTCTGTGCATCTTTTTCGCATTTTAAAATTGGGTCATTTTCTTATAATTGAGCCTTGATAGTTCTTTGTATGTTCCAGATAGAAATTCTCTGTCAGATATGTGATTTGCAAATATTTTCTCCCAGTCTGCTTATCTTTTTATTCTCTTAGCAGTGTCTGGTTTTTTTTTTTTTTTTTTTTTTAAGACAGAGTCTCACTTTATAGCTCAGGCTGTAGTACAAGTGGCATGATCTCAGCTCACTGCAAACTCTGCCTCCTGGGTTCAAGTGATTCTCCAGCCTCCGCCTCCCAAGTAGCTGGGATTACAGGCACACACCACCACACCTGGCTAATTTTTGTATTTTTAGTAGAGACAGGGTTTCACCAGGTTGACCAGGCTGGTCTCGAACTCCTGACCTCAGGTGATTTGTCCACCTCGGCCTCCCAAAGTGCTGGGATTACAGGCATGGCCACCACGCCCGGCCCCCCAATACTATGTGAGAGAGGGCATCTTTGTCTTGTGTCAGTTTTCAGGGGAGGAGCTTCCGGCTTTTGCCTATTCAGTATGATGTTGGCTGTGGGTTTGTCATAGACGGCTCTTATTTTTTAGGTATCTTCCTTCAAAACCTATTTTGTTGGTTGAGCATGGTACCTCACACGCTACTAAAAATAGGAAAATTAGCCGGGCATGGTGATGGGAACCTGTAATTCCAGCTACTCGGGAGGCTGAGGTAGGAGGATCGCTTGAGCCCAGGAGGTAGAGGTTGCAGTGAGTTGAGATTGTGCTACTGCACTCTAGCCTGGGCGACAGAGCAAGACCCTGTCTCAAAAAAAAAAAAAAAAAAGGCACAGTGGCTTTTTTTTTGCTGTCCCAGCACTTTGGGAGGCCGAGGTGGGTGGATCACAAGGTCAAGAGATCAAGACCATCCTGGTCAACATGGTGAAACCCCGTCTCTACTAAAAATACAAAAATTAGCTGGGCGTGGTGGCGCACGCCTGTAGTCCCAGCTACTCTGGAGGCTGAGGCTGGAGAATTGCTTAAACCCAGGAGGCAGAGGTTGTGGTGAGCCGAGATCCCGCCATTGCACTCCAGCCTGGGTAACAAGAGTGAAACTGTCTCAAAAAAAAAAAAAAACTCAAAACCCTAGTTTGTTGAGAGTTTTTAACATGAAGAGATGTTGAATTTTGTTGAAAGCCTTTTCTGCATCTTTTGAGATGATCATGTAATTTCTGTATTTATGTGATGAATCGTGTTTATTGATTTGCATATATTGAACCAACCTTGCATCCCAGGGATAAAAGCCATCTTGACTGTGGTAGATTAGGGTTTTGATGTACTGCTGGATTCAGTTTGCTAGTGTGGTGTTGAGGATTTTTGCATCAGTGTTTATCAAGGATGTTCCTGAAGTTGTCTTTTTTTGTGGTATCTCTGCCAGGTTTTGGTCTCAGGATGATGCTGACCTTATAGAATGGGTTGGGGAGGAAGCCCTCCTCCTCAGTTTTTTGGAATAGTTGTAAGGGATATTGCCAAGTTTAAAATGAGGAAGCTGAGATCAGCCTAGGAAAATGAAATGCCAATTTATTAAGCTCCCGGGCGAGGTTCTTGTGGTCCGGGAAAGGGGGCCAGAGAAGTGGCGCTTACCTTCCCAGGGCAAGGAGTTTTATAGGGTTAGAGGCCTTTGAGTGGACATTGGGGAAACAAAGCAAAAGCCAATTAATTGGATATTGGGAAACAAGGCTTGGACGGGGCGAGCTGCTACTGGTAGGTAGGCGGGATCTTCGGTGCGTGGGCATTAGAGGCGATTGATTGGATATTGGGGAAACAAAGCATGAGGCAATTGATTGGATATTGGGAAACAGGGTTTTTCAGATTTCGGCAGGGTTTTTCAATGGTGGGCTAGGTGCCGAGTGCAGAGCTTGGTGTTGAGTGCAGATTTGGGTGCAGAGTGCAGAAGTGGGCGTTGGGGGAAGGCACGTGGCGGAGCTAGATGAGCGCGGAGTGGTGACGTAGTTTCCAGGCTCAGGGAGGGATGGGCGTGTCCGAGCTCCCCGCTGAGGCAGCCGGCCTTACATTCCGACCCTTTTGATGATATAGGACGCCACTTCTTTCTGGCTACTTCCTGCTGAGTAGGGGCGGAGTGAAAAAAAGAGGGGGGGTCGAGTTGGTCGGTGCCTCGGTCAGGATTCAGACATAGGGGTGAAGCAGCATTTGGTTTACAGCCACCCTGGAAATTTCCCTTATGCGGGCCTGTAGAAACCTGAGAAAGAAAGGGGCTAACATTAGCAAGAAACAAACTATGATAAGGGGAATGATGTTGGGGGCCAGCCAGGTGAGCATGGGGGGATCACCACCAGTTGAGAGGCGAGTCTGGTGTATTCTGTTTGTTACGGAGGTCTTCTTGGAGGCGGTAGAGAGTGCTAACATTTTCTTCTACGAGGCCTGTTTCATTGATGTAATAGCAACACTGTTCCTGGAGAAACAGGCAGGTACCCCCTTTTTCTGCCATCAACAGGTCTAGGGCCCACCGATTTTGAAGTTACCTGAGCCAGTTACGTTATTTGTCGCTGGAAAGATGCCAAAGAGGCGGCTGATGCCTGAAAGTCCACACGGAGCTTGTCTTCCAGTTGATCGGCTGAAGTGACGCTGTAGCCCATGGCCCCACTCCCTATTCCAGCTGCTGCTAGAGAGGTTGCTAAGGAGAGACCTATAACTATTGGGAGGAAGACTGCCCGCTTGTTCTGGTGGTTAAGGGACGCTGTGATGAGGGATAATAGCTTGGCTTGTCCATACACTTCTAACTGCGGGACCAGGGTGACAGGCACACAGGGGAGCGGGAGGGATGTCCTGATAACTTTGGTTAGGGTTCCATTACACCAAAAGTATCCCCCCTGAGGGCCCATAAAGGGGGGGATTTTACTTGCACGGTGGTGTTGCATCTGAGGCTGGGGCTGTTGACTGTCCCATAACATAGAGCACGGGATCGAGAGTGTATTTTGAATAAGGGGATGCCTGTTAAGGTGGTGTGAGGCCCCGTGGGTGACTGTGACAGATTGAACCCGGTTCGGAGGAGGACTGTGGCTAGAGGGGGTTGGTTAAGGAAGGCACATAGAAAGCAATTTGTGAAGTTGTTGGCTTCAGTTAAGCTCAGCATTTTAGCACCTTGCCATACTAAGGTTATCCATGAGAAAGGCTGGGGAGTGTCACTGGCGGGTTTGATTTTATTGGTTAAGGTGACTTCATTCTGTTGGATGGCATTGCTCAAGGAGTTGAGTCAGTCTATCTATCTCTACAGGCAGAGTGTGGGTATAGGACCGGTATATTAGCCACGTACCACTGGGCTTGCTTTGTTGAAAATAGGAGTATATTTTACCTGCAGTAACCTTTTCCCAGCGGACGTTGCAGGGGTCGCGGATGATGAGAGACACTTTACCTTGGTTCAGGAGGAGCATATTACTAGCTGGGGAGCTTTCAGTACTAAAGGTCCTGTGTATAACACAACCAGTGTATGGGCATCCACCATAGGTTTCATTCCATAAAAGACAGCTGTCCTTAGTTTGCTGATATAGAAAGCAGAGGGCAACGTTATCCCAGGAGTCTCGGATGGTATTGGACTTGGATTTTGGGAATTCAAGTGTTATGGCTGATTGGCACCCATGGGTTTGCAGTCTGCTTGGGCAAGGATATGAGTTTTAGTGGTGGGGCCATCTGTCCAGGATTCCTGGAGGTAGAACCGCCAGGCATAGTAGGGATTGGCATTAACGGGGGCAATTAGGGCGGTCGTTAGGAGGAGGATCCGGAGGTTTAGAGGGTGACGGGTAGGAGCCATGCGTGAGGCGAAGGCGAGTGGGGCCCAAGGGCTCGGACCTCCACTGGTTATCCTTGGGAGCCAGTTTGAGGCGGGATACATGGTACCAAGAGGAGTGGCCTAAAAGCTTGGTGGCAGTCGGGCTGGTTAGGATAACGATGTGTGGTCCCGACCACCTGGGCTGTAGGGACCCTGGCTTGAGTTCCCGGAGGAGGATGCTGTCACCCGGCTGGAGAGGTATAACCGAATGGAAGTCCTCTGGCCCTGGAACCACTCTGCGTGTTCCCTGAGTAAGTGACAGAGGAGGGAAAGGTAGGGAAGGTAGGAGGCCAGAGGAGGTGGTTTTACCGGGAGATTGTGAGAAACCAGAAAAGCCCTGCTGTACAGCAACTCAAAGGGACTGAGACCCGTTGGCTCCCGTGGGGGTGGCTCGGACCCAGGTTAGAGCAAGGGGTAGGAGTGCGGGCCAGAGAGTTTTGCCTCTATGGTGAGTTTGGCCAAATGGTCTTTGAGGATACCGTGAGCCCGTTCAACCTTACCCGATGACTGAGGGTGGTACGGGATGTGTAGTTTCCAAGAGATATTGAGAGACTTAGCGACCAGCTGGACTACCTGAGCAGCGAATGCTGGGCCGTTGTCCGACTGGATGGTTACAGGCAAGCCGAAGCGAGGAATGATTTCCTGAACTAAGAGGGAGGCCACCGTATCCGCAGTTTCCCTGGAGGTAGGAAAGTCTTCAATCCATCCAGAAAAGTTATCTACAAAGGTTAGGAGGTAGCGAAGTTTTTTGTGAGATGGCATATGAGTAAAATCAATCTGCCAGTCTTGGGCCAGTAGGTTGCCACGCATCTGGTGAGTAGGAAACTGTGGTCTCAAGCCCCTCTGAGGCGAGACTTTAGAGCAAGTAACACATGCCTTGTGTACCTGCTCAATTACCTGCTGTAACCCCGGTGACAAAAGAGGGGCTGTATGAAGCGATATAATGCCCTGGGTCCTATATGCAAGGGAGTGGTGTATTTCAGTAATTATCTTTGAGGCCTGTTCCCGGGGGTAAGGCGATTTTGTTATTTAGGAAGATCCAGCCCTGATCAGACTCGGTCCCTCCTCTTAATATGAGGGCCTGTTTTTCTGATACTGAGTAAACTGGCTGCGTGGTTGTGGCAAGAAAAAGGACCGGGGTGGGGGCTGGTCTGGTACTGGTTAAGGATTTAGCTGCCGCACCCGCCCTTGCGTTGCCCCGGGAGACGGCATCCTGCTGGGCCTGGTGCCCTCGGCAGTGAATGACAACAACTTCCTTGGGCAGTGGCAGGGCTTTTAAAAGATTAGAAATTTGAATGGCATTGATTATGGGAGATCCTTTGGTAGTAAGGATTCCCCTTTCTTTCCAGAGGGCAGAATGACAGTAGGTAATAAGGAAAGCATATTTTGAGTCAGTATAGATATTCACCCGTTTTCCCTGTGCTAGTGCAAGGGCCCTGGTTAGGGCAATGAGCTCCGCCTTTTGTGATGTGGTTCCATCGGGAAGGCAGCGGGCTTCGAGGGTGGCTGCATCTGTGACTCCTGCATAAGCTGCTTTTTGCTGTCCCTCAGCCGTTATTATAGAACTCCCCATCTACATATAGAGTGAGGTCTGGGTCAGGTAGAGGAAGATCGGTTAGGCCTTCTCGGGGTTTGGTAAGTGTATCTGTGAGTTCAGGACAGGAGTGGGCTGGGGAGGGAGAGTAAGACAAAATAGGAAGCAGGGTAGGCGGGTTAAGTGGAGAAGTAGGATGGAGGCTGACTGAAGGATTTTCAATGAAGAGCAGATGAAACTACTGTAAGTGGGAGGGTCCTAGATGTGCGAGGGATTTGTGAGAGAGAAGGTCAGTTAGCCGATGAGGAGAGAACACTGAAATGGGCTGGCCTAAGTCAGCTTGAGGGATTCCTTGGTCAGCTCTGTAGCCGCTCCTAGGGCTCGCAGGCAAGGCTGCCACTCTCTGACAGTAGGGTCAAGCTGTTTTGATAAGTTGGCTACTGGATGATACGTGGGGCCTAGGGATCGGGTTAAGACCCCAACTGCAACCCCCTATTTTTCATCAGTGAACAAGTGGAAAGGGCAGTTAAGATCCGGCAGGTGGAGGGGAGGTGCGGTGGACAGGGCAGTCTGTAAGGTTTTAAAAGCTTGTTTAACAACCCCTGGATGGGAGAGAGGTCCCGTGGGGGTGTCTTTGGCTGCCGCATACAAGGGCTTTGTCAGGGTAGCAAAATTGTGAATCCAGTGTCGAAAGAATCCTACAAATCCTAAAAAGGAGAGGATTTCATCGGCCCTTTCCAGGGGCTGTAATGCAAGTAATGCCTTTCGGCGGTCTGTTGTTAAACCTCTGGTTTGTGGAGTGAGGTGGATGCCCACGTAGATTACTGAGGTAACTGACAGCTGTGCCTTGGAAGGGGAAACCCGGTAACCCCTAGACCCAAGAAAATTAAGGAGAGCAGCAGTATGCTGCTGTGACATGGGGAAGAGAGGGGCTGCAGAGTAACAGGTCATCCACACATTGTAAGAGGAGACTGGGCTGAAGGGGGCAAGAGGCAAGGTCAGTCGCTAATGCTTGCCCAAATATGTGGGGGCTATCTCTAAAGCCCTGGGGCAGGACTGTCCAGGTTAACTGTTGTGACAAGTTAGAGTTGGGGTCAGTCCAAGTAAAGGCAAAGAGGAAGTAAGAGTCCAGGTGAAGGGGAATGGTGAAGAAGGCGTCTTTGAGATCAATGACCGTGAAATGGGAGGTGTTAGAGGGGACATGGGATAATAAGGTGTAAGGGTTGGGAACCACCAGATGGAGGGGGTACCACTGCCTCATTAATTAAATGCAGGTCCTGAAGTAGGCGATAATCGCCGGATGGCTTTCGGACTGGCAAGATAGGGGTGTTACAGGGGGAACTAGTGGGAATAAGGAGTCCCTGGGTTAAAAGTCGAGAAATAATAGGTTTTAGATCCTGGTGGTGGGTTTTTAAGATGGGAAACTGAGGACAGGAGGGAAAATTGGTGGGGTCTTTGAGAAATATTTTAACTGGCATGTGATGTGTGGCCACTACAGGCTTAGAAGTATCCCATACTGAGGGGTTAACTACTTCAGGAGGGATAGGGGGTTGAGGCAAGGGGCTATGACTAGGCGCATTGTCAGTCAAGGTAGTACTAGGAGATGGGTGGAGGATGGGGTTGACTGCAGGGGGCCCGTAGTTGGAGGGTAGCCCCTAAAGTCTGGAGGATATCCCGTCCTAGTAGGGGACTGGGCACGAGGGTATGATCAGGAAGGAGTGTGTGAACGGATGTCCCTCGAGATTACAGGTTAAGGGATGAGTCCGGTTGGGACAGGAGGGCTTCCCATCAATTCCCACGACCGAGACCTGGGAAGGAATGCTGGGTCCTGAGTAGGAAGGCAATACAGAGTAAGTAGCCCCTGTGTCCACCGTGAAGACCGCTACTTGTATCATTACCCTGGGCTCGGCAAGGGTGATGGGGGTCTCCAGTCCGGGCCACATCAGTTGTCCATGAGGCCGAGGAGTTCAAGTGAAGGGACTGCATCCTTTGGACTGGTTGTCCCCCACATAGAGGTGCAGGGGGTGGGCCTGAAGTCCAAAGTGGGCAGTCGTCCTTCCAATGGCCAGGTCACCTGCAAGCCGGGGCAGGGTCCGGGGAGGCGGATGTGGACTCGGGCAGTGCCGGGCCCAGTGTCCCTCCTGGCCATACTTGAAGCAGAGCCTGGGCGGGACCTTTGAAGCAGCCTGGGCAGGTCCTGGGGGACCTTTTGGGAGGAACTTTGAGGAGCTCCTTGCGCCAGATGGTGGGTGAGCTGCTAGCCTCAGGGCTGCTACAATAGCTTGGGTTTGGAGGCTTACTTGTTGCTGTAAATGGGCCTGGCGGACGGCCTCTGCCTTTTCCTCTCGGCCATTAAAAACCTTAAATGCCATGTTTACCAGGTATCGTATGGGAGTTTGAGGGCCCTCCTCTGCCTTCTTTAGTTTTTTTCTAATGTCTGGTGCTGACTGGGAGATAAAATGGGCAGCTAGGAGGGTGGTCCCAGCCAGGGAGTCTGGGTCCACTCGGGTATGCAGGACCATAGCATTGGTTAATCGGTCAAGGAAAGCAGCTGGGTTTTCAGCGGGGGCTGAGTTATTTCATGCAGCTTCTCATAACTAACTACTTTTTGGGCTGCGCCTTGCATGCCCGCTAGGAGGCACTACAGCATTTGGTCTCGGCGGCGGTGGTCATTTTGGCTGGTTTGGTAGTCCCAATTAGGGTCAGTGTCGGGGACCGCCGCTGCGCCTACTGGCATTTGGGGATCAGTAAGGTGTACCTGGTCAGCGTGTGCCCGAGCTGCCACACGGATGCGATTATGTTCATCCGGAGTAAGGGTAGAGGACAAAATTACATAAGTGTCATGCCAGGTTAAGTCATAGGCTTGTGTGAGATAGTGGAATTCTTTAATGTAAACAGTAGGATTGGTGGAGAATGACCCTAAGCGTTTTTCTATAGTGGATAGATCAGAGAGAGAGAAGGAGGATGTACTCGGACGACACCTTCCGTCCCGGCCACCTTGCGGAGAGGACAGAGGGGGGAGCTCTCCTCGGTGGGGGTGCCGTGCGGGTGAGTGTGACTGTTAACAGACGAGGTTATGTTAGAACCTGGGAGAGTAGGGGGAGGTCGGGGTTTTGGAGGAGAAGGAGTAGGAGGGATTTGGGGTTTAGTCCCGCGAGGATGGGTGTGGGCACTAACAGGAGAGGCCATGGCACGACCTGGAAGAGCAGAAGGAGGTTGGGGTTCTAAAGGAGAAGGAGTAGGAGGGATTAGGGGTTCAGTGCTGGGTGAAGGAGTGTGAGCACTAACAGAAGAGGCCACGTTAGGACCTGAGGGGGCAGGAGGGGGTTGGGGTTCTGAATAAGGTAGGGGGTTAGTGAGACGGGCTGGGGGTAGGGAAAGTTCCTCAGGCAGATCAGGGTCAGAGAAGGAGGAGGAGGAGGCCAGTGGCGGGGCTGAAGGCAGATTGAGGGATTTTTTTGCCAGGAGTACTTGGACTGTGTTGCAGGAAGAGCAGAGATCAGGGCAGGCACGGAGATACCAGAAAGCCTGAACATAGGGAATTTCTGCCCCCTTGCCATTCCTTTGGCAAAAGTTATCCAAGTCCATCAGGATTTTAAAATTGAGTGTGCCTTCTGGAGGCCATTTGGGCTGGTTGTCTAGGGGATATTGTGGCCAGGCTACAGTGGAGAGGAAGAGTAGCCTTTTCTTTTTTATGGAGAGGCCCAGTTTAGGAAGACTTAAAACCAGGCATCCTAGTGGTGACTTAGGGTCTGGGCGGGATCCCTGGTTGCCCATGATTACTTAGTTAACTGCGGCGGGGGCGGGGGGAGTGTGGGGTGTGAGGTATTACACCCAGCACCGGCAGAAGAGTTCTTTTCCTGGAGGGGGTGGCTGAGAGAACTTACAAGCTGCAATGATTGCAACGAGAAAGAAGATAAAGAGAGATAAGGCTAGAGCTATCTGCCACATGGGAGAATTAGAGGAAGTGACAGGAGTGGGGCTAAGAGAGTGAGGTTTTAGTGGTAGAGAAAAAATAGAAGGAAAAAGGGGAACAGAGTTATCTCTGACAGCAGGAATTCAGTGAAGGTCCCCTGTAGCCAGTGGTCTGTTACCCACTGTAAGATATCATCTACCCTGAGGGGAAGCGGGCTTAAGCCACTGTATATCAGCTAACAGGAGTCTAACGAAACTAGTGAATCTCCAATACAGACAGAACCACATGTAGGATTGACGGACAAAGGATAGGTGCCCCCCAAGTGGGAGACCAGTCTGATGCCTTCCCGGCCACGTCCCCGAAGGGAGATTTCAGGAGCGTCTTGGCTAAGGTATAACCGTGTAACCCCCGGGCCTGGTCACCTCAGAACTTTTGGTCCTGAGGTGAATCACCGTTATGCCTTATGACGTCTCCCGTGGAACCACAGGTGGAGGCCCACTCAAGCCCTGTAGCCGTTAAGCCGTGGGACTACACGTAAACACACTCACTCACACACTCACTCGGGAACAGAAAGAAGAACTAAGAGTACTTAAGCGGGAGTTAGCTTGCCAAAGGGCTAATTTGGGACTAAAAGCCGGGGTCTGGTTCAGGTCCTGAGTAGGGCCTAGGGTTGTAAACGGGGCTTCTTATCACCTAAACCTCACCCGCTGCTGCGGAGGTGATCGGAAGGCATCTTGGACTGCCCTGCCGAACACCGGAGAGGGTTCAGGAAGATGGGGACATCTCCCTCAGGTTCCTGACCCCTGGCAAACCCCTCACGGGGGAGAAGACAAGAGTGTAGGGACGTCTCCTCTACGCTCAGGTCCTCAGAATGAACCGGGGCCCCGGGCCCACGGCGGTAAGGAGTCCCTGATGCGGCCGCAGTTACAGGCAGGGAGTCCGCGGAACAGGCAGCGGGAGGGGCTGTGGGCGACAGAAGTCTTACCTCATGGCGGAGTAGTTCCCTGGTCCAGCTTTTAGGTGGATGAGTCAGTTTCCCCCAGGAGGGGTCAGTTTCCCCCAGAAGGGGGTCTTACAGCTCTTCCCCGGGTTTCGGCACCAAATGTAAGGGATATTGCCGAGTTTAAAATGAGGAAACTGAGATCAGCCTAGGAAAATGAAATGCCAATTTATTAAGCTCCCGGGCGAGGTTCTGTGGTTCGGGGAAAGGGGGCCAGAGAAGTGGCGCTTAACTTCCCAGGGCAAGGAGTTTTATAGGGGTTAGAGCCATTGAGTGGACATTGGGGGAAACAAAGCATAAGGCAATTGATTGGATATTGGGAAACAAGGCTTGGACAGGGCGAGCTGCTACTGGTAGGTAGGCAGGATTTTTGGTGCACGGGCATTAGAGGCGATTGATTGGATATTGGGGAAACAAAGCATAAGGCAATTGATTGGATATTGGGAAACAGGGTTTTTCAAATTTCGGCGGGGTTTTTCAATGGCGCGCTAGGTGCTGAGTGCAGAGCTTGGTGTTGAGTGCAGATTTGGGTGCGGAGTGCAGAAGTGGGCGTTGGGGAAGGTACGTGGCGGAGCTAGATGAGCACGGAATGGTGATGTAGTTTCCAGGCTCAGGGAGGGATGGGGGTGTCCGAGCTCCCCGGCGAGGCAGCCGGCCTTACAGTAGTTTCAATAGGAATGGTACCAGCTCTTCTTTGTACATCTGATAGAATTCAGCTGTGAATCCGTCTGGTCCAGGGCTTTTTTTGGTGGGTAGGCTATTTATTACGATTCAGTTTTGGAGCTCATTACTAATCTGTTCAGGGATTCAGTTTCTCCCCTGGTTCCGTCTTAGAAGGGTATATATGTCCCGGGAATTATCCATTTCTTCTAGATTTTCTAGTTTGTGTGCAGAGAAGTGTTCACAATAGTCTCTGAAGTTTATTCATATTTCTGTGGGGTCACTGGCAACACTCCCTTTGTCATTTCTAACTGTGTTGATTTGGATCTTCTCTCTTTTCTTATTAGTCTAGCTAGCAGCCTATCTTAGTCATTATTTTAAAAAACAGCTCCTGGCTTAGTTGATCTTTTGAATGTTTTTTTTTGTGTCTTAGTCTTCTTCAGTTCAGCTGTGATTTTGGTTATTTCTTGTCTTCTGCTAGCTTTGGAGGTGGACACTTTTGCTTCAGGCGTTCTTTTAGTTGTGATGTAGATCTTTCTAACTTTTTGATGTAGGCACGTAGTGCTATAAATTTCTCTTCACGCTGCCTTAGCTGTATCCCAAAGATTCTGGTCTGTTGTATCTTTGTTCTCATTGGTTTCTCTTGACTTCTGCCTTAATTTCATTATTTACCCAAAAGTCATTCCAGAGCAGGTTGTTTAATTTCCATGTAATTGTATGGTTTTGAGCAATTTTCTTAGTTTTGAATTCTATTTTTATTGATTTGTGGTTTGAGAGAGTGGCTGATATGATTTTGGTTCTTTTGCATTTGCTGAGGATTGTTGTATGTCCAATTGTGTGGTGGTTTTTAGAGTATGTGCCATGTGCAGATGAGATATATTCTCTGGTTTTTGGGTGGAGAGTTCTGTAGATATCTGTCAGGTGCAGTTGATCCAGTGCTGAGTTGAGGTCCTGGATATCTTTGTTCATATTCTGCCTCAGTGATCTGTCTAATACTGTTAGTGGGGTGTTGAAGTCTCCCACTGTTACTGTGTGGGAGTGTAAGTCTCTTTGTAGGTCTGTAAGAACTAGCCTTAGGAACCTGTGTACTCCTGTTGGCTGCATATATATTTAGGATCGTTAGATCTTGTTGAATTGAATCGTTTACTATTATGCAATGCTCTTCTTTGTCTTTTTTGATCTTTGTTGTCTTAAAGTCTGTTTTGTGTGAAATTAAGATTGCAACTCTGCTTTTGTCTGTTTTCTATTTGCTTGGTAGATTTTTCTCCATTTCTTTAAGTCCACAGGTGTTATTGCACGTGAGATGGGTCTTTTTTGTTGTTGTTGAGACAGAGTCTTGCTGTATTGCCCAGGCTGGAGTGCAGTGGTGCGATCTTGGCTCACTGCAATCTCCACCCCCCAGGTTCAAGCAATTCTCCTGCCTCAGCCTCCTGAGTAGCTGGGATTACAGGTGTGCACCACCACACCTGGCTAAGTTTTATGTTTTTAGTGGAGACAGGGTTTCACCATGTTTCCCAGGCTGGTCTTGAACTCTTGACCTCAGGCAATCCCCCCACCTCTGCCTCCCAAAGTGCTGAGATTACAGGCATGAGTGAGCCATGGTGCCCAGTCAAGATGGTTCTTTTAAAGGCAGCATATCATTCGATCTTACTTCTTTATCCAGCTTGCTACTCTGTGCCTTTTAATGGGAACATTTAGCCCATTTACATTCAAAGTTAGTATTGATGTGTGTGTATTTCATCCTGTCATTGTGGTGTTAGCTTTTTATTAGGCTGACTTGTTTGTGTGTGGTTGCTTTATAGTGTCACCGGTCTGTATATTTAAGTGGTGTTTTTGTAGTGGCTGGTAATGTTTTTTTTCTTTCCACATACATATATATATATATATATATATATATTTTTTTTTTTTTTTTTGAGATGGGGTCTCACTCTGTCACCGAGGCTGGAGTGCAATGGCATGATCTGGGCTCACTGCAACGTCTGCCTCCCCCGGCTCAAGCAATTCCCCTGCCTCAGCCTCCCGAGTAGCTGGGATTACAGGTACCCACCACCATGCCCAGCTAATTTTTATATTTTTAGTAGAGACAGGGTTACACCATGTCGGCCAGGCTGTTGTCAAACTCCTCACCTCAGGTGATTCACCTGCTTCAGCCTCCCAAAGTGCTGGGATTACCAGCGTGAGCCACCATGCTGGGACTTCTTTTCATATTTACTACTTCTTTCAGGAGCACTTGTAAGGCAAGACTGCTGGTAACAAATTCTCTCGGCATTTGCTTGTCTGAAAGGATCTTTTTTTTTTTTTTTTTAAGACAGGGTCTCATTCTGTTGCTCAGGCTGGAGTGCAGTGGCACAATCATGGCTCACTGCAACCTGTGCCTCCCTGGCAGAAGCTCTCTCTGGCCTCAGCCTCCCAAGTAGCTGGGACTATAGACAGGTACCACCACACCCGGCTAATTTACATACTTTTTGTAGAGACAGGGTTTGCCATGTTTCCCAGGCTAGTCTCGAACTCCTGGGCTCAGGCTGTCCACCCACCTTGGCCTCCCAAAGTGCTGGGATTACAGGTGTGAGCCACTGCACCCCCACCTGAAAATGATCTCATTTCTCCTTTGCTTATGAAGCTGAGTTTGGCCAGATGTGAAATTCTGGATTGGAATTTCTTTAAGAATGTTTAATATATGGGCTGGACATGGTGACTCATGCCTGTAATCCCAGCACTTTGGGAGGCTGAGGCAGGCGGATCACCTGAGGTCAGGAGTTCAAGACCAGCCTGGCCAAAATGGAGAAACCCCATCTCTAAAAATACAAAAGTAGCCGGGCATGGTGGTGCATGCCTGCAGTCCCAGCTACTTGGGAGGCTGAGGCAGGCGAATTGCTTGAACCTGGGAGGTAGAGGTTGCAGTGAGCCAAGATCATGCCACTGCACTCCAGCCTGAGCCACAGAACGAGATTCTATCTCAAAAAAAAAAAAAAAGTTTAATATAGGCCCCCAATCTCTTCTGGCTTGTAGGGCTTCTGCTGAGAGGCTAACTCTTAGTCTGATGGGTTTCCCTTTGTACGTTACCTGTTACTTCTCTTTAGCTTCTTTCATTTTGACCCTGGACAATCTGATGAATATGTGTCTTGGGGATAATCTTATGAAGTCTTTTGTAAGGGTTCTCTACATTCCCAGATTTTGAATATTGGTCTCTCTAGCTAGACTGGGGAAGTTCTCATGGATGGCGTCCTGAAATATGTTTTCCAAGTTGCTTTCATTCTCCTCATCTCTTTCAGGGATACTGTTGAGTTGCAGATTTGATTTCTTTTTCAATCCCATATTTCTTGCAGGCTTTGTTCATTCCTTTTCATTCTTTTTCTCGATTTTTATCTGACTGTCTTATTTCGGAAAGCCAGTCTGCAAGCTCTGAGATTCTTTCCTCAGCTTGATCTATACTGCTGTTGATACTCGTGATTACATTATTAAATTCTTGTACTGTGTTTTTCAGCTCTCTCAGGTCAGTTATATCCTTTTCTATCCTGGCTATTTTGTCTGCCAGTTTGTATATTGTTTTTATTATGATTCTTAGCTTCCTTAGATTGGGTTTCAATGTTCTCCTAAATCGCGATGATCTTTGTTCCTCTCCATATTCTGAATTCTATTTCTGTCATGTCAGCCATCTCAGCCTAGTTAAGAACTCTTGCTGGAGAGCTAGTGCAGTTGTTTGGGGAAAGAGGACACTGGTTTTTTGAGTTGTCAAAGGAGTTCTTGTGCTGGTTCTTTCTCGTTTCCATGGGGCTGATGTTCCTTCAGTCTTTGAAGCTGCTGTCCTTTGAATGGGTTTCTTTTCCTTTATCCTATTTAGTGACCCTGGGGGTTTGATTGTGTATAAGGTGGGTTCAGTTGGCTGGCTTCATTATTGGAAGATTTGAGGGGGACGAAGGCTCGGCTTAGGACTCCTGAACTGTGTGCTCTAACTGGAGGACTGGTATCCAGCCCTGGCTTTGAGCTCTGGCTCCTCCAGTTTAGGAACCTACTATGCTGGAGGGGCCAAGCTGCTCCTGGACAGCTGGTCACCACACTCCGATGGGTGGTGCCAGGCAAGGCACTGTGTAGGGTGGTGGCAGCGGATCTGTCCTCATTTGCACGTGCCAGCGGCGGTATGGCGGCATGCATGCTCATCGCCTGTGACAGGGTGCTAGTGGGTGCCAGGGAGCCGGCCTCTGGGAGGGCATTTGTAGCAGCACCAGTAGGGGCAGTATGGCTGGAGTGGGGGCAGGGGCCATGCTGACAATTGTGTGCCTGTTCGTTGGTGCCGATGGTGGGGTTAGCATGGGGGTGGGGCGCTGGTGGGCGCAGGACTGTGTGTGCCCTCTGTATATGTTCACACTGGCAGCAGTGGCCGCTCAGGGCTGGGTGTTTTCTATGCCTAGTTTCCTGGGGGGAGGCCCAGCATGGGTGGGGCACTGGCAGGGGGTGGGGCTGGCGGGCTCTATGCCACCAAGACTCTGACAACAATGGTGGTGGGAGAGAATTCGGGGGTGAGGTGCACTTAGGCTGGCAGCAGTGACACGACATAGTGAACACACGACATAGTGAACGCACACCACCAGCAAAACGATGTTGAGGGTGGCTGTGGGCAATGCCTGCAGGCAAAACCGCACAGGGTAGGCTGCAGTGGGAGCAGGACTCAGGCTGGCTACTGTGTCCTGGGGCCGCTCTGCTGGAGCACTCCCCGTTCAGGCACAGTCTGCCAGTGCAGGAGCCATGATGCCACCCCCAGGAGTTACCTGGGGATAGCACTGCAAGCAGGCTTGGCCAGGCTGGGGCCGCAGGAGAGGCCAGCAGACAGGGTTGCTCAGGTCAGACTGGCCCCTCTGATGGGCAAGACTACCCTGGAGAGTTCAGGTCTGACATTTCCCCCAGGGCTAAAGTCTCCCACGGGAGAAGCTCGAGCCTAGGAATGGGTATCCTGGCTGCACTCCACTACAGATGCTCCTGCACCAAACCCCCTGGCCTGGCTCAGGCTGGAGCTCTGCCCTGACCGAGGTAGGAGAAAGAACTGGATTCAGGAGGTGGGCTTGGATGCCGGATCAAATGGGACTAGCTAAAGCAGGTCAGGAGCAGAAGCGCCTCCTCATGAGACACACCCCCAGTGTGCTATGTCAGTTTACCATTGCCATGGCAACACCTGGAAGTTACTGCCCCTTTTCATGGCGATGACCCAACAACCCAGAAGTTGCCACCCACATTCTGGAAGTGTCTGCATAAACTGCCCCTTAATTTGCCTATAATTAAAAGTAGGTATAAGTGTGACTGCAAAGCTGCCTCTGAGTGCTGTCCATGGGTAGCCCCGCTCCACAGGGAACAGCGCCTCTGCTGCTACGCACGCGGCCACTTCAGCAAAAGGTCTGCTGATTACCACCGGCTCGCCCTTGAGTTCTTTCCCGGGTGAAGCCGAGAACCGTCCCGGGCTGTCATAGTTTTGGGGCTTGCCCGCCCTGCATCACTACCACTTCTTTAAGCAGCTTCCCCTGACGAGGGGTCCCTCCTGCCGGGATTCCAGAGGCCATGGTGAGAGCGGGATTCCCCCTTGCTAGTTCAACTCACCCTCTCCACAGGAGTCGTTGGGGGCCAGGAATGATCCGTGGTGCACAGTAGCCCCGTGCAGGGTTCCCAGCCTCCTCCTCTGTCTTCCCTCCAGCCTCTGTGTCTTCCCCTCCGCCCACTCTCAGGGCCTTCCCTCTGAAGATCTAGGAGTGCACCTGTCTGTACAGCGTCCCTGTCTCAGTGGGAGATGTTTCTCCTGGCTGCACCTAGTTGGCCATCTTGGAGCAGGAGCAAAATCTAGGTAAAGTCTTTAAACAGCTTCAAGCTGGGGTTCCCACGAACCCCTCTTTTTGGTGGGCGAGATATAGGGGGAAGGGGCCCAGAGCTTTCTTGCCCTCTCTGGGCACGCCACCCTCCAGGAACCTGCACGTGTTCAGTTCTCTGGAAGCTCCTTTTATCTCTTCTGCTTTACATCTTCCTTCACTAAGACTTCCTCATTCAGTGTTGAATACAAGTGGTGAGAGTGGACATTCTTGCTTTGTTCCTGATCTTAGAGGGACACCATTAAGTCTTTTGCCACCAAGTAGGATGTTAGCTGTACATTCGTTGTAGATGTTCTTTTTCACCTTGAAGAAGTTCCCTTTTATTAGCTAGTTTAGCTAGTTTGCTGAAAGGTTTTTTTTTTTAAATCATTCGTGGGCATTGTATTTTGCTCAGTTCTTTTTCTGCATCAATTGATGTGATCACATGAGGTTTCTTCTTTAGGTTGTTAATGTGGTGTATTCCACTCACTGACTGCTTTGATTATTGAACCAGTGGTGCATTCCTGGAATAAAATCCAGTTGGTCATGGTGTGTTATAGATTGAGTATCCATTATACATGCTTGGGACCAGGAGTGTTTTGGATTTCAGATTTCTTTGGATTTTGGAATATTTGCATATGCATCATGACATATCTTGAGGCTAGGACCCAGGACCAAACATGAATTCATTTATGGTTTTTTGTTTTTTTTTTTGAGAAGGAGTTTCATTCTTGTTGCCCAGGCTGGAGTACAATGGCGCAATCTCGGTTCAGTACAACCTCCGCCTCCCGAGTTCAAGCGATTCTCCTGCCTCAGCCTCCCAAGCAGCTGGGATTACAGGCGCCTGTCACCACGCCGGGCTAATTGTTGTATTTTTAGTAGAGATGAGGTTTCACCACGTTGGCCAGGCTGGTCTCGAACTCCTGACCTCAGGGCATCCGCCTGCCTCAGCCTCCCAAAGTGCTGGGATTATAGGTATGAGCCACCGCACCCAGCCTCACTTATGTTTTTTATATACACCTTATGTACATAGCCTGAAGGTAATTTTACTTTTCCCTTGGAGATGCTGAATAAACTGCATTGCGCACCTGCATTTTGACTGCAGCCTGTCACATGAAGTCAGGTATGGAATCCCCTACTTTTGACGTCATGTTAGGGCTCAAAAGTGTTGGATTTTGGATTTTGGATGTTTGGATTAGGAATGCTTAACCTGTATTCTTTCTGTGTACTGCTGGATTTCCTTTGCTGGTGTTTTGTTGGAGAGTTTTGGATCTATACTCTTGAGATACTGGTCTGTGATTTTCTCTTTTTTGCAATGTTTTTATCTGGTGTTAGTATCAAAGTAATGGAGGAAGTGTTTCTTCCTCTTCCATTTTCTGGAAGACATTTTACAGAATCTATGTTAATTCTTTAAACATTTGTTAGAATGTACTACTGAAACTATCCAAGCCTAGAGATTTGTTTTACAAAATGCTTTTAACTATGAATTTCAAAAAAAAAGTGTTTTTTTGAGGCAGGGTCTTGCTGTGTTGCCCAGGCTGGAGGGCAGCAGCATGATCGAAGCTCACGACACCTCGACTCCCCCGGCTCAAGTGATCATCCCATCTCAGCCTCCCGAGAAGCTGGGACTACAGCTGTGTGCCACCAAGCCTGGCGAATTTTTAAAAAATGTTTTGTAGAGATGAGGGTCTCACTGTGTTGCCCTGGCTGATCTCCAACTCCTGGGGCCAGTGACCCTCCCACCTCAGCCTCCCAAAGTGCTGGTAGTACAGGCATAAGCCACTGTCAGACATGGCCTCCTTTCTGCTGTTAAGTCCATTGAGCAAGTTGTTTCTATCAGTTGTTATATTTCTTAGTTCTAAAATTTCTCCATTTGATTCTTCTCTCTCTTTTGCTTTTTGAGACAGGGTCTTACTCTGTTGCCCAGGCTGGAGTATAGTGGCGCAGCCATAGCTCACTGCAGCCTCAACCTCCTGTACTCGAGGTATCCTCCCACCTAAGTCTGCTGAGTGGCTGAGACCACAGGCGAGCACCACCATGCCTGGCTAGGTTGTTAAATTTTGTAAAGACCAGGACTTGCTGTGTTACCCAGGCTGGTCTCAGACTCCTGGTTGATTCTTCCTCATCATGTTTCTTTGATGAGACTTTCTATTTTAACATGTGTTGCAAGCATTTGCAATTTTTAAAATAGCTGTTTGAAGTCTTTGTCAGATAATCCCAACATCTGTGAAGTGTTGACATTGGTTGATTGGGTTTTCCAGGCAGGTTGACATTTTCGTGGTTGTTTGTATGCTGAGTCATTTGGGATTGTATCCTGGACTTTTTTTTTTTTTTGAGATGGAGTCTCGCTCCGTCCCCAGGCTGGAGTACAATGGTGCGGTCCTGGCTCACTGCAACCTCCGCCTGCTGGGTTCAAGCGATTCTGCTGCCTCCGCCTCCCGAGTAGCTGGGATTCCAGGTCCATACCTGGCTAATTTTTCTATTTCTAGTAGAGACGGGGTTTCACCATGTTGGCCAGGCTAGTCTCGCACTCCTGACCTCGTGATCTGCCTGTCTCGACCTCCCAAAGTGCTGGGATTACAGGTGTTTGCCACTGCGCCCAGTCATATTCTAGGTCTTATTTAAGCTATATGGGAAATACTGATATTTTTGTTTTGGCCGGCAGCCAGTCTTTCAGGCCACAAGTTCCAACCTCCAACCTGTGGGCCACGAACATCAGGTCGGTTTTTAAAGCTCCTGCTCAGGTCTCCTAGGTGTGCACTGCCCAGTGGTCAGTCTGGGACCAGGGTGATTAGTTCCGTTCTCAAAGTCTTTGGTAAGTTGAAGTATGGTATATAACAGGATGCACACTGCTCAATACTAGAGAGTTCTGGAGATATCAGCCACTTGATGGGGTGACTGTCCTGAGCCTCTGCCTCTGCGCTGTCTACCTGGCACTTTCCGATTCCTTGCGGTTTTCTCGGTTGCACACAGCTGCCACTGGGCCCGCATCCAGCCCACATGGGGAGAGGACAGAGAGAGAAAAGGACAAGGGTTGCCCCGCCCCCTTGGAACAGTAGCTAGCACCACAGGGCCTGGGGCATGAGGACCAGGGGGAGATGGGGGACTTGTGTTTTCTGGGAGCATTAGGAGCTCCTCTTGCCCCAGAACGTGGCCTGGAGGCTCCGCCGAGCTCTCGTCTGCTCTGTGGTGCGCGCTTCTGCTTCCAGGTTTCTGCTGCCCTTTCTCGTGGGCAGCGGGGACACTGTGCGTTCGGTGGCTCTTCCCTGGTCCACCTGCTGCTGTCTTCAGTGTTCCGGCAGCTGCCAAGCCTCCTGACCCGGTTTCAGAGCTGTAGTCAGTGGCAGGGAAGGGGCGCCAGCCGACCTACCTCGCCAGCCGTTCGCTTTTGTGTTCACACTGGCCTCATCCCCCACGGTGTGGTGGACTGTGACGGGCTCAGCCGATCCAGGCGTGCAGGTCACTTGGGTGCCCGTTTCTGATGGTCACGGGCAGTGCAGCATTGAGCAGGCTTGCTCAGCCCCAGACGTGTGCACTTGGGTGTTTCCCTGACCTGGGTCGGAATTTCTGGAGGGCCAAGGAGAATGCTGCCCAGAAAGACTCTCCCAGCGCGCTCTGTGCAGACCTCTTTGCTTTCTTACTTTCTAAGCTATGGGACGGGACAGTGGCCTCGCTAATAACCACGTTCCCCTCTCCCCTGGCAACCCTTGTCTGATTGTTTATTGAGCCCAAAACAGGGTCCATCTGGGTGCCCTGGGGGTGCAAAGGCAAGTCCCAGGGGCAGCTTAGAGAGAGCTGAGCGGGAAAGCTATGGGGCTGCAGGGGCCCCCACCCCAGGGCTCTGCTGTGCATGGCTCCACCTGGAAGGACCCCACTCCTCCACACGGGTCTGCACAAGGGCAGCTGTCAGAATGCCGCCTTCCTAAGTTGCTTGCAGAGCTGGCGGCTGGGTCAACATTTGCCTCCAGATTCATTATCTGGGTGGAGCCTGGTACTTACACAGCCAGGCCCTCAGCAAGCATCCCTTCAGCGCCCTGGGAAGGGCACCTGCTCTTGGCGGCCGGTCACACCTCAGCTGAGAACGTCCGGATTGCTGCCCACAGGGCTGAGATAGCCTGGTGGGCTGGGCGGCTTTTCGGCTTCACTCCCCTGGGCCTGCCCTCACAGCATTTGTGACCTCACATGTCCAGTTAGCTGGCTGCCAGGGACAATCCCAACTCCCTGCGAGGTAGGCAGCATCCAGGGGGAATGAGAGGCCGTCACAGTTGAGTGGAGGCCCTCCGAGAAAGAGGCAGGTGGAATCCCCGTGCTCAGGCTCCCGGAGCTGTGGCTGGTGAGAGTCCTGGGCGCCTGAGCCTCCGCATGCCCACTGAGCACCTGCTGTCTCACACCGTTTCTGGAGCGGGGACGTGGCAGTGCGCAGCCCCACATGGCTTCCGCGAGCAGAGAGACAAGCAGGCAGACTCAGGGAGGCGCTTGTGCACCGTGGGACCGGGGGAGCCGCCTTCGAGATGGGGACAGGACGGTGACAGGAGGCAAGGGTGTGGAGGGGGACAGACCGGAGAGTTTGGGGCTGTGTCCGCTTTCCTGCCCCTCCCACGGCTGCCATTGGCTTGGCGCCTCAGTTTTCCTGATTCCTTCAGAGGCGAGGGTGGGGAGGTGGCAGACCAGAGCCCAAAGGCCGTGTCTGGTTGGTGCCTCAGTTTTCCTGATTCCCTCAGAGGCGAGGGTGGGGAGGTGGCAGACCAGAGCCCTCGGGGCCGTGTCTGGTTGGTGCCTCAGTTTTCCCAGTTCCCTCAGAGGCAGCAAGCTGGTGAGAGGCTTTCGTGTGTCTACCTGGTGCTTTTTGGATGTCACACATAAGACTGCACAGACTCGTCTGCTCCTCTGCAGACAGGAAACGTGGGCCCTGCACCGTGTTAGCCTGGTGGAGCCAGCATCTGGCCCCAGGTGTCCAAGTTGGTGGTCCCGGTCTGTGCAGCATGGCAGTGTGCAGTGGTGGCCAGGGCTGCAGCCCTGGTGATTCTCCGCCTGTCACTCTGCGCCCTCAGCACAGGGCCTCCTATCTGAGCATGTCTTGTCACCTCTGAAATAGGTGCAGGAAGAGATGCTCTGGCATTTTGGCTCACTCAGGACAGGCTGGGGGTGCAGGACTATCGCCCTGCTGTGGATTTCTAATTGCACTCTCAGATGCGTCCCGACCTCGCTAGGGTCCCTGCTCCAGAGGTTGTCAAGGCGTGTGTGGAGTGGAGCAATGCCTGGCGTGGTGGAAATGCTGTGTCAGCCTTGTGACTGGATTGAAGTGGATTATTTTGGATCAAGTGTTATCACACATCAGGGTGGCCCTGGGAGGTGAGGGGCCAGTGGCCTCCCTGGGAGGTCAAGAGGAGAAACAGCTTTCAAGAAAAGTCAGTCTGGCCTGGTCCAAGAGACTCTGGCCCAGCCCATGGGGTGAGCAGGGACCACAGGGTCCTGGCCCTGGGCCAGCCGAGCTCAGGGCCTCTCAAGGCTGACTCAGCATGGGGACCAGCTGCTGGGTCAGCCCAGGGGGTTCAGGGGACTCTTGGGAGGGAAGGATTGGTGCAAGAGAGAGAACCCTCAGGGGGCTCCAGAGACACATCACCTGGCCCCAGTGTGGCCTGAGGCCTAGGGGGCAGGACCCACAGTGTCCGCCTTATGTCCACAGGGCGCTGGAGTTGGGGTGGGTGTCAGCCAGGCATGGGTTGGGGGTAGGCCTGAGCCACAGCTGGGACTGTCCCTGCTCAGGGGACAAACAGGAGTGGGGTGGCCCGAGGGTCACACGACATGATGGGAGGCAGTGGCTGGTGTTGGGGACCTCCCCTCATGCCCACACCACCACCCCCCCAGGTCAGTGCCAACGGCAACGTCCTGCGCAGCGAGATTGTGGGCTCCATCAAGATGCGGGTGTTCCTCTCGGGGATGCCCGAGCTGCGCCTGGGCCTCAACGACAAGGTCCTCTTCGACAACACAGGCCGTGAGTACTCGCGCCGCGGGCCCTGCCGTGAGGATGGCTTCACGGGGCACGCATGGTACAGCCCAGGCCAGGGTTGGGCCAGGCAGAGAACGAGCTGCTTTAGCACTGTTTCACACTGCTTCACAGCCAGCCGAGTAGAGCATTCATCTGTCCCCGGCTGAGTAGGCACAGGCAGTGAAAACCCTCCAGTCCAGCTGCGAGGCCCCCGTCACCTGGCCTCACACGGCAGGTCCTGTACTCTGTCCTGCTGGACTTGGGAAGGCCTGGCTCTCTCATCCCTCCCAGTCCAGGTTTCTCCCCAACATTGGGCCCTAGGTGTGGGCTGTGTGAAGCCACACACCGTGATTCTCGCTTCTGCCGCCTGGCCTCTAACACTTCCCACAGCTGGGCGGGGGCTCAGGGCCTGGGTTTGCGAACTGTGCCTCCCACCTCTCAGCCGTCACAGGCCACTAGAAGAGAGTGCCGTGGCTGAGCATGCCCCCACTCCTGACCCAGTGAGCATCGGCCCATCAGGGCAGCGCCCCCACCCGGGGGCTGGGCAGGGCCCCACCCACATAGCCCTTGGTGAGATGGGAAACCAAGGTAGGACCCAGGACCCCATAGATGCTGGGGGCTGAGCCCTCGGGGAGCCCTGAGCCATCCCCCAGCTGAGTCCACTGACCAGGCCCTGGGATGTCTGCTGGGGACTCAGCATGAACCAGACCAACCAGACGCACCAGGCCTGTCCCTGGGAACCCAGGGATGTGAGGAGGGGCGGGGCGGTTGTCTTGGGACCCAGCCCCCTTGGTGTTGGTGGCCCAGGTTGCTCTTAGTGCATGGACTGGGGGCCCTGCTCTGCCGGGGTGGGCCCAGGTGGTAGGAGTGCTGCTGAGAAAGTGACCAGAGGGTCCA
This sequence comes from Ateles fusciceps, assembly GCA_036589455.1. Lineage (NCBI taxonomy): Eukaryota > Metazoa > Chordata > Mammalia > Primates > Atelidae > Ateles > Ateles fusciceps. The sequence goes on along the minus strand of JAZHEH010001828.1, from coordinate 12,532,987 downwards.
GGTCTGTCCTACCCTCACCCCCGACTCCAGGCGGCAAAAGCAAATCCGTGGAGCTGGAGGATGTGAAGTTCCACCAGTGTGTGCGCCTGTCCCGCTTCGAGAACGACCGCACCATCTCCTTCATCCCCGCCCGATGGCGAGTTCGAGCTCATGTCTTACCGCCTCAACACCCACGTGAGTGTGCCGCCCTGGGGCTGGGCCCACCCCACACTCTATGAGCTGCCTGGCTCTGCGGAGACGGAGTGTGAGGACCTGGGACTCCGAGCTTTCTGAGGGGCACAGACCCTTTTGGCCGCCACCACCTATTTCCCAGGCAGCCCCCTAGAGCAGGCCCCGGTCATGTTTTCTGCATTGGCACTGAGGCCTCCCCCGGTAGCTCCCGGCTGTCTCGGCCCTCCCTGATGCTGGCTGTGCATTCCCTGTGGGGCCCTGGGCCTCAGTTTCCCCTCTAAAATGGGGCTTTGTCAAGCACTGCCAGGCGTGAGCACCCTCTTTGCCCTCCCTCCTTGGCAGGTCAAGCCTTTGATATGGATCGAGTCGGTGATCGAGAAGCACTCCCACAGCCGCATCGAGTACATGATCAAGGTGCGGGGCCGAGGGGAGGGCTGCGGGCGGCCGCCCACTGAGGGCCTAACCCAGGGCGCTGGGTGCCAGGGAGCTGCCATCTGTGCGCCCCTTGCTGTGGCCTCATGCAGGAGTGGCCTGCCCCTAGATGGTGCCACTTGTGGGGAGGGGCCTACAGCCAGGCAGCCAGGAGCGTCAGTGGTGTTGCCCAGCAGGTGGATCACCTCTGCCCTCAGTGAGGACTGTCCAGCCCAACCTGGCCCTGGGGGACACAGACACTGTCCCAGGAGGGCAGGGCAGAGGGAGGGATGGGGAGCCTTGGAAGCTGAGCAGACAGGAGAAGGAAGATGAAACTCCTGAAATCAGACCTTGGGAGTCTCGAGGCTTGGAGAGGGGGTGGGCAGTGCCTGAAGAAGTGGGGTCTGGGGTGGGGGTAGGGAGGATCCCCCAGGCCAGGCTGAGGGCCATGCGGCCTGGAGGGACTGGGCCAGCTCCCTGTGGCCTCCATAACCCTGGGGTCGCATGGGCCTGGTCTGCAGGCCAAAAGCCAGTTCAAGCGGCGGTCAACAGCCAACAACGTGGAGATCCACATTCCCGTGCCCAACGATGCCGACTCGCCCAAGTTCAAGACGACGGTGGGGGAGCGTCAAGTGGGTCCCCGAGAACAGCGAGATTGTGTGGTCCATCAAGTCCTTCCCGGTGAGTGCCCCGCGCCTGTCTCCGCGACGCAGCCCAAGTGCTGCCGGACCTCGAGATGGGGTGACAGTGGCCACCATATCCCCTATACCTGGGCTTCTGAAAGGGTGGACAGAGAGCCCAGGATGGGAGGCGGCAGAGGCTGACTGGGCCCCTGGGCCCCTTTCTGCCTGTCTGTCAACCAGCCTGTACCACCACCCTCAGGGCAGTGCCCTGAGATGCCCCCGAGCACCAATGTGAGATGGGGCTCCGGTGCCTGCAGGCCTGAAGGAGCCCCGCCCACAGTGGCAGGTCCAGGGCCCCTCCCATGCAGGCCATCGAGCGGCACAGCCTCCGGAGCCCCCCATCAGCCGCCTATGTCCTGGGCTAGTGGCTTATGGGCCAGCAGCCTCTAGGCTTGTGACCTGTCCTCCTGCGCAGCTGCCATTCCCCTTGTGATGACGGCAGCACGCCTGCTGATGCCTGTCCTTACCCGGGAGCCCTTCTCACTGTGCCTTTTTGGCATCAAGGGGGTTTTGGTGTTGAACTGGCACCAGCCTCCAGCGCTCATCGAGAGCAGAATTAAAGCCACTCAGCTCAGTGTGCCAAAACGGGCTAGGTGTGCAGGCCTCCACCGCTCCGGAGAGTCTGCTTCCCTGCATTTTCTTTGGCTTGTGTTTTCCTGTCGGTCTTGCTAAGGTTCAGATCTGGGGTCTGGCTGAGTGTTTGGGGCACAGGCGAGTCGCCGAGCAGGTTTATGCCCTCGCTGCCTGCTTTACCAGCTGCTGCTGTCTCATTATCCTCCCCTCAGCCTGCTGGAGTCTTTACTCAGCACACGTCACCAAGTCAGGCAGAGATGGGCCACTCTGCCCTGCCCCAGGTGCACGGGGATGGCCCCTGCCCCAAGGCGGAAACAACCCTAATCACAGCTCCCACTCAACCTTGGCCCAAGCCCTGGGAACAGAGACTGTGGGTCCCAGGCATGGCCGGAGTTGAGATCGTGTCCCTGACTGCTTAGGGCAGGACCAGGCACGGGGGGACACCCAGGCTGTGACCTCTTGTTCCTCAAGGCAGGGAGAGGGTGAAAGTCACTGCCAGGACTCAGGTTCCAGCCAGAGCCAGAGCTGCCCCCTGCTCACCCTCAGAGCTGACCCGTCACTCAGGGCACGCTTCTTGGTTTCTTCCTTTGTCACCTCTCCCTGTTCATGGTTCTCCCCCTTGACACACTCTTTTCACATGCTGTCCTGAGATCCACGCATGGCCGCTGGTCCCCGGCCGCCCTCACCTGCCACAGTCATTACACACACTCCCTCCCACCGCCAGGCTGTCTCATTCGCGGAGCTGGGGTGCTGGGCCACTGCAGGTGACACAGGCGACATGGCAGGGGCTTGATGACTGGGGCTGGTGGCTTGGTGAGCTCAGCTCTGGGTGCCTGGGTGTCCTCTTGGGGCAGCTGGGCACTCCAGCACAGGGACTCACGCTCCCCTCCCGGGACTGGGGTGAGTGGTCAGTCTCTGCTCATTGCCGCTAGGGCCAGAGCTGTTGGCCAAGCTGCCGGGCAGGGCCTGGGCCTGAGCACCTCCCCCTGTCTGCTCCCCCAGGGTGGCAAGGAGTACCTGATGCGGGCCCACTTTGGCCTGCCCAGCGTGGAGGCAGAGGACAAGGAGGGCAAGCCTCCGATGAGTGTCAAGTTCGAGATCCCTTACTTCACTACCTCCGGCATCCAGGTACGTACGGCCAGGTGAGGCCGCAGGCGACAGACATCAATGCAGCCAGCACGGAAAGGGGGTCGGTCAGCTGCAGCCAGGACCGCGTGGTGCCGTGGGGCTCTGCCTCCCCCACAGGCAGTGGGACTCCAGATGAGGAGAGGCGAGGCTGCCTCTGCTTAGCCCTGATCGCAAAGCTCAGAGACTCATTCTGCCCCAAAACTAGCATTTGAGGCTCTGCTGTCCACACTGATGCATCATGGGACCTCTTCCCTGCCACCCACTCAAAAGCCCACAGTGGGAGAGGCTTAAGGAGAGCCAAGGGCCTTCTGGCCGGGCCCCCCAGCAGGCTGCTGAGGCCGAGTCTGTGAGGCTCACCCTGGTCCTCACCGCTTCCAGAGGCGGCTCTGCCCTCCCACGCCTCTGCATGGTCCAGACACAAATCCCCTTCACCCCCGAGGTCTGTGCTCATCCACTCGTCACAGCCTCCCCTGTCAGCCCTGGGCTGCCCCAGCAGGAATGGTTACGGGGGGACCAACAGGGATGGGAGCCTGCGGTGCTCAAGGCCCTGCAACCTGTGCCCCAGGTGCGATACTTGAAGATCATTGAGAAGAGCGGGTACCAGGCCCTGCCCTGGGTGCGTTACATCACACAGAACGGAGGTGAGTGCAGCCCCACCGTGGGGTGGGGTTGTGCTGAGGGGTCCTCTGTGGCTGCCCCCAGGGTGGAGCGGTCGGGTCGTGGGTGCCGCGCTCCTGGGTGCAGAGTCCAACCTGAGGCCTCCCCCTCCTGTCTCCTAGATTACCAGCTGCGGACCCAGTGAGGGGCTGTCGCTGCCAGTGCCCCGGCCCCAGCACCAGGGGGACACACCTGCCAAGCCTGCCGGATGGAGGGGCCCTCCCTGGACTTGGGCCACCCTCCCCAGCCTCCGCCCAGGGACCCCTGCCTTCCCCCAGGCCACCTGCTCTGCCATCGACACTCATCTCAGAAGCCCCTTTTCCCAAAGAGGCTGGTCTTCAAGAAGTCTCGTCTCTTTGCCCCTGAAGTCAGTTTCAGGGGAAGGAGATGAAAACTTTCCCTCTAGAGGTTGAGCTCCCAGATACTAAGAAGCTTGGCCAACGCTTGCCAGACAGCCAGCTGCAGGTGGCACCTGCCACCAAGGAAGCACCGGCCTCACCACGCCAGCCGGTGCGTCGTCTTGTTGCCATTTTGTTGAACGTGATGGGTTTATGGGTGTTCCTAGAACTTGTCTTTGTGCGTTCGTTGCTGTTTGTGTTACCCTCACCATCCCCATGTGCCACCCACGTCCCCACGGCACTCAGGCAGCACTTAGTGAGGATGAGCCCTCACCCTCGTCTTCCTCCCGGGCAGTGCGTGCAGAGGGCCATTTACAGGTCGGTGCCGGGGCCTGGCGCTCTCGGGGGTCACTGCAGCATCTGCCTGCTCCCTGGAGGCCCCTGTTCTGGACTCACAGGCCTCACCTGTGGCGCCTTCTCAGGGCCAGCCTGGGTCACAAGACGCTATCAGTCACTCAGCCAGATCAGTATTTACCCAGCAGGGGAGGTGGGATTCGGCAAGAGACGCCGGCCTCAGACTCTTCCCACTGAGGGTCCAGAGAGCGGGGCCATGTGTCACCCACATCTGCGCTTGGTCACCGCCCTCCCCACCCTGTGTGTGTTCATGTCATAGTTACATTAAATTCCATTCATTGAATACTCCGTGGCCTTCCTTGGTTGCGGCGTGGTCTTGACTCTTCCTGCATGACCACGGGCAGCTGCAGTGCTTGCCTGGTTTCGTCACCGACCTTCCCTGTGGCCTCACAAGGTGCCACCGGCTCCTGCTTCCTGAGCTGAAACAGGAAAAGCAGTTGCAGGATGAGGCAGCTGCAGCGCTGGACCACAGGCCGCCACTTCTGGGCCACACAGAGGAGGCCACAGAGGCATGTTCTCTCCTCCCGACCTGCTCCACCCTCAGATGGCCAACAGCTGGTCCCCCGCCTCTCCCCCAGCCCAGTGGCCCACTCCGCGTGTGGTCCTTGTGTCAGCAACATCCCTGTGTGCTCACTAGAAATGCAGGTTCTTGGGCCAACCCTGACCTGCCAAAGCTGAGACTCTGGGGCCAGGGTCCCGGAAACCATGAACAAGGCCCCCAGGTGCTTCTTCTGTGAACGGCTACCTGGTCCACGGAGGAAACAGCACATAGATAGGACGCACCACCTGTTCCCCGGCTCCGTGCCCCCAGTGCTCATGGCCCTGCCTGGCCAGCACCCTCTTGCCTTCGTTCTCCCCCCGCTCCCTCTCCTGTCTTGCTGAGCTCACCCTCAGGCATCTTGTGGGCATCCATCCTAACACGACCCAAGTAGAACCTTGGCTGTCCACCCATGCGGGTCTTCCCTGTCTCAGTAAGTGATGCTGCCCCAGCCTAGGGCTCAGGGCTCAGACCAAAGTCCTGCAGGCTTCCCTGAGGCCCCTCCCCCTCACTGTCCACACCCATACCAGCAGCCAGCCTGATGGCCCCTCCAGAAGACCCTGGGTCTGACCTCGTTGGCCATCCTCGCTGCCACCCCCGGGGCCAAGCTGCAGTGTGGGCTGTCCCTGTCCCCACCCTGCAGAGCCCCCGTGCTGGGACACTGCAGGGACAGGAGAGGGCTGGTCCACAGGACAGAAGAGGGGCTTTGGTTCCCAGTGACAGAACAGGTGAGCCCTGCAAACCCTCCACCAGACAGTAGAAACGCAAGAAATGAAGCAGGCGTACCTCACCGTGCCCATAAAAACTCAAGGAGATCCGCAGGAGCCCAAAACGAAGGAAAGAGACGCGGAAGACACCATGGGCTCATGCTGGAGTTGCTCTTGGAAACCACAGGGTTTAGATTTGGGGTCCAGGTGGCAGATAGGACTTTGGACCTCCGGAAATGGTGAAATGCAGGGGAAATGACTCCTGCATGAAGCTGGAGTGTCATAAGAGGCTCATAAGATACTTGCAGTAAAAAAATCATTTGCCCTTCACCCCTAGAATAAGCAGGTTCCTCTCTTTGCCTGAGATCCGGAGGAGAAAAAGCCTCCCTTGAGGTCTCACCACTCGTTTAGACCTGACGTGTAATACACCAATATGGTTTGCAGACACCCAAGCCAAGATGATTATGACACAAAACCTCCCTGGAGGGACCTAACTTCATCCCTTCTTACCGAAGATCCTTGCACGCAATCCACCCTACACACGAGGGCACATCCTGAAAATTACAAAACATGTGCGTGAAAGCAAACTTTAAACAGCAGGATGGGCCAGGCACAGTGGCTCATGCCTGTAACCCAGCACTTTGGGAGGCCGAGGCCGGTGGATCACGGGGTCAGGAGAACAAGACCATCCTGGCCAACATGGTGAAAGCCCGTCTCTACTAAAAATATAAAAATTAGCTGGGTGTGGCAGTGCGCACCTGTTATCCCAGCTACTCAGGAGGCTGAGGCAGGAAAATCGCTTGAACCAGGGAGTCAGACGTTGCAGGCAGCTGAGACTGTGCCACTGCACTTGAGCCTGGTGACAGAGCGAGACTCCATCTCAAAAACAAAAAAACCCCAGCAGAATTAGATCCTCACGAACTTCAAAGACTATCAGGCATGTAAACAAATACGCTATGCAGTAAATCTGCTCCAGGTGATTAAAGGCACAGGAACTCTCCACACTTGATCTTGGCCAAAAAGCAATGGCACAGGGACTCTCAATAGAAAGGAACAAAATGCTGTTGCAACAGAACTGTTACAGCATCCAACAAGGCAAATAATCTGCATGCAGGTTATAACACCTACGAATCAGAAAAAGGGAGAACCTAATAAGACGGGCAGTGTGTGAACAGCATGAAAAAGAAATATAAATGGCCAGCGTTCAGGCAGGCGTGGTGGCTCACACCCGTAGGCCCAGCACTCTGGGAGGCCGAGGCGGGCAGGTCCCTGGAGGTCAGGAGTTTCCAACCAGTGCGGCCAGCATGGTGAAACCCCGTCTCTACTAAAAATATAGAAATTATCCAGGCGTGGCAGTGCCTGCCTGTAATCCCAGCTGTTGGGGAGGCTTAGGCAGGAGAATGGTTTGAACCCGGGAGTTGGAGGTTGCAGTGAACCGAGACGGCACCACTGCACTCCAGCCCGGGTGACAGACCGAGACTCCATCTCAAAAAAAAAAAAAAAAACAGGCCTGGCTGGGTGGCTCACGCTCATGCCTGTAATCCCAGCACTTTAGGAGGCCGAGACAGGTGGATCACCTGAGGTCAGTTCGAGACTAAGCTGGCCAACGTGGCGAGACCCCATCTTTACTAAAAATACCGAAATTAGCCAGGTGTAGTGGCGGGCACCTGTAATCGCAGCTACTCAGGAGGCTGAGGCATGAGAAGCACTTGAACCCCGGGAGGTGGAGGCTGCAGTGAACCAAGATCGCACCACTGCACTGCAGCCTGGACAACAGAGCAAGACTTCATCAAAAAAAAAAAAAAAGGCAAACATTTAACCATGTAGGTATTCAAGAAATACGTACACATAAACCAAGACCACATTTCACATGCATCAGGTTGGCCAAAAAAATAAAATTTTTTTTTTTTTTTTTGAGACAGGGTCTTGCTGTGTTACCCAGGCTGGAGTGCAGTGGCATGATCATGGCTCACTGCAGCCTCGAGCTGCCAGGCTCAAGCAATTCTGCCTCCGCCTCTTGAGGAGCGGGGACTACAAGTACATGCCACCATCCTGGGCCAATTTTTTGTATTTTTGATAGAGACGGGGTCTCATCATGTCCACACTGGTCTTCAGCTCCTGGGCTCGAGACATCCTCCCACTTCGGCCTCCCAGAGTGCTGGGATCACAGGTGTGAGCCACCCCGCCCGGCCTCCTGAACGCCTAGAACATGCTAGCTACGTGCTGACCGTGGGAAAGCTGAGAACGTCCACCCGAAATCATCTTTATACCGGAATCCTCCTGCAGAGGTCTAGCTGAGAAAAGCCTTGAGAAATCCATGCACAAACACGTAGAGAAATATCAGGTGTACACTTACAGCAGCATAGTTCATGAGGGCAAGAAATTGGAAACCAACCAGAAGTCCCTCAATAGGAAAATGGACCATCGTAGTCTATTCACACAATAGATCACAGCAGTGAAAATGAATTCAGGGAGAGCAGTGACACGGCTCGGAATACATCTTAAACACCGAGCGGGAAAAATGTTTACAAGAGAGTGTGTGCACTAATCTAGTACAAAATCTCCCCGCATGCTTAGGGATATATCTATCTATCTATATATCCTAGCATAGCACAGCTAATGAGACACACATATATTTACAGTCCATCCTCCACATCCTCTGCATCCATGCATTCTACCAACAGTAGACTGAAAATATTTGAAAAACACTTGTGTCTGTGCTGAACATTTACGGATTTTTTTTCTTGTCATTATTCCTTAAATAATACACTATAACGACTATTTACATAGCATCTACAGTGTATTGGGTAATCTAGAGATGATTTAAAGATGAGGTGCATAGGATATATGCAAATGTGCCATTTTATATAAAAGACTGGAGCATCCTCAGATTGTGGTATCTGAGGGGAGTCCTGGAAGTGATCCCTCGAGGATATGGATGGAGATACATATATATCCAGCAAAAGTCTAACAAAATGCTTGAGAATTTGAAAAAATACACATCCCTAGTTATCTCTGAAGGCAAAAACAGGAAGGGGGTATGACTGGGGCCTCTGCTGTATTGGCAATTTCCTTAAGCTTGGTGCTGTTTAGTGGCTTCTTTATTCTTTATGCTTTCTGTAGGTTTTTGGTTTGTTTTTTGGATTTTTTGAGACAGGGTCTCACTCTGTCGCCTAGGCTGAAGTGCAGTGGCATGATCATGGCTCACTGCATCTTCAAACTCCTGGGCTCAAGAAATCCTTCACCTCGGCCTCCCAAAGTGCTGGGATTACAGGCGTGAGCCACAGCACCCAGCCCTTTTTGTAGCTCTTACTTTTTTTTTGTTTTGAGATACAGTCTTGCTCTGTAGCCCAGGCTGGAGTGCAGTGGCGTAATTTCGGCTCACTGTAACCTCCACCTCCTGGATCCTGGTTCAAGCAATTTTCCTACCTCAGCCTTCCAAGTAGCTGGGATTACAGGCACGAGCCATCATGCCCAGCTAATTTTTGTATTTTTTAGTAGAGACAGGGTTTCACCATGTTGGCCAGTCAGGTCTTGAACTCCTGACCTCGTGATCCACCCACCTCAGCCTCCCAAACTGCTGGGATTATGGGCATGAGCCACTGCACCCGGCCACTTTTTTTTTTTTTTTTTAAACAACGCAAAGCTGGGCCTGGTAGTGTACATCTGTAGTCCCAACTATTCAGGAGGCTGAGGCTAGAGGATACTTGAGCCCAGGAGTTCAAGGCCAGCCTGGGCAACATAGTGGGACTCTGTCTTTAAAATAAGCCAACAAAACACCAAAAAAAAAAAAAAAAAAAAAAAAGACAATGTAGATTTGGGGGAAAAAAAATTCCTATCGATTAAAAATGTCATCATAGAAATTAACAACTTGGTGCCGGGCTCAGTGGCTCACACCTATAATCTCAGCACTTTGGGAGGGCAAGGTGGGCAGATCATTTGAGGTCAGGAGTTTGAGACCAGCCTGGCCAACATAGTGAAACCCCATCTCTACAAAAATTACAAAAAAATTATCTGGGCGTAGTGGTGCACACCTGTCATCTCAGCTACTCGGGAGGCTGAGGCAGGAGACTCGCTTGAGCCCGGGAGGCGGAGCGTGCAGTGGGACAGCATGGCACCGCCATACCCCTGCATGGGCGACACAGCGAGACACTGTCTCAAAAAAAAAAAAAAAAAAAAAAAAAAAACCTGAGCATAGTGGCTCATGCCTATAATCCCAGCACTTTGGGAGGCCAAGGCGGGCGGATCACGAGGTCAGGAGATTGAGACCATCCCGACTAACACGGTGAAACCCAGTCTTTACTAAAAATACAAAAAAATTAGCTGGGTATGGTGGCACATGCCTGTAATCCCAGCTACTTGAGAGGCTGAGGCAGAAGAATCACTTGAGGCCGGGCGCGGTGGCTCACGCCTGTAATCCCAGCACTTTGGGAGGCCGAGGCAGGCGGATCACGAGGTCAAGAGATCGAGACCATCCTGGTCAACATGGTGAAACCCCGTCTCTACTAAAAATACAAAAAAATTAGCTGGGCGTGGTGGCGGGCACCTGTAGTCCCAGCTACTCGGGAGGCTGAGGCAGGAGAATTGCTTGAACCCGGGCGGCGGAGGTTGCAGTGAGCTGAGGTCGTGCCACTGCACTCCAGCCTGGCGCCTGGTGACGGAGTGAGACTCTGTCTCAAAAAAAAAAAACAAAAAAGAATCACTTAAACCTGGGAGGTGGAGGTTGCAGTGAGCTGAGATCGAGCCCAGATCATGCCACTGCACTCCAGCCTGGGTGACAGGGTGAGACTCTGTCTCAAAAAAAAAGAAAGAAAGAAAAAGAAAATTAACAACTTGGTCGGAGGGTGTTAAATATAAGTAAGACATAGCTGAAGAGAATTAGTGCTCTAGAAGAGAGCTGTCCGAGGCAGGTATCCAGGACACATCTCAGTTAATGAGACACACATATATTTACAGTCCATCCTCCACATCCATGGGTCTGCATCCAGGCATTCTACCAACAGTGGACTGAAAATATTTGAAAAACACTTGTGTCTGTGCTGAACATTTACAGATTTTTTTTCTTGTCATTATTCCTTAAATACACTATAACGACTATTTACATAGCATCTACAGTGTATTGGGTAATCTAGAGATGATTTAAAGATGAGGTGCGTAGAATATATGCAAATGTGCCATTTTATATAAAAGACGAGCATCCTCAGATTGTGGTATCCGAGGCGAGTCCTGGAAGTGATCCCTCGAGGAAATGGAGGGATGACTCATGTGCGTGTGTGTGTGTGTATGTGTGTGTTATGGGTGTGTGGGGTTGTGTGTATGTTATGGGTGTGTGTGGGGAGTGTGGTTGTGTGTGTGATGGGTGTGTGTGTGTGTTATGGATGTGTGTGTGTTATGGGTGTGTGTGTTGGGGGGTGTCGTTGACACAAGACAATAAGACCCAACATGCCAGCAAGTATCTAACACAAACCAAAATCATGAGAACTGAGGAGCAGCCACATGCAAAGAGATCATGGCCAGAATTTTCTAAAATTAATGAAAATCTTGAAATTTTCTTTTTTTTTTTGAGATGGAGTCTCACTCTGTCACCCAGGCTGGAGTGCAGTGGCATGATCTTGGCTCACTGCAACCTCTGCCTCCCGGGTTCAAGTGATTCTCCTGCCTCAGCCTCCTGAGTAGCTGGGACTACAGGCACCCGCCACTACACCTGGCTAATGTTTTGTATTTTTAGTAGAGACAGGGGTTTCACCATGTTAGCCAGGCTGGTCTCAAACTCCTGACCTCAGGTGATCCACCCACCTCAGCCACCCAAAGGGCTGGGATCACAGGTATGAGCCACTGAGACTGGCCTGAAAATCTTGAAACTCTAAGATTCAAGAAACCAGTGAGTCCAAAGCATGAATACACAAACCTAAACTCCTAACTAAAATCATCACAGTCAAACCACAGAACATACTAGACTCAGGGAAGATCCTAACAGCAACACGAAGTGCTGGGGTTACAGGTGTGAGCCACCATGCCCGGCTTGTCCCACCTTTTACAGATGAGGCTGGAGTGCAGTGGCGCAATCTCGGCTCACTGCAACCTCCTGCCTCCCGGGTTCAGGTGATTCTCCTGCCTCAGCCTTCCAAGTAGCTGGGATTACAGGCATGCAACCACCATGCCCGGCTAATTTATTTATTTTCTTTGTATTTTTGTAGAGACGGAGTTTCACCATATTAGTCAGGCTGGTCTCGAACACCTGACCTCAGGTGATCCACCCTGCCTTGGCCTCCCAAAGTGCTGGTGGCAGGCATGAGCCACCCCGAGCGGCCAGAATAGACTTTAAAGCAAGAAAGCAAAAGAAAATGTACTAGATCCCCAAAAAGTTTCCACACATCTCCAAGAATTATTAGAGTCCCCATTCTCTGAGGGATCTCAAGAGAAATGAGTTAGAATTCAACAACAAATAAATTACTTTAAAATATTTCCAAATATGAGAGGCTGGAGTGCAGTCAGTCAGTGGCATGATGTCAGCTCACTGCAATTTTGGCCTCCTGGGCTAAAAAGGTCATCCCATCTCATCCTCCCGAGTAGCTGGGATTACAGGTGAGCGCCACCACCTCCAGCTAATTCTTTTTGTATTTTTAGTAGATACGGGGTTTTGCCATGTTGTCCAGTCTGGTCTTGACCTCAGGCTCAAGTGATCTGCCTGCCTCAGCCTCCACAGTGCTGGAATTACAGACTAGAGTCACTGCACCCAGCCAATATGAGAGATTTTTTTTTTTTTTTGAGACCAAGTTTCACTCTCCTTGCCCAGGCTGGAGTGCAATGGAGCGATCTTGGCTCACATAACCTCCACTTCCCAGGTTCAAGCGATTCTCCTGCCTCAGCCGCCCAAGTAGCTGGGATTATAGGCATGTGCCACCACGTCCAGTTAATTGTGTATTTATAGTAGAGACGGGGTTTCTCCATGTTGGTCAGGCTGGTCTTGAACTCCCGACCTCAGGTGATCCACCCGCTTCAGCCTCCCCAAGTGCTGGGATTACAGGTGTGAGCTACTGCGCCTGGCCACTATGAGAGACTTTAAAGCACACTTTTCAATCACTATGTGCCACAGAAGAAAATATAATGGAAGCTAGAAAATATTAGAGAGTGGCCAGGTGCGGTGGCTCAGGTCTATAATCCCAGCACTTTAGGAGGCTGAGGTAGGCAGATCACTTGAGCTCAGGAGTTCGAGATCAGCCTGGCTGACATGGGAAAATCCCATCTCTACTAAAAATACAAAAATGAGCCAGGCATGGTGGCACACGCCTGTAATCCCAGCTACTCAGGAGGCTGAGGCACGAGAATGGCTTGAACCCTGGAGGCAGAGGTTGCAGTGAGCTGACATTTCGCCACTGCACTCCAGCCTGGGTGACAGAGCAAGAGTCTGTCTCCAAATAAAGATTATTTTTCAACCTGGACACAGGTGACATGGGTGTGCTCTCGAGAATTCATCAAGCACTGATTTGCACACTTTTGTATATATGTTACACTTACAGCAGAAACATTTACAAAGGGGAAAAAAGGGCAAACAATATTTAAAGCAGCCAGAAGGAAAGACACATTCTCTTCAAATATGACTACCAGTCAGACACACGCCTGGCTTTTCAAAGGAAGCCAGAAAACAGCTGGGTGACATTTTCAACATGCTAAGAGAAAACCACCGACCCAAATCATAGACTCAACAAAAGTATTTCAGGAATGAGGTTACAGTAAAATCATTTTGCAGACAAGTAACAGAAGAGTTTACCAGCAGCAGACTTACCACTAAAGAAGATTCTAAACCGTTTACTCCGTTCAGGCACAAGGAAAGTGATCTCGGACGGGCGCGATGCGAGAAGAAATAAAAGCAAAAAAAGAAAATACATGAGAAAATCTACACAAATATAGATTGATTAAACAGTTTCTGGGGTTTTTTTTTTTAAACTGATAGAATTATACAATAGGGGGGAAAAAAACGTCTGCAGGGAGTAAAGTGAGTTAAAATGTCCCAAGTTCATGACTGTCTGGGATGAGAATAAATAACATAGATAAAATCTGCATTTCTTTTTTTTTTGAGATGGAGTTTCACTCGTTGCCCAGGCTGGAGTGCAGTGGCACAATCTCAGCTCACTGCAACCTCTGCCTCCCAGGTTCAAGCGATTCTCCTGGCTCAGCCTCCCCAGTAGCTGGGATTACAGGCATGCGCCACCACACCTGGCTAACTTAGTATTTTTAGTAGAGATTTTCTCCGTGTTGGTCAGGCTGGTCTCAACCTCCCAGCCTTGCCACCACGCCCGGCTAAGTTTTGTATTTTTAGTAGAGATAGGGTGTCACCATGTTGGCCAGGCTGGTCTTGAACTCCTGACCTCAGGAGATTGCCCACCTCAGCCTCCCAAAGTGCTGGGATTACAGGCATGAGCCACCTTGCCTGACCCTCTCCGACTTATTTTAGGAGATCAGCTTATCCTTGAAACAATATGAGACAGAAAAATTATAGGCCAATTTTACTTGCGACTATAAACGTGAAAATCTTTTTTTTTTTTTTTTGAGACAGAGTCTCTGTCACCCAGGCTGGCGTGCAGTGGTGCAATCTTGGCTCACTGCAACCTCCAGCTCCTGGGTTCAAGTGATTCTCCTTCCTCACCCTCCTGAGTAGCTGAGATTACAGGTGCGTGCCACCATGCCTCGCTAATTTTTTGTATTTTTAGTAGAGATGGGGTTTCTCCTTGTTGGCCAGGCTGGTCTTGAACGCCTGACCTCAGGTGATCCACCTGCCTCAGCCTCCCAAAGTGCTAAAATTATAGGCTTGAGCCACTGCGCCCCACCTACACATGTGAAAATCTTAAACCAAATCCTGGGCAGGGGGAAAGCTGGCAATATATAAAAAAGGATAAAACATTGTAACTCAATCAAGATAAATCGTGGAATGCAAACACTGAAAAATCCATCACTACATTAAAAAGATTAAAGGAGGGGCCAGGCGCAATGGCTCACTCCTGTAATCCCAGCACTTTGGGAGGCTGAGGTAGGAGGATCACTGAGCCCAAAAGTTTGAGACCAACCTGGGCAATGTAGCTGGACCTCGTTTCTACAAAAAACAATTATTTTTTTTAATTAGCCAGATGTGGTGGTACATACCTGTGCTACTCAGGAGGTTACAGTGGGAGGACTGCTCGAGCCCAGGAGATCGAGGCTGCAGTGAGCCAGGATCACACCACTGCACTCCAGCCTGGGTGACGGAATGAGACCCTAACTCAAAAAAAAAAAAAAAAAAAAAAGTGAGAAAACATATATGATCATTTCAATAGGTGTAGGTAAAGCATTTGATAAAATGAAACATTCATTTATAACTAACAAGAACAAACAACCCTTAAGCCAACTACAACTATTTAGTGTCTAAAAAAATGAGGTACCTAGGATTAAACAAAGCACAAACTCGGCCGGATGCAGCGGCTCACGCCTGTAATCCCAGCACTTTCGGAGGCCGAGGCAGGTGGATCACGAGGATTAGCTGGGCGTGGTGGTGCATGTCTGCAATCCCAGCTACTCGGGAGGCTGAGGCAGGAGAATCGCTGGAACCCCGGAGGCAAAGGTTGCAGTGAGCCGAGATTGTGCCATTGCACTCCAGCCTGGTGACAGAGCCAGACTCCATCTAAAAAAACCAAAAAAACAAAAACAAACAAACAAAAAACCCCTCAGCCGGCTGCAGTGGCTCACACCTGTAATCCTGGAACTTTTGGGAAGCCAAGATGGGAGGATAACTTGAGGCCAGGAGTTCAAGAGCAACCCGGGTAACATAGCAAGATCCCTATCTCTATTAAAAAAAAAAAAAAAAAAAAAAAGATGCTGGGCGTGGTGGCTCACGCCTGTAATCCCAGCACTTTGGGAGGCTGAGGCGGGCGGATCACAAAGTCAGGAGTTCGAGACCAGCCTGGCCAAAATGGTGAAACCTCGTCTCTACTAAAAATACAAAAATTAGCTGGGCATGGTGGCGTGCGCCTGTAATCCCAGCTACTTGGGAGGCTGAGGCAGGAGAATCGCTTGAAACCCGGGAAGCAGAGGTTGCAGTGAGCTGAGGCCACTGCACTGCAGCCTGGGCGACAGAGCAAGACTCCGTCTCAAAAAAAAAAAAAAAAAACCACAGGAAAAAAAAAAGCCCTCAAACACAAGGGATCTTTACTGAGTCACCGGGAAGCCTAACTGGATAGAGAGCCAATGTGTTCAGTAGAATGAAAGTGTCAGTGTTGAAGGCAGCAGTACTCCTGTGGTAGGCAGAGCAATGACCCCTCCAAACATGTCTGCATTCTCAACATCCAGAAACCTCAAAGTACGTCAAGTTACAAGGCAAAGTGGAATCAAGGCTACAGATGGAATTAAGGCTGAACTTCATGGGGAGATGATCCTTAATGACCTGGATGGACAAAAGCAATCCCAGTGGTCCTTAAGAGTGGAAGAGGGGCTGGGCGCAGTGGTTCACGCCTGTAATCCCAGCACTTTGGGAGGCCAAGGCAGGTGGATCACGAGGTCAGGAGTGACCAGGCTGGCCAACATGGCAAAACCCCCTCTCTACTAAAAATACAAAAAAAAAAAAAAAAAAAAAAAAAAAATTTAGCCAGATATGGTGGCAGGCACTTGTAATCCCAGCTGCTTGGGAGGCTGAGGCAGGAGAATCGCTTGAACCCAGGAGGCGGAGGTTACAGTGAACCGAGATCATGCCACTGCACTCCTGCCTGGGTGACAGAGCGACTCCATCTCAAAGAAACAAACAAAAAAGGTAGAGCCATCATCATCATGTTTGTGATGGCCTAAGATCATGTTTTAATAAAGATTGTAATTCAGGTCATTCCCCTCCCCTGCTCAAAATCCTCCCATGGCTCCCCAGTACCCTCAGAGTAAAGCTCTTTGTCCTTGGGGTCCAGCTGGTCCTTCCCTGGCTTCCACTCTCGCCTTTCCTCCCTCTTCACCTGCCACTTGTGCCTCTTCGCCCCCAGCTTGTTCTCATTTTGGAGCCTTTGCGGTTGCACCTTCTGCCTGGTGCACCCTTTCCCTCCGCTGCCTCCTCCTTGAAATTCACTGCTCAACTCAAATGCCCCCTCCCCTCCAGCTACCCCCGCTTGTTGCTGCACGCAGCTGTGATTTGTTCCACTTTTGCCTGTGCACCCTGGTCTGCCTAGAAGCTCCACAAGGATACCCCCAACCCATCTGATTCGCCACTGCTGCGTCCCTAGGGTCCAGAGCAGTACGGCGCTGGGACCGGGATTGATGAACACAACGCTCTGCCAGCCATGGCCACCAGGGGGCATCCACGGGTCAGAAATCACAGCTTGGAGACCCACTGGGCCAGGCCACAGGCAGAGGTGGGTGGGACAGGCCTGGGGAGAGGGAGGATCCAGCCCTCTCTGAACACAGGGACCCCAAGTCCACTGCTACCCTTCCTGAGGGTCCTCCCTGCAGCCTGATGAAGATAAGGAAACTGAGGCTCAGAAGGCCACAGGGGCCAGGCACAGCGGCCCACACCTAGAATCCCAGCACTTTGGAAGAACAAGACCGGCAGATCGCTTGAGGTCATGAGTTGAAGACCAGCCTGGTCAACATGGTGAAACCCTGTCTCTATTAAAAATGTTAAAAAAAAAAAAAAAAATTAGCTGGGCGTGACGGTCCGTGCCTGTAGTCCCAGCTGCTCGGGAGGCTGAGACAGGAGAATTGCTTGAACCCAGGAGGCGTAGGTGCCACTGCACTCCAGCCCGGGCGGCAGAGTGAGACTCTATCTCAAAAAAAGAGAAAGGCCACAGAAACGTCAAACACCCGCTCTGCCTCCTCACCAGCCACTGACAGGGAAGCTACAGATGGAGGGTGGGTGGCACAGCTGGGAGCCCTGGCCTGACCAGGAGGACCCAGTCAAGGCAGCCAGGCTCAGATGGACCCTCCTATCCATAAGGAGACTCAGCTCACCCAGGCAGCCCAATCCCTGCCTGGGTTCAGCATCCCCATTGCACACCTGGGGAAACTGAGGCCCAGTCTGGAGCCAGCCTTTGTACACCAGAACCTGGCAGGTCCTGCCACACCACTGCTGCCCACCGAATCCTTCCCAGTTGCCCTCTATGGTAGGGCTTGGGGGACCCAATGCAGGGACAGCAGGCGGGTGCCCCTCACCCACTTCCTTCCAGTTCCCTATTCAACAAATGGAGAACTGGTTCTGTCCCCTCCCAGGTTCATCTGGGAGCCCCCCCAAACTCAGACTACCCCCCAACAAGAGGAAATGCCCAGTGGCCTGGCCCTGGAGTGGGCAGGGAAGCCTCATGTTCAAAGCTGTGCCCCACACACCTGGCTGCCCATGCTGTGTAACCTTGGGGGAGGCTCCCTGCCCTCTCTGGGCCTGTTTCTCTGTCCACTTGGGGGCCTCTTTGAGCCATTTTGTTAGAAGAGTCTCTAGAAATAAAAAAAAGATCACTTGTCAACCGACTAAGAACTACTGAGATGCTCTTTCTAAGCACTGAGGTGGTTTTCCATGACACAAAGACCCTGACAGGGCCACTGCGTTGTTGTTTATTGAAACTGAGGTGAAATTCACATAACACATAGTTAACTATTTTGAGACAGGGTCTCACTCTGTCACCCAGGCTGGAGTGCAGTGGTGCCATCACAGCTCATCGCATCCTCGGCCTCCCAGGCTCAAGCGATTCTCCCACTGCTGAGTAGCTGGGACCACAGGCACATGCCACCACGCCTGGCTAATTTTTGTATTTTTTGACAGAGACAGGGTGCTGTTATGTTGCCAGGGCTGGTGTTAAACTCCTGGGCTCAAGCGGTCCTCCCACCTCAGCCTCTAACAGTGCTGGGCTTACAGGCAGGAGCCACCCTGCCCGCCACAGTTAACCATTTAAAAGTGAACAGTTTGGCCGGGCACGGTGGCTCATGCCTGTAATCCCAGCAATTTGGGAGGCCAAGGTGGGCGAATCACAAGGTCAGGAGTTCGAGACCAGCCTGACCAACATGGTGAACCCCGTCTCTACTGAAAAAAAAATACAAAAATTAGCTGGGCGTGGTGGTGTGTGCCTGTAGTCCCAGCTACTCGGGAGGCTGAGGCAGGAGAATTGCTTGAGCCTGGGAGGCGGAGGTTGCAGTGAGCCGAGATCACGCCACTGCACTCCAGCCTGGATGACAGAGTGAGACTCCATCTCAAAAAAAAAAAAAAAAAAAGTGAACAATTCAGTGGCATTTAGGACATTCACAGTATTGTGCAACGTCTCTCTGATTCCAGAACATTTCCATCACCGCAAAAGAAACTCCATCCCCATTAGCAGACAATCCCCATTCCCCTCCCTAGCCACAGATAACACCATTCTGCCTCATGTCTCTATGGATTTGCCTGTTCTGGGCATTTCCTATCAATGAAATCTCACATTATGTGACCTTTTGTGTCTGGCTTCTCTCAGTCAGCATTGTGGGTATTTGTTTTTCGAGGCAGAGTCTCACTCTGTTGCCCAGGCTGGAATACAGTGGTGCGATCTCAGCTCACTGCAACCTCCGCCTCCTGGGTTCAAGCGGTTCTCCTGCCTCAGCCTCCTGGGTAGCTGGGATTACAGCTGGCCGCCACCACACCCGACTAATTTTTTGTGTATTTAGTAGAGATGGGGTTTCACCATGTGGCCAGGCTGGTCTCAAACTTCTGACCTCAACTGGTCCACCTCCCTCGGCCTCCCAAAGTGTTGGGATTACAGGTGTGAGTCACTGCGCCCGGCCAACATCGGGCTTTTGAGGTCCATCCCCGTGGCAGGGTGGATCAGCGCTACATTCCTTTTTATGGCTACATAATACCCCACTGCACGGCTATCTCCCGTTCTGTGTATCAGCTCATCTGCCAACAAATGTTAAGGCTGTTTCCACCCTTTAGACATCATGAGCCACGCTATGAACTTTCATGCACAACTGTCTGTTTAAACAACTGCTTTCAGTTCTTCTGGGTGTATAGCCAGGAATAGAATCAATCCCTGGATCATAGATCATATGATAATGTTACGCTTAACTTTCTGAAGAACTGAAGAATTTCACAATTTCACTGTGTGTGTGTGTTGATATTTTGTATACTTAAAGTGCTGCCCAGTCTGGGAGCGGTGGTTCACACCTGTAATCCCAGCACTTTGGGAGGCCAGGGCAGGTGGATCACCTGAGGTCAGGAGTTCGATACCAGTCTGGCCAACATGGTAAAACCCTGTCTCTATTAAAAATCCAAAAAATTGGCCGGGCACAGTGGCTCACGCCTGTAATCCCATCACTTTGGGAGGCTGAGGTACATGGATCATCTAAGATCAGGAGTTCGAGACCAGCCTGGCCAATATGGTGAAACCCCGTCTCTACTAAAAATACAAAAATTAGCCAGGCATGGTGGCAGGTGCCTGTAATCCCAGCTACTCGGGAGGCTGAGACAGGAGAATTGCTTGAACCCAGGAAGCGGAGGTTGCCCTGAGCCAAGATCACACCATTGCACTCCAGCCTGGGCAACAAGAGTGAAACTCAGTCTAAAAATGAATACATGAATGAATTAATGCTGCCCAAATTGTTTTGCAGACTGTAAAAAAAGAAAAAGAAAGGGATGACCCATCTCTCTTCTTGGAGCTGCTTGGGCTCAGGCTGGAGGCAGCTAGTGGGTGTGTCCTTCTGATTGGAGGATCCCTTCCCCTGCACCTGCCCCCACCACCCAGACTCTTCCGGCAAGCTCCAGCTCACCTTATAAAGCTCAGCTCTGATGACCCCTCCTCCAGGCAGCCCTCCCTGATCTCCCAGGAAGGTCCTGGCTCTGGCTTATCCCTGACTATTCAGAGCTGGGCTGTGTCCTGAAAGGCCGCATTGCTCTCTTCCTTCGGTTTGCTTTTTTTTTTTTTGAGACGGGGTCTTGCTCTGTCACCCAGGCTGGAGGGCAGTGGAGCGTCACTGCAACCTCCGCCTTCCAGGTTCAAGCAATTCTCCTGCCTCAGCCCCTGAGTAGCTAGGACTACAGATGTGCGCCACCACGCCCATTTTTTTTTTTTTTTCTGTATGTTTAGTAGAGATGGGGTTTCTCCATGTTGGCCAGGCTGGTCTCGAACTCCTGACCTCAAGTGATCGGCCTGCCTCGGCCTCCCAAATTGCTGGGATTACAGGCATGAGCCACGGCGCAGGGCCTGCTCTCTTTCTTTGGTGCTCACCCTTTGTCCAGCGCACACCCCAGGGACGCTTCTGAGACCCACGGTGCCGCCTGAAAGCGTTTGAGCAACTTCTCAGCGCTCAGCCCCGGTCCAGGCCACAGGCAGGTCTCTGCCCAGTCTGGTGTCCCCTGGACTCTCCAGCCCCACTCCCGACCCTCATTCATTCATTCATTCATTCATTGGGGTATTTATGGAGCACCCGCTGTGTACAGAGATTCAGCTGAGGCAGGCAGACAAAGCCCCAGCCCGGGGGAACCATGGCTGGAGGACAGATGATCTTGACAGTCACCATGCGGCATGTGACGTGATGGGCGGGCAGGCGCGGGAGGGGAGGCGGGGGGTACAGCAGGATGGAGACCCCCAGCCTCTGGAGAAGGGGCCCTGTAGGGGGGCTGGGGCTGTGACGAGGGCACGCGGAAGCCACAGGGAGTTCTGGGAGTCAAGGCTGCCTCTGCTGCAATGGGAGACAGAAGAACGCAGGCAGGAGGGAGGTCAGCGTGCCAGGGTGGGCGCAGGGAGCGATGGCGGGCTGGGAGAGAATCATGGGATTTGGGTGCAACCAGAGAAAGTGGATGACACTGAGGCCAGCAGGGCTGTGGGTGGAGGAGGTCATGGGTGAGGGTGGCGTGGGAGGGGCCCCCACACCCTCTGGGCAGCGTACACGTCTGACCAAGGGTTCAGTTCCTCAAATATGCCACACTGGTGCGTGGGTGCACATGGGCAGAGCATACACACGGACACGCACGACACACAGGCACACACACCTGCACACAGACAACACACACAGCACACACATACAACATGGCCATACACGTAACACATGGAGGCACACAGTTACACAACAGAGACAGACAACACACACAACACAGACATATAACACATGGATCCACACAGACACACACAGTGACACAACACACAGAGACAGAGACGTAGACAACACACAACACACACAATAGACATACACATAACACATGGATCCACACACACACACAGTGCTACAACATACAGAAACAGACAACACACAACACACACATGCAACACAGACATATACATAACACATGGATATGCACACACAGACACTCACAGTGACACAACACAGACACAGATAACACACACAACACAGGCATACACATAACACATGGATCCACACAGACACACACAGCAACACACACAGTGACACAACACACAGAGACAGAGATACCACACGCCATGTACATGCAACAGACACACACCTAACACAGAGAGGCACACACAACACACATACTGCACACACATGCACATCAAACACAACTACACATAACACTGACAGACACCCACAGACACATATGCAGACACATAACACACAGAAACCCACAACAGGTACACATACAACACACATACAACAGAGACACAGACATAACACATAGATGCACACACGTGCACATCAAATGCAACTATGCACCTACAGAGGAACATATGACAGACACACATAACACACATGTGTAACACAGATATAACAGATGCAGGCAAAGCACACACAACACACAAAACACAACTACACACACAACAGACACAGAGACACAACATGCACAGAGACACAGACACCACGCATACAACACACACACACACACACACACACACACACACATATCACTTGAACCCGGGAGGCGGAGGTAGCAAGTGAGCCGAGATCGTGCCACTGTACTCCAGTCTGGGCGACAGAGCAAGACGCTGTCTCAAAGCAAAACAAAACAAGCCCATTTGGCAGAAGAAAACTGAGGTCAGAGAGCAGAGGCAATGCGCGCAAGCTCTCAACAGTCAGGATGAGCTGAGCCAGGACCTTCACGTCGCAGGGGCACACGGCAAGGACTTGATGTGCCAGCTCCGAAGACCGCAGGCTGGGAGCCTTCCCACAGCCCAGAACATTGCCATGCCCATGGCAGTTCCTGCAGGGTCCCCCCCTTCCTGCCCTCCCCTGCCTGCCCTGACGCTGAGCGCATTTCCCATCCCACCCCTGGCTCTGTTCCATTCCAAGAGAAACAGGTTGCACCTGCACTGCCTCCCAGAAGGCCCAGGGCAGCAGGAGGCCGGCCACGTGAGTGGGCGTGTGTGGAGGCGTGCAGTGACACTACAGCCCCCACCATGCCGCGGCGCAGGAATAGCAGGGCCATGGGTACCAGAGCCACTAAGAAGGGCATGTGGGGCACTGAGCTCTCAGGCGCTGGAGCCAGCCGGACCCAAGTGCCACCCAGGCCCAGCCACTTGCCAGCCTTCACCTCAAAGGAGGGAGGAGAGGTTTTTTTATTTTTTTTTTTTTGGAGAGTCTCACTGTTTCACCCAGGCTGGAGTGCAGTGGCGCAATCTCGGCTCACAACAAACTCCACCTCCTGACTTCAAGCATTTCTCCTGTCTCAGCCTCCCTAGTAGCTGGGATTACAGGCATGCACTACCACACCCAGCTCATTTTTGTATTTTTAGTAGAGACGGGGTTTCACCATGTTGGCCAGGCTGGTCTTGAACTCTTGACCTCAAGTGATCTGCCTGCCTTGGCCTCTCAAAGTACTGGGATTATAGGTGTGAGCCACTGCGCCTGGCTTTTATTTATTTACTTATTTATTTGAGATAGAATGTTGCTCTGTCACCCAGGCTAGAAGGCTGCAGTGCAATGGCACGATGAGCTCAGCTCACTGAAACCTCCGCCTCCCGGGTTCAAGCGAGTCTCCTGCCTCCCAGGAGGGCTCTCTGAGGGGGGATTGGGAGATGTGCAGGAGGAGCCCCAGCAGGCTGAGAGAGCCACATAATATAAAGTTCACTTTTTTTTTTTTTTTTTTTTTGAGACAGAGTTTTGCTCTTGTTGCCCAGGCTGGAGTGCAGTGGCACGATCTTGGCTCACTGCAACCTCCACCTCCCAGGTTCAAGCAATTCTCCTGCCTCGGCCTCCCGACTAGCTGGGATTACAGGCATTCACCACCATACCTGGCTAAGTTTTTGCTTTTTTTTTTTTTTTTTTAGTAGAGATGGGGTTTCACCATGTTGGCCAGGCTGGTCTCGAACTCCTGACCTCATGATCCACCCACCTCAGGCTCCCAAAGTGCTGGGATTACAGGCGTGAGCCACCGCACCCGGCCAGGTTCACCGTGTTTTAAGTGAACAATTTGGTGGCATTCAATACGTTGACAATGTTATCCAACCTTGACCTCCACTTCCAGAACATTCCATTACGCCCAAAAGGAGAGCTCGTCCCCATCAGCAGTGACTCCCCCACTCCCCTCCCCCCAGCCCCTGGCAGCCACTCATCCACTTCCTGTCTCTATGGATCTGCCTGTTTTGGGCACTTCAGATCAATGGAACCCCACACCGTGCGGCCTCTCTCGCTCAACGTCGTGTTTTCGGGGCTCAGCCGCACTGTAGCAGGGGGCAGTGCTTCCTTTCCACGGCTGCATTGTATTCCACAGTGCAGACCGGACGTGTGGTGTTGACCCCTTCGCCTGTTAATGGACACCTGAGTTGCTTCCACTTTGGGGCTGTTGTAAACAGGGCTGCTGTGAGAGTGTGTGTGTGTCTATGTGTGTCTATGTCTGTGTGAATGTGTGTGTGTCTGTGTGTCGGTGTGTATCTGTGTGTCCGTGTCTATGTCTTTGTGTCTGTGTGGTGTCTGTCTTTGCGTGTGTCTGTATGTGTGTGAGTGTGCCTGTGTGTGCATGTCTGAGTGTGCGTGTCTGTGTGCTTGTGTCTGTCCGTCTGTGTGCATGTGTGTCTAAGTGTGTGTGAGTGTGCATGTGTCTGTGAGTGCATGTATGGGTCTGAGTGTGTGTGTGTCTATGTGTGTCTGTGAGTGTGCATGTGTGTGTCTGTGTGTGTCTGTGAGTCTGCCTGTGTGCCTGTGTCTGTGAGTATACCTGTGTGTGTCTGTGTGTGTACAAGGATTTGTTTGTTCCTCCAACACACTTTTTGTGTTCTATGACCAGGAGACCCAAGTAATTGAGGCCCTTGGAGGGAGGCTCTGATTTATTGAAAAAAAAAAAAAAATTCCAGATTACACTCATGACCCGAAAAACATTAAAGAGACCCAAACCAGCAGGGCGCAGTGGCTCACGCCTGTAATCCCAGCACTTTGAGAGGCCGAGGTGGGCGGATCACCTCAGGTCAGGAGTTCAAGACCAGCCAGGCCAACATGGCGAAACCCCATCTCTACTAAAAATACAAAAATTAGCCAGGCGTGGTGTTGGGCGCCGGTAGTCCCAGCTACTAGGAAGGCTGAGGCAGGAGAATCGCTTGAACCCTGGAGGCGGAGTTTACAGTGAGCTGAGATCATGCTACTGCATTCCAGCCTGGGTGACAGAGCAAGAATCTGTCTGAAAAGAAAAAAAAAAAACAGACCAAACCGACAGTTTTTCCCCTCACCTCTCGCCCCTCAGCCCCCGCTAATGTTGCAGCTCAAAAGCCCCAAATCCAAGCCAGGAAGGGCAGGACAGGTGCGTGGGCAGAGGCTGCACCCTCAGGGGTGAACCCTCCTGGGAAACTTTAGCCCCTCTGATGGGAGAGGTGAGGACAACTTCAGAACGTCTCAAAGCCGGGTTACTGGCTGGGCTCAGTGGCTCACGCCTTTAATCCCAGCACTTTGGGAGAACAAGGCGGGCGAATCACCTGCGGTCGGGAGTTCGAGAACAGCCTGACTAAGATGGAGAAACTGTCTCTACTAAAAATACAAAATTAGCCGGGCGTGGTAGCGCATTCCTGTAATCCCAGTACTGGGGAGGCTGAGGCAGGAGATCACTTGAACCAGCGTGGTGGAGGTTGCAGTGAGCCGAGATGGCGCCATTGCACTCCAGCCTGGGCAACAAGAGTGAAACTCTGTCTCAAAAAGCTGGACTCCTTCGGGGTCACAGGCCTGAATCCCAAAGCAGGACTGAGCTGGAGGACACAAGGACCTCCCTGAAGCCACGGGGCAGGCAGGGGCAGGAGACACAGTTTCAGACCCACCTGGAAGCTTGGGAGCAGCTTCTGGCGTCCCCCTCTGTGCGAGGCTGCTGTCAGGCTCCCAGCGCAGGCTACTGGCTCCCAAGAACCCCTCTGGTCCCTGCAGTTGGGCTGATGAGGAAAAGGTGAAGCTCCTCCCCTGCCTTTTTAAAGACAGGATAGGCCAGGTGCGATGGCTTACGCCAGTAATCCCATCACTTTGGGAGGCCAAGGTGGGCGGATCACGAGGTCAAGAGGTAGAGACCAACCTGGCCAATATGGTAAAAACCTGTCTCTACTAAAGATACAAAAAAATTAGCTGCACGTGGTGGCGTGCACCTGTAATCCCAGCTACTCAGGAGGCTGAGGCAGGAGAAGTGCTTGAACCTGGGAGGTGGAGGTTGCAGTGAGCTGAGATGCTGCCACTGCACCCAGCCTGGGAGACTGGGTGAGACGCTGTCTTAAAAAAAAAAAAAAAAAAAAAAGACAGGATCTCAGTCGGGCACTGTGGCTCATGCCTGTAATCCCAGCACTTTGGGAGATCGAGGCAGGTGGATCACCTGAGGTCGGGAGTTCAAGACTAGCCTGACCGACATGGAAAAACCCCATCTCTACTAAAAATACAAAATTAGTCAGGCATGGTGGTGCGTACCTGTAATCCCAGCTACCAGGGAGGCTGAGGCAGGAGAATCACTTGAACCTGGGAGGCGGAGGTTGCGGTGAGCTGAGATCGTACTCCAGCCTGGGCAACAAGAGCGAAACTCCGTCTCAAAAAAAGGAAAAAAAAAAAAGACAGGGTCTCACTGTGTTGCCCAGGCTGGAGTGCAGTGGTGAGATCATAGCTCACTATAGCTTCAACCTCCCCGGCTCAAGCCATCCTCCTACGTCAGCCTCCAGAGTAGCTGGGACCACAGGCACACATGCCACCAAGCCCGGCAATTTTTTCACTTTTTGTAGAAATGGGTTCTTACTTTGTTGTCCAGGCTGGTCTCAAACTCCTGTCTTCTGATGATCCTCCTGCCTCAGTCTCCAAAAGTGCTGGGGTTACAGGCAGGAGCCACTGCACCTGGCTGAAAACCCCTTTTAGAATCAGAGCACTTTGGGAGGCTGAGGCAGGAGTAACACTTGAGTAGGAGTTCGAGACCAGCCTGGGCACACAGTGAGACCCCATTTCTAAAAAAAAAAAAAAGAAAGAAAGAAAGAAAATAAATAAGTTAATTAACCAGGCATGGTGGTGCCTGTAGTCCCAGCTACCAGGAGGGTTGAGGTGGGACGATCACTTGAGCCGGGAGTGGGAAACTGCAGTGAGCTTCATGGCACCTCTGTACTCCAGCCTGGGCGACAGAGTGAGACCAACCCTATCTTAAAAAGAGAGAGAGAGAGAGAGAATCAAAATTTAAGTGAAAAGTGTAATGTTAAATTTCAGCATATCTGTTAGATAAAGAAGTTTGGGTATGATGATTTTGTAAAACATAGGAAGTCAAGAAAATATGTCACACTTAGACCACATTAAGGATGTTGAGGCTGGGTGTGGTAGCTCATACCTGTCATCTCAGCACTTTGGGAAGCCGCGGTGGGCGGATCACCTGAGGTCAGGAGTTCGAGACCAGCCTGGCTGCCATGGCGAAACCCCATCTCTACTAAAAATACAAAAATTAGCCGGATGTGGTGGCAGATGCCTGTAGTCTCAGCTACTCGGGAGGCTGAGGCTGGAGAATCGCTTGAACCAGGGAGGCGGAGGTTGCAGTGAGCTGAGATTGTGCCATTGCACTCCAGCCTGGCGACAGAGTGAGACTCCGTCTCAAAAATAAAAAGAATGTTGAGTTACGTTGTTATGTTACTCTTGCATGCTACTTTTAGTTTCACACTATCTGCCAAAACAAACTCTTTCCTATAACTTAAGATGTGTGTGTATACATAGACATGCAGATTTGGATGCACGTAATTGACTATATACTGTTAATTTCACTATTTGAAATTAGCATCATGTTAATGTTAAAATAATTAACACGATTTTGAAATAAAAATATAATTGTTCAGATCGTGGGGTATATCTGAAGTTCTTAATGTGTCCTCTCCAGGAAGTTGAGGCCTTGGTCAGCAGGTGCAGAGGAAACAGCCAGGTTTCCGAGCCGCAGAATCACTTTCTCTTGGAATCTCAGTTTCCTTGTCTGTGAAATGGGGATAGTGACGCTTTGACTCCAAGCATTCACACATGCCGTTCCCTCAGCCTGATCATCCCTTCCACGTCATCTGCCTGGCGAGCTCCTACATATCTTTAAAGCCCCGCTGTGATGGCCCTCCTCCGGGCAGCTGCCCCAGACAGATGCTCTGAATTCTCCCATCCCCAGCCTCCTTCCAATCGAGCCCTGCAGGCTGTGGCCATCTGTGTCCAGCAGTGTCTCCCCCGAGACTGGGGGCTCCTTGAGGACTGGGCTAGGGGACACAAGGGGTTGGTGAGTGTTTTATACAAATGGAGATGCCAGGCTGGGCATGGTGGCTCATGCCTGTAATCCCAGCACTTTGGGAGGCTGAGGTGGGCGGATCCGCTGAGGTCAGGAGTTCGAGACCAGCCTGACCAACATGGTGAAACCCTGTCTCTACTAAAAATACAAAACTAGCTGGGCATGGTGGCACATCACTGTAGTCCCAGCTACTCGGGAGGCTGACAGTTGAACGGCTTGAACCCAGGAGGCGGAGGTTGCGGTGAGCCGAGATTGCGCCATTGCACTCCAGCCTAGGCAACAAGAGCAAAATTTCATCTCAAAATAAAAATTAAAAAAATAAATAAAATGGAGACGCCGCTATCTCCCCTTGACGGATAAGGGGCTGAGATTTCTAGGGGGGCTCGACTTCCCTGGGGTGACAGTTACTTAGACCCAGAGCCAATTTTCAATTCTAGGGCAGCCAGACTCCAACTCCAGTGCTCCTTCCAAAACGTGTGTGCATGGAAGAACCCACCACCTGCGCCTGACCCCCTCCTGGTTCCTCGCAGCCCCTGCTCAGGCCAGGACAGCCTGTCCCCCTGGGTGTCCCCGAGGTCACAGATAAGACCACTGGGCCCAGCTATCGGCAGGAAACATCTTGGCAGGACAGGAAGCCACGGCATGGACCAGCCGCGCCCACGCCCGGCTCAGCCTATCAGTGGCCAGATATTTTGGGAGCCACTATATAAACCCCGACTCAGCTCCAGGCTGTTCCCCGGGGAAGCCTCAGGCTTCGTGTTCTGCAGCAGCCCTGAGGTTGCTGGAACCAGGAGCCGGGAGGAGCTCAGGAGCTGAGTGGGACAGTGATAGGGGTGGCCTCCGTCCCGGCCTCACTGCAGGCCTGGGGATGCAGGCTCCACATCGAGCCACGCCCCGTTCAATCCTGGTGCAGGCACTCCCTTGCCGGGCAAGTAGCTTCGCCGCCCTGTGCCTCAGTTTCCCCCCCCCACATCCCTCCTCTGATCCTGTCCTAGGGAAAAACACACCCTCAGATCCTGGAGCCTTTCTGAAGTTTCTGGGCCATCTGAGGGCCAACCCACTTTCTCCCAATGCAAAGCAGGGCGAAGCAGGAAACTGCATCTTAAAACCAGCCTTGGCCGGGCGCGGTAGCTCACGCCTGTGATCCCAGCACTTTGGGAGGCTGAGGCAGGTGGATCACAAGGTCAGGAGTTCAAGACCAGCCTGGCCAAAATGGTGAAACCCTGTCTCTACTAAAAATACAAAAATTAGCCGGGCATGGTGGCTGGAGCCTGTAATCCCAACTACTCGGCAGGCTGAGGCAGGAGAATCGCTTCAACCCAGGCAGCAGAGGCTGCAGTGAGCCAAGATCATGCCACTGCATTCCAGCCTGGGCAACAAGACGAGACTCCGTCTCAAAAAACAAAAAAGCCAGCCTCACGATGGGATCCACGCACAAGCCCAAGCTTCTCAAGCTCGAGTTCAAGTGGGTCCAGCGCCTCCACCCAAAAAGTTCCATGGACACCCCTGGAGGACACTGCCCAAGTGCTGAATTTGAGCCACGTTATAAGGATGGGCTGTAGTTATTCACATCTTACAGAAGAGGGGTTGAGGCCCAGAGAGGGGCAAGAAGTTGCCTGAGGCCACACAGCAGACCAGAGGCCGCGCCCCGTCAGAACGTCCACCATGTGTACCTCTCAGGAGATGCTCCAGGGGTGGCGTGACCAGCCAGCAAGCAGCGGGTTGGGACTTGAACCCGGGTCCGCCTGCTCTCCTACCTCTGGTCGGCACAGAACAGAGCCATCTTGGGCCCAGTGATGATGGCTGTGGTCCTGATTAACATGCAGATTTCTCTTGAGACCAGTAAAAGTGAAACGAAGAAGTGAAATAAAAATACTCAAGAACTCGCTGGGGCCCGCAGCCGGCTCCTGCCCTCAGAGCCTCGGCCTTTCCTGGGGAGAGGCGAGGGGGCAGGATGGCAGGGCAGGCAGAGGAGACCAAGCGTGGCTATGTAAAGTGGCCAGCCCAGCACCTGCGGCCGCCTGCCAGGGCAGGTGGTGAAGCGTGCCCGGCCGGCCCCACCCCAGCCAGCTGCAGGCACTGAGAGGGAACAGCCACGCCATATATAACCAGGTCTGAACTCCACCCAAAACCAGAGCTCGAGGCTCGGCCCGTGCCTGGAAAGCCAGTTTTGGCCCAATGACCCTGGGCAGGTCACTGTCCTCCTCCGGATCTTGGTCTCCCTGCCAGCTACAGAACCATCTCAGCAGTGGTAGAGGCCCCTGCCTGCCTGTTCTGGCCATCCCAAAATGGAGAGGGAAATCACCTTCCTCATTCTGGAGCCTATACCTCTAGTAATACAACCCGTGGACCCTTCCGATATCACTGAAGTCCTCATCCCTGCCCACCTTTCTTTAAGATCTGGTGGGTGGTGGGGGTCAAGACACCTCCTAGCTCATGCCACACAACCACTTGGCTCAGTTTGCAGCCAGGGAGGCACTGGGCTGGCATCCCTTTCCTGATGACATGCTCACTACCAGCTGGGGCAGCCTGGTGTGTGGCTTAGTGAAAGTGGGTGTCTCCTTCAGAGTGGGTCGGTCCCCACCCCGCCCTGCTCTGCCATGTAGCCACCTGGGGCTGGTGACAGAGACCTGAGTCAGTCCTTCTCTAGATTAAATGCCCTAAAGCCTCCAGTGTCTTCTCCCAGGACACCACTTGGAAGTGTGTACACACACACACACACACACACACACCCTGATGGTCTTCCCTGAACCTGCCACCATCCATCTACCCCCTGCCTGACAGCTCTGACCAGCCTAGAATGAAGAGGGGAAATCACCTTCCTCATTCTGGAGTCTATACCTCTAGTAATGCAACCCATGGGCTCAGTGGCTTGTTGGAGAGCTATGTCACAGGCAGTGGGCCCCTTCACATAATCATTCATCAATTTCAAATACTGGAGCCCCCACAAGGGAGCTTTGATGAGGGTGGTGGGGTTGGGGAAGTCTTGTTTCTTTCTCTTTCTCTGCCTTTTTTTTTTTTTTTTTTTTTGGTAGAGATGGGATCTTGCTATGTACCCAGGCTAGTCTCGAACTCCGCCTGGCCTCAAGCAATCCTCCTGCCTCAACCTCCCAAAGTGCTGGGATTACAGGCATGAGCCACCGAGCCCAGCCAGAATATCCTGTTTGTGGAGCTGACTGCTGGTTACCTGGGCATACTCTTTTTATGAGAGGTGACAGAGCTGTGTACCTAGGATTTGGGTACTTCAAGGCCTGTATGTTGTATTTGAATAAAATATCTTAAAAGAAGAAAAGGAAAGAAGGCAATTCGGTGTCTCGCACTGAGACTGAGAGCTAAGTAGATAGTGGCGAGGTGAGGTTTGAGAGTATGGAGGAATTCAGGAAGGGCATGGCGGGCAGGAGGCATGGCCCAGGCTAGGTCCTGGCGCCCTGAGGCAGCCTTGGTGTCTGGGGATCTGGCGGAAGCCCGTGTGGCTGGGACCAGCCATGCAGACCCTCAAAAGCCACAGCGGGGTCCGTGGACGTTACTCCGAGACAGGTGGCAAGCCACCAAGAGGTTTCAGTGGAGGCTGATGACGTGGGGTGGACACACAGAAGGGCCGTCGAAGTCACGAGCAAAGACATTTATGATTGGTAAAGGGGTCCTCAGCCCATCTGCCAGAGGGTGAAACCGAGGCCCAGTGAAGTCAGGCTGCGTGGGTACAAGTAGGAGCTGGAGGGGCAATGTGAGCCTGGCCCAGCTCTCCCAAGAACCTCTTTCTTTCTTTCCTTCTTTTTTCTTTGATGGAGTTTTGCTCTGTCGCCCAGGCTGGAGTGCCGTGGTGCGATCTTGGCTCACTGCAAACTCCACCTCCCAGATTCAAGGCATTCTCCTGCCTCAGCCTCCTGAGTAGCTGGGATTATAGGCATGCGCCACCATGCCTGGCTAGTTTTGTATTTTTAGTAGAGTCGAGGTTTCTCCATGTTGGTCAGGCTGGTCTTGAACTCCTGACCTCAGGTGATTCGCCCACCTCAGCCTCCCAAAGTGCTGGGATTACAGGCATGAGCCACTGCGCCCGGCCAAGAACCTCTTTCTCTCAGCTGCACCCCCTTGGAGACTTGTCACAACCACTGTGCCCAAGAATCAGCCAGATGTCTCAAGTTTGAGTCCCACTCTGAGCTCACCGGCCTCCATGTCCTCACCTGTCAAACAGGGGCCTGGGAGGGCAAAGGGACTCATCTCTGACCCCTCTGTGGGCAGCCCAGGGAATCTTTGCTTTGGACCTCACTGCGATTCCAGCCCAAGGGTGCCTGGGCAGCAGAGAGGGCATTTCATAACCCGAGCACTGCAGAGGTGGCTTTTCTGAGAAGCCTGACCCCAAGGAGGAAACTCTCTGACCTTCGAAGGCCGTGGGGGGTAGGGGTGGCACCTTCAGCTTACACCAAGAAAAACTCTGGGGGAAGTGGAGAAGGTAGGAGTTTTAAAAAGAAATACCCCCATCATGCAAATTCAGCCTGGTTGGGGTAAACGGAAGAAGGAAAAGGCACTGATGAGAAGAGACTCGTGCCACACACAGGCAGGGGGCTCAGGGACACCAGATCACCACCCAGGTCCCCCTCGTCACAGCTCCTGGTCCTAGCTCCAGCTTTTTCCCAGCTGTGCCTTGACCTGGGGTCCGCTCCCCCAAACCTCCCTGTAGGGAATCTTTTTTTTTTTTTTTTTTTTTAGGCAGAGCTTTGCTCTGTCACCCAGGCTGGAGTGCAGTGGCACAATCTCGGCTCACTGCAACCTCCACCTCCCAGGTTCAAGTAATTCTCTGCCTCAGTCTCCCTAGTAGCTGGGATTACAGGCACCTGCCACCATGTCTGGCTAATTTTTGTATTTTTAGTGGAGATGGGGTTTTACCATTATGGCCAGGCTGACGGTGAACTTGAACTCCTGATCTCATGGTTCACCTGCCTCAGCCTCCCAAAGTGCTGGGATTACAGGCGTGAGTCATCGTGCCTGGCCTGTAGGGAATCTTTCTCTTCTTGGATCCCTTAAGGCAATCCTGTACCCATTCACCTGTCACCCCCAGCTCCTGGTCACCACTAAGCCACCTCTGTCTACGGATTTGCCTGTTCTGGACATTCCAGGGCCCTCAATATCACCCCCGCTGGGTCTGGTCTTCCACTGTGGTCTCTCCAGAGTCCACTTTCGTTGTCTTTTACGTGTCTGTCCCCCACGGCCGGCCGTGGGAGGGCAGGACCAGGTTGGCTTTCTCCCTGCCTGTCCATCCATCCTGCTTCTGCCTCCCCCAGCCTGGAGCCTGGCACCGAAAGGCGCTCCGTAAATATTTGCTGCCTGAATACATGGGATCAGCCTCATCTTATCTTCAGCAGGCAGTGTTATCAGCTTGGCTCAGGACCAAACTCCAGCTCAGCTTTGACCATCACTCCTACAAGCCCTGGTTTTTCTCAGCTAAACAACAGGTCTGGGGCTGGTGACGCTTCTTACGGGGGGGGGGGGGGTATCCCCAAACACAACCTACAGCACATAGAAAGCCAGGCACAGTGGCTTACACCTGTAATCCCAGCACTTTGGGAGGTCGAGGCAGGCGGATCACGAGGTCAGGAGTTGGAGACCAGCCTGGCCAATATGGTGAAACCCCGTCTCTACTAAAATTACAAAAATTAGCTGGGCATGGTGGCGCGCACCTGTAGTCCCAGCTTCTCGGGAGGCTGAGGACAGAAGAACCTGTTGAACCCGAGAGGCGGAGGTTGAAGTGAGCCGAGATTGTGCCACTGCACTCCAGCCTGGGTGACAGAAAAAGCAAAGAAAGAAAGTAAAAGAAAAAAAAGAAGCAGGCACACCGGCCGCTGTCATTCTCCCCAGGGATGTTCCCTTGCTGATCCCTGCATCAGGCTCTGTCCTCCTCCCCCCACCAGGCAAGGAGACGACAAAGGTGACCAGTGAGGCTCTGAAAGTTCTTGGTTCTCTCCACTACCTCCAGCTCTTTCTAAGAAGCCAATGGTGATAACATTCTCCCAAAACAGGAACCAGCGGGTGGTGCCCCGTGTTGCAGAAGCCTCCTGAGAAGCTGCCCACCCTGGCCCCCAACCCCACGGCCGGCTTCAGGGCCTGCTGGGCACAGCCTGGAAAGATTTTTATGTAAAAGTGGTCGATGCAAATCCAGAGACCTGGGGACCATGAAAACTCCCACTTCCCCTTTAACTCACTCTGGCCTGAGTTGCTGCCACCTGGACACAGGCCACCCCCCGCAGCCCCTGCTCCCGTCCATTGGGCCGGCTTCCAGCACCTGCTTGGAACCTGCTCTGCGCACCCGAGGCCCCAAATCCTGATAGCTGAGCTAGAGGAGCAGGGACAGCACATGTGGACCCCCAAACCCCCTGCCCTCAAGCAGGAATGGTCCCAGTAGCTAGCTCTGAGTTTTTTGTTTTTTTTTTTTTGAGACAGAGTCTCGTTCTGTTGCCAGGCTGGAGTGCAGTGGCACAATCTCAGCTCACTGCAACCTCCACCTCCAGGTTTCAAGCGACTCTCCTGCCTCAGGTTCTCAAGCAGCTGGGATTACAGGCACCCACCACCACACCTGGCTAATTTCTGTACTTTTAGTAGAGATGGGGTTTCACTGTGTTGGTCAAGATGGTCTTGATCTCTTGACCTCGTGATCCACCCGCCTCAGCCTCTCAAAGTGCTGGGATTACAGGCGTGAGCCACCGAGCCGGCTTATTTTTATTTTTTTGAAACAGGATTTCACTCTGTCACCCAGGTTGGTGTGCAGTGGCACGATCTCAGCTCACTTCAACCTCCGCCTCCCGGGTTCAAGCAATTCTCCTGCCTCAGCCTCCTGAGTAGATGGGATTACAGGTGCCCGCCACCATGCTTGGCTAATTTTTGCATTTTTAGTAAAGATAGGGCTTCACCATGTTGGCCAGGCTGGTCTCAAACTCCCAACCTCTGCCTGCCTCAGCCTCCCAAAGTGCTGGGATTACAGGTGTGAGCCATCTCGCCCAGCCAGTTTTGGGTTTTATTTCAAACCTGAGACAGGGCTCCATTCTCCACCACTGCTCTAACATATTTACTGAAAGAGGACGGACATATCACAAATTCAGCCCTGCCTTTGGAGCTTCAGGGCCTTCAAATGGAGACCCCAGGGTGCAAGGAATTCAGGTCTTTGCAGACCTTCCTAAGGAAGCTGGAACAGTGTCAAACTGCATGGAACAGCATGGATGCATTTGGGAATGGCATGGAGGCTCTGTCTCCCACAGGGCGGGACTCAGCTGGCCATCTCAGGGACTGAGTCCCTGGCCACCCCCTGGCAGCCGCAAAGACCAAGCTGCCTACCACATGCTGCTTTTCATGGCGACTTGACTGTGACCCAAATAGACCACCAAGTTAGACAGGGGGAACCTGAGCTTTCTGCAAGCCGTCTGGTAACTCCAGGCCTGACAGGGGCTCACTTCAATACCACTATCCCCTAACTATGAAATAAAGGGGGCTGGGTACGGTGGTTCATGCCTGTAATCCCAGTACTTTGGGAGGCCGAGGTGGGCGGATCATGAGGTCAGGAGTTCGAGACCAGCCTGACCAACATGGCGAAACCCCATCTCTACTAAAAATAGAAAAATTAGCCAGGTGTGGTGGTGGGTGCCTGTAATCCCAGCTACTCGGGAGGCTGACGCAGGAGAATCACTTTTACTGGGAGGCAGAGATTGCAATGAGCCGTGATTGCGCCACTGCACTCCAGCCTGGGCAACAGAGCAAGACTCCATCTCAAATAAAATAAAATAAAATAAAATAAAAAAGGGTGTTTTTTGGGATTCATCTGGCAATGGACACCCGCTCAGCCAGGTCAGACCCAGGGAAGGGCACAGGGATCAACGGGGCCTCAGTTTCTCCATCTGTGAAATGGACAGAAAAAGCCCCGCCATGCATCATAACAACCCACCAGGTCTATCGTCTAGTCCCGGGGATCCCCCCCATCCCCCTGCGCAGCTTCGGGGACCCCAGCAGCCTTCCCCCAAGTGGCATGTGCGCTGTCCTCTGCCCCTGAGTGTGGCCGGGTCCGGATTCTATTTTGTTCTCACCCTGCTCCCCCGACCTGGTGCCACCAGTCTGGTGTCTTCAAAAACCACAACTCAAGGCGCTATTATCTGTTATCAGCAGCGGGACCCAGCGGTTTTCTTGTCTCCCCGCCCACCCCCCCCTGCACTTCTCAGAAGAGCCAGCCCTGTCATCACAGGGTGCTTGGCACAAAACAACTTGGTTATCAGGCCCCCCCATCTCGATCCCTGCTGATTAGGGCCTTCAAGGCGCCCAGCAACTTGTTTACGGGACTTATTTTCAGAGATTCGCCATTCGATGTCTCCTGTCTCCTGCAGCCCAGGGGTCAGGGCATCGGGGGAGGGGGAAGCAGAGCCAGGTCGAGGGACTTCTGGGAATACTTCCTGGAGGAAGGGATGCTGGAAGGGAGTGAGGGAGGGTTAGTTGCAGAAGATGCGGTAGGCATTGCAGGCGGAAGGACCTGCATGGGCAGAGGTTTGGAGATAAGAACCTTCTGGCAGGCCAGGGGCAGTGGCTCACGCCTGTAATCCCAGCACTTTGGGAGGCCGAGGCAGGAGGATCGCTTTAGCTCACAAGTTCGAGACCAGACTGGCCAACATGGCGAGACCCGCATCTCCACAGAAAATACAAAAATTAGCCAGGCAGGGTGTATGCCTATAGTCTCCGATACTCGGGAGGCTGAGGTGGGAGAATCGCTTGAACCTGTGAGGTGGCAGTTACAGTGAGCCAATATCGCGCCACTCCACACCAGCCTGGGTGACAGAGCAAGACCCTGTGTGGTGGTTCAAGCCTATAATCCCAGCACTTTGGGAGGCCAAGGCAGGGAGATCACAAGGTCAGGAGTTCAAGACCAACCCGACCAACACGGTGAAACCCCACCTCTGCTAAAATACATATATATATACGTATGTATATATACGTATATATATACGTGTATACATACGTGTATATATACGTGTATACATACGTGTATATATACGTATCTATATACGTGTATATATACGTATCTATATACGTATATAGATACGTATCTATATACGTATATATATATATGTATAAAACAAATTAGCTGGGTGTGGTGGCAGGCACCTGTAATCCCAGCTACTTGGGAGGCTGAGGCAGGAGGATGGCTTGAACCCGGGAGGCAGAGGCTGCATTGAGCCAAGATTGCACCAATGCATTCCAGTCTGGGCGACACAGAGAGACTCCATGCCAAAAATAAATAAATAAATAATAAAAATAGGCCGGGCACGGTGGCTCACGCCTGTAATCCCAGCACTTTGGGAGGCTGAGGTGGGCGGATCACCAGGTCAGGAGTTCAAGACCAGCCTGGCCAACACGGTGAAACCCTGTCTCTACTAAAAACACAAAAATTAGCCGGATGTGGTGGCATGCGCCCGTAATCCCAGCTACTTAGGAGGCTGAGGCAGGAGAATCCCTTGAACCAGGGGGGCGGAGTTTGCAGTGAGCTGAGATTGCGCCACTGCACTCTAGCCTGGGCAACAGAGCAAGACTCTGTCTCAAAAAAAATAAAAATAAAAATAAAATCTTCCCAAACGGTGTGGTGATGGTGGCACAACTCTGTGAATTCCCTAAAACCCATTGAATTGGATTCTTTTTTTAAAAAATTTTATTTTTTAAGACAGGGTCTCACTCTGTCACCCAGGCTGCAGTGCAGTGGTGAAATCTTGGCTCACTGCAGCCTCAACCTTCTGGGCTCAAGTGATCCTCCTACCTCAGCCTCCCGAGTAGCTGGAACTACAGGGGTGCACCACCATGTCTGGCTAATTATTTTCTTCTTCTTCCTCTTCTTCTTTTCTTCTTCTTCCTTAGACATGGGGTCTCACTATGTTGCCCAGGCTGGTCTTGAACTCCTGGCCTCAAGTGATCTCCCAGCTCAGCCTCCCAATGTGCTGGGATTAGGGCATGAGCCACCATGCTCAGCCGAACTGGACACTTCAAATGGGTGCATTGTGTGGTAGCTGCATTTTTTTTTTTCTTTTTTGAGATGGAGTTTTACTCTGTCACCCAGGCCGGAGTGCAGTGGCTCGATCTCGGCTCACTGCAACCTCTGCCTCCTGGGTTCAAGCAATTCTCCTGCCTCAGTCCCCTGGGTAGCTGGGACTACAGGTGCACACCACCATGGCCGACTAATTTTTGTATTTTTAGTAGAGACAACGTTTCACCATGTTGGCCAGGATACTCTGGATCTCTTGATCTCGTGATCCGTCCGCCTTAGCCTCCCAAAGTGCTGCGATTACAGGCATGGGCCACCGCGCCCGGCATAGATGCACTGTACCTCAACAAAACTGTTAAAAACAAAACAGACAAAAGGAGACCAAGAAGGTCTTTTCCACTTTAGCACTGAGAAGCCCAGGATGCAGCTCTGAATCTCCAGATTGAAGGTATTTTGAAGGGGGCTGAAGGAAACAGGTACTGAGCTCCCCCGTCACCCAAGCCATGACCAGGTGAGCTCCCGCTGGGAGCCCCAACCGCCCACCTGCTCCTCTCCTTCTCCCCAGCAGGAACGGTGCCAGGGGCTGCCCCTCAGATGTGGCATCAGGAGCCGGGCCCCCACCCGCCCACACTGGGGTTTCTGCGCCTTTGCTACCTGTCTACCTGCTAAGCCACTTCCTCCACCCACCCGCCAGCCTGTCTGCCTGGCGCCTGGCTTCCCCCGGCTCCCTCGCCCGCCCTTGCCTGCATCCCCCGACCCAACTGGCTTCCTCATGAGCTGCACGTGTCAGCAGGACTGGGAGAGGACCCTCCTCCAAAATCCAGGATCAGGGTGCTGCTTTGCCATTGACTCTCTGGGATTCCTTCAAGAGAGCTGAGCCTCAGTTTATCCACAGGAGCAATGGGACTAAAAACATCACCCTCGAGGGATGGCTGCAAGGCTCAGGGCCTTTGCACTGGCCATCCCCCTCTGCTGGGTGCACCTTCTGGAATCTTCCTGAAAGTTGCCACTGGCCTCTCTTTCCTCCTGGGAAAAGCCCTCCCTGATTCCCCAGCTACATGACCAATGGGTTCTCTTTTCCCCTCTCCTCAATTCATTTTTCTCCCTGGAAACTCAGTACCTAGAGCTTTATTTATTTATTTATTTATTTATTATCTTTTTGAGACAGAATCTCACTGTCGCCCAGGCTGGAGTGCAATGGCACGATCTCGACTCACTGCAACCTCCGCCTCCCAAGTTCAAATGATTCTCCTGCCTCATCTTCCCGAGTAGCTGGGATTACAGAGCCTCCTGCCACCATGCCTGGCTAATTTTCGTATTTTCAGTAGAGACAGGATTTCACCATGTTGGCCAGGCTGGTCTCGAACTCCTGACCTCAGGTTATCCACACGCCTCAAAGTGCTGGGATTACAGGCGTGAGTCACTGCGCCCAGGCAATAAACAGTCCCAGAGCTCTATTTATGGCTGTTCGCCACGCTACTGCTTGCATCTAGCCCGAGAGTTACTTGAGGACAGGACTGAGCCTGTCTCGGGGGCACGGGAGCAGCTCAGGAAGTATTTGTTTTGTTTGTTTGTTTTTTGAGATGGAGTCTCGCTCTGTCGCCCAGGCTGGAGTGCAGTGGTACAATCTCGGCTCACTGCAACCTCCGCCTCCCAGGTTCAAGTGATTCTCCTGCCTCAGCCTCCCAAGTAGTTGGGACTTCAGGTGCGCGCTACCATGCCCGACTAATTTTTGTATTTTTAGTAGAGACGGGGTTTCTCTACGTTGGTCAGGCTGGTCTCGGACTCCCGATCTCGGGTGATCCGCCCACCTCCACCTCTCAAAGTGCTGGGATTACAGGCATAAGCCACCATGCCCGGCCGGGACTATTTGTTGAATAGTGCAGTGGTGCGATCTCGGCTCACTGCAACCTCCACCTCTCAAGTTCAAGTGATTCTCCTGCCTCAGCCTCCCGAGTAGCTGGGACTACAGGCATGCGCCACCACACCTAGCTAGTTTTTGTATTTTTAATAAAGACAAGATTTCACCATGTTGCCCAGGCTGGTCTCAAACCCCTGACCGCAAATGATGCACCCACCTCTGCCTCCCAAAGTGCTGGGATTACAGGCATGAGCCACCGCGCCTGGCGGAGACTTCATCTCTTAAAAAACAAAGGCCTAGGCCGGGTGCAGTGGTGCACACCTGCAATTCCAGCACTTTGGGAGGCCCAGGCAGGAGGATCACTTGAGCTCTGGAGTTCAAGACCAGCCAGGGCAATATGGCAAAACCTCGTCTCCACAAAAAATACAAAAATCAGGGCCAGGCGCGGTGGCTCATGCCTATAATCTGGGGATATACCTAGGAGTGAAATTGCTGGGCCATATATATGGTAATTCTGTGTTTAACTTTCTTTTTGTTGTGAGACAAGTTTCCACTCTATTGCCGAGGCTGGAGCGCAGTGGTTCAATCACAGCTCACCATGGCCTCAACCTCCTGGGTTCAGGTGATCCCCCTGCCTCAGCTTCCCGAGTAGCTGGGACTACAGGTGCACCACCATGCCTAGCTAATTTTTTTGTGCTTTTCACAGAGACGGGGTTTCACCATGTGGCCCATGCTGGTCTTGAACTCCTAAGCTCAAGCAATCCTCCTGCCTCAACCTCCTGAAGTGCTAGGATTACAGGCATGAGCCACTGCACCCAGCCTGTGTTTAACTTTTTGAGGAACCAGCAGACTTCAACAACAGCACCATTTGACATTCCCACCAGCAATGGCTCAATAGTTTTGAACCCTTATGGCTTTCAACTAACTAGGACCCAAGTTAAAATCTTGGCTCAACCACTGTGACCCCCCGGATCCTTTTCTTTCCCATCATGCATCTTGCTTTTCCTGGTAGCAACACCCAATTCTTCCTCCAGGAACCCATCTGTCTAATCATGGCCAGCGGGCCTATCGATCCCAGAGGTTCACACTCAATGGGCTGGGGGCAAGTTTGGGGAACCAAGAGGTAGCTCCCCTACCTAGGAAAATTCACATGGACAAGACAGGTCTAACTGAAATTCACATCGGGGGGGGAGGAGAGAAAAGAAAGCGGCCTTGGCAGCTTCTGGGGCCTCCTGAGCCAGCAAGATTTAAAATAAGTTTTTGCACAAAAATAGATGGATAGACCTTCAAACAAGAATAAAAAGAACCTGTGTTTAGAGCTGCGAGCCGAGTGTTTAGGCAGCTGACAGCATTTAGCCTGGAACGAACCATCCAGTGCAAGTGTGTGGTTAGTGCCGTGTTCAAAAATACGGCTCCGAAGCAGCAAACCGGGCCCGGGCCACTCGCCCTGTAATTCTTTTTCCAAATAAAAGGCAGAACTATTCCTGGCTCGGCTCGGGGGACTTCTGCGGCTGCCGGGGCTCCAAGGAGGCCAACCTGGAATGTCGGGCACGGCTCTCGCCCCACCAGGCCCGGGCCTCTGCTGCTTGGGAATTTATATTGGGAGCTTGTCATTGTCCGACTCTTAATTAAAACATTACTCGCACAGGGCCAGGTCCGAGGCTGCCTGAGCCCAGGACTCCTGCACACGAGGCCCCAGGCTTGTGGCAAAGCACTGGGACTTGTGATATTTGGTAGCTTGAGCCAATCTGGAGCTATTTGTGGAGTGGACTAAAAAAAACAACAAACCAAACCAAACATCACTTGATGTTTGCCAAATATAGCAGTTTGCATTTCTATAAGCAAAGCCCTGATTTTTTTTTTTTTTTTTTTTGAGATGGAGAATCTCTCGTTGCCCAGGCTGGAGTGCAATGGCGCAATCTCGGCTCACTGCAACCTCTGCCTCTTGGGTTCAAGTGATTCTCCTGCCCCAGCCTCCCAAGTAGCTGAGATTACAGGTGTGCGCCACCACGCCCACCTAATTTTTTGTATGTTTAGTAGAGACGGGGTTTCATCGTGTTGGTGAGGCTGGTCTTGAACTCCCAACCTCAGGTGATTCACCCGCCTCAGCCTCCCAAAGTGCTGGGGTTACAGGCGTGGGCCACCGCGCCCGGCCTGTTTTTTTTGTTTGTTTTTTTAATTTCTTTTTTTTAATTTTTATCTAACACCGATTACACATCTCAGGATGTTTGTTTGTTTTTTAAGAGACAAAGCAAGGGCTCTGTTGCCCAGGCTGGAGTGCAGTGGTGCAATCGAGGCTCACCGCAGCCTCAAACTCCTGGGCTCAAGCGATCCTCCTACCTCAGCCTCCCAAGCAGCTGGGACTACAGGCATGTGCCACCACATTTGGCTGATTCTATTTTACTTTGTAGAGACGGGGGGGGGTCTTAGTACGTTTGCCCAGGCTTGTCTCCAACTCCTGGCCTCAAGGTATCCTCCCTCCTCAGCCTCCCAGAGTGCTGGGATTACAGGCATGAGCCACTGCACCCAGCCTAAAGCCCTGATATTTAAAAGTAATGTGCTTAATCAGACATCGAAATGGAATGAAGCAGGCCAGGCACGGTGGCTCGCGCCTGTAATCCCAGCACTTTGGGAGGCCGAGGTGGGTGGAACACCTGAGGTCAGGAATTTGAGAGCAGCCTGACCAATATGGTGAAATTCCAACTGTACTAAAAATACAAAAAATGGCCAGACACAGTGGCTCACGCCTGTAATCCCAGCACTTTGAGAGGCTGAGGTGGGTGGATCACCTGCGGTCAGGAGTTCAAGAGCAGCCTGACCAACATGGAGAAACCCTGTCTCTACTAAAAATACAAAATTAGCCGGGCGTGG
Organism: Ateles fusciceps; assembly: GCA_036589455.1. Classification (NCBI taxonomy): domain Eukaryota; kingdom Metazoa; phylum Chordata; class Mammalia; order Primates; family Atelidae; genus Ateles; species Ateles fusciceps. The sequence continues at coordinate 12,490,044 of JAZHEH010001828.1, read as the reverse complement.
TGACACATGCCTGTAATCCCAGCTACCCGGGAAGCTGAGGCAGGAGAATCACCTTAACCTGGGAGGCGGAGGTTGCGATGAGCTGAGATCACGCCACTGCACTCCAGCCTGGGCAACAAGAGCAAAACTCCATCAAGAAAGAGAGAAACAGAGAGAGACAGAGAGAGAAAGGAAGAAGAGAGAGAGAGAGAGAGAAAGAAAGAAGGAAAGAAAGAGAGAGGAAGGAAGGAAGGAAAGATGGAAGGAAGGAAGGAAGAAAGAGAGAAAGAAGAAAGAAGAGAGAAAGAAGAAAGAGAGAAAGAGACAGAAAAAAGAAAGGAAAGAAAGAAAGAAAGAGAAAGAAAGAAAGGGAAAAGAAAGAGGTCTTATTGTGTCGCCCAGTTTGGTGTCAAACTCCTGGCCTCAAGCGATCCTCCTGCCTCAGTCCCCCAAAGTGCTAAGACTATGAGTGAGCCTCCATGCCGGCCAAACGTGCTCTCTATGGTTCAGAAGATGGGATTATATGTCTTAAAATCTTCCCAGAGGGGGGACCCCAACATGCAGGAAGAGCAATGACTCCCTTAATCTCTTCTCTGCAGACCCCGTGGGCCCCAGTCTCCATTCCGCCTCAGGGCTCGCTCATTGCAATGTCTTTTTCTTTTTCTTCCAAAAAACATCTGCGAAGTAAGCCCGATATCTGATTGAGCCAGGTGACATGGGGCCAACAGAGCCAGGCATGGCTTAGACCCTTTCCTGACCCAGAGGAGGGGACCATGTGAGGGCGAATGGGATGCTTTCCTGGAGGCTTCCTGGAGGAGATGGCCCCTCAGCCACATCCTAGAAATGAGCTGCACCTGGTGCCATTTCAAGGGTTCTGGGGCCTCCAGAGAAGTCTCCAGGGGCCTTTTTCTGGCCTCACCCAGTAGACAGCCCAGGGGTTCGCTGGTCCCCAGTTAGGGGCTCATCTGGACCCTCCCTGTCAGACGTTGGTGACAGCTTTCCCCAGGCGGTGGGGAAGCACACTCATGCCCCATCATCAGGGAACAGACCACTCTGTCTTCCTGAAAGTTTACGATCTATAGGCCACCGGATTTGAATCTCTATTTTATCCCTGCATCTCTGCAGGCCGAACCACAGGACACTGTGTTCAGTCACTGCCTGGGAGCTATTTTGGGATCTCAGGGCTGTAATTTTTGCTGCTGGGGGAAAGCCTTGGCTGGAATGTGGGGGGGCAAGGACCACAGGGACAGACTGCTGGCTTCCCTCACTGAGCCTCAGTTTACCCATCTGCTAACAGTGGTGAGTAATTCACACCTCACGGGAGGGCGGTGGAGAAGTGCACTCACTGCTGGGTGTGAAATGCACGTCCTGGAGTCAGCCTCTGTCAGGGTTTTTCTGTTTCTTTCTTTTGAAACAGGGTCTCACTCTGTCACCCAGGCTGGCATGCAGTGGCACTGAATCATGGTTCACTACAGCCTCAACCTCCAGGCCCAAGTGATCCTCCCACCTCAGCGTCCCGAGTAGCTGGGAACACAGGCTCATGCTACCACACCCAGCTAATTTATTTTTAATATTTTTGTAGAGATGGGGTCTAGGCTGGTCTCAAACTCCTAGGTTAAAGCGATTCTCCTCCCACCTCGGCCTCTCACAGTGGTGAGACGACAGGAGTGAGCCACTGTGCCCGGCCACACTCAGGGTTTTGTCTGTTCTTGTGAGGAGGAGGAGGTCTCTGCTCCCTTTTTTTTTGAGGCAGAGTCTCACTCTATCACCCAGACTGGAATGCAATGACATGATCTCAGCTCACTGCAACCCCCACCTACTGAGTTCAAGCAATTCTCCTGTCTCAGCCTCCCAAGTAGCTGGGATCACAGGCATGCACCACCACACCTGAGTAATTTTTATATTTTTAGTAGAAACGGGGTTTCACCATGTTGGCCAGGCTGGTCTCAAACTCCTGACCTCAGGTGATCCGCCTACCTCTGCCTCCCAAAGTGCTGGGATTATAGGTGTGAGCCACCACGCCTAGCCTCTGCTCTCTCTTCTACCTCCCATCAAAAATAGGCAGGTGGGGCTGGGCACCGTGGCTCATGCCTGTGAGGCAGGAGAATCACTTGAACCCGGGAGATGGAGGTTGCAGTGAGCCGAGATCACGCCACTGACAGCCTGGACAAAAGAGTGAGACTCCGTCTCAAAAAAAAAAAAAAGGCAAGTGGGGTTGGTCGACTGGGGAGTAATTTTAACTGCTGACACCAGGCAATGTCTGAAGACATTTTTGATTGTCACAGAGAATCTGGGGGAGGGAAAGTTGCTGGCATCTGGTGGGTGGAGCCAGGAATGCTGCTCTGCACTCCACGGTGCGCAGGATGGCCCCATACACAGAAGAATCCAGCCCCGAATGTGAGCGGTGCTGAGGATGGGAAGCTGCAGTACCCAACACCACATCTCCCACGTATCCAGATGACTCACGGTTGGTGACTTTGTCATTTGATTTGATGTGATTTCTACGTGAGTCAGTGTTACATCCTGCTACTGTTTAAATGTTTGTCCACTCCGAAAGTCAAGCAGGGTCAAGCGCAGTGTTTCATGCCTGTAATCCCAGCACTGTGGGAGGCCGAGGCAGGCGGACCACCTGAGCTCCGGAGCTCGAGACCAGCCTGATCAACATGGTGAGACCCCGTCTCTACTAAAACCACAGAAAAAATTAGCCAGGCATCGTAGCTTGTGCCTATAATCCCAGCGACTCAGGAAGCTGAGGCAGGAGAATCGCTTGAACCCGGAGGCAGAAGTTGCAGTGAGACGGGATCGTGCCACTGCACTCCAGCCTGGGGAACAGAGCAAGACTCTGCCTCCCAAAAAAAAAAAAGAAAAGAAAAGAAAGAACCCGGTCGCGGTGGCTCACGCCTGTAATCCCAGAACTTTGGGAGGCCGAGGCGGGCGGATCACTTGAGGTCAGGAGTTCGAAACCAGCCTGTCCAACATGGTGAAGCCCCATCTCTACTAAAAATACAACTGGGCATGGTGGTGCAAGCCTGTAATCCCAGCTACTCGGGAGGCTGAGGCAGGAGAATCGCTTGAACCTGGAAGGCGGAGGTTGCAGTGAGCCAAGATCGTGCCATTGCACTCCAGCCTGGGCAACAAGAGCAAAACTCCATCTCAAAAAAAAAAAAAAAAAAAAAAGAAAAAGAAAGAAAAGAAAGAGAAAGAAGGAGGGAGGGAGGGAGGGAGAGAAAAGAAAAGAAGAAAAGAAAAGAAAAGCAAACTCACTTAATTCTTGGCCAGCCCGAGGTGGCTCACGCCTGTAATCCCAGAAGCACTTTGGAGGCAGACGCAGGCAGATCACTGAGGTCAGGAGTTTGAGAACAGCCTAGCCAACATGGTGAAACCCCGTCTCTACTAAAAATACACAAAATTAGCCGGGCGTGGTGGCGTGTGCTGGGACTCGGGAGACTGAGGCAGAAGAATCGCTTGGACCCGGGAGATATTAGTAGTGAGCCGAGATAGTGCCACTGCACTCCAGCCTGGCGCCTGGTGACAGAGGAGACTCTGTCTCAAAAATAAAAATAAAAAAATAAATCACCCATCTTCAAGGCCGGGCACAGTAGCCTGTAATCCCAGCACTCTGGGAGGCCGAGGCAGGCAGATCACTTGAGCTCAGGAGTTTGAGACCAGCCTGGGCAACATGGCAAAACCCTGTCTTTACAAAAAGTACCAAAAAATATTAGCCACGCATAGTGGTGCACGCCTGTGGTCCCAGCTACTCTGGAGGCTGAGGCAGGAGAATCGCTTGAACCCGGGGGCGGAGGCTGCAATGAGCTGAGATGGTGCCACCACACTCCAGCCTGGGCGACAGAGCAAGACCCTGTCTCCCCCTCAAAAAAGAAAGAAAACAGACTGACACGTGACAAAGATCTGTATTGCATTCTTCCTAGTCACAGTGAAAACCTGGCAGCAACCGTAGCCTATCAGTAGGAAAACAGGTCCATACATCCATATATTCAGACATTAATATTTATTAAATATTTATCAATTATTAATATTAATGGCTGGGCGCGGTGGCTCACGCTTGTATTCCCAGCACTTTGGGAGGCCGAGGTGGGCGGATCACAAGGTCAGGAGTTCAAGACCAGCCTGTCCAACTTGGTGAGACCGCCATCTCTACTAAAAATATAAAAATTAGCCAGGCGTGGTGGCACACGCCTGTCATCCCAGCTACTCAGGAGACTGAGGCAGGAGAATCACTTGAACCTGGGAGGCAGAGGATGTAGTGAGCCGAGATGGCGCCACTGCACTCTAGCCTGGACAACAGAGGGAGACGCCATCTCAAAAATAAATAAATAAAATAAATCAGAAAATTAGCTGGGCATTGTGACATGCACCTGTAGTCCCAGCTATTCAGGAGGCTGAATCAGGAAGATTGCTTAAGCCTGGGAGGCTGAGGCTGCAGTGAGCCATGATGGCGCCACCACACTCCAGCTTGAGCAACAGAATGAGACTCTGCCTTTACAAAATTACTAACATTGCCGGGCATGGCGGCTCACACCTGTAATCCCAGTACTTTGGGAGGCGGAGGCGGATGGATCTCTTGAAGTCAGGAGTTTGAAACCAGGCTAACATGGTGAAATCCCGTCTCTACTAAAAATACAAAAATTAGCTGGACCTGGTGGCGCGTGCCCGTAATCCCAGCTACTCTGGCGGCTGAGGCAGGAGAATCACTTTGAACCCAGGAGACGGAGGTTGCAGTGAGCTCAGATCACACCACTGCACTCCAACCTGGGCAATAAGAGTGAAACTCCATCTCAAAAAAAATTATTAATATTAATCACTATATTAAATATTAAACTGCTTTTATAAAAATGAGGTGAGTACTGCCCTGTCCTCACCCCGGGGCATCTGGTGATGTCTGGGCATATTTTGGTTGTCATGGATGGGGACAGTGGGGAGGGAGGCAGGGGTCCCACTGACATGTAGCTCAGAAATCTTGAACTAAGAGAAGCATCTTCTGGCCGGGCACGGTGGCTCATGCCTGTAATCCCAGCACTTTGGGAGGCTGAGGCAGGTGGATCACCAGATCAGGAGATGGAGACCATCCTGGCTAACAAGGTGAAACCAGTCTCTGCTAAAAATAAAAAAAATTTTTTTAAAATTACCCAGGTGTGGTGGCATGCGCCCGTAGTCCCAGCTACTCAGGAGGCTGAGACAGGAGAATTGCTTGAACCTGGGAGGCGGAGGTTGCAGTGAGCCAAGATCATGCCACTGCACTCCAGCCTGGGTGACAGAGTGACACCACGAGACCCCGTTCCAAAAAAAAAAAAAAAAAAGAGAGAGAGAGAAGCATCTTCCAAGTGTGGCCTCTCTGCGGTCACGATGTCTGACCTGGGATCTGAACATGCCCTGAGCAAAATTTCTTTCCAGGCCTAGGGTAGGGGCTCAGTGGATGCACCCATGTGAGTCCAGAAAGACCCAGCACGTTTGAGGAACGGTGACAACAGGCCCCGAGGCTGGGGCTGAGGGAGAGGAGTGACAGCAGGTGATGTCCCAGAGGCCAGATCCTGAGGCCTCTCCCTGGATCCCGACATGTTTCAGAAGGTCCCTCAGGCTGGCAGGTGGAGAATGAGCTGTTGGGCCAGGGAGGAAGGAGATAGCTAGGGTTGGCTTCCCCAGGCAAGATGAACGTAGCTCTGCAGAGTTGGAGGGGGCGGGCAAAGGAGGAGGCATTGTAGGCTGGGCAAAGTGTTCCTGCAGAGAGTGGGCTTTGCAAGCCATGGGGTCTCTTGCAACCACTGAACTCTGCCTTTGTGTCCCCAAAGCAGCCTTAAGATGTCACAAATGGGCACAGCCATGTGCCAATAACTTTACTGATGGACACCAACATTTGAATTTCCTAGAGCTTCCATGCATCACAGAAATATTTTTCCTTTAATATTCTCCCAACCTTTGCGAAATGTTAAAAGGCCAGCCCAGGCAGCATAGGGAGACCCCATCTCTACCAAAAGAAAAAGAAGTAGGCAGGCATGGTGGTGCACACGTGTGGCCCCAGCTACTCGGGAGGCTGAGGCAGGAGGACGGCTTGGGCTCAGGAGGCTGAGGCTGAAGTGAACTACGATTGTGCCACACTGCACTCCAGCCTCAGTGACAAGGTGAGACCCCATCTTTTTTTGTTTTTTTTTTTTTCAGATGGAGTTTCACTCTTGTTGCCCAGGCTGGAGTGCAATGGTGCGATCTCGGCTCACTGCAACCTCCGCCTCCTGGGTTCAAGTGATTCTCCTCCCTCAGCCTCCCGGGTAGCTGGGATCACAGGCGTGTGCCACCACACCTGGCTAATTTTCTGTATTTTTAGTAGAGACGGGGTTTCTCCATGTTGATCAGTCTGGTCTCGAACTCCCAGCCTCAGGTGATCTGCCCACCTCAGCCTCCCAAAGTGCTGGGATTACAGGCATAAGCCACTGCGCCTGGCCCCATCTATTTTTATTAATGGTTAAAATGGTCAATTTTCTGTTATGTACATATATACGTGTGTGTGTATGTCTGTGTGTGTGTATATATATATGTGTGTGTGTGTGTGTGTGTATGTGCATGTGTGTGTGTGTATATATGTGTGTGTGTATATATATATAAATTTTTTTTTTTTTTTTTTGAGACAGGGTCTCAGTCTGTCATCCGGCTGGAGTGCAGTGGCATGATCTTGGCTCACTGCAACCTCCACCTCCCAGGTTCAAGCGATCCTCCTGCCTCAGCCTCCTCCGACAACAACCCCGGGTTCATCGTCGCTACAGCAGCCCCGCCTCCCTTTCTGGAGCTCCTGCGTCTTTACCCACATTTGCCTTATGAGCAAATCCCCTGTGAGTCTGGGTTCCACCCGGCCCTCCTTCTGGGCCTCACACACTTTTGGTCCCAGTGCCAACCTGTTTGAGGTAGATCTGTGATTAGCAAATGATGACTCCAAGGTCCCATCCAGCCCGCCACCTGCGTTTGTATGGCTTTCAAGCTCAGAATGTTTTCCTTATCTTTTAAAATTGTGATAAAAATATATGTAACAGGCTGGGCGTGGTGGCTCACACCTGTAATCCCAGCACTTTGGGAGGCTGAGGCGGGTAGATCACTTGAGGCCAGGAGTTCAAGACCAACCTGGCCAACACAGTGAAACCCCGTCTCTACTAAAAATACAAAACTTAGATGGGTGTGGTGGCAGAGCCTGTAATCCCAGCTACTCCGGAGGCTGAAGCAAGAGAATCGCTTGAACCGGGGGAGGCAGAGGTTGCAGTAAGCCGAGATCATGCCATTGCACTCCAGCCTGGGCGACAAGAGCAAAACTCCATCTCAAAAAAAAGAAGAAGAAGAGAGAATCTGGAAGCTGCCCAAGGTTCCTCCGAGCCCCAGAGGCTGACCTGGCCAAAACAGCAAGGCATCTTCTGCTCCCTGCCTATTCCTCATTCTCATGGACCTTCCCAAAACAGGGAATGACCCAGCTGCTCCCCAGCTTAAGCCCTTGAAGGATCCCTGCTTGGCCTTCGGGGCACATCCAGCTCCCAGTTCCCAGGCACAACCCCCTGGCCTCCGCTGCCTCTCCATCTGGCTGGTGCCCGGCTGCCTCCATGCTCAGGGTCTCCACACATGCTGTTCCCTGCAGGAACAGACCTTCCCTTCCCCCAGACCCAACTCCGCTTCTCAGATTCCATTTTACTTATTTACTTATCTATTCTTTTCATTATTTTTTGAGACAAGATCTCGCTCTGTTGCCCAGGGCGGAGTGCAGTGATGCAATCACAGCTCACTGCAGCCCCAACCTCCCAGGGTCAAGTGATCCTCCCACCTCAGCCTCCTGAGTAGTTGGGACTATAGGCACGCACCACCACACCCGGCTAATTTTTTAACATTTTGTAGAGAAGGGGGTCTCCCTATGTTGTTCAGGTTGGTCTTTAACTCCTGGGCTCAAGCGATCCTCCCGCCTCGGCCTTCCAAAGTGCTGGGATCACAGGCGTGAGCTGCCGCACCCAGCCAGATTCCATTTTAGAGCTTGCTTCTCTCCCTCCGCACGCCCCCATCCCTCCCTCTGGCCCAGCCTTGACCCCACAGTCTGGGGAGCCTGAGTCCAGCTCTTTCTACCTAGACAGAGGGCCCCTGTGCCACAGCTTGGCATGGGGAAGCTCTGGACTGGACCAGAGAAGGCTGAAAAGCTGAGGTTAGTGCTGAGGAAGCATAGGACCCACGTGGGCTTGCTACAAATGGTTAGATGTTCCGGGTAGCAAACCCAAAACAGGGTGGCAAGAAATCACTCTAGGCTTAGAAGCTGCTGCTTGGGATATAAATTTAGATGCAACTTTTAAACTTGCCCCCTCATTCATTTCTTTTTTTGCTCTTGTTGCCCAGGCTAGAGTGCAGTGGCTCGATCTCAGCTGACTGCAACTTCCTCCCAGGTTCAAGCGATTCTCCTGCCTCAGTCTCCTGAGTGACTGGGATTACAGATGTCCGGCTAATTTTTTGTATTTTTAGTAGAGACAGGGGTTTCATCATGTTGGTCAGGCTGGTCTCGAACTCCTGAGCTCAGGTCCTTGGTCTCCCAAAGTGCTGGAATTACAGGCGTGAGCCACAGTTCCTGGAGCCCCCTTGTTTTTTTTGAGATGAGTCTCCTGTCCGCCAAGCCCAGTGGGAACTGGCCTGGATGGTTCTCTATGGGGTTTCAAGGACCAGCAGGGAGAGAGGCTCTGATTCCCTGACTCTACCCATAGCATCACCTCCAATTTGCTTTAAGATCTTTTATAATCCAGCCTCACCTCATACATAGCCCCTCTGATACACTGAGCTCTTCTCATTTCCCAAATTTGTTCCATTTCCACCTCCGGGCCTTTGCCTATGCCATTCCCTCCGCCTGGAACACGCTCCCCTCCTCCTCCCATGTCCGCTTAGAACTAAACATCATTTCCCCCTCAATCTCTGGCAGAGCCCCTGCTCCTCACTAGTGTTCCCAGACAGATGGGGGTTCCCATGGCCCGGAGTGATCTTACCAGGGGGACGCACACGGGGCTGCTCCACTTGCTCCAGAGACTTCCCTGGTTCCCCTGGTGCCGTCGTCGGAGCTGGAATTCCTGGGCCACATTCATCTCCAGGGGGCAGAAGCAGCACTCTGGGGGAGAGGCAGGTCGAACATCAGGCTGTAAGAATTGTCCAGGACTGGGCCGGGCGCGGTGGCTCACACCTGTAATCCCAGCACTTTGGGAGGCCCAGGCAGGTGGATCACCTGAGGTCAGGAGTTCGAGACCAGCCTGACCAACATGGTGAAGCCACATCTCTACTAAAAATACAAAGACTAGCTGGGTGTGGTGGTGCATGCCTGTAGTCCCAGATACTTGGGGGGGCTGAGGCAAGAGGATCGCTTGAACCCGGGAGGATGAGGCTGCAGTGAGCCAAGACTGCGCCATTGCACTGCAGCCTGGGCAATAAGAGTGAAACTCTGTCTCAAAAAAAAAAAAAAAAGCATTACCCAAAGTAAAAGAAATCAGACAGAAAAGGCCACATCTTGTTCGATCCTATCTATATGAGATGCCCAGATAGTCAAATCCATAGAGCCAGAAAGCAGATTGGTGTTTGCCAGGGCTGAGGGAGGGGAAATGGGAAGTGACTCCCTTTAGCTGATGAAAATATTCTGGAACTAGGTAGAGGTGGCAGCTGCACAACACTGCATGTATATAAAATGCCACTACCTTTAAGATGGTTAATTTCACGTGAATTGCACTTTAATAAAAATAAACAGAAGTATTTAAAAATCCACCAGTGCAAACATTTCTCTGTCCCTCTGTGGTGGGGGAAGGGACACACACTTTTTTTTTCTACCTTAGGAAGAAACAAGGGAACTGGGGGTCCCCTCCCAGCCTGGGAGCCCTGGGCACGGTCCCGGCTCATTTGTCAGTGCTATCGGAGCCGTCCTGGAGCCGGTGGGAGTTCAGGGCTCTGAAAGGTTTTCTGTCAAGGTTTGAAAAGGGGCCAGGTCCCCCCCCCCCACCCCCCGGAGCCAAGCAGTCTCGGGGCTGTTGTCTCTGCAATCGCAGGGCCTCGTGTTAGCAGGAAGCAGGGCCAAGTAGGGTTTCCTGCGTGTTGGAGAGAGGAAACTCCGTAATGTTCTGGGAGGCGATGGTTAAAAATAACTCCGGTATATAAAGACAGCGGAGGGTCCCCTTGCGCGCTCACTCGGGCGCCGGCCGGCTGGACGCAGGGCAGAGCAGGTGGTTCGGGGCCTCGGGAAGGCCAAACCCCCGTCTCTGAGCACCCAGCTGGGGAAGACACCAGCCAAGTTCAGAGCCCCAAGTCTGCCTCACTTCCAGACCTCAGCGTCAGGGACACCGTGGGCGTTTCTGTTTCAAAACGCTTTTCTTCAGCAAAGAATGTAACCTCAAGCTGCTGTCAGGGTAGAGGAATCCCTACCCGCCCCCCACACCCCGCCTGGCAGATAGGTTGGGCCGTGATTTTGGCTGTGCTTGGCAGTGACGCTGTAGCACACCCAGGCTGGGGGGTGCTGGCAGCCAGGGTTCAAATCCTGGCTCTGCCACCTAACGCTGGGACTGTTTCTTCATCTGTAGAATGGAACTAACAATAGCTCCTACATAAGCACTAAACACAGAAGTTAAGCTTTGGGAGTTAGGAGGGCGTGGTCTGGGAGTTGGATGTCTCCCCTTTCATAAGCAGATTTTTTTGGGGTTTTTTTTTTTTGAGACAGGGTCTCACTCTGTCACTCAGGCTGGAGTGCAGTGGCAAGATCATGGCTCACTGCAGCCTCGACCTCCCTCCCAGGCTCAAGCAATCCTCCCTCCTCAGCCTCCCATGTAGCTGGGACCACAGACGCACGCCACCACACCTGACTAGTTTTCTTCTGAATTCCAGTAGAGACTATATTGCCCTGGCTGGCCTCGAACTCCGGGGCTCAAGAGATCCTCCCATCTCAGCCTCCCAAAGTCTTGGTATTACAGGCGTGAGCCACTGCACCCAGACACAAGCAGGTTTTTAGAGCTGTCGTCGCCATCAGAACAGCTGCCTCAACAGCAAGAAGAGCAAAAGTCGGTGTGTGGGGTCAATGCAAGGGTTTGAGGCTTCCAAGCCTGGGTGACCCCACAACAGATCCAACACATACAAAAAGGATCACAAGGACATGTTATAAACATCTCGATGCCAAAACATCCACTGACAGGGATGAAACAGACACATTCCTTGAAAGACACAAATTACCAAAGCTTACTTAAAAAGAAATAGACGGGCTGGGCGTGGTGGCTCACGCCTGTAATCCCAGCATTTTGGGAAGCTGACGCAGGTGGATTACCTGAGGTCAGGAGTTAGAGACCAGCCTGGCAAACGTGGTGAAACCCCATCTCTACTAAAAAACAAAAATTAGCCAGGCATAGTGGCAGGCACCTGTAGTTCCAATATCCCTGTACCTATGGAATAAATCAACATTGTTGTAAAAAAAAAAAAAAAAACAAACTTCCTACAGGCAGGCATGGTGGTGGGTGCCTGTAATCCCAGCACTTTGGGAGGTCAAGGCAGGAGGATCTCATGAGGCCAGGAATTCAAGATCCCATCTCTACAAAAAATATAAAAATTATCTGGGCTTGGTGGCTTGTGCCTGTAATCCCAGCACTTTGGGAGACTGAGGTGGGAGATTCACTTGAGCTCAGGAGTTTGAGACCAGCCTGAGCAACACAGTGAGACCCCATCTCTAGAAAAAAAAAATTTAAACTAGCCAGACATGGTGGGGTGCACCTGTGGTCCCAGCTACTTGGGAGGCTGAGGTGGGAAGATTACTTGAGCCCAGGAGGTCAAGGCTGCAGTGAGCTATGATTGTGCCACTGCACTCCAGCCTGGACGACAGAGTGAGAACCTGTCTCTAAACAAACAAAAGCCTTTCTACAAAGAAAACTCCAGGTCTAGACGGGCATCCCTGTTGAATTTCCCCTAAACATCTAATGAAGAGAGAGCATCACTTCTATAGGTTGGTGCAAACATAATTTCGGGTTTTGCCATGAATTTTTTTTTTTTTTTTTGAGATGGAGTTTCACTTTTCTTGCCCAGGCTGGAGATCGCAATAGTGCAATCTCGGCTCATGGCAACATCCGCCTCCCGGGTTCAAGTGATTCTCCTGCCTCAGCCTCCTGAGTAGCTGGGATTACAGGCGTGTGCCACCATGCCCGGCTAGTTTTTGTATTTTTAGTAGAGACAGGGTTTCTCCATGTTGGTCAGGCTGGTCTTGAACTCCCAACCTCAGGTGATCCTCCTGCCTCGGCCTCCCAATGTGCTGGGATTACAGGCCTGAGCCACCGCGCCCGGCCTTGCCATGACTTTTAAGCAATTACATGTTTTCACTGAACTCAACAGAAAAGAAAGCTTCCGGCTAGTTCTGTACCGGGGGGCTGCTCCAGGCATGCTGGGGACTGTCCTAGGTGCCAGTGGCTGGCTTGCTGCTCTTCACAGGGGCACTGGGGCTCCCTGCCCCCCAAAACGAGATCCTATTCCCTTCCGGGGGGGGGCGTGTTCTTCTGCCGTTAGGGCAGAGTCCCGCTGGGGCTCGGGGAAATGAAAGACATGTTTGCTCTCCAGAAATCTGAGCCCGCGGTGCCAGCTCCCCTGAAGGGCGCCTTTGTACGCTGCCTGTTGCCACAATTAGCACCGTCCCTGGCCGCGGCCTGCAGATCGAGGGCCGCCTTGGCTCTGAGGCCCCTTTCAGAAGTCACCAGCGTCCTCCATGAGCTCTGACAGGGGCTATTTTTAACTGGCCAGAGAGGAGTTGTTATGGGCCAGTGGCCAGGGGGGTGGGGGACCTAGGCGGGGAGAGAGGATGGCCAAAGGCAATGGCTGGTGGCTGGGGTCTCCGCAGGGAGCAGGGTCTGTGGCCCTGGGCCATGGGGAGTAGAGCAGGGGCCTCGGGCCTCCGTTTCCTCATCTGTTCAAAGGCGGCTTTCACTCCATCAGGGACTTTTGTTCCAAAGTAGCAGGAGGTGGAATTCCATCACCAGGTCCCCGGGTCCTGCTCTGCCTGCCTTTCTCCATCTTGTTCTCTGTCTCTCCAACTCTCTCTGTGTCTCTCTGTGTGTGGGGTCTCTCTGTCTCTCTGGGTCTCTCTCTGAGTCTTTCTCTCCCCCTCTCTCCCTCTGTATCTCTCTGGGTCTGTATCTCTTCTCTGTCTCTCTGTCTCTGTATGTTTCTCTCTCTTTCTCTTTCTCTCTGTGTCTCTGTATCTGTTTCTCTTAAGTGACTCTCTCCCGTCTCTGTCTCTATCTCCCCCATGTCTTTCCCCCTCTATCTCTTGCTCTTTCTGTCTCTCCGTTTCTCTCTGTGTGTATGTCTCTTTCCCCTGTCTCTATCTCTCCGTCTGCCTCTCTTTATCTCCCTCTGTCTCTGACTGTCTCTCCCTGACCCTCCACATCTCTCCCCAGGATATACGGTGTGTTTCTGCAGCTGTGCCTGGGCAGAGCGAGCACTCCCTATCCCAAGAACAAGACGAGCAGCCCTGTGGCCTCCGTTCCTTTCATGGGGAAAAGACTTCAGACCGAGTGGCTGCCGGTCCCCCAGTCGCTCCCCAGCTCCAAGGCACTCTGTGTGTTCACGGCCGCCCCCTGGTCTCCACTTCCCAGCAGGGAAACCCGACTTCTGGTCTCATTCAAAGCTTTCGGAATAAGCCCGTGCTTTCTTTGCAATGAGAATTTCTTAATTCAATAAGCAGATGTCCCCACCTCTCAGGAAGGGGCTTAGAGCACCTGCCAAGCCGTCCTGGGTGACTGTGAGCTCCCAGGGGGGGTGGTCTAAGTAAACAACACCCCAGGGGCAGGAGGATGCCTGCCGATGCTCCGATGCTCCGGGAACGTCCCTGGCTCAGGGAGGAACGCAGCCTTTTTTTTTTTTTTTTTTGGAGACGGAGCCTCACTCTGTCGCCCAGGCTGGAGTGCAGTGGCACGATCTTCGGATGTCGGCTCACTGCAACCTCCGCCTCCCGGGTTCAAGTGATTCTCCTGCCTCAGCCTCCTGAGTAGCTGGGATTACAGGTACCTGCCACCACTCCTGGCTAATTTCTGTATTTTATATTTCCCTTTTTGAGGAACCTTCCCGGTTTTGGCCCTGGCAGAATTAAGGCTGAATCATCCACACTCCCTCGTACTTACCTGCTGTCCACAGCTCCCCCACCACCCTGATGGCGGCCCCCAGGAATAATCCCCAAACTGCACCAGCCCTCACCTTCCTCATCTGTACATCAGCCATGGTGACAGTTTAAGGAGATGAGGTCAGAAAAGGCCCCCGCTGCGACCCGGCATCTCCAGTGAAAATGGCTGTTCTCTCAGCCAACCCCCCAACCCAGGCAGGGTTGCCAGATCAAGCACAGGACGCCCCTACTCAAACGCAAACGTCAGATAAACATGAATTCTTTTTTTAGTGTAAGTATATCCCATTCCATGCACTATTTGAGATATACTTATACTTAAAAACTTGTTTATCTGAAATTCCAATGTAATGGAGGGTCCTGCATCTTGCTTGCGAAACCTGGCAAGCAGCCTTTGACACAGCTGGTTCTCACAGCCAGGCAGAAGCTGAAGGGGATGGTAGGTATTTCAGACCCCGAGTCACCCATCCAGCCTGTCGCCCAGGCTGGAGTGTGATGGTGGTGACAATCTGGGCTCACTGCAGCCTCCACCTCCTAGGTTGATGCAATCCTCCCACCTCAGCCTCCCGAGCAGCTGGAGCCACAGGTGTGTGCCTTTATGCTCGGCTAATTTTTGTCTTTTTTTGTAGAGATAAGTGTTGAGACATGCTAAGTCGTTGAGAAATGTGAAGTTTATGAATATTGAGTAGCCAGCCCCCCACCCCAAGTTGAAATCTATCTGGGGCATTCCAAAGTGGCAGGACAATATGTAAATATACACCGGTTAAAACCATTGTTTAAGCTATCTGACCCTGCCCCCGTGGATAATATTTCTTGTTTTTTGAGACAGGGTCCCACTCCGTTGCCCAGGCTGGAGTGCAATGGTGCTATCTTGGCTCACTGCAACCTCCACCTCCCACGTTCAAGCAACTCTCCTGCCTCAGCCTCCCAAGTAGCTAAGATGACAGGCACTCGCCACCACATCCAGCTAATCTTTGTATTTTTAGTAGAGATGGGGGTTTCACCACGTTAGTCAAGCTGGTCTCAAACTCCTAACCTTGTAATCCGCCCGTCTTGGCCTCCCACAGTGCTGGGATTACAGGCACGAGCCACCGTGCCAGGCCCGTGGAAAACACTTTTTAGTTTGTCTGTGATCAGTGGTAAACCGGCACAGCTGACTACTCGGCGTGGTTTGTGAAAGAACACCTCTTTGTTTATAATGATCACCTGTGAATAACTGCGTGGGTCAGCGTCTACTCCGGGCCTTCCGACTGGAGTGCTGTTGGCCCCTGAGGCTCTCAGTTCGGAAGGCTGCTGCTCCCCTGGATAGACCCACTTTGCTGTTCTATTTGGGTGTCTGCTTCTCAATACCTTCAGTGCCGCCTGGGTGGGAGTCTCTACAGCCGAGCTGGTACTCAGTAGATAAGATTTTGCTATGTTGCCCACCTGCTGGGGGCTCAAGCCACCAAGGAGACGTCTCCGATTCTCCATCGTTCCCCAAGACAAGTCTGGTAACAAAGGATTGGTTCAGAATCTCGGAAGTCTTTGAAGGTCCACTGTGGTCAGATGACACATGGCCTAAATTGGTCTCCCCCAACCCCAGGCCGCCGGAAGGGCCAGTGAGCTTGGGCTGAGCGCAGAAGCACCGCTCTATGAAAAGACACCTCCCTTGGCCCCGCCTCCCGGGCCACTGAGGTCTGATTCATGCTTCCTCGTATTCAAACAGAGTCGGTGCAGCTGGCAACCCTGCCAGGGGTAAGGCAGCCGGAGCAGGTCACATTTCCCCCGCTGGATTTTTCCCCAGAACCCGGCTCTGGGCGGGCCCAACACAGAAAGCCTGGGGGATGTTGGAGGATGTGAAGTGAGGAAACCCCTGTCATCCATGGCTGTGCTGTTCCCCCAGGGACAGCCTGTCCAGGACCCACTTGTCTGTCACACACACAAGACCCAGAGCCCTAGGATGTTTAAGAGCCCACAAAAGGCCAGGTGTGGTGGCTCACGCCTGTAATCCCAGCACTTTGGGAGGCTGAGGAGGGTGGATCACGAGGTCAGGAGTTCAAGACCAGCCTGGCCAACATGGTGAAACCCCCATCTCTACTAACAAAAATTAGCTGGGTGTGGTGGCGGGCAACTGTAATCCCAGCTCCTTGGGAGGCTGAGGCAGGAGAATCACTTGAACCTGGGAGGCGGAGGTTGCAGTGAGCTGAGATCACACCATTGCATTGCAGCCTGGGTGACAGAGGGAGACTCCATCTCAAAAAAAAAAAAAAAAAAAAGAGCCCACAAAACAATAGCCTTTTTTTCTTTTTTTTTTTTTTTTTTGAGACAGAGTCTCCTCTCTGTCGCCCAGGCTGGAGTACAGTGGTGTGATCTCAGCTCACTGCAACCTCCACCTCCTTGCTTCAAGTGATTCTCCTGCCTCAGCCTCCCCAGGAGCTGGGATTACAGGCATGCACCACCACGCCCGGCTAATTTTTGTATTTTAGTAGGGATGGGGTTTCACCATGTTGGCCAGGCTGGTCTCAAACTTGAGTGCAGGTAATCCTCCTGCCTTGGCCTCCCAAAGTGCTGGGATTACAGGCATGGGCCACCACGTCCAGCTACACTCTTATGTTTTTGAATGTTAGGAGGGAGAGAGGATCCCATATCCAGCATGTACCGGAGATACAACCCATTTCTCAGATGACAAAACAGGCCGAGAAAAGAAAAACAAATTGCCCAAGCTCTACGTTGTTGTTCTCTACAAAACTTTCACGGGGGCAGTGATTTTGTATTTTATTTTTTTTTAAGAGACAGGGTCTCATTCTGTTGTCCAGGCTGGAGTACAGTGGGGCAATTGTAGCTCACTGCAGCCTCACACTTCTGGGCTTACGTGATCCTCCACCTTCAGCCTCCTGAGTAGCTGGGATTATAGGTGCATGCCACCACATTCGGCTAATTTTCATTTTTGTAGAGACGGGGTCCTGCTATGTTGCCCAGGCTAACCTTGAACTCCTGGTCTCAAGTAATCCTCCTGTCTCAGCCTCCCAAAACACTGGGAGTGCAGGCATGAGCCTCTTTGCCCAGCTTGATTTTGTATCTTTTTGATGCTTTGGACTTTGTGGGGTGTTAAATACTTTTCTTTGTAGATAAAGTGCCTGCAACTTGCATTTCGTTTCAGGGGGTCCATGAACCCCTCTGAAGCTCACACAGGGGAAAAGCCCTGAGTTCAGGTCAAAGCCTGTGAAATCAGTTTAAATTGCGGCTCAGCCAAGGAGCAACTGTGCCTCAGTTTCTTCCAACACATCACTACAGAGTGGTGGAAATATTACTGGCTCTCTGAGTCCCGAGAACTGAGGAGGATCCACGCAGGGCCTAGCACATAGTGGGTCTTCAATAAACAGCTTTTCTCTCCCGTCTCAGCCTGATGCTCCCACAAACTCTCAAATACATACACACACACACACACACACACACACACACACACGAGTGTGTACCCACAAAAACACAGCTGGCTATTTCATTGATCGAGTGGCTTTTGTTATTATTTTTAATAGAGACATATTCTCACTCTGTTGTCCAGGTTGATATTGAACCCCTGGACTCCAGTGATCTCTCCTGCCTCAGCCTCCCAAAGTGCTGGGATTATAGGGGTGAGCCACAATGCCTGGCCAAGCTGGCCATTTTATTTATTTATTCATTACTTTTCTTTGAGACAGAGTCTTGCTCTGTCACCCAGGCAAGAGTGCAGTGGCGTGATCTTGGCTCACTGTAACCTTTGCCTCCCGGTTCAAGCGATTCTCCTGCCTCAGCCTCCCGAGTAACTGGGACTACAGGCGCCCTCCACCACGTCCAGCTAATTTTTGTATTTTTAGTAGAGACGGGATTTCACCATGTTGGTTAGGACGGTCTCGAACTCTTGAGCTCAGGCAATCTTCCCATTTCGGCCTCCCAGTGTTGGGATGACGGGCATGAGCCGCCGCACGTGGCCTAGCTGGCCATTTTAGACTCAAGACCTTCACATCTATTCCAAAGGAAAGGAAAAAAAAAAAAAACTCCCTCTCACTACACATAGTTTCAAAAACTGCCCTTTTCAGTGGAAAAGTTTTTTACATCTTAAGAAAAACCTGATTGTTTAAACTCAGGTCTGCAGTAAATGGGCGGCTATTTTTAAGTGCTTGGGGGCACATGCCTGCAACCCATGGAAAGAAGAGAAGCCGTTTGTCTTGGGAGCTTGTCCAGAATGACGGGAGTGACGTGGAGTGCCGGGTGGGAGTGGGGCGGGGGGGGGCACGAGCTGTCAGTCTGCCAGAGGCACACAAAACTCCCAAAATATTCCAGAACATTCCTTCTCCACTCGTCAGAAATCATACCATCCGGGCCATGTCTCAAAGTTCCCACTTGGCAAGCAGTGGTTTCCCGATTCATTTTCCCTTTTTTTTTTTTTCCTCTCAAATCACATTTGTTTTTCCACAATCGGAGGCACTCACACACATCTCCCCCTGAAATTCAGACACACTGTTCTGACTAGAATTGTAAACAACCACCTCTCCAGCCCCTCCCGCGGCCGGGTGTTTGAGTGATGCCGGAAAAATCTTCTAAAGCGGCGGCGGGGGGAAGGGAGTTTTCCAAAAATCAACTCAGGACTTACGTTACTCGGAGTTTATGCAATCAGCCCCTGGAAACGGCTAGATGGGCCTCCCCAGCTGCAGAGGCTCTGAGTAGCAATAAAGTCTCGAGAAGGGAAAGTCAATCTTTGGCAAGAATCCCTGACTCCCCCGTGAAAGTGATAAGGGCAGTGTGGACCGTGGCTGGGAGGCCAGCTGTGGATTTGAAATATGTTGGCAAGGTCAGGTTCTCGTAAACTATCACAGAAGTCCTGCGGAATGGATTCCTCCAGCCTGAGACCCTGGCACACCCGTGGGTCATTGGTGGTGCGTCAGGATTCTACTTACTTATTTGCTTGTGTGTGTTTTTGTTTTAAGATGGAGTTTCACTCTTGTTGCCCAAGCTGGAGTGCAGTGGTGCGATCTCAGCTTACTGCAACCTCTACCTCCCGGGTTCAAGCAATTCTTCTGCCTCAGCCTCCTGAGTAGCTGGGATTACAGACGTGCGCCACCACGCCCAGCTAATTTTTTTTGTATTTTTAGTAGAAATGGGATTTCACCATGTTAGCCAGGCTGGTCTCGAACTCCTGACCTGGGGTGATCCGCCAGCCTTGACCTCTCAAAGTGCTGGGATTACAGGCATGAGCCACTGCACCCGGCCCGCTTGTGTGTTTATTTTTTAGAGACAAATTCTAGCTCCGTCACCCAGGCTGGAGTACAGTGATGCAATCCTAGCTCACTGCAGCCTCCACCTCGCAGGCTCAAGTGATCCTCCTACCCTCGGCCTCCCAAGTAGGCACGTCACCCCGCTCAGCTAACTTTTCATTAAATATTTTAATTTTTTTGAGATGGGGAGGAGCTGCTATGTTGCTCAGGCTGGTCTAGAATGCCTAGCCTTAAGTGATCCTCCCACCTCAGCCTCCCAAAGTGCTGGCATGACGGTGTGAGCCACCATGCTCAGCCTCATGGGGGGGTGTACAGACACTTTCTAGCAGCGTCTCCTCCATCCTTCTAGGGTCCTGGGGGGCTCCATTTGGCCCCCAGCATCTTCTCCCCTTTTGCAGAAAACAAAACCCAAAGTGCAGAAGAGAGGAGAGGAAGCCTGAAGTGAAATCTGCCTGCTGCCTGCTGCTGTGGTATTTCCCATAAAGATCCCTGTCCCATGGATGGGCACGGTGGCTAATGCCTGTTGTCTTAGAACTTTGGGAGGCTGTGGTGGGGGGATCACTTGAGGTCAAAAGATCGAGACCAGCTTGGCCAATATGGTGAAACCCCATCTCTTTTTTTTTTTTTTTTTTGAGATGGTGTTTCGTCTCGTTGCCCAGGCTGGAGTGCAATGGTGCAATCTCAGCTCACCGCAACCTCTGCCTCACGGGTTCAAGTGATTCTCCTGCCTCAGCCTCCCAAGCAGCTGGGGTTATAGGCGCCCACCACCATGCCGGCTAATTTTGTGTTTTTAGTAGAGATGGGGTTTCACTGTGTTGGTCAGGCTGGTCTCGAACTCCCAACCTCAGGTGATCCACCCACCTCAGCCTCCCAAAGTGCTGGGATTACAGGCGTGAGCCACCGCGCCCAGCCAATGAGCCCTGCTTTTAGGGAGCTGTGCTCTGTCCTTAGGGTGGGTGTTATGCTTTTATAAGCATTTATCAATAATAACAGTACAACTATTTTGGAAAACCATCTGTTGGTACCTACAAAAGCTGACTCAGTGATCCTGCTCCTGAGAATATGCCCAAAGAACTACGGTTGATCCTTGAACAACACAGCTTTGAACTCTGCAGGTCACTTATACGTGGACTTCTTCCACCTCTTCCAGCCCTGAGACAGTAAGACTAACCCCTCCCTCTCCCTCCTCCTCAGCCCACTCAACATGAAGTCTTTTATGATGATCCACTTCTACCTTATTATAAATAGTAAACATATTTTCTCTTTCTTATGATTTTCTTTTCTTTTTGAGACTGAATTGCCCAGGCTGGAGTGCAATGGTGCAATCTCAGCTCACTGCAACCTCCGCCTCCCGGGTTCATGTGACTCTCCTTCCCCAGTCTCCCGAGTAGCTGGGATTACAGGCACCCACCACTACACCCTGCTAATTTTTTTGTATTTTTACTAGAGACGGGGTTTCACTATGTTGCCAGACTGGTCTACGAATCCTGACCTCTTGATTTGTCTGCCTCAGCCTCCCAAAGTGCTGGGATTAGAGGCTTGAGCCACTGTGCCTGTCCCTCTTTTTAATTTTTAAATTTTTAATTTTATAGGTTTTTTCTTTTTTTTTTTTAAGGTAGGGTCTCACTCTGTCGCCCAGGCTGGAATCCTGTGTTGTGAACACAGCCCACTGAAGCCTCAACCTCCCAGGCTCAAGCAATCCTCTCAGCTCAGCCTCCCAAGTAGCTGGAACTACAGGCACATGCCACCATGGTCAGCTAATTTTTGTAGAGGCGAGGTTTCACCATGTTGGGCAGTCTGGTCTTGAACTCCTGAGCTGAAGCGATCAGCTTGCCTCAGCCTCTGAAAGTGCTGGGATTACACTCGTGAGCCACCGAGCCCAGCTGTGATTTTCTTAGTAACATTTTCTTTTCTCTAGCTTACATTATTGTAAGAATACAGTATGATACATAAACATACAAAATATGCATTCGTCAGCTGTTTATGTCATTGTTAGGCTTCCAGTCAACGAGAGGGTATTAGTAGTTACGTTTTTTGGGGGAGTCAAAAGTTATATATGGCAAGGCGGGCGGATCACCTGAGGTTAGGAGTTTGAGACCAGCCTGGCCAACATGGCGAAACCCTGTCTCTACTAAAACCAAAAATTAGCCAGGCGCAGTGCATGCTTGTAGTCCCAGCTACTTGGGAGACTGAGGGCAGGAGAATCACTTGAAACCAGGAGGCAGAAGTTGCAGTGAGCCAAGATCACACCACTGCACTCAGGCCTGGATGACAGAACAACACTCCATCTCAAAAAAAAAAAAAAAAAAAGGTATATGTGGGATTTTGGCTACACAGAGGCTCAGTGCCCTTAACCTCTGCACTATTCAATGGTAACTGTAAAGTCTACATTCACACAAAAGAAATATACAAGAATGTTCATAGCCATGTTTATAACAGCCAAAAAAAAAAAATGAAAGACGCAAATATCATATCATCAATGAATGAACTATGATCTATTTATTTTATGGAATAGAAAAAGAACGAGCAGCCGGGTGCGGTGGCTCACGCCTGTCATCCCAGCACTTTGGGAGGCCGAGGCAAGCGGATCACCTGAGCTTGGGAGTTCAAGACGAGCCTGACCAACATGGAGAAACCCTGTTTCTACTAAAAATACAAAATTAGCCAGGCATGGTGACACATGCCTGTGATGTCAGCTACTCGGGAGGCTGAGGCAGGAGAATCGCTGGAACCCAGGAGGTAGAGGTTGCAGTGAGCCAAGATCACGCCATTGTACTCCAGCCTGGGCAACAAGAGCAAAACTCAGTCTCAAAAAAAGAAAAGAAAAGAGGGAAAAAGAAAAGAAAAAGAGCAAACATGGCCGGGCACGGTGGCTCACACCAGTAATCCCAGCACTTTGTGAACCTGAGGTGGATGGACCTCCTGAGTCAGGAGTTTGAGACCAGCCTGCCCAACATGGTGAAACCCCGTCTCTACCAAAAATACAAAAATTAGCAGGGTGTGGTGACAGGCGCCTATAATCTCAGCTACTCGGGAGGCTGAGGCAGGAGAATCGCTTGAACCAGGAGGCAGAGGTTGCGGTGAGCCGAGATGGCGACATTGCACTCCAGCCTGGGCTACAGAACAAGACTCCATCTCAAAAAAAGAAAAGAACAACGAGCACCTATTACATGCAGAACATGAAGGAACCAAGTGGACGTGACACTGAACAATGAAAACCGGCCAGGTGCGGTGGCTCACACCTGTAATCCCAGCGCTCTGGGAGGCCGAGGCAGGAGGAGCTCCTTAGCCCAGGACTTCAAGACCAGCCTGGGCAACACAGTGAGACCTTGTCGCTATAAAAAATTTAAAAACAGGGCAGGAGGATCACTTGAGCGTGGGAGGTCAAGGCTGCAATGAGCTGTGACTGCGCCACTGCACTCCTGCCTGGGTGATAGGGGTGAGACCCCAACTAAAAAAATGAAGTAAGAGAGGTAAGAAAATGGGTATCACCATGATTCCACATTAGGGAAATCAGGCAAAATGCCTCTCTGGTGACAGAGCTTGGAGTTGCTCATAGAGGGAATCTTTGTAGGTGCCAGATGTTCCTATGTCTGGATCCGGAAAGCTGATCATGCCATGGAAATCCCGCACGTGCACTCTAGACTATCATGCTGTGCTGCACACAGGTTACACCTTCACGTGAAAAGATCAAGGCCCGGTGCAGTGGCTCACGCCTGTAACCCCAGCACTTTGGGAGGCCGAGGCAGCTGGATCATGAGGTCAGGAGTTTAAGACCAGCCTGGCCAAAAAGTGAAACCCTTTCTCTACTAAAAATACAAAAATTAGCCAGGCGTGGTGGCGGGTACCTGTAATCCCAGCTACTGGGGAGGCTGAGGCAGGAGAATTGCTTGAACCTGGGAGGCGGAGGTTGCAGTGAGCCATATCATGCCACTGTACTCCAACCTGGGGGACAGAGCGAGGCTCCGTCTCGAAAACAGAAAAGAAAAAGAAAAAAAAGATCAAGGCCAGGTGCAGTGGCTCATGCCTGTAATCCCAGCACTTTGGGAGGCCGAGGCAGGTGGATCACTTGAACCCAGCAGTTTGAGACCAGCCTGGGCAACATGGTGAAACCCCGTCCCTACCAAAACTACAAAAAATTAGCCAGGCATGGTGGTGCATGCCTGTAGTCCCAGCTACCTGAGGGGGTGAGGTGGAAGAATTTCCTGAACCTCAGATGTGGAGGTTGCAGTGAGCTGAAATCATGCCACTGCAGTCCAGCGTGGGCAACAGAGCGAGCCTCTGTCTTAAATTTTAAAGAGAGAGAGTTCAAACAGGCATTTACTGAGCACCTGTTGCATACCAGACCCTAAAAAGGCAACGAGGACAGAGACCCCACCCCTCTGGACCAGGAGGCCAGGCAGAGGAGAGACAAACTAAGCAAGACGCTGCCACAGAGCCTTCCGATCACAGTCGGTCCACGAAGGTGCTTGGAATCCCAGTGGCCCCATGGAGAGAGGTCCCCATGCGTGATTCGATTGGACCAGTATTCACAGGGTCACCTCCCAGTCCAGGATGAGCAGGTGTGAAATGCAGCCTCTGTGACTTGACTGAGGTCCCCAAGCCAGATGACAAAATGGGATACATCTGGCTGGGCGCAGCGGCTCATGGCTGTAATCCCAACACTTTGGGAGGCCGAGGCAGGAGGATCACGAGGTCAGGAGATGGAGACCATCCTGGCCAACATGGTGAAACCCCGTCTCTACCAAAAATACAACAAATTAGCTGGACGTGGTGGTTCGTGCCTGTAATCCCAGCACTTGGGAGGCTGAGGCAGGAGAATTGCTTGAACCCAGGAGGCGGAGGTTGCAGTGAGCCAAGATCGTGCCACTGCACTCCAGCCTGGTGACAGAGCTAGACTCCATCTCAGAAAAAAAAGGGGGGAGCATACATTTCAGCAGCAGCCAGGTTTGTCCCAAAGGGGCTGTAAAACCTAATGGGAGCCCACAGGGACCAGTCTCCTGAAGGTGGTGATGGTCCCTCCTGCCTGCTGGCTTTGCTGGTGACTCAGTGCCCACCAGGTCAAGGTGTGTCTGGGAGCTGCCTCTCTGGACGGCCACCACCTTTTGTACACGGCTTCTTGGTGCCCGGGACACAGTGAGTCACAAGACAAAGCCATCGGATTGTCTGGGACAAAGCCCTTCGTGGCGACAAATCAGTGAACCTGGTAAATGGCCCGGGCAGCTGGCCAGCCAGCACGTTGGAAAACCTTTCCAGGTGGTCCTCTTTGAACCCGATGAGGACAAAAGCCAATGGCGGATTATCTCTCAAAGTCCTCAAAAGTGCGCAGACATGCATGGGGTCAGAAGACTTTCAACATGAATGCGATTCCTTCATTTGGTCCCGGTGAACCCCATTCATCTGGGTTGTCAAGGTTCCCAGCCCGGAGGACAAATTGCTTTCACCTTCTCCATGCGTGTTGTCTCTATTTGCTTTTTGTGTGTGTGAAGGGCGGTGGTGTTTGCTTTTGAGACGGAGTCTCTCTCCATCCCCCAGGCTGGAGCTGTGGTGTGATCTAGGCTCACTGCAACCTCCGCCTTCCTGGTTCAAGCGATTCTCCTGCCTCAGCCTCCCGAGTAGCTGGGACTACAGGTACCCACCACCACACCTGACTAATTTTTGTATTTTTAGTAGAGATGGGATTTCACTATGTTGGCGGGGCTGATCTCGAACTCTTGATCTGCCCAACTTGGCCTCCCAAGGTGCTGGGATTACAGGTGTGAGCTACCTCACCCGGCCTGTTGTCTCTGTTTGGAAGGAGAGAGCAGTGTGTTGCCCCTGATAAGGAGAAAGGAAGCAACAGGACCACAGCCTCCTCACCCCCACCCAATTCTACCCACCAGTCACCTGAGCGAGCCTCTCATTTTGGCCCAGAACCAACCAGGGGTTGGAACGAGGCTGGGTTCAGTGTAGGCGGAACTCCAAGAGACTCCCAAGACTCCAGACAGTCTGCATACACACCTGGTATAATACCTTAAGTCTGGGTGGGACTAGTGAGTCAGTGAGGGTGTCACTTCCTTGATAAGGTGACATTCTAAGGCAAAGGTGAAAAAACTTTATCAATATAATTAAGGTCCAAAATAATTTGGTTTTGAGTTCACCAAATGGGAGTTTACCTTGGGTGGGCCTGAGTTAATCAGGAGTGCTTTAAAAAAGGGTCCAATGCCAGGCAAGGTGGTGTGCACCTGTAATCCCAGCTACTTGGAGGGCTGAGGCAGGAGAATCACTTGAACCCGGGAGGCGGAGGTTGCAGTGAGCCGAGATTGTGCCATTGCACTCCAGCCTAAGTGACAGGATGAGACTCTGTCTCAAAAAAGAAAAAAAGATGGTCTAATGGTAATTTTTTTTCAAACATCAATTTCTTTCCTGAGTCTACCAGCAAATTTTACATTATGTATATTTAACCATAATTTAAATTTTTTTTTTTGAGATGGAGTTTCACTATTGTTGCCCAGGCTGGAATGCAATGGTGCGATCTCAGCTCACTGCAACCTCCACCTCCTGGGCTCAAGCGATTCTCCTGCCTCAGCCTCCCGAGTAGCTGGGATCACAGGCATGTGCCACCACGCCTGGCTAATTTTGTATTTTTACGGGGGTTTCACCATGTTGGTCAGGCTGGTCTCCAACTCCCGACCTCAGGTGATCCGCCCGCCTCAGCCTCCCAAAGTGCTGGGATTACAGGCATGAGCCACCGTGCCCAGCCCTTAAATTTTTTAATTAAAAAAAAACAAACTATGATGGCTAATGAAAACAACCCTAGCATTCATCAAGAGATGAATGAATACACAAAATATAGTGTAGCCATACACTGGAATATTATTTAGCCAGGAAAAAGGAATGAAATTCTGACTTATGCTACACTGTGGATGAACCTGGAGGACATTATGCTAAGTGAAATGAGCCCGTCACAAAAAGAGAAATACGGTCTGCTTTCACTTATAGGAGGTCTCTATAGTGGTCACAGTCAGAGACACAGAAAGTACAATGGTGGGTCCTGGGGGCTAGGGAAGAAGGAATGGGGAGTGTCTAATCGGGACCAACTTTCAGTCTGGGATGATAAAGATGTTCCGGAAATAGAAAGTGACAGTGGTGGCTGGGTGTGGTGGCTCAAGCCTGGAATCTGTACTTTAGGAGGCTGAGGTGGGCAGACTGCTTGAGCCCAGGAGTTCAAGACCAGCCTGGGCAACACGGTGAAACCCCGTCTCTATAAGAAATTTAAAAATTAGTCAGGCAGTGGCCCACACTTGTAGTCCCTGCTAGTCAGAAGGCTGAGGTGGGAGGACCACTTGAGCCTGGGAGGTCAAGGCTGCAGTGAGCCGAGATAGCACCTGTGCACTCCAGCCTGACAGAGTGAGATCCTGTCTCAAAAAATAAAAAGTGACAGTGGTTACACATCATGAATAAACTTAATCCCACTGAATTGTACACTTAAAAAGGGTTAAGATGAGGCCAGGTGCTGTGGCTCATGACAGTAATCCCAGCACTTTGGGAAGCCGACGGGGGTGGATTGCTTGAGACCAGGAGTTCAAGACCAGCCTGAGCAACATAGTGAAACCCCATCACTACAAAAAAAACACAAAAATGAGCCTGGCATGGTGGTGCACACCTGTAGTCCCAGCTACTTGGGAGGCCGAGGCACAAGAATCACTTGAACTCAGGAGGCGGAGGTTGCAGTGAGCTGAGATCACGCCACTGCACTCCAGCCTGGGTGACACAGCAAGACTCTGTCTCAAAAAAAAACAAGGTTAAGATGAATTTTAATAAATGTTATGTATGTTATTTTACCACAACTTTTCTTTTAAGTTAGATAACACAAAAATAAACTAAATAGGTTTATGGAAAATATTAGCGTTCCCATCATCATGTGAGGATACATCAAGAAGATGCCATCTATGAATCCGAGAGTAGAGCTTCAGCCAGACACAGTGGCTCATGCCTGTGATCCCAAAACTTTGGGAGGCCAAGGCAGGAGGATTGCTTGAGGCCAAGAGTTTGAGACCAGCCTGGGCAACCTAGGGAGACCCTGTCTCTATAAAAATAAAACAATTAGCCAGGCATGTTGGTGCATGCTTGTGGTCCCACCTACTTGAGAGGCTGAGGTGAGACCACACCCTCAGCTGGTCCCAGGAGGCCGTGGATGCAGTGAGCTATAGTGGAGCACTGCACGCCAGCCTGGGCAGCAGAGCAAGACCATGTCTCAAAAACAGAACAGCAAAAAACAAATGAAAACCAAGAGAATAGAACCTCACCAGACAGTGTGTCTACTGAAGCCTTGATCTTGGGCTTTCGGGGGCGTGGGGTTGTCTGTTATGTTTTGTTTTGTTTTTTTGAGACAGAGTCTCGCTCTGTAGCCCAGGCTGGAGTGCAGTACAATCTCGGCTCACTGCAACCTCCACCTCCCAGGTTCAAGTGATTCTCCTGCCTCAGCCTCCCGAGTAGCTGGGACCACAGGCACACACCACCAAGCCCAGCTAATTTGTTGTATTTTTAGTAGAGATGGGATTTCACCATGTTGGCCAGGATGGTCTCGATCTCCTGACCTTGTAATCAACCAGCCTCAGCCTCTCAATGGGCTGGGATTACAGGCGTGAGCCACTGCACCCGGCCTGTTTTGTTTTAGAGACAGGGTCTCGCTCTGTTATCTGAGTTGGAGCACAGAGGCACGATCACAGCTCACTGCAACCTGGATCTTCCACCTCAGCCCCTCAAGTAGCTGGGACTACAGGTGTGAGCTACCACACCTACTTAATTTATTATTTATTTATTTATTTTGAGATGGAGTCTCGCTCTGTTGTGAGGCTGGAGTGCAGTGGTGCGATGTCGGTTCACTGCAACTTCCACCTCCCGGGTTCAAGCAATTCTCTTGCCTCAGCCTCCTGAGTAGCTGGGACTACAGGTGTGCACCACCACGCCTGGATAATTTTTGTGCTTTTAGTAGAGACGGGGTTTCACCATGTTGGCGACGATGGTCTTGATCTCCTGACCTTGTGATCTGCCCACCTCGGCCTCCCAAAGTGCTGGGATTATAGGCGTGAGCCACTGCACCCGGCCATTAATTTATGTTTATTTTTATTTTTTGGTGGGATGGGCAGGAGGGGGCACTCTGTGTTGCCCAGGCTGATCCCGAACTCCTGGACATGAAGTGATTCTCCCACCTTGGCCTCCCAAAATACTGGGATTACAGGCGTGAGCCACTTAGCCCAGCTCACCTTAAATTTTTGTTCTGTTTAAAACAAAAATGAGTGCATACAGGCTGGGTACTAGTTATCTGGGCAAATAGTCTAAAACTCCTGGGCTTACGCCTGTAATCCCAAAACCTAGTCTCTACAAAAAATATCAATAAAATTAACCAAGTGTGGTGGTACATACCTGTATTCCCAACTACTCTGGAGGCTGAGGTGGGAGGATCGCTTGAGCCTAGGAGGTCGGAGGTTGCACTGAACCAGATCTCGCCATTGCCCTCCGGCCTGGGCAACAGAGGAGACTCCATCTAAAAAAAAAAAAAAAAAAAGGGCTGGGAGTGGTGGCTCACACCTGTAATCCCAGCACTTTGGGAGGCTGAGACAGGCAGATGACAAGGTCAGGAGTTCAAGACCAGCCTGGCCAGCATGGTGAAACCCCATCTCTACTAAAAATACAAAAATTCGCCATGCATGGTGGCCCACACCTGTAGTCCCAGCTACTTGGGAGACTGAGACAAGAGAATTGCTTGAACCCAGGAGGTAGAGGTTGCAGTGAGCTGAGATCACGCCACTGCACTCCAGCCTTGTGACAGAGGAAGACTCTGTCTCAAAAAAAAAATACAAAAATTAGCTGGGCATGGTGGCACATGCCTGTAATCCCAGCTACTTGGGAGGCTGAGACAAGAGAATTGCTTGAACCTAGGAGGTGGAGGTTGCAGTGAGCTGAGATCGCACCACTGCATTCTAGCCTGGGCGACAGAGCAAGACTCCATCTCAAAAAAAAAAAATACAATAGGAAGCCTCAGAAACCCCTTCTCCAGGGGTCTCTAGGGGTCTCCATACTCCTGAGTC
The DNA here is from genome assembly GCA_036589455.1 of Ateles fusciceps. NCBI lineage: Eukaryota > Metazoa > Chordata > Mammalia > Primates > Atelidae > Ateles > Ateles fusciceps. The sequence goes on along the minus strand of JAZHEH010001828.1, from coordinate 12,460,627 downwards.
AGCCTTCCTCCAGCAAACAGCCCGGGGCTCACTGAGTGTACAAGGCTGTCATGGGCCCCCCGACACCCTGAAAGCACAGGGCAGCCCCAGCCTGACTGCCAGGGGTTTAGCCTTCTCACCGGGGCACCCTCCCGGGACGCAGGCACAGGTGTCACATCAGGGGCTGTGAGTCAGGCCTTGGCTGCGCTCCTTGTACGGCCGGCCGGCATGAGTCAGGCTGGGTTCGCCCACTGCTCCTGTGTTTTCTCTTGTTCTGAACACCACAGCGTGTGACGGGCCTCCTGTGGCTCATCAGTCACTGTTTCGGGTAAACAGTGCGGATCACTCAGTGACAGACTCCACCGGGTCAGGGGAGCTGGGACTTTACTTATCAAATTGCAAATGTCCGACATATCCCAAGTGGAACCAGTGACACGGAGAGAGGTTTCCATCCCAGGGCTGGGGGTGGGGGACTGTGGAACACCCAGTAGAGCCCCCAGTGTTTCCTGGAAATGCAAATCTCAGCTCTGAAGCGCAGACTGGCCGCTTATGGTTAGATAGAGGTTCACACGTGAGGAAGCCTGGCAATGTCTAAAGACCGTTTCAGTATTCAAGACTCAGGGAGGTGGGTATGCTACTAACGGGGGGATGCTACGAACTGTGGGTTTTGCCATTAAAAGTAATGGCAAGGGCCGGGCATGGTGGCTCATGCCTATAATCCCAACACTTTGGGAGGCTGAGGCAGGCGGATCACTTGAGGTCAGAATTGGAGACCAGCCTGGCCAACATGGAGAAACCCTGTTCACGCTAAAAATACAAAACTCAGCCAAGCATGATGGCATGTGCCTGTAATCCCAGCCACTGGGGAGACTGAGGCAGGAGAATCACTTGAACCCGGGAGGCAGAGGTTGCAGTGAGCCGAGATTGTACCACTGCATTCCAGTCTGGGCAACAGAGTGAGGCTCCATCTCAAAAAAATAAATAAATAGGGCCGGGTGCAGTGGCTCCCACCTATAATCCCAGCACTTTCGGAGGCCGAGGCAGGCAGATCACCTGAGGTCGGGAGTTCGAGACCAGCCTCACCAACATGGAGAAACCCCATCTCTACTAAAATTACAAAATTAGTCAGGCATGGTGGCCCATGTCTATAATCCCAGCTACTCAGGTGGCTGAGGCAGGAGGATCGCTTGAACCCAGGAGGCAGAGGTTGCGGTAAGCCAAGTTCACGCCACTGCACTCCAGCCTGGGCAACAAGAGCGAAACTGCATCTCAAAAAAACAAAAGTAATGGCAAGAACTGCAATGACTTTTGCACCAACCTAGTAGCATCTGGTGAGCGCAGGCCAGGGTGCTACAATGCACAGGGCAGCCCCTGACAGAGCTGACCCAGCTGAAAAATCCCGCTTACCCACCCCTGAAACCTAGTTCTCATGCTAGCTTGCCCCTGCTATTCTTTTTTTTTTTTTTAGAGGGAGTCTCACTCTTGTCACCCAGGCTGGAGTGCAGTAGCGTGACTTATCGCTCCGGCTCACCGCAACCTCCGCCTCCTGGGTTCAAGCAATTCACCTGCCTCAGCCTCCTGAGTAGCTGGGATTACAGGTGCCCGCCACCACGCCTGGCTAATTTTTTTGTATTTTTAGTAGAGACAGGGTTTCACCACGTTAGCCAGGTTGGTCTCAAACTGCTGACCTCGTGATCAGCCCACCTCGGCCTCCCAAAGTTCCGGGATTACCGGTGTGAGCCACCATGCCCAGCTACATAATTTTAAATTAAAATAGGTCAGTTGACATTCTTCAGGTGGCAAGTTAGAGAAACACATGCAGGCATATGCCTGCTTTTTGTTTTTGTTTTTTGTTTTTGAGATGGAGTTTCGCTCTTGTTGCCCAGGCTAGAGTGCAATTGCGAGATCTCAGCTCACCACAACCTCCGCCTCTCGTGCTCAAGCGATTCTTCTGCCTCAGCCTCCCAAGTAGCTGGGATTACAGGCATGCGCCACCTCGCCTAGCTAATTTTTGTAATTTTAGTAGAGACGGGGTTTCTCCATTTTGGCTAGGATGGTCTCAATCTCTTGACCTCGTGATCCGCCCACCTCGGCCTCCCAAAGTGCTGGGATTACAGGCATGAGCCACACGCCCGGCCACCTCCTTCCAGTTCTTAAAGATACTTGGGAAGCGTTTGTTTGGCACCGCAGCCATAATGCACAGGATTGGCATGACTGGGGGCATGAATCCGGACACTGGGCAACCCCCGATACAATGTGATGAGAAGGGCATGCCCCCGTCTTCTTCCCAAAACCCCACAACCCCCAGCTAACCACAAGAAAATGTCAAACACAGATTGGGGGACACTTGATCTCGTGGGGGACACTGGCTAGCACTCTTCAAGACTGCCAAAGTCTGCCAGGCACAGTGGCTCATGCCTGTAATCCCGGCACTTTGGGAGGCTAAGGTGGGTCGATCACCTAAGATCAGGAGTTCAAGACCAGCCTGACCAATGTGATGAAATCTGTCTCTACTAAAAACACATAAAAAATTAGCTAGGTATGGTGGTAGGCACCTATAATCCCAGCTACTTGGGAGGCTGAGGCAGGATAATCACTTGAACCTGGGAGGCAGAGGTTGCAGTGAGCTAAGATGGTGACATTACACTCCAGCCTGGGCAACAAGAGTGAAACTCCATCTTGGGGGGAAAAAAAAAAAAAAGACTGCCAAAATTGCTCACCTGTAATCCCAGCACTTCAGGAGGCTGAGGCAGGAGGATCACTTGAATCCACAAATTCAAGACCAGCCTGACAACAGAGCAAGGCCCCATCTCCACAAAAAGTTTTAAAAAAATACCCAAGCATAGTGGCACACACCTATGGTCCCTGCTACTCAGGAAGCTGAGGCGGGAGAATCACTTGAGCCCAGGAGTTTGAGGCTGCAGTCAGTGAGCTATGATTGAGTCACTGCACTCCAGCCTGAGCAACAAAGTGAGACTATGTCTAAAAAAAAAAAAAAACGGACTGGGAATGATGGCTCAAGCTTGTAATCCCAGCATTTTGGGGAGCCTGAAGCAGGCAGATCACTTGAGGTCAGGAGTTCTAGACCAGCCTGGCCAACATGGTGAAACGCCGTCTCTACTAAAAATACAAAAATTAGCCGGGCGTGGTGGCACGCACCTGTAATCTCAGCTACTCAGGAGGCTGAGGCAGGAGAATCACTTGAACCTGGGAAGTGGAGGCTGCAGTGAACCAAGATCACTGCGATTGCACACCAGCTTCGGTGATAGAGCAAGATTCCATTTCAAAAAAAAAGAAAAAAGAAAAAAAAAGAAAAAGAAACACTGCCAAGGTCATGAAAACAAGGACAGAACTGGGCGCAGTGGCTCACCCATAATCCCAGCACTTTGGGAGGCTGAGGCAGGTGGATCATCTGACGTCAGGAGTTCGAGACCAGCCTGACCAACATGATGAAACACCATCTCTACTAAAAATACAAAAAGTTAGCCGGGCATGGTGGCAGACACCTGTAATCCCAGCTGCTCAGGAGGCTGAGGCAGGAGAATCACTTGAACCCGGGAGGCAGAGGTTGCAGTGAGCCGAGATCATGCCATTGCACTCCAGCCTGGGCAATGAGAGCAAAATGTTGTCCTGAAAAAAAAAAAAAGAAAAGAAAAGAGGAAAGACTGAGAAACCATCACAGACCAGAGGAGACCAGTGAGACATGAGGGCTAAATAAGGTATAGGATCCTGGAAGAGAGAGGACATTTGTGGGACATTGGCGACATCCATATAGAATGTCTGGAGTTCAGCTGATGGCACCATTGTCCCAATGTTAATTTCTTAGTTTCACCAAATGTACAGAGGTCAGGAAAACACGTTAATATCAGGGAAGCTGATGGATGGGGGATACAGGAGTGCTGCAAAACCTCACTGCAACTTTCCTGCCATAAATTTATTCCAAAATAAAACATTTATAAGATGTTTATTTTACAACTCAGGTTGGGTGCAGTGGCTCACGCCTGTAAATCTCAACGCTTTGGGAGGCCGAGGCAGGAGGATTCATTGAGCCCAGGAGTTTAAGACCAGTCTGGGCAACACAGCAAAAATTAGCCAAGAGCGATGGCACACGCCTGCAGTCCCACGCATGAGCCACTGCACCTGGCCTGTATCTGAAATTTACATTTAAGTGGGGAGTCCTGTGTTTCAGCCCGAAACTCTTGGACGTAGAAGGGACCCAGTGGGTCGCGGGTGGGGTTCAGGATCAGCACCCGGTTCTGGATTTGGCATCTGGGTGGCGGGGGCTCCATTAACTGGGGCGGGAAACAGAGGCTGGAGTGGAGGGGGATAATGAGCTCATTTTACAGAAACTGCTAATGGGTCTTAATAGTAATGGTGATGATGATAATTGTACCTCCCCCACAGCATAAATCTTGCTCCACCCAGGCCGGTTTTGGGCACGCCTGGTTCCCTGCCAGGCCTGGTCGATGGGCATCGAGCCAGGCTCACGCCTGCACCCCCCCACCACACCCAGCCCTGGTGTGGAAGTGCACACATACCCCCACTGACCCACCCCCTGCCAGCCAGCAAGCTCCTTTGGGAGGCAAAGGCAGGAGGATCTCTGGAGCCCAAGAATTTGAGACCAGCCTGGGCAACATGCTGAGACCCATCTCTATAAAACTTCAAAAATTAGCCAGGCATGGTGGCACGCACCTGTAGTCCAAGCTCCTTAGAAGGTGGGGGTGGGAGGATCACTTGAGCCCGGGAGGTCAAGGCTGCAGTGAGCTGTGATCACACAACTGCGCATTCCAGTCTGGGCAAGAGTCGAGATCCCCATCTCTAAAATAATAAAATAAAATAGGCTGGGTGCAGTGGCTCACTCCTGTAATCCCAACACTTTGGGAGTCCGAGGCAACCAGATTGCCTGAGGTCAGGAGTTGAAGACCATCCTGGCCAACATGGTGAAGCCCCGTCTCTATTAAAAATGCAAAAATTAGCCAGGCATGGTGGCAGGCGCCTGTAATCCCAGCTACTCCAGAGGCTGAGGCAGGAAAATTGCTTGAACCCGGGAGGTGGAGGTTGCAGTGAGCCGAGATCGCGCCACTGCACTGCAGCCTGGAGAGAGTGAGACTCTGTCTCCAAAAAATAAATAAAATAAAAATTTTAAATGGCTAACTTTATGCTATGTGAATTCCACTTCAACTAAAAAAAAAAAAAAAATGAAAGTGAGAAACAAATGGAAAGCCAAGATATTTACACTCGATTTTCCAAGGAAATTGTCCCAGACACCCAGAAACACCCAGTCACCTGTCCTAAAAGATGTGGAATTTTACAAATAAACTTCAAGTATGTTAAATGGAGTCCTTCTGTGATGTACCCCTTCCGTGTAAGATTCACCTCTTACATGAAGAGTTCCTCTTCATGACAGCCGTCATTATTAATCATATATAAATAATGACATAACTGCTTAATAATGTCATTACGATTTTCTACCCTGATTATGAGGCTCTGGGTCATCAGGTTGAAGCACTGAACTCAGAAGGCAAGTCAGAGGACGGCGCCCACAAAAAGGGCTCCCAGGACCCCAGAATGTGGGGCTCAGCCACTGTTCCCCTGGCCCTGGGCCTCCCTGCTCTCCCCATCAAACTGGACCCATTCCTGCTCCAGGCACCAATTCTGCTGAGCACAGAAGATACTGGTTATGGGGGAGGAGAGGGTGCCGGCCTCCTATGGTGGGCAGAGCATGTCAGGAGGTCCAACAGGGCTGATCAAAGAGATGGCTTTGCCGGACAGTGGCTCATGCCTGCAGCCCAGGCACTTTGGAGCCTGGCGCGAGAGACTTGCTTGAGGCCAGGAGGTCAAGGCTGCAATAAGCTGTGATTGTGCCACTGTACTCCAGCCTGGGTGACACAGCAAGACGTTGTCTCTAAACAAACAAATAAATAATAAATTACACTCGGTGGCTCATGCCTGTAATCCCAGCTCTTTGGGAGGCTGAGGCGAGCAGATCACTTGAGGTCAGGAGTTCGAGACCAGCCTGATCAACATAGTAAAACCCTGTCTCTACTAAAAATACAAAAAAAAAAACTAGCCAGGTGGGATTGTGGGCACCTGTAATCCCAGCTACTTGGGAGGCTGAGGCAGGAGAATCGCTTGAACCTGGGAGGCAGAGGTTGCAGTGAACTGAGATTGCACTATTGCACTCTGCCCAGGTAGCAGAAGAGACTCCACCTCAAAAAAAATTAATAATAATAAATACATTTAAGATGTGTAAATGGTATCTCAATAAATCTATAAGAACAAAATGAAACAAGAGAGAAAAGGAGTCTTTAGCCCAGATATATAAGTAACAGATTAAAAAATAAAATAAAAAGGCCGGTACAGCGGCTCTTGCCTGTAATCTCAGCACTTTGGAAGGTGGAAGTGGGTAGATCACTTGAGCCCAGGAGTTCCAGACCAGCCTGGGCAACACGGAGAAGCCCTGTCTCTACTAACTAGACAAAAAAATAGCCAGGCATGGTGGCGCCCACCTGCAGTCCTAGCCACTTGGGAGACTGAAGTGGGAGGACTGAGCCTGGAAAATCAAGGCCACAGTGAGCCGAGATTGTGCTGCGGCACTCCAGTCTGGGCAACAGAGCGAGATCCTGTCTCAAAAGAAAAAAAAAAAAATCACTCTGAGTTCAGCACTCTTAATTCGGAAGTTTACAACCAGGGTCTTAAAATGTTCCGAAAGTTGGTGATGTTCACACTGCTTTGAGATTCGCCGCTCTCCTGAACGTGAATCACTTGAACCCAGGAGGCAGAGGCTGCAGTGAGCCGAAATCACGCCATTGCACTCCAGCCGGGGAGACAGAGTGAGACTCCGTCTCAAAAACAAAACAAAAAAGTCTAGAGCAGGGAAATCCATAGAGACAGGAAGCACACTGGTGGTTGCCAGGGGCTGGGGAAGGGGAGTGGCGAGTGACTGCTGATGGGGACAGGGTTTTCTTTGAGGGTGACAGAAATGTTCTGCAACGAGACTCAGGGGACAGCTGCAGAGCACCGACTGTACCAAATGCCACTGAATTGTGCACTTTATAATGATTCATTTTAGCTGGGCACAGTGGCTCATGCCTGTAGTCTCATCACTTTGGGAGGCTTGAGGTGGGTGCATCACCTGAGGTCGGGAGTTCGAGACCAGCCTGGACAACACAGGGGTTTTGTGAAACCCCGTCTCTACAAAAAAATACAAAAGTTAGCTGGGTGGGGTGGCATGCCCCCGTGATCCCACCTATGTGGGAGGCTGAGGCAGAAGAGTCACTCGGGCCTGGGAGATGAGGGCTGCAGTGAGCCGAGATCACACCACCGCACGCACTCCAGCCTGGCAGACAGAGCGTCTCAAAAATAAATAAAATAAAATAAAATCATCAATTTCAGGTTATGTGAGCTTCACCTCGATAAAAATTTATATACTTATATAATTTACATAGAAATATGCATACAATATAAAGAATTACGCTATTGATATTTTAATTTTTTTTTAAGCTGCAAGCCACCTTTTGCCAATCTCCAATTAAGATAAATAAAAATAGCTTCCAGGGATGGAAGGCTTCTTCTAGGAAAAAAATCTTTTTTTTTTTTTTTGAGACAAAGTTTAGCTCTTGTTGCCCAGGCTGTAGTGCAATGGTGCGATCTCGGCTCACTGCAACCTCTGCCTCCTGGGTTCAAGCGATTCTCCTGCCTCAGCCTCCGGAGTAGCTGGGACTACAGGTGCCCACCACCACACCTGGATAATTTTGTATTTTTAGTCGAGATGCGGTTTCTCCATGTTGGTCAGGTTGGTCTCGAACTCCCGACCTCAGGTGATTCCCCCCGCCTCAGCCTCCCAAAGTGCTCGGATTACAGGCATTGAGCCACCACGCCCAGCCTGAAAAAATCTTTTACATGTGGTATTTGCTATCTTCATAAACATATGATGAGGCAGGCATTCTCATGCCCCTTTGATGAATGAGGGACTGACGTTCAAAAAGAGGACATCAGGCTGGGCACAGTGGCCCACACCTGTAAATCCCAACACTTTGGGAGGCTGAGGTGGGCAGATCACTTGAGGTCAGGAGTTTGAGACCAGCCAGGCCAACATGGTGAAACCCTGGCTCTATTAAAAATACAAAAATTAGCCAGGTGTGGTAGCACGTCTGTAATCCCAGCTATTTGGGAGGCCGAGGCAAGAGAATCGCTTGAACCTGGGAGGTGGAGGTTGTAGTGAGCTGAGATAGCACCAATGCACTCCAGCCTGGGCAACACAGCGAGACTCCATCTCCAAAAAAAAAAAAGTGGCCAGGCACAGTGGCTCACGCCTGTAATCCCAGCCCTTTGGGAGGCCAAGGAGGGTGGATCACGAAGTCAGGAGTTCGAGACCAGCCTGGCCAAGATGGTGAAACCCCGTCTTTACTAAAAATACAAAAATGAGCCGGGTGTAGTGGCAGGCACCTATAATCCCAGCTACTTGGGAGGCTGAGGCAGGAGAATCGCTTGAACCCAGGAGGGGGAGGTTGTAGTGAGCCGAGACCTCACCATTGCACTCCAGCCTGGGTGACAAGAGCTGTCTCAAAAAAAAAAAAAAAAAAAAAAAAAAAAAAAGAACATCATTCACTCAAGGTCACTGGGCTACAAGTCCAGTAGCCAGAATCTAAATTCCGGGTTCCACCTGTTCATCACCCACCTCACTGAACAGACCAACTGGGAGGATTAAATGAGAACATACATCCAGACAAGCCTCGCCAACACGGTGAGATCCCTTCTCTACTTAAAATACAAAAAGTTGGCTGGGCGTGGTGGTGGGTGCCTGTAATCCCAGCTACTCGGGATGCTGAGGCAGGAGAATCACTTAAACCTGGGAGACGGAGCTTGCAGTGAGCCGAGATCACGATACTTCACTCCAGCCTGGGTGACAGAGTGAGACCCTAACTCAAAAAAAAAAAAAAAAAAAAAAGAAAATACATCCAGATTCTCGGCACGGGGCCAGGTATACAGTAGATGCTCAATAAGTATTGCTCTCTCCCCGTCTTCTGTCCTGTGTGTCAATAAGACCAAGGCAATCATGGACTAACTGGCAAGGAGATTATGAGGATGAGAGGTTCTGATGGGAACCCGGAAGGCACCAGCCCAGTGCAATCCCCATCTTCCCCATGGCTCGTGACCTGATTATTTATAGAGTAATAAGAAAACTCTGGAGGCAGGGCCAGGCGCAGTGGCTCAGGCCTGTAATCCCAGTGCTTTGAGAGGCAGAGGTGGAAGGATCGCTTGAGCCTAGGGGTTTGAGGCTGCAGTGAGCTATTATCACCCCACAGCACTCCAGCCTGGAAGACAGAGCAAGACCCTGTCTCAACACACACACACCCACTCCAGAGACAACCAGGCAAATCAGAAAGTGACCTTTCCTATCAGACCTCAGCTCCAAGCATGGCAGCGACAAGGTGGTGACCCGAGATAAGCAGCTCACTTGCGGGGGGTGGGGGGGGGGGGGGGGTGCCTCTGCCCGTATCTCTCCACATCCTCAGTAAACGCAGAACTATCAAACATTTTTGCAACATGAGGAGCCACGTTTTGCAACATACTGAAAAAGGGTTGTGCAAACCTCAGCAGAAACACCCCAATCGCCCCAGCTGGGAGTCATCATCCAGTTGCTGCTGTAATGTGACTGTAATTCCTCCAGTGTTCGTAATTTGTCTTGGAAGCTCAGCTGTGTTTTACATGACGTGTTTTCTGTAGAATTTCTGAGTACTTGCTCTTGGGATCTGAGCCAAGCGTACACAATAGCTATTTGGGGCAAAACAGCTGGTGAAGAGAAAGGCAGCTTAGACTCTACAAGAAAAGTAGAAAGAATTCAAGGTTACTACAAATGGCCAGGGCCCAGTAAAAGACTGTAATCTCTATGGGCAGAAACAGGCCATATACTTCATCAGTTTCCTCTCTATGCCCAGCTCAGCATGGAGCGGAAGCTTAATATTTATTTGTGGTTCAGACGAAAAACTTCTCATTTCCAAGTTTCCTGAGCCCTTGAGGACAGCCTGGCAGGAGATGACACATGCAAGGCTGCACAGGTACCACTTACCCAATCCCGTGTCGGTGACAGACATCACCAGTCAATCACAGACAGACATAACCAATCCATCATAGCACTGGGCCTGGCTACAACCTCAGAATCTCTGCCAGCACAGTGCTAAAAGCAACTATTACCAACAGATTTGAGGAAAATATTCTGCCTCCTTGGTCTACATTTATAATACTGAGTTGTTAGGGGAGGATAAGGGGCCTCAAGAAAGAGATGACAATAAGATAATCACCATCGAGGTGGGGCGTGGTGGCTCATGCCTGTAATCCCAGGACTTTGGGAGGCTTAGGCAGGAAGATTGCTTGAGACCAGGAGTTTGAGACCAGCCTGGGCAACAGAGCGAGACCCTGTCTCTACAAAAAAAAAAAAAAGAAATTAGGCAGTCAAGGTAGTGCACACCTGTAATCTCGGCTACTCAGGAGGCTGAGGCAGGAGTATTGCTTGAGCCTGGAAGTTGGAGGCTGCAGTGAGCTATGATCGTACCTCTGCACTCAAGCCTGGGCAACCCTGTCTCCAAAAAACAAATCATCACCAGGACACATAAAGTTCCCAACAGGAGCCGGGCGCCGTGGCTCACGCCTGTAATCCCAACACTCTGGGAGGCCGAGGTGGGTGGATCACCTGAGGTCAGGAGTTCGAGACCAGCCTGGCCAACATGACGAAACCCATCTCTACTACTAAAAAAAAAAAAAAATTAGCTGGGCATGGTGGCAGGCACCTGTAATCCCAGCTACTTGGGAGGCTGAGGCAGGAGAATCGCTTGAACCCGGGAGGCAGGGGTTGCAGTGAGCCCAGATCACGCCACTGCACTCCAGCTTGGCAAGAGAGCAAGAGTCCATCTCAAAAAATAAAGAAATTAAGTTCCCAACTGGGAAGGAGGACAAGAGCCCACGGACATAGGGACTTCCCAGGGACACTTAGGGAGGAGGGAAGACAGTTTCCTGGCCACCTGCTTTGCACTTCGGTCACATCATCTCACTGGCTCACTCCAGCACCTTTGGAGATGCGCCTTGTACTCCCCGAGAGCAGCTGGTAGCCCGGGCTGCTGGGAGCCTGCAGAGCTTTTATTTTGTTTGTTTATTTTTTGAGACGGAGGAGTCTCCCTATCGCCCAGGCCGGAGTGCAGTGGCGTGATCTCAGCTCCCTGCAACCTCCGCCTCCCAGATTCAAGTGATTCTCCTGCCTCAGCCTCCCAAGTAGTTGAGACTACAGATGTGTGCCATTATGCCTGGCTAATTCTGTTTCATTTTTGAGAGTCTCGCTCTATCACCCAGGCGGGAGTGCAATGGCACAACCTCAGCTCACTGCAACCTCTACCTTCTGGGCTCAAGTGACTCTCCTGCCTCAGCCTACCAAGTTCCCAAGTAGTTGGGATTACAGGCGCCCGCCACCATGCCTGGCTAATTTTTGTATTTTTAGCAGAGATAGAGTTTCACCATGTTGGTCAGGCTGCTCTCAAACTCCTGACCTCAGGTGATCCACCCACGTCGGCCTCCCAAAGTGCTGGGATTACAGGCATAAGCCACCGTGCCCAGTTAATTTTTATATTTTTAGTAGAGACAGGGTTTCACCATGTGGGCCAGGCTGGTCTCGAACTCCTGACCTCAAATGATCCGCTTGCCTTGGCCTCCCAAAGTGTTGGGATTACAGGCGTGAGCCACTGCGCCTGGCCAGGGCTTGCAAAGCTTTGAGGGTAAAGTCACCTAACATTCCAGGGAGGGCTGAGAATGTGACTTCATGCCCAGCGCCCTTTCTCCAACGTCATCATTAGCTGAGATGTCACAAAGGCAGATACCTACACAGGCAGGTGCCATCCAGATAGCAGGTTCACAGGACAACAGCAGGAGAGGGTCTACGTTCCCAGCCCCCTCTCAGTGCCAAGCCTCTCACGCACAGAGAGATGCCACAATGCCTGAGATCCCCTAGCAGGCCCATTCACTCAGCCCCACAAACAGCAGCAAGTACTGTTGAACACTGACATATGCCGTCTCAGATGCTCATAAGGAAACTGAGGCTCAGAGGGCTTAAGTGTGACCTTGCTTGCCGAAGGTCACATAGCTAACACGGCAATTAAAGTTCATCTACGTCAGGCACAGTGGCTCATGCCGGTAATACTAGCACTTTGGGAGGCCAAGGCAGGAGGATTGCTTGAGGTCAGGAGTTCAAGACCAGTCTGGGCAACATAGGGAGACCTTTTTTTGTTGTTGTTGAGACAGGGTCTCACTCTGTCACCCAGGCTGGAGTGCAGTGGCGCAATCTCAGCTCACTGCAACCTCTGCCTCCCGGGTTCAAGCGTTTCTCATGCCTCAGCCTCCTGAGTAGCTGGGTCATAGGTGCGTGCCACCACGCCTGGCTAGTCTTTGTACTTTTAGTAGAGAGGGTTTCACCATGTTGGCCAGGCTGGTCTCAAACTCCCAACTTCAGGCGATTGGCCCATCTCGGCCTCCCAAAGTGTTAGGATTACAGGGGTGAGCCACTGCGCCCGGCCCACAAGACCAGCCCAGGAGACCTCATTTCTGTAAAATAAAATAAAAAGTTCATGTTCTTCCCATGCATTGGCGGCTCTCTGCATTGGCTCTGCCGGCAAGGCGCTCCGCTGAAATGCTTCACGCCACCCCGGGAGGTCCTCAGTGGGCGGCCATCACGTTTGTTTCAACAAAGCAGGTCCACAGCTGGGCCCAGGGGGACACAGAGATGAGTCAAGGGAAGCCCCTGTCTTGAGGGGTTCGCCGTCTGGAGAGGAAGTCAGGCGGGAGAACAGCTGGTTACCGTGATGTATGAGTTTCCTGTGGTGGCCGCAGCAAAAGACACAGACTGTGTGGCTTCCAACAATAGGAATGTATTCCCTACAGTTCTGGGGGCCAAAAATCCACAATCAGGGGGTCAGGAGGGTTGGTTCCCTCTGGAAGCTCCAGAGATGGGGGAGATGGGGTCTCGCTCTGTCGCCCAGGCTGGAGTACAGCAGCGTGATCTTGGCTCACTGCAGCCTCCGCCTCCCAGGCCCAACAATCCTCCCATCTCAACCTCCCAAGTAACTGGAACTACAGGCATGCGCCACCATGCCCAGCTATTATATTTGTATTTTTTGTAGAGACAGGGTCTCACAATGTTGCCCAGGTTGGTCTCGAACTCCTGGACTCCAGCAATCCTCCTGCCTCAGCCTCCCAAAATGTTGGGATTGCAGATGTGAGCCACTGTACCATCTCAAAAGAACCTGTTCCCTTGGCCAGGTGAGGTGGCTCACGCCTGTAATCCCAGCACTTTGGGAGGCCGAGGCAGGCAGATCACTCAAGGTCAAGAGTTGAAACCCAGCCTGGCCAACAGGGTGAAACCCCATCTCTACTAAAAATACAAAAATTAGCCCAGGTGTGGTGGTGCCCACCTGTAATCTCAGCTACTTGGGAGGCTGAGGCACGAGAATTGTTTGAACCCAAGGGGCGGAGGCTGCAGTGAGTCAAGATCACGCCACTGAACTCCAGCCCGGGCAACAGAGAAAGACTCTCGTCTAAAAAAAAAAATCAACAAAACTCTCTTCCCAGTTTTGCTTCTGGTGGCTCCAGAGACATCCCCAGGCCTGTCACTCCAATCTCTGGCCATCTTCGCATGGCCTTGTGTTTGTGTCCCTGCGTCCTTTCTCTCCTAAGGACACTTGTCACCGGATCAGGATCCACCTTAATCCAGGACAATCTCACCCTCAAGACACTTCATGATGTCTGCAAAGAATTTTTTTTTTTTGAGACGGAGTCTTGCTCTGTCACCCAGGCTGGAGTGCATTGGTGCCATCTGGGCCCACTGCAACCTCCGCCTCTAGGTTCAAGCGATTCTCCTGCCTCAGCCTCCCGAGTAGCTGGGACTACAGGCGTGCGCCACCACGCCTGGCTGATTTTATATTTTTAGTAGAGACGGGGTTTCACCACGTTGGCCAGGCTGGTCTCAAACTCCCGACCTCAGGTGATCCACCTGCTTCAGCCTCCCAAAGTCCTGGGATTACTGGCATGAGCCACCGCACCTGGCCAAAGAAACTTTCTAAATAAGGCAATGGTCAAGGCATTATTCATGGATTGACTTACTCATGGCAGGACCCTGTCTCTACAAACAAAAATTAGCCAGGCATGGTGGTGCGTACCTGTAGTCCCAGCTACTCGGGAGGCTGAGCTGGAAGGATGGCTGGAGCCTGGGAGTTTGAGGCTACAGTAAGCCATGATCGTGTCACTGTACTCCCGCCTGGGCAACAGAGCGAGACCCTGTCTCAAAATAAGTAAATGAACTATGGATTATCATTATTATTAGTTAATAACGTATTCCTCTATGCTCAGTAATTCTCACAAATGCACCATACTAATGACAAATGACAACAGGGGAAAGGTTGGTGTGGTGGTGGGGGGGCGGTGGCGCTACCTGGGAACTTCTTGTACTTTTTTTTTTTTTGAGATGGAGCTTCGCTCTGTTGCTCAGGCTGGAGTGCAGTGATGCGATCTCGGCTCACTATAAGCTCCGCCTCCCGGTTCAAGCGATTCTTCTGCTTCAGCCTCCTGAGTAGCTGGGACTACAGGCGTAGGCCACCACACCCGGCTAATTTTTGTATTTTTAGTAGAGATGGGGTTTCATCATGTTGGTCAGGCTGTTCTCGAACTCCTGACCTCATGATCCACCCACCTCGGCCTCCCAAAGTGCTGGGATTACAGGCGTGAGCCACTGCACCTGACCCTCCTTATACTTTCTACTCAATTTTTCTGTAAACCTAAAACTGCTCTAAAAAATAAAGTCCAGGCAGGATGCAGGGGCTCATGCCTGTAATCCCAGCACTTTGGGAGGCCAAGGCGGATGGATCACCTGAGGTGAGGAGTTCGAGACCAGCCTGACCAACATGGTGAAACCCGGTCTCCACTAAAAAAAAAAAACTACAAAAAGTAGCTGGGCATCGTGGTGGGCGCCCGTCATCCTAGCTACCTCGGAGGCTGAGGCCGGAGAATCACTGGAACCAAGAGGCAGAGGCTGCAGTGAGCAGAGATCTCAACCCTGCACTCCACCCCGGGCAACAGAGTGAGACTCCATCTCAAAAATAAATAAATAAATAAAGTCCATTAGTTAAGGGAGGTAAAAAAGTGGGGAGGGGACGGAGCTTCAGAAGTGGAAATAGAGAGAAAGGAACGCTGGTGTGGGGGAGGGAGGTGCAGTGAGGCGAAAGGCCTGCCGCAGGGAGTGTGTTTGGTGTGTTTCAGGACCCAAACAGAGACAGCGAGAGAGGCAGAAGGCAGAGAGGTGTCAGACAACCTGCAGGTTCCAGTGGGCGAGGCTCAGAGGCCCAGGGGACCAAGGTGCTCTCTGAGAAACCAGAGGGATGCTGTGTAAAACCAGAAAGAGGTCTTTTTTTTTTTTCTTTTTAAGACAGAGTCTTACTCTGTTGCCCAGGCTGGAGTGCAGTGGCGCAATCTCAGCTCACTGCAACCTCCACCTCCCGGGTTCAAGCGATTCTAGCCTCTTGAGTAGCTGGGATTACAGGCGCGCGCCACCACGCCTGACTAATTATTGTATTTTTAGTAGAGACAGGGTTTCACCGTGTTGGTCAGGCTGGTCTCGAACTTCTGACCTCAAGTGATCTGCCTGACTTGGCCTCCCAAAGTGCTGGGATTACAGGTGTGAGCCACCACGCCCGGCCAGAGGTCTTGCCCAAAACAATGGAACGAACAAACAAAAACCCTTCCTGGCAGTTGCCCAGGCATCCTATATCCTAGGGGAGAAATTTCTGATTCCCTTAATCTTTCCATTATTATCATACAGGGGAAACTGAGGCCCAGAGAAAGGCAATTCAATTAGCAAAGCACACAGCAGGCCCATCTCTCAAGCACTGGTAGAGAGTTGTGACACACAGGATGTCACCTACTTCCACAACAAAGAAAAGAGCCTGTGTGACCTCACAATAGCCATTTGGGGTCAGGTAGATTCTTGTCTGCATTTCACAGATTGAGGAGGCAAGCCAGAGAGGCAAAGCCACTTGCTCAAGGTCACACAGCGCGTGCTCAGTGGCCGAGGCTGACTTGTACCCATTTTGGTGGCAACTGCAGAAAGCAAGTTTGTATGCAACTTGGTCTCTGGTGGCTGGGTTTGGTGGGCGCTGCAGAGGGGGACCCTGCAGAGTGCATTTCTGCAGGGGCTGAGAATTCAAGCTTCCAGGGCAACAACTCCTGCACCCCCTCACCACCTGACTCCAGGTTCCACGTTGGGATGCTCTTCCTCTGATACCCACATGGCCCCCAATGACTTTCTCACATTAGCTCACATTTAATCTCCCGGGGTGAGGTTCAAAGTCTCCCCCATTTCCTCCCTTCCCCTCCCTCATCACACATTCACTTTCTAGTTCCTTCTACTGCTGCCTTTTTCTTTTAAGCCCCTATGAGTAATGCCAGGCACAATGACTCACACCTGTAATCCCAGCACTTTGGGAGGTCAAGGTGGGCGGGATCGCCTGAGCCCAGGACTTCAAGACTAGCCTGGGCAACATAGTAAGACCCCATCTCTACAAAAAATACAAAAAAAAAAAAAATAGCCAGGCATGGTGGCATGCACCTGTAGTCCCAGCTACTCAGGAGGCTGAGGCGGGAGGATCGCTTAAGCCCAGGAGTTCGAGGCTGCAGTGAGCTGTGATTGCACTAATTACACTCTAGCCTGGGCAACAGAGGGAGACCCTGCCTCAAAAAAACCTCAAATGAATAAACCTCTTATCCTTCCCTCCTCCACTAAAGTAGAGGTGCCCTAGGACAGGGGTCTTGTCTATCTCTTGGTTACCATGTCCCCAGTGCCCACACAGGACTGGCACACAGTTATAACAGGAGTGACAATCCCTGGCCAGCAGGGATATGGTGTGGGGGACAGAGGAGAGTGCTGCAGGGACCCACTGGGCAGCACCATCCTCTGACGGCCCCTGATGCTGGAGCTGTGTTGGGGGGAATGACCGTCATCACTGTCCTCTGTGTTACTTCATTCACTTATGCAAGTCAGTAAAGGAACCCAGCCTGCCTGTGCCTGCCCCGACCTCCAACTTCTCCCAGCCCCCTCTGCCTCAGTTTCCCTGCACTTGACAGGCTTGAGGTTGGGGGTGTGGGGGGTGGGTGTCACAAATGTCAAAGATTTAACATGTCTTAATGTTACCACACAAGGGTTTTGTTTTTTTGAGACAGAGTCTCCTCTGTCACCCAGGCTGGAGTGCAGTGGTGCGATCATATCTCACTGCAGCCTCAACCTCCTGGGCTCAAGTGGTCCTCCAGCCTCAGCCTCCCACTGCACCCAGCTAATTTCTTTTTTATGTTTTAAGTTACCGGGGCCACTGTGTTGCCCAGGCTGGTCTTGAACTCCTGGCCTTGAGTGATCCTCCTGTCTCAGCCTCCCAAAGCACTGGGATTACAGGTGTGAGCCACTGCACCTGGTCTACACAAGTTTTTTTTTTAATAGGATGTGCACACGGTGGGTCCCTCTGGGTGGTCCCACACAGATGCGGGGCCCAGCCTCCCCCATTCATGAATCCTGGGGACCCAGGCTTCCCATCCATCTAGGGCTCTGTGGACCCCTCTGAGGCTGGAGCCAATTTCCCCTTCCGTCAAGGGATCCGGGGGAGGCCGCCAAACCCGGTGCTCCCCTGAGAGACTCCGAGAGGCCCCGACACCGCCCCCGCTCCAGGTCCCCGGGATGCTTGCGCAGGCGGGAGCCCGGGGCGCCCGGGGGATCCCTGAGCGTCACGCCGCTGTTGTGGAGCGCGTGTTGACAACGTCGCCGGGGAGACCGGCGGGGGCGGGGACGGGCGGGGGCGCGGCCTGGAGGCGCGCGAGGGGCCGGGCCGGCCGCGCAGGGCCCGGGCCGCCGCCGTGGCCACGGCCACCGCCGCCGCCCGCTGGCTTATATACCGCGGCTAAATTACGGCTGCGCCCGGAGCTCGTCCCCATCCGGGACGCGTTTCCGCCGCCGCTGCTTTGGCCCGGCCCCCGCGCGCCGAGCCTATAAGGCTTGGGCGGTCCCGGCCGCGGCCCGCAGAGCCGTCCCCGCCCGCCCGCGCCCCGATCAGCCCTGACCCGGGCAGCCACTCACCGGCGTCCGCAGTCCGCGTCCTTCCTCCCCCGGGTCCCGGCCATGGCGCTGAGCGAACCCATCTTGCCGTCCTTCTCCACTTTCGCCAGCCCTTGCCGCGAGCGCGGCCTGCAGGAGGTGAGGGCGGCGAGGGCGGCGAGGGCGGCGGGGGCGGCGGGGACCGTGGGCGGCGGGGCTCCGGGTAGTAGAACGTGGGCTGCGGGGTGACAGCGCGCGGAGGCGGGAACCGCAGACTCAGGAGAGGAGGAGGCGGGCAACGGGGACTGCGGACTCCGGGTGGCAGAAGGCGGGCAGCGGGGGCGGCAGGCGGCGCCCCCGAGCCCCGCCGCCCGCTCACACCCGCGCGCATCGCCCTGTCGCCCGCAGCGCTGGCCGCGCGCCGAGCCCGAGACTGGCGGCACCGACGAGGACCTCAACAGCGTGCTGGACTTCATCCTGTCCATGGGACTGGACGGCCTAGGCTCCGAAGCCGCCCCGGAGCCGCCGCCGCCACCCCCGCCGCCTACGTTCTATTACCCCGAACCTGGCGCGCCGCCGCCCTACGGCGCCCCCGCGGGGGCCTGGTGTCCGAGTTGCTGCGACCCGAGCTGGATGCGCCGCCGGGGCCCGCGCTGCACGGTCGCTTTCTGCTGGCGCCGCCCGGCCGCCTGGTCAAGGCCGAGCCCCCGAAGCGGACGGCGGCGGCTACGGCTGCGCCCCCGGGCTGTCCCGTGGACCGCGCGGTCTCAAGCGCGAGGGGCGCCCCGGGCCCGGCGGCTTCGTGCATGCGAGGTCCCGGGGGCCGCCCCCCGCCTCCACCCGACACCCCGCCGCTCAGCCCCGACGGCCCCGCTCGCCTGCCCGCGCCCGGCCCGCGCGCCTCCTTCCCGCCGCCCTTCGGTGGCCCCGGCTTCGGCGCGCCCGGGCCAGGCCTGCATTACGCGCCCCCTGCGCCCCCCGCGTTTGGTCTCTTCGACGACCCGGCCGCCGCCGCCGCAGCCCTGGGCCTGGCGCCCCCCGCCGCCCGCGGTCTCCTTACGCCGCCCGCGTCTCCTCTGGAGCTGCTGGAAGCCAAGCCCAAGCGCGGCCGCCGCTCGTGGCCCCGCAAACGCACCGCCACTCACACCTGCAGCTACGCCGGCTGCGGCAAGACCTACACCAAGAGTTCGCACCTGAAGGCGCATCTGCGCACGCACACAGGTGGGCGGCGCGCACGGGCCCGGAGCGCTGGCTGGGGGCGCGGCAGGGGAGGGGTCGGATTCCGAGCGCGCGCCAGAAAATGAATTTAGGACCTCCCTTGGGGCGTGGCTCGGGAGGAACGGGCAGGGGGCACACGCGTAGGACTTCCCCAGGAGGCGTGGCTGGGGGGTTAGTTGGGGGCACACAGGAACCCTCCCTAAGGAGGTGTAATGCGAGAAGTTGGGGTGGGGCTGCGCACGCTGAGGATGAGAGGGGCCTCAGGAGGTTGGGAAGGGCACTTAGAAAACCTGGGGGCGTGGCAAGGGAGAGTGTCTCAGAAAGTTGGGGGAGGGTGAGCAGGCTTAGGGGCCGCTGGGGACGTGGCTCAGAATCCCCCGGGTTGAGGCTCAGGAAGTTGGGAAGTAGGTGTGCGCTTAGGGACTCTGGAGAGATGCTCAGAAAGTTGGGGAGGGGGCGCAGGCTTGGGACTCCTCAGGGACAAGGCTCAGGACCTTGGGGAGGGAAGGTGAGCTTGGGAAACCTGGAGAGATCCCGTGTCTTAGAATGCTGGAGAGAGGGGTGCACGCTTAGGATCCTTGGGGGCGTGGCTCGAAACAGTGGGGAGTGGACCGTGAGCTCCTCCGACCCCCTGGGGGTGAGGATCCGGATTGCGGGGAGTTGGGGATGTAGGGCGAGGATCCCTCGGGGGTGCAATACTTTACCCGGCAGCGCTTCAAGGCACTGGTTAGGGGTAGGTTGCGGGGCGCCGGGGTAGCCAGTACCCATGTGTGCCCTGTCCTAGGAGGGAAACAGGCTCACTCTCGCCCCCTCCGTCCCCCGCAGGTGAGAAGCCCTACCACTGCAACTGGGACGGCTGCGGCTGGAAGTTTGCGCGCTCAGACGAGCTCACGCGCCACTACCGCAAGCACACGGGCCACCGGCCATTCCAGTGCCATCTGTGCGATCGTGCCTTCTCACGCTCCGATCACCTGGCGCTGCACATGAAGCGGCACATGTAGCCGGGACGTCCCCCGCCCGCCTGCGCGCGGCCGTGGCGGGTCCCACGCGCCGGACGCGGCCCCTTCCCAAACTGTGACTGGTATTTATTGGACCCGAAGAACCGGGCCGGGCACAGCGTGGCTACAGAGGGCCTCCCTCGATGACGACGACGACGCCACTGCCCCAGCCCCCATCTGTGACTGAAGACCCGGTGGGAAAAGACCACGATCCTCCTTGACGAGTTTTGTTTTTCAAAATGGTGCAATAATTAAGTGGCATCTTCCCTCCCCCCGGGTCTACACTAGAGGATCGAGGCTTGATGCCTTGTGAGAAATAACGGCCTTAATTTGTACTGTGTGCGGCATTCTTTTTATAATATTGTACATAGTGACTGTGACGAATAATTGTATTACTGTACATAGACAGTGGGCATTTTTGGGCTACCTGGTTCGTTTTTATAAGATTTTGCTGTTGTTTTTTTTTTAATTAAAAAAGTTTTGCATCTTTTAAAAAAAAACAATCACAGCACTGGTCTGGCTGCTTGGAACTGGGGACTTGGGGCATGTGGGAGGAGGGGGAAGCGGCTGGTTTGATGGAGGGCAGCCGAGCTAATCGTGTGTAGTGGGTCCTGCCCCTGCCAACACCGGGACTGTCAGCTGCTGTGCCCGCCTGCCAGGAACCTGTGGGTTTTTCTGTAAATTTAAACACTGCATTTTAGGACTGAGGGAGGGTTATTTTAAGGTTGTTCTTTGAGCCATAAATTGCCTCTTTGCCCCAGAGCTGGGGAAAGTGCTGGTCCCACTGACGTGGCCTCCCTCTATGTTGGGAGAAAAAAAACCTTACCTCTTCCTGGAAGCCTCTGAGGTTTTAGCCAAATTTCTGGAGTTTCAGCTTTTTTTTTTTAAACGGGGTTAACATGCTGAGTTTCAGATATGTTCTACCCCTTACTCCCCCACATTTAGCAAGTCTTTTCCTAAGGGCTGAGTTTGCCATCTGCTAGGGGAAAACAGTAAAGCCTGCATTTGAGGGCCATTCACGAAGGTCTTTTCCAGATGAGGAAATGGAGGCCCAGAGAGGTAGCTGCAGGGCAGTGGAGTTAAAATGTTAGCCTGCTCTACCTCCAAGGGTCCCTGAACCCCACTGGAAGGGGGTGGTGGCTTTCTGCAATGACCCACCGGTTGTGTATATTGGGCTAGGGGACCCTCCCCTGTAGGTCTCTCCTGGTGCAAAAAATTCACAACACAGCAGAGTCCCTGCCTCAATGGTTGGAGGTGACCAATCGGGAAACCCATCTAGAGAGCAGGAGGAGACCCCCTGAATCCCACCGCCCTGAAAGTCTCGGTCAGGCAAGGAGACACCTCTCCCCCTAGATTTCCCCTGCCACCCCGCATCTTCCCCATTTTCAGGGGCCCCGGGGTAACCATGACCAGCAACCATTGCACAAGTTTCCAGAAAGTGAAAATAGCTTGTAAGCAGCGCCTGCTTTAAAACACACTCACCCTGTTGCGACAGAGGCTGGGATTTCCTCCCTGCCTCCATCCTTCCTCCTGAGCAGCCCTGAAAACAGCTGAGAGGTGTTTGGTAATCCATGAAAAGCAGAAATGCGAGATGACAATCTTGATTCATTTTTCGAGAGTAAATAGCCTGGCCTCACTTCCGCTGGTGATGAAGGGTGTGAATGTCTTTGCGCCTACTCTACCCTCCATGTGTAGCTTCTGCAAAAACCGTCCCAAGACAGAATGTTGCTCCCCTCGACCTGGGGAGATGATCTTCCTTCTTAAAAGCTGGTCTTTGCATCGTGGGGGGCAAAGAAAGACTTGAGAGTGGTTTGAAACAGTTTTTTTTTAAGGGTATCCAGGCTTCCCTGTTCAGCTTAAACTTGGCAATCAAACTATTTTTCTTGCATATTTGAAAACGTCTTCCAGGTTTCTCCTGGGAGCTTCTGTGTCCAGTGAGAGGCAGATTGTTAACAGGGCTGAAGCTGTGGAGTTTCTGTTTCTTGCCTGCCTCCAACAGAGAATAGAAAGTGTGATCGTTCAACACACAGTTGCATGTTTCAATAAGAGACACCAACTCAGGCAGCGCTAGGGCATACCGACTAATCCAGAAATATTCCCCTCATGGCCGGGCGCGCTGGCTCACGCCTGTAATCCCAGCACTTTGGGAAGCTGAGGCGGGCAGATCATGAGGTCAGGAGATTGAGACCATCCTGGCTAACACAGTGAAACTCCATCTCTACTAAAAATACAAAAAATTAGCTAAGCGTGGTAGCACTCGCCTGTTATCCCAGCTACTTAGGAGGCTGAGACAGGAGAATCGCTTGAACCCAGGAGGCGGAGGTTGCAGTGAGCCGAGATTGTGCCACTGCACTCCAGCCTGACAGAGCGAGACTCTGTCTCAAAAAAGAAAAAAACAAATGTTCCCTCATTGGTTTTTTGCCCCCTCTGACACCCAAATGCCAATTTTCATCAAATATCTTCTGGATCTGTGATTCTCAATGGAGACCGATCCAGTCCTGGGGACATTTTTGGTTGTCACAACTTGAGGGTGCTGCTGGTATCTGGTGGATAGATCGGGATATTGCTAAGCATTCTGCAGTGCAGACAGCCTCCACCGCAGAGAACGGCCCAGCCCCGAAAGTCAGCAGTGCTGAGGTTGACACATATCCCCTGGTTCCTAAAAGATCATTGCTCTTGTCAGTAAGAAGATGGTTCTCTGCTAAGCAGCAAGCTTTGGTGGCAAATGCCACCCAGGAAAAGATACAAAGAAAACCTTACCCTGGGGCCATCTTCACCTGGTACCCTACAACCCAGTGCCAATGCAAGTTTTATCTTTCTTTTTTTTTTTTTTTGAGATGGAGTCTCACTCTGTTGGCCAAGCAGAGTGCAGTGGCACAATGTCAGCTCACTGCAACCTCCACCTCCCAGATTCAAGCAATTCTCCTGCCTCAGCACCCCCAGTGTCTGGGATTACAGGTTTGCGCCATCACATCCAGCTAATTTTTGTATTTTTAGTAGAGAAGGGTTTCGCCATGTTGGCCAGGCTGGTCTCAAACTCCTGACCTCAGGTGATCCACCCACCTTGGCCTCCCAAAGCGCCGGGATTACAGGTGTGAGCCACCACACCCAGTCTCTCTCTCTCTCCTTTCTTTTTCTCTTTCTTTCCTTCCTTCCTTCTTTCCTTTCTTTCTTTCCTTCTCTCTCTCTTTCTGGTTTCTTTCTTTTTCTCTCTCTCTTTCTTTTTAGAGCAGGGGATTTGTGGTCACTGGCTGAGTTACTTTTTCATGGCTGTGATTTTCGCTGTACTCTTTCTTTTCCCCAGCCAAAGTTATAATCATTTGTCCATGATGTTTTTCCCCCAATGATACATTTGTATTGTTGCTTTTCATGGCTGCATAATATTCCTTTTAGAGATGGCAGGAGTTGTTTATGCAAACAAGCACTGTGAGTAAAAGGGTTGGAAAGGGTGAAGGTTTTGTTTTGTTTGGTTTGAGACAGGGTCTCATCTGTACGCAGGCTGGAGTGCAGTGGCACAATCACTGTAATCTTGCCCTCCTGGGTTCAAGTGATCCTCCCGCCTCAGCCTCTTGAGTAGCTGGGATCACAGGCATGCATCACCATGCCCAGCTAATTTTTAAATTTTTTGTACAGATGGGTTCTCACTATGTTGCCCAGGCTGGGCTCAAACTCCTGAGCTCAAGCAATCCTCCCACCTCAGCCTCCCAAAATGCTGTGTAAGTGCATACCACCAAGCCCAGCTACGGTGGGGGTTGAGGGAGAGGTGATGGTTTTGAGGGCTTATTGGCATGGTGCTGGGAAGAGATGTAGGAGCTGTTTTTCTGCTAGGCATTTCCTGTCGTTCTGGGGGCCCCTGGCACCCAGGCAGGCTGCAGAATGATGTGGTGTGAAGTGGGAGGAGGAAGGGGGACTTGTCAGAGGGTAAGATGTTTAGAGGCTCACCCCTGACTCAGCGCCCGGCCCTGTCAACACGGCTGAGTCAGCACTGACGCCTGGCAGCCCAGGTGGAGTCCCAGGACGATCGAGCTGGCTTGTCAGGCGCCAGGGCTGAGTGGCTCCGTTTGCCCCGGTCTAAGCTGTGTCAGCTGTGCAAGACCAGGGAGCACCAGCCTCGAAGCTGGGCACAGTGGTGGCTCACGCCTGTAATCCCAGCACTGGGAGGCCGAGGTGGGGGATCTAATCCCAGCACTTTGGGGGGGGGGCCAAGACGGGCAGATCACTTGAGGTCAGGAGTTCAAGACCAGTCTGGCCAACATGGTGAGACCCCCACCTCTACTAAAAAAAAATATATATATATATATACACACACACACACACACACACACACACACACACACACACACACAAATTAGCCAGGCGTGGTACAGCCGCCTTTAATCCCAGCTACTTGGGAGGCTGAGGCAGGAGAATTGCTTGAACCTAGGAGGTAAAGGTTGCAGTGAGCTGAGATGGCGCCACTGCACTCTATCCTGGGTGACAGAGGGAGAGTCCGCCTCAAAAAAAAAGAAACCCTCAGACCGGCCGCATGACTTTGTCAGCCTGCACGTCAGTTTCCTTGTGTGGAAAATGGGTTTGCTGCCGTAAAAATGAAATGAGAGACTGAAGTTCAGAGCCCAGCCCTGGGGTGTGCCCAGCATAGTGAATGTCCCTGATGACGTTGATGTGCTTGAATTTTAAGGCCCCTTCCTCCCTCTCTCTCCCCACAACGCTTTTCACTCATCCATCCATCCATCCATCCATCCATCAGTCAGTCAGTCCGTCAGTCACTCATTCAGCAGATGCTCTAGGTGCCTCAGCCTCTTGCCAAGTCCTGGCAAGCAGATGTGACTCGGAATTTCAGAAGTGACTCTGGCCAGGCTTGGTGGCTCATGCCTGTAATCCCAGCACTTTGGGAGGCCGAGGCAGGAGGATCACCTGAGGTCGGGAGTTCGAGACCAGCCTGGCCTACATGGCAAAACCCCGTCTCTACTAAAAATACAAAAATTAGCTGGGCGTGGTGGTGGGCACCTATAATCCCAGCTACTCAGGGGGCTGAGGCAGGAGAATCACTTGAACCCGGGAGGCGGAGGTTTCAGTGAGCTGAGATCACGCCACTGCACTTGAGCCTGAGAGACAGAGCAAGACTCTGTCTCAAAAAGAGAAAAAAAAGAAAGAAGTGACTCAGCCTCCAGGCCTTGGAGTCAATGCCAAAACATTTGTCGCATGACCTAACTTCGTGCTAACACTGGTTCCTGTGACTTGAGTCTGGGGACTTTCTTCTGGGCACCTGCAACAGATTAGCTCTTTCAACCCTCTCCACAAGCCAGAGGGTAGCCTAAGCACCCCCATTTTCTAGAGGTGGAAAGTAGGGTTCAGAGGGGGGAGAGTTAGCTGGGGGTCTCGGTGCAGGGGGCAGAGCTGAGGCTTCAGCCCTCTCTTCTGCCTGGCCCAGCCCTCGCAATTCCTTCTGTGCCTCAAAACATCAAAATACGCCAATGCATACGGTTCGCCCTGTTTCTCTCCACACACAGGATCTGGGGGTTCCTGAAAGCCCTGCTGAGTTCCTTCTAGGCTTCTATCTACAGAGAACTGGGAAGCCTGTTTTCCAGAAATATCCCAGATAGGGAGGGACAAGGAGCCAGGGGAGAGGCTGGGTGAATAGGGTTCCCTGAGGGGTCCCATGAAAAGTTAAGAGGAGGCCGGGTGCAGTGGCTCACGCCTGTAATCCCAGCACTTAGGCTGAGGCAAGTAGATCATTTGAGGTCAGGAGTTCAAGACCAGCCTGGCCAATGTGGTGAAACCCCGTCTATACTAAAAACACAAAAATTAGCCAGGCATTGTGGAGGGCTCCTTAAAATATTAAATATAAATATAAATAAATAAATAAATATATATATATATATATATACAAAAATTGTATGAAAATATACAAAGTGTATGAAAAAAATACACAAAGTGGCGTGATCCCAGCTACCTGGGAAGCTGAGACGGGAGAATCTCATGAACCCGGGAGATGGAGGTTTCAGTGAGCCGAGATTGTGCCATTGCACTCCAGGCTGGGCAACAGACAAAGACTCCATCTCAAAAAAAAAAAAAAAAAAAAGTTAAGAGGAGCCTGGGGGCCGGGCGCCGTGGCTCACACCTGTAATCCCAGCACTTTGGGAGGCCGAGGCGGGTGGATCACCTGAGGTCAGGAGTTCAAAACCAGCCTGGCCACCATGGTGAAACCCTGTCTCTACTTAGAAAAAAATTTAAATTAGCCAGGCATGGTAGTGTGTGCCTGTCATCCCAGCTACTCAGGAGGCTGAGGGAGAACACTTGAACCTGGGAGGTGGAGGTTGCAGTGAGCTAAGATTGCACCATCGCACTCCAGCCTGGGCAAAAAGAGCGAAACTCGGTCTCAAAAAAAAAAAAAAAAAAAAAAAGCGCCTGGGGGACAATTTCTTAAAAAGCTAAACATGGGGCCAGGCATGGTGGCTCATGCCTGTAATCCCAGCGCTTTGGGAGACCAACGTGGGTAGATTACATGAGGCCAAGAGTTTGAGACCAGCCTGGCCAACATGGCAAAACCCCGTCTCTACTAAAAATACAAAAATTAGCCAGGCTTGGTGGCAGGCTCATAATCCCAGCTGTAATCCCAGCTACTCAGGAGGGTGAGGCAGGAGAATTGCTTGAACCCAGGAGGTGGAGGTTGCAGCGAGCCGAGATCGCGCCATTGCACTCCAGCCTGGGCGACAGAGCGAGACTCTGTCTCAAAAAAAAAAAAAAAAAGCTAAACACGGAATTGCCGCAGGACCCAGCAATTCCATTCCTAGGTACGATCTCAAGAGAAATAAATACAGGGACATAAACAGATATTTGCACACCCATGTTCAAGGCAGCACCATTTACAGGCTCCAAACGGTGAAAACAGCCCAATGCCCATCGACTCATGAATGAATAAACGTGTGGTGTAGCCATATGACTGAATGGTTTTTGTGTTCATTTTTTGGGATAGGGTCTCACTCTGTTGCCCAGGCTGGGGTGCAGCGGTGGGATCACAGCTCACTGCAGCCTCGAACCCCTGGGTTCAAGTGATCCTCCTGCCTCAGCCTCTTGGGCTGGTTCTCACTGGAGTCTCCCTGGGTTCAGAGGCCAGGCCCGAGCTGGTGCCAGTTAGGGAAGCCATCCCCCACAGTTCTAGAAGGGATACTGAACTGAGGTTGGAGACAGGGCCTCACCAACTCTCTGCTCATAGCCTGAGCTCTTTCTCTAGCGTGATTTGATCAGCCCATCGCTCTGTTCTTTTCTCTCATCCCGTGTGTTCTTTCTTTCATTCTTTCTTTTTATTGTGGTTAAATATGCATAATATAAACTGTTTTTGTTTTCTTTTGTTTGAGACAGAGTCTCACTCGGTTGCCCAGGCTGGAGTGCAGTAGTACAATCACGGCTCACTGCAGCCTCGACCTCCCCAGGCTCACATGATCCTCCTGCCTCAGCCTCCTGAGCAGCTGGGACTACAGGAGTGTGCTAATATGCCTGGCTAATTTTCCTATTTTTTTTTTCTTTCTTTTTTTTTTTTTTTTTTTTTTTTGAGACTGAGTCTTGCTCTGTCACCCAGGCTGGAGTGCAATGTCACGATCTCGGCTCGCTGCAACCTCTACCTCCTGGGTTCAAGCAATTCTCCTGCCTCAGCCTCCCAGGTAGCTGAGATTACAGGTGCACACCACCATGCCTGGCTAATTTTGGTAATTTTAGTAGAGACGGGGTTTCACCATGTTGGTCAGATTGGTCTTGAACTCCGCCTCAGCCTCCCAAAGTGTTGGGGTTACAGGTGTGAACCACCGTGCCAAGCCAATTTTTCCATATTTTGTAGAGACTTTGAGTCTCACTGTGTTACCCAGGCTGGTAGCAACCTCCTGGGCTCAAGCAATCTGCCCACCTTGGCCTCCCAAAATGCTGGGATTACAAGAGTGAGACATTGTGCCCAGCCAAAATTAACTTTTTTTTTTTTTTTTTTTTTGGGACAGAATCTCACTCTGTCACCCAGGCTGGAGTGCAATGGCACCATCTAGGCTCGCCACAAGCCTCCGCCTCCCGGGTTGAAGCGATTCTCCTGCCTCAGCCTCCTGAGTAGCTGGGAATACAGGTGTGCACCACCATGCCTATTTAGTAGAGATGGGGTTTCACCATGTTGGTCTCAAACTCCTGACCTCAAGTGATCCTCCCACCTCAGCCTCCCAAAGTGCTGGGAGTACAGGTGTGAGCCACCACACCTGGCCTGGGTATCCTTTTTTAAAGCTTTATTCATGGCTGCTGATAAACTCAAAAGAGTTTTCCTTTCCTAAGCAGCCTGCCTAAGAGCCACTGACCCAGGCTGAGAATCTTCTACAAGCATCCCCGAGGGCTCAGGTTCACACCAGCCGGCACCTGTCGCCTCGGCCTGCCGCATGCTGGGCCTCGGTTTCCTCTTTGAAATGTGGTGACAGCGCAGAGTAGTGGGAGCATGGCCAGTGCTCTGGCCTTGGGGGCCACCCGGAAATCGGGGTTTTGCAGCAGCCTGGGTTGTGCAGAGAGGCACAGGCTGTCGAGGAGATGGACGGGCCTGCGGTGGAGGTGCCGCTCACACCCGGCACACCCTCGCACTGCCTGCTCAGCCCACAGCCTGCTTTGCGCGGCCTGCTCCCCCTCCCCCACCTAGGCCCCGGCCATCCCAAGACAGCCTCCTCCAGAGGGGACACAGACCCCTGGACACCAGACCTAGACACCCTTAGACAGGCCAGAGCCTGAGCTGAAAAGCCCTCACTCTGCAGGGTGGGGAAACTGAGGCCCAGGTACCCAAAGCCTCCAGCAGGTAGACACCAGACAACCCTCGTGGGTCTTGGGGTCTTCCTGAGACACAAACCCAAATCCCACAGGAGTAGCTGGTCCCGCAGGCGGGGTTCCTGCCAGGGATGTGGCTTGCCAGGATTTGACCCTGTTTAACCCAGAGCAGCCTGGTGTGGTGGCTCAGACCTGTAATCCCAGCACTTTGGGAGGCTGATGTGGGAGGATCGCTTGAAGCTGGGAGTTTGAGACCTGCCTGGGGAACATAGCAAGATCCCATCTCTTAAAAAAAAAAGGCCAATGAGGTGGCTCACGCCTGTAATCCCAGCACTTTGGGAGTCTGAGGCGGGTGGATCACCTGAGGTCAGGAGTTCGAGACCAGCCTGGCCAACATGGTGAAACCCTGTCTCTGCTAAAAATACAAAAATTAGCCGTATGTGGTGGTACGTGCCTGTAATCCCAGCTACTCAGGAGGCTGAGGCAGGAGAATTGTTTGAACCCAGGAGGCAGAGGTTGCAGTGAGCCGAGATCGCACCACTGCACTCTAGCACAGGCAACAGAGCGAGACTCCATCTCAAAAAAAAAAAAAAAAAAAAAGAAAGAAAAGAAAAAAGCCAGGCGTGGTGGCATGCATCTATAGTCCCAGCTACTCAGGAGGCTGAGGTGGGAAGATCACTTGGGCCCAGGAGTTTAAGGTTGCAGTGAGCTATGATTGCATCACTGTACTCTGGCCTGGGTGACAGAGCAAGGCCCTGTCTCTAATAAATAAATTATTTTTATAATTTAAATTACAAATTTCATAAAAATTTTATAAAAATTAATTTAATTTGGCTGGGTGCAGTGGCTCACAGCTATAGTCCCAGCACTTTGGGAGGCTAAGGTGGGCGGATCATGAGGTCAGGAGTCCAAGACCAGCCTCGCCAACATGGTGAAACCCCATCTCCACTAAAAATACAAAAATTAGCTGGGTGTGGTGGCGCACGCCTATAATCCCAGCTACTCAGGAGGCTGAGGCAGGAGAATCACTTGAACCCGGGAGGCGGAGGTTGCAGTGAACCGAGATCTCACCACTGCACTCCAGCCTGGGCGACAGAGAGACTCTGTCTCAAAAAAAAAAAAAAAATTTAATTTAATTAAATAAAAATAGGCTGGGCAAGGTCGCTCATGCCTGTAATTCTAGCACTTTGGGAGTCCAAGATGGGTAGATCACTTGAGGCCAGGAGTTCGAGACCAGCCTGGACAACATAGTGAAGCCCCATCTCTACTAAAAATACAAAAGGAAAAAAAAATAGCCAGTTCGGTGGTGGGCACCTATAATCTCAGCTACTCGGGAGGCTGAGGTATGAGAATCACTTGAACCCAGAAGGTGGAGGTTGCAGTGAGTCAAGATCATGCCACTGCACCCCCACCCAGGTGACAGAGTGAGACCCTGTCTCTAAATAAATAAATAGGCCGGGCGCGGTGGCTCATGCCTGTAATCCCAGCACTTTGGGAGGCCGAGGTGGGTGGATCACGAGGTCAAGAGATCGAGACCATCCTGGCCAACATGATGAAACCCCATCTCTACTAAAAATACAAAAAACAGCTGGGCATGGTGGCACGTGACTGTGGTCCCAGCTACTCGGGAGGCTGAGGCGGAAGAATCGCTTGAACCCAGGAGGCGGAGGTTGCAGTGAGCCGAGATTGAGCCACTGCATTCCAGCCTGGCGACAGAGCAAAACTTCATTTCAAAAAAAATAATAATAATAATATAATATAATATAATATAATATAATCTAGAACGATGTGAACGGAACATTTCATTGGCAAGCTATTTTGTTTTTCCCTCCCTTCCTGCTACTATCTCCCCCACTTCTTTTTTAAACACAAGGAGTCTATAAACCCATGAGACCTATCAGGCAGCTGTAGGACCCTCCACCCAACAGCAGACACACTTTCTTCTCGAGAGTGCAAGGAACATTCCCTGGGAGAGGCCACAAAAGAAATCCAGTGCATTGAAAAGGATCGCAATTCTACAAAGTATGTTCTCCAACCGCAATGGAATGAAATGAGAAATCAGAAACAGACAGAAATTTGGCAAACTCAAGAATCATTTCACCATGTGGAAATTCAAGAATGCACTTGTAAAGACAAGGAGAACCTACTCCAAGATTCATCAGAAAATCCTAGTTTCAAGACCAGCCTGGGCCACATGGTGAAACCCCATCTGCAGAAAAAAATACCAAAAATGGGCCGGGCGTGGTGGCATGCGCCTATAATCCCAGGTACTTGGGAGGCTGAGGTGGGAGGATCGCTTGAGCCAGAAAGATGGAGGCTGCAGTGAGCTGTGATCGCATCACCGCCCTCCAATCTGGGTGACAAAGTGAGACCCTGTCTCCAAAAAAAAAAAAGGTCACTTGTGGTGGCTCACACCTGTAATTCCAGCACCTTGGGAGGCCGAGGCAGGTGAATCACCTGAGGTCAGGTTTAGACCAGCCTGGCCAACATAGAAAAACCCCATCTCTACGAAAAATACAAAAAAACGTAGCTGGGCATGGTGGTGGGCACCTGTAGTCCCAGCTACTTGGGAGGCTGAGGCAGGAGAATTGCTTGAACCTGGGAGGCAGAGGTTGCAGTGAGTTGAGATTTCGTCATGGCACTGCAGCCTGAGTGACAGAGGGAAACTTCACTTAAAAAAAAAAAAAAAAAGACAAAACCAGGTGCAGTGGTTCACGCCTATAATCCCAGCACTTTGGAGGCCAAGGCAGGTGGATCGCCTGAGGTCAGGAGTTTGAGAGCAGCCTGGCCAACATGGTGAAACCCTGTTTCTACTAAAAATACAAAAATTAGCCAGGCGTGGTGGCGGATGCCTGTAATCCCTGCTACTCGGGAGGCTGAGGCAGGAGAATCGCTTGAACCCAGGAGGTGGAGGTTGCAGTGACCTGAGATCGCACCACTGCACTGCAGCCTGGGCAACGAGCGAAACTCCACTTTGAAAACAAAAAAAGACAAAAAAGAAAATCCTAGCAAGGCCTACCTGAGCTCCTTTAGGGGCCCGAGCTCCTGAGTGGGAGGGTCTGGGTTTGTGCAAGGGTTCCGTGCCCCTGAGACGCTCTCTGCAGATGGGGATGTGCATGAGCTCTTCTGGTGCGGCCCTAGTGAGTTCCGAGGGCTCCCATGGGCTCATGGCTTCTAGAGAGAATGATTCCCCCAAGCTTGCTGTGAGGAACACGAGCCCGCTGTGCTCCTCACAGCTTCAAGGCTGCCAACGGGGGACTCCACTGGTGGTCCGCTTCTCGGGTGCTGCCACGTGCCCCCGGCTTTACTCAGGCCCCTCCCACAACAGCCTCCCCTGCTCCCATCCAAATCTTCAGATCCTCCAACTCCTGTGGCCCTTCCCCAATCCCACATCTTTGCACAGGCTGTTCCTTATGCCCTTCCTATGTGTCCGTGGGGCAAACGCCAGTCTGCCCTCCAAGACCTGGCTCCGGCATCGCCTCCACCGGGAAGACTGCCCTGATTCCCATAGAGGAACCCCAGCCTACCCCTGTGCCAGCTCAGACCTCACAGGGTGGGAGTGCCAGATCTGTGGCTGACTCCTCTGTCCCACTAGGCCGGGCAGCAGCAGAGAGGGGTGCTGAATGATGGGGGATCTGGCTGACAAGGGGCCAGAACCGTGAAGGAGGCAGTGGTTTTCCTCCCTGTCATAGTCACACAGCATCCAAGGCTTCCTGGGATGACAGAATTTCTGGCCCCAAGGCTAAGATGCTGGACAGAGCGTACAGTGTGCGGTGTAGACAGGACTTGGATCCCCTGGCCCTGACTGTCTGGAGATGCTGGGTAGTGTGCAGTGTGTAGTGTAGACAGGACTTGGATCCTCTGGCCCTGACTGTCTGGAGATGTCGGGTAGTGTGTAATGTGCGGTGTAGACGGGACTTGGATCCGTTAGCCCTGGCTGCCTGGAGATGTGGGTAGAGCACATAGTGTGCAGTGTAGACAGGATTCAGAGTTCCTCAGCCTGGCTGCCCCTACCTCTGCCACCTGCCTCCTGGCCATGGCCCTGGGGGCACGCCTGGCCCTCTCTGAGCCAGAGCTCCCTCCCCGGGGCTGGGGAGAAAAGTAAACCAGAAAGCGTTGTTTCCTTCCACCCTGCTGGGCCCCATCCTCTCGAGTGGCTAGAATCCCATCTGGGGGCCATCTGGCAGGGGCCAGGAGCTGGCATGAGAGCCAGCACACTGGCTTGGCCGTCCATTCGTCCACGGGCCACTCTCTGAGACACGAGGCTCTAAATGGTCACAGTCATTCAGGAAATAGCGCCTCACCCACCAAATGCCAGACGCTACTCCGCAGGCTGCCACTGGAAGTCCTGCCTTCTACATCCCGAATTGCTCTCCGCGTTCAACCTTGACCCCAGGTTGGCCTTTCTGGGGACTGTCCCAAGATCAAGAGACACACTTCACAGCCAAGCCCTCGTCTGCAGCCTCGGAGCTGTGAGATGTTCCAGCTCGAGGGAAAAAACTCAGGAATCAGGAGCCTGGCCAGCCCCATCCCGCTCCTCTTGGCTTTAATGTAACTCAGAGGCACTGATCCTGGCTCTTAGGGCAGAATTCTCCACATTCCCAGTGTGTTTCCGTTGAACCCCAAACCGCAAACACGTCCTGACATCTCATTTCCTCAACGCGCCCCCGGGCTGACTCGGGCCACCTTGCTGGGGGCTCGTTTTGAGTCATACAGAGATTTGTCGAAGGAAGGGTTTCTCATCTCAGAAGTTAGAGGCTGTTCCCACCAACCTCTCTCGCTGCATCTGCGCAATTGCTGGAGGGGTTTGCTCTTCCCTGATGCTGGGATCTGAGCTCTCCGTGGCTCAGGAGGCACAAGCTGGGAGCCCTGGACAAATCCAAGCTCAGTTCCTCATGTCACCACTGTCAATTTCAGGCACGGGAAGGCGGATGTCAGTATCTTTCCTCCTCTGTAGAGCTAGGCTTTTAGCAGCGATCCTGGCCGGGCTCTGTCGGTGGATGGAATCTGTGCTGTGCCTGGAACACAGTAGGTGCTCAGTAAAGGAACGGCGGCCTTTAGTAAGAGAGAGGGAGAGAGGGCTGCGCTTGGTAGTGTGGGTCTGTCCTCTCAGCCACTTAGGAGGCTTAGGCAGAAAGATCCCTAGAGGCCAGGAGGTCGAGACTGCAGTGAGCTGTGATTGCACTCCTGCACTCCAGCCTGGG
This sequence comes from Ateles fusciceps, assembly GCA_036589455.1. NCBI lineage: Eukaryota > Metazoa > Chordata > Mammalia > Primates > Atelidae > Ateles > Ateles fusciceps. The sequence goes on along the minus strand of JAZHEH010001828.1, from coordinate 12,426,338 downwards.
CAACAGAGTAAGATCCTGTCTCTGAAATAATAGTTTATTGAACTCCTGACCTCAGGTGATCCACCCGCCTCAGCATCCCAAAGTGCCGAGATTATAGGCATGAGCCATTTTGCCCGGCCTCATAATAATTTCTAAAAAATTATCCTAAACATAATTTCTAGGCTGGGTGCGGTGGCTCACGCCTGTAATCCCAGCACTTTGGGAGGCCAAGGCAGGCAGATCACCTGAGGTCAGGAGTTCGAAACCAGCCTGGCCAACATGGTAAAACCCCGTCTCTACTAAAAATACAAAAATTAGCCAGGCCTGGTGGTACACGCCTATAGTCCCGGCTACATGGGAGGCTGAGGCAGGAGAATTTCTTGAACCCAGGTGGTGGACGTTGCAGTGAGCTGAGATCACGCCCCTGCACTTCAGCCTGGGCAACAGAGCAAGACCCTATCGCTAAATAATTACATAAATAAAAAGGCGGGACATGGTAGTTCATGCCTGTAATCCCAGCACTTTGGGAGCCTGAGGCAGGCAGATCACAAGGTCAGGAGATCGAGACCATCCTGGCTAACATGGTGAAACCCCGTCTCTACTAAAAATACCAAAAATTAGCTGGGCGTGGTGGCACTCTCCTGTAGTCCCAGCTACTCAGGGGGCTGAGGCAGGAGAATCGCTTGAACCCAGGAGGCGGAGGTTGCAGTGAGCCGAGATCGCACCACTGCGCTCCCCCTGGGTGACAGAGCAAGATTCCATTACAAAAAAGTAAATAAATAATAAATAAGAGAGAGTGAGAGAGAGAGAGAGAGAGAGTGAAAATCCAAGGAAAGAAGCCCACTCATTCTACTTAATCCTGCTGGCCTCTGGCAGGCACGTTGGGGTGGAGAAATTCCATGTTTTGGGAGAATCCTGACGTGACCAGCAGCTGCCCCACCAGGAGCTAACTTCAGCACAGGCGGATGGAAGCACGCAGGAAGGGTGTCCGCACACAGCCTGATCTTGAACCTGGCCTTTCTCAAATGTCAATGTGCATCTCCTTGGGTGCTTTTTTAACTGGGAGAGGTCCCTGAAATATTGTTGCCTAGAGAAAAAGTTCTGGCAACTAATTTTATTGTCATTTGCTTGCTTAGGAAACAACTGGGGCCCAGAGCAGTGGCTCACGCCTGTGATCCCAGCACTTTGGGAGGCCAAGGCGGGTGGATCACTTGAGCCCAGGACTTCCAGACCAGCCTGGCCAACATGGAGAAACACCATCTCTACAAAACAATATAAAAATTAGCCAGGCATGGTGGAGTGCGCCTGTAATCCCATTTACTCAGGAGGCTGAGGTGGGAGGATCACTGGAACCCAGGAGGCAGAGGCTATAGTGAGCCAAGATTGCTCCACTGTACTCCAGCCTGCTGGGCAGCAGAGTGAGACTGTCTCAAAAAAAAAAAAAAAAAAGGCTGGGCGCCAGGGCGAGGTGGCTCACACCTGTAATCCCAGCACTTTGGGAGGCTGAGGCGGGCAGAACACAAAAAGTCAGGAGTTCGAGACCAGCCTGATCAACATGATGAAACCCCATCTCTACTAAAAATACAAAAATTAGCCAAGCGTGGTGGTGCACGCCTGTAATCCCAGCTACCAGGAGGCTGAGGCAGGAGAATCGTTTGAACCCGGGAGGCAGAGGGTGCAGTGAGCCGAGATCTAGCCACTCTACTCCAGCCTGGGAGACAGAGTGAGACTCCGTCTCAAATAAAAAAAACAGTTGGGATGTTCATCAAAGCGCTATTCATAGTAGCCAAAGAGTAGTAACCACCCAAGTGTTCATTAGAGAATGAATAAGAAAACCGTGGTCCAGCCATACAGTGGAATATTATTCAGCCATGAAAAGGAAGGATGCGCTGCTCCATGCTACAGCATGGATGAGCCCCAGGACATGCTGAGTGAGAGCAGACAGACACTAAAGGCACATAACAGTGTGAGATTCCATTGACCCGAAATGTCCAGAACAGGTGAATCCATAGACACAGGAAGCAGATGAGCGGCTGCCAGGGGCTGGGGGAGGAGAGTGGGGGAGTGACTGCTGCGGCGGATGGAGTCACTTCTTGGAGGGACACAAATGTTCTGGAATTAGACAGAGGTGATGGTGGTGCAACCTTGTGAATGCACTAAATGCCATTAAATTGTACACCTAATGGTTAATTTTATGTTATATGAATTTCAACTCAATTTTAAGATTAAAAAAAAGCAATGGAGAATAAGCTGCTTCTATAGTAAAACATTCCTTTTTTTTTTTTTTTTTTGAGATGGAGTCTTGCTGTGTTGCCGAGGCTGGAGTGCAGTGACACGATCTCAGCTCACTGCAACCTCTGCCTCCCGGATTCAAGTGATTCTCCTGCCTCAGCCTCCCACGTAGCTGGGATTAAGGTGCCTGCCACCACACCTGGCTAATTTTTGTATTTTTAGTAGAGATGAGTTTCACCATGTTGGCCAGGCTGGTCTCGAACTCCTGACCTCAAGTGATCAACCTGCCTCAGCCTCCCAAAGCGCTGGGATTACAGACATGAACCACCATGCCCGGCCACATTACTATTTTTAATACAATTCATTTGTCAATATAAAATAAAATTTGGACTCATCCACTGATGAATTAAAGAATAAACAAAATGTGGTCTATCAATCTATCCAGACAACGGAATAGTATTCAGTCTTAAAAAGAAATTCTGGGCCGGGCACGTGGCTCATGTCTGTAATCCCAGCATTTTGGGAGGCTGAGGTGGGCAGATCACCTGAGGTCAGGAGTTCAAGACCAGCCTGACCAACATGGAGAAATCCCGTCTCTACTAAAAGTACAAAAAAGTAGCCGGGTGTGGTAGCACACGCCTATAATCCCAGCTACTTAGGAGGCTGAGGCAGGAGAATCACTTGAACCCGGGAGGCGGAGGTTGCAGTGTGCCGAGATCGCGCCATTGCACTCCAGCCTGGGCAACAAGAGTGAAATTCCGTCTCAAAAAAAAAAAAAGGAAAAAAAAAAGAAAGTCTGACACATGCTCCCATAGGAATTATGCTAAGTGAAATATGCCAGACACAGAAAGACAAATACTGTGAGTCCACTTGCAGGCGGTCCCTAGAGTCATCAAGTTCATAGAGACACAAAGTAGAATGGTGGGTGCGAGGGGCTGGGGGAGGAGGGAGAAGGAGCAAGTGTTTAGTGGGGGTAGAGTTTCAGTTTTACAAGATGAAAAGCGCTCTGGTGCGTAACATGAATGGACTGGGGTGAGCCAGGAGGGCTGAGGGCCCCGAGACAAGAGAAAGGATGACTGTTCCAAGGCTTCGCACAGATGCTGGGACAGAACCAGGCCTCCAAAAGGCTGAGAATCCCTGGAAGTTTTCCTGGGCTGGAAGGGATCAGCTCTGAGGAACAGTCTTGGCAAAGCGCCTGGAGAACCGCCCGTCTCCCGGGGCTCAAGCAATCCGACTCCTCAAATTTAGATGCAGGCGCTTTCTACGCATGAGCGCCAAACCATTTCCAGTAAGCCTCATTGTCAGCTATAAAAATAACCACTGTCGAAGCAGAGGCGAGCTCGTGATGCGCCCAGGCAGTGCCACAGAGCGGCAATGGCATCTGTCCCCCGTCAAATGGAAAGTCCCCTGGCCAAGCCTCTGAATTCAAGTAAGCATGTTGGATGCAACCACCTATCCCTTCATACCATCGCATGGAATGGGGACACAAGGCTGGGACCTCCCCCTCCACCACACCGATTTCCTTTACATTGAGATTCCATTCCTGTAATGTAGCAGCTTAGTTAATAGAGACACAGTGCCTCTTGGTAGGTTCTTGGGTAGGAGAGCTAGAATATATGGGCCCTGCTCTAAAACCCCAAAGTAATTCCTGGATACAAAATTAGCCAGGCGTGGTGGCACACACCTGAAGTTCCAGCTACTCGGGAGGCTGAGGCAGAAGAATCGCTTGAACCCAGGAGGTGGAGGTTACAGCGAACCAAGATTACAGGAGGCCGAGGCGGGTGGATCACCTGAGGTTGGGAGTTCGAGACCAGCCTGACCAACATGGAGAAACCCCGTCTCTACTAAAAATACAAAATTAGCTGGGCGTGGTGCATGCCTGTAATCCCAGCTACTCGGGAGGCTGGGACAGGAGAATCGCTTGAACCTGGGAGGTGGAGGTTACAGTGAACCAAGATTGTGCCACTGCACTCCAGCCTAGCAACAGAGTAAGACTCCATCTCAAAAAAAAAAAAAAAAACAAAAAAAAACGCCGGGCGCAGTGGTCGGGAGTTCAACACCAGCCTGACTAACATGGTGAAACCCCGTCTCTACTAAAAATACAAAATTAGCTGGGTGTGGCGCAAGCCTATAATCCCAGGTACTCAGCAGGCTGAGGCAGGACAATCACTTGAACCTGGGAGGCAGAGGTTGCAGTGAGCTGAGATCGCGCCATTGCACTCCAGCCTGGGCAACAATTAGGAAACTCTATCTTTAAAAAACAAAGTGGTTTAAAAAAAAAAGTTGTTAAAATCGAGTTGGACATGATGGCACATACCTGTAGTCCCAGTTACTCGGGAGGCCAAGGTGGGAGGGAGGTTCACTTGAGCCGAGGAGTTTGAATCCAGCCTGGGCAACATAGCAAGATCCTGTCTCTAAAAAAATAAAAATGAATAAAAATTTTACAGAAAAAAAATAAATTTAGGCCAGAGACTAAACAGGCTCACACCTGTAACCCAGATACTTTGGGGGGGGTCCCTTGAGCTCAGGAGTTTGCAACCAGCCTGGGCAATGTAGTGAAACCCTATCTGCAGAAAACATACAAAACCAGCCAGGTGTGGTGTTGCATGCCTGTAGCCCCAGCTATTCAGAAGGCTGAAATGGGAGGATCATTTGAGTCCGGGAGGTGAAGCCTGGAGTGAGCCGAAACTGGGCTACTGCACTCCAGCCTGGGCGACAGAGTGAGACCCTGTATCAATAAATAAATACATAAAATGAATAAATGGATACATTTTTAAATGGCTAAAATGATAGGTTTCATGTTTTTTATCATAACTAAAATATTTTTTTTGAGACGGAGTCTTGCTCTGTCACCCAGGCTGGAGTGCAGTGGCACAATCTTTGCCCATTGCAACTTCTACCTCCCAGGTTCAAGCAATTTTTGTGCCTCAGGCTCCCAAGTAGCTGGGATTACAGGGGCGCATCACCACATTCCACTAAGTCTTGTATTTTTAGTAGAGATGGGGTTTTTCCATGTTGGCCAGGCTGGTCTCGAACTCCTGGCCTCAAGTGATCCTCCCGTCTAGGCCTCCCAAAGTGCTGGGATTACAGGTGTAAGCCACCGACCTTGGCCATGATTTAAAAAAAAAAAAAAAAAAGCCAGGCGCAGTGACCCTAAACCTAACCCTAACCCTAAAACAAAAATACAAAAGTTAGCCAGGCGTAGTGGCGCACATCTGTAGTCCCAGCTACTCAGGAGGCTGAGGCAGAAGAATCGCTTGAACCCAGGAGGCAGAGGTTGCAGTGAGCCAAGATCATGTCACTGCACTCCAGCCTGGGCGACAGAGCGAGAATCAATTAAAAAAAAAAATACTCACTACCACTCTTCCTACTATGTTAGTTGACATCTAGAATATGCCCTGAGGGATAGCTGTTACGACCTCTCTGGTTTTTTTTTTTTTTTTTTTTTTTCTGAGATAGAGTCTCTGTCTTGCCCAGGCTGGAGTGCAGTGGCACGATCTCGGCTCACTGCAGCCTCTGCCTCCTGGGTTCCAGCGATTCTCCCGCCTCAGCCTCCTGAGTAGCTGGGATTACAGGCATGCGCCCCCATGCCCAGCTAATTTTGTATTTTTTGTAGACACAGGGTTTTACCATGTTGGCCAGGCTGGTCTCGAACTCCTGACCTTGTGATCTGCCCCCCCTCGGCCTCCCAAAGTGCTGGGATTACAGGCGTGAACCACCGCGCCTGACCAATGACCTGTATTTTATAGATGAAGAAAAATGGGGACTCCAAGTAGTGATTTGAGGTCCTCAAGGTCATGCTCCCCAGAGGTGAAGCTATCTTCACACCAACTCTGACTCCAGGCTGTGCCTTTTCCAAGATGCCTGTTGCCTCTCCATGGCTTCAGTATCTTCTCTGGTCCACCTTAGGGGAAGAGAAACCACAGGTATCTTGCTCCAGGATCTAGAACCGGAAAAGAAACCAGGGTCCTGGTCCACCATACTGTTCTCTTAGAACAAGGATCCTCATTTCCTTTACAAAGTGTGTTTATAGTTGAATAATTGCTACATCTTGTCTTGGGTCTTTTTTTGGCTCTTGGAGTGGAAATTCTGCCCTTTGTCCTTAGTACAAAGGAATAATGTCCATTGCATACCAGGATCTCAAAGTCCTTATGTTTCTGGCCTCAGAAAAGGCTCTCACTCTCCCAAGTGAAGGTTAATATGGGAAAACCAATGGAAAGTCACAGAACTGCTGATTTATTCGCCTAGTATTTTTTGCCATGGTGTTTTAAAAGCTTATGAGATATATTATTGACATATAACATATTGATCTGATTACACATTGTTGATATATTATTGAGACATATAGCAGAGTTTTTTTTGTTGTTTTATTTTTAGAGTTGGGGTCTTGCTCTGTCGCCCAGGCTGGAGAGCAGTGGTGCCATCATAGCTCACCCCAGCCTCTAACTCCTGGCCTCAACTGATCCTTCTGCCTCAGCCTCCCAAAGTGCTGGGATTACAGGCATAAGCCACCGTGCCCAGCCCGTACATTAGTGTTATTTGAACTAGGATTTTCCCCCTTAACTATGAAATTAAGGTTATCAAGAGTGAGCAAAATATTTTAAATAAAGATGAGACTACAAAATAACGTTTATTCAATTTTTCTTTTTTTTATTATGTGAGATCCTAAAATATGTATCTTTTTCTCTAAAAAGACCATTTCTCTAAAATGATCATTCTCTTGAATGGTCATCTTAAGGACTTTTAGAGTTAGAAAGATCTTCACTGGGCCAGGCGTGGTGGCTCACACCTGTAATCCCAGCACTTTGGGAAGCCAAGGTGGGCGGATCACTTGAGGTCAGGAGTTCAAGACCAACCTGGCCAACATGGTGAAACCCCGTCTCTACTAAAAATACAAAAATTAGCCGAGTGTGGTGGTGCACACCTGTATTCCCAGCTACTTGGGAGACTGAGGCAGGAGAATCACTTGAATCCAGGAGGCGGAGGTTGCAGTGAGCCAAGACTGTGCCACTGCACTCTAGCCTGGGTGACAGAGTGAGACTGTCTCAAAAAAAAAAGGAAAAAAGAAAGACCTTCACTGGTTGTCTGGTCCAACCTCCTTGGCCAAATGAGAAAACTGAGGTACACAGACATTAAGTCCAAGGTCATAAATAGAGAGCACCCCTGCACGTCAGTCAGAAAGCAAATCAGGCTGGGTGCAGTGGCTCATGCCTGTAACCTCAGCACTTTGGGAGGCTGAGGCAGGAGGACTGCTTGAGGCCAGGAGTTCCAGACCAGCCTGGGCAACCTAGAGAGACCCCATCTCCATGAATAATTTTTTTTTTTTCTTTTTTTGAAACAGAGTCTTACCCTGTTCCTCCAGGTTGGAGTGCAGTGGCACAATACCGGGTCACTGTAACCTCCACCTCCTGGGTTCAAGCGATTCTTCTGCCTCAGCCTCCCGAGTAGCTGGGATTACAGCTGCCCACCACCACGCCTGGCTAATTTTTTGTAATTTTAGTAGAGACAGGGTTTTACCATGTTGGCCAGGCTGGTCTCGAACTCCTGATCTCAGGTGATCCACCCACCTCGGCCTACCAAAGTGCTGGGATTACAGGCATGAGACACCGCTCCTGGCCAATTTTTAAAAGGTAGCCAGGCATGGTGGCACATGCCTGTTGTTCCAGCAACTCAGGAGGCTGAGGTGGGAGGATGGCCTGAGCCCAGGACGTCGAGGCTGCAGTGAGCTATGTTTGCACCACTGCACTCCAGCCTGGACAACAGAGCAAGACCCTGTCCCCAAAACAAAACAAAACCAGAAAACAAATCAAGGAATGATATTTAAAGAGCCACTCAGCTGGGCACGGTGGCTCACGCCTGCAATCCTGGCACTTTGGGAGGCTGAGGTGGGTGGATCACTTGAGGTCAGGAGTTTGAGACCAACCTGGCCAACAGGACGAAACCCCAACTCTACTAAAAAGACAAAAATTAGCCGGGCATGGTGGCGGGCACCTATAATTCCAGGTACTCGGGAGGCTGAGGCAGGAGAACCGCTTGACCCCGGGAGGTGGAAGTTGCAGTGAGCCGAGATCGTGCCACTGCACTCCAGCCTGGGCACCAAGAGCAAAACTCCATCTCAAAAATAATACTACTAATATAATAAAAATAAAGACCCACTCAACGTAAACATGACTCTACCCAGGCAAGCCCACATCACGTCAGCTCTTTGGAATAAGCTCAAGATAACCATCGGATTTCCATTTCCCTTTAGGTTTTTCCAAAAACAGCTCATGATACAATTTGTACAGGTCCTAGTAACTTTTACTGGGGAAAATTTTGAGAAGAAAACAAAAAACAAAGTAGCATGTTTCAAAGGAACCCAATCTGATAAGGGGGTAGAAATATTTAGTCCATTATTTCAAGAGGCAGTTTCTTTGTTTCCCAGACACTTCCTGGACAGTTTTAAAAATAGCCTTCCACAACTGTTCCAGGACGAGAATGTCCTTTTACATAAAACTGGCTTTGAAGATGTGATTTCATTTACTCAGAGGAGGCTGGCGATCATCCGTCATCCTTTTCCGAAACACAGCTTGGACTGGGCAATGTGGGCCCTTGAATTCCAGGCGAACAGGAGTCCAAACTGGGTTGCTGGATGGGGAGTAGGTGGAGAGTTCCCACAAAGGGGACACGACTCTTTACAATCTGGAGGCAAAACGCAACGGGGTTACAGTCAAAAGTTGCTTCTTTTGGCTGGGCGCATACACCTGTAATCCCAGCACTTTAGGAGGCTGAGGTGGGTGGATCACTGAGGTCGAGAGTTTGAGACCAGCCTGACCAACATGGAGAAACCCCATGTCTACTAAAAATACAAAATTAGCCGGGCATGGTAGTGGGTGCCTGTAATCCCAGCTACTCAGAAGACTGAGGCAGAAGAATTGCTTGAACTTGGGAAGCGGAGGTTGCGGTGAGCCGAGATCACGCCATTGCACTCCAGTCTGGACAACAAGAGCAAAACTCTGTCTCATAAAATAATAATAAAATAAAAATCAGATGGGGGCCGGGCGCAGCAGCTCACACCTGTAATGCCAACAGCACTTTGGGAGGCCGAGGCGGGAGGGTCACTTGGGGTCAGGAGTTGGAGATAACCCTGGCCAACATAGTGAGACCCTGTTTCTACTAAAAAAAAAATTAGCCAGGTGTGGTGGCACACACACCTGTAGTCCCAGCTGCTCAGAAGGCTAAGGCAGGAGGATCGCTTGAGCGCAGGAGTTCAAGGTTGCAGAGGGCTATGACTGCGCCACTGCACTCCAGCCTGGGGACAGAGCGAGACCCCCATCTCTACAAAAGGGGGGTGGGGGGGAGAAAAAAAGATCAAAAGTGATGAACACTCTGCAAACCTACATACAATAAAAAACCCACAAATGTGCATTCAGGGGTTCACTGATTTCCCTAAAAAGTCCCATCCCCTGGGTAAGAGCTCCTAATTCAGTACATGGTTTTCCATTTCTAAGATATCAAGAGCCATCACCTGCCTCTTCTGGGTACGGTGAATATGCAAATAAGCAGAAGACAACAAGAAACTAGAAACCCTCGAGTTTTCTAAGAAACCCTCAATTCTTTTCTCAAATCAGCAAAACAGGCCTCCGCCCCTGGCTGGCTTCGGAGCTCTCGGCAAATGACTGTAGGAAATGAGTCTCAGTTTTCCCATCAGGAAAATGGGTTAACATCCACCCTCTTCATCTACAAGGTTGCTGTGAGTTTCCAACAAGATGATGGAAGTTGAATCGCTGTGAAAACTGTGGCATCCAAAACCTAATACAGAGTGTGGGCCTCACCTTCCTTCAAATGGTGCCAAAGCTGTGACCACCCTGGAGAGAGGTGACTCAGCACCTTCCCCAAAGGGATCTGTCACGGCAGAAGCACGTGGCGTGGGGCCTTCGGATGCACTCTGGGTTTTCCTCCAGGAGGAAGGAAGTCTTGGGGATTGCCTCCAGCCACGACCACTTTCAGGAAGCTGTTCACTTTTGCAGAGACGGCTAGGGATCCCTCAGAGGTTGCAAAGCCCATGAGGCCCCCATCCACAAAGCAAGGCTATTCCATGGGCGCCAAGGAAACGTCCCCTCCCAACACCCTCGTCTCCAGGACCGCAGGGACCCTCCAGGTCTGTAACCTGGAAGAGGGGCTTGGAATCTCTACATTCCCCAAAATCTGCCACAAACTTCAGTTGATGGTTTACAGATGACCCTTGAACAACACAGGTTTGAACTGAGTGGGTTCAGTCTCGTATGTGGCTTTTTTTTTTTTTTTGAGCCTGAGTCTCACTCTGTCGCCCAGGCTGGAGTGCAATGGTGCAATCTCAGCTCACTGCAACCTCCACTTGCCAGGTTCAAGCGATTCTCCTGCCTCAGCCTCCTAAGTAGCTGGGATTACAGGTGCCTGCCACGATGCCCAGCTAATTTTTGTATGTTTAGTAGAGACAGGGTTTCACTATGTTGGCCAGGCTGGTCTCAAGCTCCTGACCTCAGGTGATCCCCCCACCTCAGCCTCCCAAAGTGCTGGGATTACAGGCATGCACCACCACACTTACCTGATTTTGTATTTTTAGTAGAGACAGGGTTTCTCCATGTTGGTCAGTCTGGTCTCAAACTCCCGACCTTAGGTGATCCGCCCACCTTAGCCTCCCAAAGTGTTGGGATTACAGGCGTGAGCCACTGAGCCAGGCCTGTATTTTCAATCTCATGAATTATTGCCCTGAGATGAGTCTATGTAACAAAATATCTGAGCTTGAAAAGCTGCTTTTTAAAACTAAATCTACCTCAGGCCAGGAGTTCCAAACCGGCCTGGTCAACATGGTGAAACGCCGTCTCTACTAAAAATACAAAGAATTATCCAGACGTGGTGGCAGGCGCCTGTAATATACCAGCTACTCAGGAGGCTGAGGCAGGAGAATTGCTTGAAGTTGGGAGGCGGAAGCTGCAACAAGCCGAGATTGTGCCGTGACACTCCAGCCTGGGTGACAAGAACGAAACTCTATCTCAAAATAAAATAAAATAATAGACAAAAACAATTCTATGACCAGTGGGTCAGTGTCAACACCACACTGTAAGTCACGTTGATGACACAGACCTTGATGTCATTAAATAATGTCAAGGCACTTCGTCTCTGTTGTCCTCCTCCCCCAAGCCCAGCTCCCTGTCTAGTCATAGGAAAAACATCAGGCAAATCCCAGTGGAGGGACATTCTACAGAGCACCTGACCAGTTCTCCTTGTAACTATCAAGAGCATCAAAAACACAGAACGTTTGAGAAACTCACACAGCCCGGAGAAGACTAAAGAGATGTGACGGCTGAATGTCATGGGGTATCCTGGGACAGAAAAGGACATTAGGGGAGAAACGGAGCCATTTTTTTTTTTTGTTTTTAGACAGGGTCTTACTCTGTCGCCCAGACTGGAGGGCAGAGGTGTGATCTTGGCTCACCACAACCTCCACCTCCCAGGCTTAAGTGATTCTCCTACCTTAGTCTCTTGAGTAGCTGGGATTACAGGCACACACCACCACGCCTGGCTAATTTTTTAGTATTTTTAGTAGAAATGGGGTTTCACTATGTTGGCCAGACTGGTCTTGAACTCCTGACCTCAAATGATCCATCTGCCTCAGCTTCCCAAAGTGCTGGGATTACAGGCGTGAGCCACCGCACCTGGCCTGCAATTCTATTTTTTGAGACAGAGTGTCTTTCTTGTTGCTGGAGTGCAATGGTGAGATCTCGGCTCACTGCAACCTCCCTCCACCTCCTGAGTTCAAGTGACTCTCCTTCCTCAGCCTCCCGAATAGCGAGATTACAGGTGCGCGTCACCACACCTGGGTAATTTTTATGTTTTTTTTTAGTAGAGACAGCCTGCAATTCTGTTTTTTGAGACAGTGTCTTTCTTGTTGTTGGACTGCGATGGTGAGATCTCGGCTCACTGCAATCTCCCTCCACCTCCTGAGTTCAAGTGATTCTCCTTCCTCAGGCTCCCAAATAGCTGAGATTACAGGTGCGCGTCACCACTCCTGGGTAATTTTTATGTTTTTTTTAGTAGAGACAGGGTTTCGCCATGTTGGCCAGGCTGGTCTCGAACCCCTGACTGCAGGTATCTCCCTGCTTTGGCCTCCCAAAGTGCTGGGATTACGGGCGTGAGCCACCACGCCCGGTCAAAAAAAAACAGCAATTCTGAATAAAGTGTGGACTCTAGTTTAATAATAATCCGTACTGGTTCATTAATTGGGACGTAAGTAATGCATAATGTAAGATATTAAAAATAGGATAAACTCTCTAAGGGGCTTATGGAAACCCTTTTTTTTTTTGAGAAGGAGTCTCGCTCTGTCAGGCTGGAGTGCAGTGGCATGATCTCGGCTCACTGCAACCTTCGCCTCCTGGGTTCAAGCGATTCTCCTGCCTCAGCCTCCTGAGCAGCTGGGACCATAGGCATGCACCACCATGCCCAGCCAATTTTTGTATTTTTAGTAGAGATGGGGTTTCACCATGTTGGCCAGGATGGTCTTGATCTCTTGACTTTGTGATCCACCTGCCTTGGCCTCCCAAAGTGCCAAACTACAGGCATGAGCCACTGTGCCTGGCCACCCTTTGTTTTTTATTTATTTTTATTTTTGCAATCTTTCTGCAAATTTAAAACTGGCCAGGCACGGTGGCACACATCTGTAATCCCAGCCCTTTCAGAGGCTGAGGTGGGAGGATGGCTTGAGCCCAGTGGACAGAGGTTGCCGTGAGCTGAGATCACGCCTACACTTCACCCTGGGTGACAGAGCTCAGACCCTGTCCCAAAAAAATTGTTTAAAGGGTAAATTGTCTAAGGGGCTTATGCTCTATCTTCTTCGCAATTTTTCTGCAAATTTAAAACTGTCCTAAAAAACAAAGTTGGTTAAAACACAAAAATGGGCAGGGCTTGGTGGCTCATGCCTGTAATACCAACACTTTGGGAGGCTGAGACAGGAGGATTGTTTTGAGTCTAGGGGGTTAAACCCAGCCTGGGCAACATGAGAAGATGCTGTCTCTTAAAAAAAAAATACCAAAGAACAAAAAGGTAAAAATTTAAGATTTAAAGAGCAACGTTCCACCTATTTTTGCAAGGTTGATCTGCTTCCTGATACGAATGCAGGAGAAACAGTGTTTACAGAGACTAAAGAAGCTTCTCGTTTTGTATTAAAATATTTATATTAATCATTCAAACTTCATTTTATACAACAAATGCATACACCGCTGGGGGAGTGTCTGACTGATGCGGGCGGGGATGTCTGCAGCTGTGAGTGGGGAGGCGGCGGGGAGGCCCTGGGTGCTTCCTCACCTGGGCTGACCACCGTGTGTTCATTCCCAGAGGAGGAGCTGGACAGTCAGCCGTGGGGGGGATGGCACATTGGAGAGAGGGACCTGCAGACGTGGGCACGGCCCCTGTAAGGGCTTCCCCAGGAGATGGGGCCTCTCTAGGCCTTGCAGCCATTTGCTCACCCTGAACGAGCCTTCCAGTCCTGGCCGTTGGTGTACGGTGGCTACAGTTTATGTGGGGTGTGTGTGTGTGTGCGTGTGCATGCGCGCGCGTATGTAGATATGGTGTGTGTGCACGCGTGTGTGTAGACGTGTGTGCGCGCGCGTGTGTGTGTAGACATCCGCACTGTCCCCTCTCTGGAACCCACCCATGCCCCGTCCCGCCTGCGCACAGCCCGCGCCTAGGCAGCGGGCATGTCAGCCTTGCTCAGCGCGATGGCCAGTTCCAGGTCCTCCTGCTCCTGCCGCCGCAGCCGAGCCAGCCTCTCCTGTTCCGCCTCTCGCTCTCCCGCTTGGCCCACGCCAGCTGCTGCTCCTCATTGCCGAACTGCAAAGGAAAAACGGAGAGTGGGTGATGTGGTCCTGGGGCTGGGACCTGCAGGCTGGAGGGAGGCAGGGAATGTGTGGGAGGGGGCAGGGAATGTGTGGGAGAGAGGCAGGGAATGTGTGGGAGGGGGCAGGGGCCTGCCCACCGCCCCGCAGAGGATCCGACGTGCAAGGGGAAAGTGTCTTGGCTGCGTCCAGTGGGTGTGAGAGCCTGGCTCAGGCCCCCCATCTGGAAGGCAGAGTGGACAGAGTGCATGTGATTAAGTGTGACCTTAACCGTGACCTCTGGGCCTCAGAGAAACCAGCCAGCCAGCCCCACGCAGAGAAGTGAGGATGAACCCTTGATGTTGGTGGCCAAGAGGTGCAGAGATGGGGAAGTTCGAGCATGCATGGCTCTAAAGCCCTGCAGTGCAGACTAATTCTGCAGTCTGGGAACGCAGCACTTCGGAGCACTCCGAGACCATCTGAGGGTCATTTTCTATCAGAACATTGAGAAAAGCTGTGGCATTCACACTGTCATTTAGTCAAATTTTTATTCTTGGGGTATTTTTCTAAAATGTTCAGTTAAAATAAAAACTTAAAAAAGGGAGAAAACCAACTTGATGCTGAGATAGGTGATTTCAAACGATCCAAAGTACGTTTGTTATGAAAAGAAAAGCCACATCCCACAAGCTCCTCCCCCTAGGGTGGGTCCTTGTGTCCTGGACTTCCCTGAGAGGTCGCTGGGATCATCGCCCCCGCCCCCAGGAAAGCTGCTGCCACTTAGAGACTGAAAGGATTCCCTTATGAACATCTCGCTGCGACGCACTGCCTCTGACCAGCTCTCTGCTCAACGCTGGAGTAACACCAGTGATAACACGTGCGGTGGCTCTTCCCAAGGCGCCCTTGGGAGCAGAAATGTACAAACAATCCCAGTACGATCTGGGACCCAGGCTCTCGAGGAGGCTCCTGCACACTCCCTGGAGTGCAGGGAAGGAGGCACACAGAAACGCTTATGGCTCTCCACCACACATAGCACTAGGTCTGCGTGACAACCGGGAGGTGGGCCTGCTGTCATCTCATCCCTCTGACAGCTGGGGACACTCAGGCCAGGGAAGGGGTGGCTCACATATAGATTTTCGCCCAGGCCGTGGCAGGTCGGGGGGCATGGCTAGCAGCTGAAGCTGACAGAGAGGATGCGTCCTGGTGGGGTTCTGGGTGTGAGGCCCAGTGCCCGACCTTGGGGTCGTCAGGACGAAGCATGGGGTGGGATAAGCCAGACTGAGGGGCTTGTGGGCCTCAGAAAGAAGCTGGGATTTCCCCATGGAGGCTCCGTGGGCGAGTGAGTTGGGTGATCGGATTGGCAATGTCTGGACATTTCACGGCTTGATGGTGGCATGAGCAAGGGGCAGGAGAGATGAGGGCCAGATGGCAGGGCTGGAGGGACTGGGCTGGGTGCAGGAGCGGGTGGATGCAAGGAACTTGGTTGGGAGGATGCAGAGCCCTGGAGGCCTCTCTCTCACTGGCCTCAGGACCCAGGACGGGGGACAGGCGGAGTGTCAGTATCAAGAAAGATGTCTCTGGGAGGAAGGGCTGAGTCTTGACTTCTTAGAGGAGCTGCCCAGCTAAACACCTAGGGGTCTGACGAGTCTCCAGGTCTAATTCCCTCCTGCCACTGTGTCACTGCCATGGCCACAGATAAGCGTTTCCCCCCACCTCCCGCCCCACTTTGGGGAATTTTCCAACACCTCACGGGGAGAAAAGCAAGGAAAAAACAACAAGTGCAGGCGGAGATTATTCCATGGTGCTGCTGACAGTGGGAGGGAGATGGCGCCGCTGATGCGGACCTCACCCTCCACCAGTCTTGAGGGTGGGGTGGGCGGGAGCTCAGGTAATGTTCGCCCGGATCCAAATCAAAGCCGGGAGCAGCCACGCAACCAGCCTGCTGGGTCTGAACCATAGCCCCCACCCCTGCCGCCTTCTCTGGCCCCCGCTGAGCCCCCCGTGTCGCAGAGTGTCACTGAAGCACCTTCTGCTCGCGGGGTCTGTGTTTCCAAATGAAAGATATCAGTAGGAAAGTTCCCAACGCCTTCAGAGTCCACTGGTTCAAGGCCAGCTCACGAATCCACTCTGGAGACTTGCATTGGTGAGGTCTGCAGGCACTTAGGAGGCAGGATGGGCTGTGAGGCCAGGGAGAGCTCTCCTGAAAGGGGGCTCCGAGGCGGATCCCCTCTGTGTCTGTTCTCTTAGCACTGGGTGGGGCCACCTTCCAGTTCTCAGATCTGGGTGGGTCACGTGGGCCACAATCTGGATGCCTGTGGGTGTGGCCACTGCGAAACCAGTAGCAGCTGGGATTCATACCAGCTCTGATTTTTGCTTCCCTCTGGCACTACCATGGAACCGAGACACCGCAGGGGCGGGACACTGCCCTTCCGAGATACGGCCCTCACGAGGCCTGCCCGCTCAGGGTGCATGGTAAGTGGTTCATCTCGGGAGCCTCCTGGAAATCCACAGTTCAGACAGCTCAGCATGCTGGGTGATAGGACGGCCCAGGAGGCACCTGGCACCTCTCCTCACTAGGAACAGACACCTGTGCTCCAAGGCGTCTGATGGCACTTCCACCACACCGTGCGCAGGACGCGTCTAGCCACCTCCCATTCATTCACTTGTTCTGACATGGAAACTGCATCCAACTCCTTCAATAATTCAAAGCACGGCTTAGCTGATCTGATATTTGCACTGCTCTTAATGCAAACTTCCAAAGAACCGTTCTGCTAACGTAGAAATGCCACTTCCTAACGAACACGTTTGCCTGAGACAGCCCTGCTTTTAAAGAAATACCAGAGAGGAAAGAAGTTTCCCAAGAACCACCACAAGCACAAATAACCCACCGATGGAAATTCGGGGCTTGTAAATTAGAGGGTGCTGGAGAGGCACAGCCAGGGCACCACCTCCCCAAGTGAGGTGCGGGTGACCTGGGCCCCCCCTGACTGCCAACGTGGACGGGGCTGCCCCTGCACAGGTGAAAACGCAGCCTGGACATCAGTCACAGAACGTCCGCACTGAAAGTCATGCTGCCCATCTGCTGGGCAGTCAGAGCCCTCTTGGCATTTGCTCAGGGAAGTAGAAGTATTCAAACCAGAGGAAGCAGCTGTACCCTCTACTAAGTTAGCACAAATATTCCAGATCCAGTGAACCCAAAAACCACCGGCCGATCGGCGGAGCCCCCTGAATACCATAAATATGGAGAGACATCTCAAGTCCCCAGAGGAGGGCTGGTCATGGATGATTTTAAACAATGATGCGACCCAAGGAGACAAACAAAAACAATTAAGGGTCCTGTCCTCACCCCACTCCTTCAGAGTGGCTGTAGTGCACTATCTAATAATTTCCTCTGGAAAAAACAGGTATTTGCAGTGGGAAAAGTGATTTTAAACAGAAAACAGGCCGGGTGCAAGGGCTTATGCCTGCAATCCCAACACTTTGGGAGGCCAAGGCAGGAGGATTGTTTGAGCCCAGAGTTCAAAGCCCACCCTGGGTAATAAAGTGAGATCTTGTCTCTACTAGAACATTTAAAAATTAGCCAGATGCAGCTGGGCATGGTGGCACGTGCCTGTAGTCCCAGCTACTCGGGAGGCTGAGGTGGGAGGATCGCTTGAGCCCAGGAGTTATGGGCTGTAGTGCGCTATGCTGAACGGGTGTCCGCACTAAGTTCGGCATCAATATGGTGACCTCCTGGGAGCGGGGGGACCACCAGGTTGCCTAAGGAGGGTTGAACTGGCCTAGGTTGGAAATGGAGCAGGTCAAAACTCCCGTGCTGATCAGTAGTAGGATCACGCCTGTGAATAGCCACTGTACTCCAGCCTGGGCAAGAACCCATCTCTTAAAAAAATAAAAAAATAAAATAAATAAAGTAAAATAAAATTAGCCAGATGCAGTGGTGCGGGCCAAGGTCCCAGCTACATGGGAGGCTGAGGTGGGATGATTGCTTGAGCCTGGGAGGTCAAGGCTGCACTGAAGCCGTGATGGCACCACTGCACTCCAGCCTGGGTGACAGCGAGACCCACCTCTGAAAATGTAAACACCAGACCAGGCGCAGTGGCTCACGCCTGAAATCCCAGCACTTTGGGAGGCTTAGGCGGATGGATCATGAGGTCAGGAGTTCGAGACCAAGCCTGGCCAACGTGGTGAAGCCCCATCTCTACTAAAAATACAAAAATTAGCCGGGCATGGTGGTGGGCACCTGTAGTCCCAGCTACTCGGGAGGCTAAGGCAGAATCGCTTGAACCCGGAAGGTGGAGGTTGCAGTGAGCCACGATCGTGCCACTGCACTCCAGCCTGGACGACAAGAGCAAGGCTCTGTCTCAAAAGAAAAAAAAAAAAGAAAAAGAAAATGTAAAAACCAAAAAAATAGGGGAGAAAAAAGAAAACCAGAGAACAGCAGGGCTGCACCCAGGCCGGCCTGGGTGGAATTTAATTTCCTACCTGGAGATGAGGGTGATAAAATGGCTGGCACTGTTTCAAAACTAAAGCTAACAATTGTTCTGGAACAAGCAGAAAGGTTAAGCCAAACGATACCTTGAAACCTTGGGTGGTTTTTCTTTTTATGTTTTAAAAAAACCAGCCCTTTGGGGGTTAGGGTCACAGGAAACAGAACTATGAATTTCAGAAAGAGAACAGTCATTTCTTCAAGCTACCGTTCACCCCTCTTACCTAACTCTTCCCTACCCAAGACAGAGTACCTGAGTCATGTGTGAAGAGTTCTGTTTTTTTTTTTTTAAATCAGCATTTAATATTTTTCCACCAGAAAATAAATGAAGGGCTATTCAAGAAACTCTAGATAAAGCAGGTTTTGTTTCTGGCTTTTATTAACAATGTCACCATTTTGCATACATCCCCATTGCGCATCTAGGGTCAATAAAAATCAAACTCATTGCAGTTGTGAAATATTTATGGGTCACCCAGAGCCAGAAACAGGTCAGGGTTGGCGGGGCCTGGTGGCTGTAATCCCAGCATTATGGGAGGCCGAGGTGGGCGGATCACCTGAGGTCAAGAGATTGAGACCATCCCGGCCAACATGATGAAACCCCATCTCTACTAAAATTAAAAAACTTAGCTGGCCGTGGTGGCCCATGCCTATAGTCCCAGCTACTTGGGAGGCTGAGGCAAGAGAATCGCCTGAACCCGGGAGGCGGAGGTTGCAGTGAGCTGAGATCGTGCCACTGCACTCCAGCCTGGGTGACAGAGCGAGACTCCGTTTCAAAAACAAAAACAAAACAAGTCAGGGTCTTGGGGGATTGAAATAAGTCATACAAGCCAGTCATGTGTAATACCAGCACTTTGGGAGGCCAAGATGGGGGGATCACTTGAGGCCAGGGGTTCCAGACCAGCCCAGGCAACAAAGCAAGACCCCATCTCTACAAAAAAATTTAAAAATTAGTCTGGCATGGTGTTGCACACCTGTAGCCCCAGTTACTCAGGAGGCCGAGATGGGAGGATCGCTTGAGGTCAGAAGTGACCTATGATCGTGCCATTGCAGTCCAGCCTGGGCAACACAGCGAGACCCTGTCACTGAAATAAATAAATTGATAAATAAGCCACAGGATAGCTGTGCACGGTAGAGGTCATCAAGATGGCTCAGAAACAAATCGGGTGCTTTCTGTGCATTGATATGGCAGGGCTTGTGTTCAAAGAGACATTCCAGGAGTTAGGGCGTCTATAAAATAACATGTCTCACACCTAATGGTGAAGGAACTCAAGCTCGAAGGAAGAAAGTCGGTGCGTAACACACAGTGAAACCAATCTGGGAAGACGACACCTGAAGCTCCCAGAGAACAAGATTTCGTATATCAAGGAAGCTACGGAAAACTCCTCGAAGCCGCTTACAATCTGGAATATTTTTCACCCAGAGAAAAACAAAGCCAGGCTTTCAAAATCCCGGGATTTGCTTCTCAAAAGGCACTTAACTTTGCTAAATGGCTTTTTTCAGCTCTTTCTGTCTTGGCTTTCAGAGTGGTTGTTCTAGACTGCATTTCTTTTTTCACTGGAGCTGGTAACTGATATTAACAAGCTTAAAAAAAAGATCAAATTGCTCTTCCCTGCTGTGATCTGCCTGAAGTCCTCCAGTTTGTTATTTGTGGCACAAAACGCACTGAGCGGGACTGTGAGAACTTGTGCACAAAGGACTTTTTTGGGGGATGGCGGAACCCTAATGCAACTTTTGCAATCTTCTTTTCATACTTCGGAAGTGTCTGACATCTTGGCTTCCAAAAATCAGTGAACACAACAGCCTCGGTGCGACAGAAATAATACAAAGAATCTACCGTGAAGGACAGACACGTCCCCGCCTCCCTGCTGGAAGAATACCGTGCCTTTATGATCGAGCATCCAAACCGCGGCTGTTTTTCTTTTTTTTTATTGAGAAACAGTTCTTCTTACAGAAGCGGCAGTGTGGAATAAATAACGCGAGGGACAGAGAGTGTGAGGTACCAAGAGGCTAGAGAAGCTGCGAGGTTTGCCTTTAAAAGAAGACAAAAACCCCAGGAAAGCTGCAAGCGGAGGGTTGGAGGGGTGGCCCGGGGTAGGGGAGAGAACTCAACTTACAGAGGTGAAGTCTGCAAAGCCCGAGGCAGACGCCTTAGAAGGTTTAGCTGCAGAGGAGGGGACAAATGGGTCTTTTCCACTAAACGGGTCCCCAAACCCCTTTTTACTTTGGAACGGGTCGCCGCTGTCAGCCCCGAGTGGCTGGAATGGATCAGGGGCCTCGGGAAAGTCTGCGGAACCAAGCTGGCTTACAGGTGTACTTTTACCTGGAAAGTTCAGGAGAAAAAAAGGAGAAAGAAAGAAATATGAGTTACTCACCCGGACAGAGCAGAATGCCGGTGGGCGCAGCCTCTCTGGGAAGAACTTGGAACTCAGCTAACAGATGGGACGGGGGTACCCTGGGGAATCTCAGTTTTAATCAGCTTTATCCCAGGGGCTTAACAGGTTGTGAACGACACAGGAAAAACACTTCAGATGACTCCCAAACACAACACACACACAGCAGCTCAAACTTGAGTTGTCCTGAAACAGTTTGCATGCAGGTACGTTTCGAACAGATTCATTGTAGCATGGAGACACGTTTATTAACATACTGTTTTTCAAAATCATGGCTGAGCAGAAAAACACACTGCAAGCTTCTAACAGTAAAAAAAAAAAAGGGGGGGGGGTTGCTTGCAAATGAAAAGGAGAGATTAGTTTCATAACGTTGTATGCTTATGAGGCGCGTTAGTTATGAAGGCCTGCATACAGCTCTGTCACGCTGGGGTTTAAGTTCTTTTTTTTTGAGACAGAGTCTCTCTCTGTTGCCTAGGCTGGAGTGCAGCGGTGCAATCATGGTTCACTGTGGCCTTGGCCCCCAGGGCTGAAGCGGTCCTCTCACCTCGGCCTCCTACAGGCATGAGCCACCATGCCTGTCTAATTTTTATATATTTTTTTTGTAGAAACGGGGTTTTGCCATGTTGCCCAGGCTAGCCTCGAACTCCTGGCCTCAAGTGATCTGCCTGCCTCAGTCTCCCAAAGTGCTTGAGCCACTGCGCCTGGCCTTAAGTTCTTTTTTTAGCCTCCACTTCTGCCCCTCTGGTGTCGGTGGCTCCAAGGGGCAGGGTTTGTCTGGGCCTTTCTGGACTTCTGCCAAGCAGGGAACTCCAGGATGCCTGGGTCCCAGCAAGGCATATCTTGACAGGGAGGTGAGAGAGAAGTGTTCAGAAGTGGAGGAAAAGGAGAAGGCATGAGGGATGTGGCCTGAGGACAAATGGCTTTTCCCAGTGCATCCTGCCAATGTACCAGAACATTCCACCAAGAAGCAGAGGCCTGTCAAGATCTGCTTGGCGATGGGAGGTCCCATCTGAGGGGCCTTCCAGCATCTGCAGTTTTGCAGGCCATCCAGGCTGACTCCATGCTCCTGTCTGATACCCCTCTATTTGCCCAACGGGGGCCCTGGGTGGTCGCAGCAGACATTCACTGTGGTCCATGCAGCACCCCAGACTGGAGGCTCAATAATACGTAACACGATCCCAATGTATTAACTCAGGAAGTTTCGAAGCTAATGTTTAGAAAGAAACCAAGAACCACCTGCCCCTCCAGGGTTGACCCTGGACCTCTGGCTGCACCTCCAGAGAGCACCCTGGCCCCCAGCCGCACCTGCCCCAAGCACCACCTAAGCCCAGGACACCTGCCTTCCTCCTCCGGCAGGATGAGCTCACACAGGCCAGCCTCAGTCCCTCTCCACACCCAGATCTAAAGCCGTTCCCTCTGCTCCCCCCAGCAGATCAACCACCCCAAGCCTCATTTTTGAGGCTCCAGGTGTCCCTGTGGGCTCTGGGGCCACAGCCCGCATCTCCCACCTTTAGCTCTGGGCCTTGGCAAGGGTAAGTGCCTCCTCCCAGCTGGCCTTGGTGTCCTTATCTGTGAAGTGGAAATGAGGAGAAGGGTGCCACACAAGTGGCATTCCTGGGACCCCAGAGGTCTGCTCCCACCCAGTGTCCTGCACCGCCATGCCCAGTGTGGCCCGGTGAGAACCTGGCCTGTCGCCCTGCTTGCCTGTAGCCCTGCTGCTGGAAACGGAAGCTCACTTGTCTCTCAACTGGCAGTTCTACGTCAGCTGGAGCTGGTGGGCCAGCATAAGGACTGCTGCTTTCTCTTCAGTATTCAAGGAAAAACAGCCTTCCTTCCCAAGGTTTGCACAGGACTTGGGAGACAAACCCCTGCAGCCTGCCTGCCTCCACCTGTCCCCACGAGGTTCCACCAGAGTCGCCGTGGCATCCTTGGCTGACCTCTGGCCACTGGCTGCGGGAGACTTCTCCAGACTCTCCGTCTGTGCGAGTCCATCTAAGAGGCTCCTCCTCGGGGTGGGGAGGGCGAGCTGTCCTGGGCTCTATTAGGACTCCCACTCTCACTTTCTATGAGAAAGGTGGGAGGGAGAGGCCTGGCATCAGTCTTCCTCTGTGGCCTCAAATCAATTCACGGTCAGCCCCAAGGTCCTCTCAGGGCAGTCCCCACACCCAAGCTTTCTAGGTATCTCGCTTCTCTCTCCCCAGGTGCCCCTCCTACCTTCAGCTCTACTGCAGCCTCCTCCTCCCTGACCCCCACCTCCCTGGGACTGGGTGATCTGGCCCAGGCCGCAGCCTCCGGGCTGGTTCCGCTGGCCTTGAAGAACTGCCTGCCACCCTAACCTCGAGGCCACCTCCCCCGCAGGGCCATTCCTGAGGCATGAGCCAAAGGGAAGCCAAGGCCTCACTGCTGGGTCTTGTGGAGGTGCCCGATCCCTTTCCTCTCCAAAGGGAGGGGCAGGCAGCTCTGGTGGGAGGGGTCAAGTGAGGCCTACCTGTGAATCGCAGGCTGTCCACCGGGGGAGCAGAGGGGGCTCCCTGGGGCTCCTAAGCAGGATGGAGGGTGGGCGAGGGCCCCTCACCTCCACCCTCCCGCCCCTCGAAGCCTCGTATCCTTACTGGCTACCCACCAGCTCGGCTCCCTTCCCTGTGAGCCAAACCTACCCAGCAAAGTGGCCTCTTAGCGCAGACGGGTCCCAGCACCCTGCCCAGACTTCTTGAAAGCTTCCCCCCTGCTTGGGGATGACACCCCAGCCTCATCTAGGTGGCACCTCTTTCCCCCAGGAACCCCCAAACCCAGGGCTTCTTTCCTGGCTATGCCTCGTCCATCTGCCAGGAAGGCACTCCCAACTGGAAGGCCATCACACGCAGTGGCCTTCTCAGGGAAGAAACTGCGGCCCCTTCCCCATCATGCCTGCGTTCAGCTCTGCAGCCCAGACCTGGGGCTGGGAGTGGCCCTGGAAGATGGTGGGGGCATGGCGGCCACCTCCCCAGCCTCGCACCAGCTGTTCTAAGCCTCAGTTTCCTAATCTAAGCAAAGGGCTGTGTCCCAACAATCGCCCATATATATGTTCAAGTCTTAACCCCTGTGCCTTAGAATATGACCGTACTCGAAGATAGAATATTTAAATGGGCAATGGAGTTAAAATGAAGTCAAAGGGTCAATGACTGTCCTCACCAAAAGAGCTCAGGACACAGACCTACACACACAGAAACAGCCATGTGAAGACTCGCCAAGCCAAGGAGAGGCCTCAGAAGAAACTAAACCCCCACTGACGCCTTGATCTTGGACTCTGAGCCTCTAGAACTGCGAGATAATCAATGTCTGCTGTTTAGGCTGAGACAGAGCAGATGTGAGCAGGGAGCCACCAAGGCCACAGGCAGGGGTGCCGTGGGGAACAGTGAGATAGTGTCCTGCACTCCAGCCTGTGGGTTTGCAGGGGGTAGCGACAGTGACCTCCACCAGTCTCTCAAGCCCCTGCCTGCCTCTGCCCAGCCTCTCCCCTCCACGGGGAAGTCCCCCCCTCCCTCAGGGTCCCCCACCACTGTCTGCTTCTTGTGGCAATGGTCTCTGCCACGGTCGAGGCTCAGCTCTGTGAATGCTGGACCCAGCACACCACAAACACCAGCCAATACCGTCCCACGTCCCTGGTGCTCTCCAGCTCAGAGCTCGGCACACAGTGGGCTTCAGGAGGTCCCGGTGAACCAGGTGTCGCCCATTACAGATTCCACGGGTCTCCAGGGACCTGGGGCCCTTTGGAGAAACACCCTGGGGGAGGGGAAAGGGAAAAAAGGCATCTGCCTTCCTGGTTTGCAGGAAAGAGCAGTGTTACTGTACGTGCTTGGGTATTTTAGCTTTTCCTCGAATACCTACATGATACATGATATGGACCCAATAGCCGGATTCTAGCAGAGGACACAGGAAGTGTTTCCAGGGCAGAAGCTCAAAGTCCCAGGACCCAGTGCAGCCCCCAGGACCCGCAGCAAGTCCAGGGTGGACGCTGCTTGCTTTCTCGAAGCAGTTCCTACAGGAATGATCACCAGAGGCAGACCTGCAAGTATCTGGGGGGGAAGTTGGGGTGTAAGGGAAGGATGCCCCAGCCAGGCCCCCGAGAACGACCGCCACAGTATAGAAGGTTCAAATAAATCAGTCGCTTTTGAGCGGCTTTTCTTCTTCATTTCAATAAAGATCTTCCTCCTTTGGTTTGGGGGGTTTAAAAAAAATGGTTTTTGGGAGGAGTGGTTAAGAATCCCGCCTGCTACCATTTCAAGCTGAGGTTTCTGACGCGCAAAGAGATGATCGGAGAGATGAAAAGCTTCGTTCACACCAAGAAATGCCTGTGCCTGGTTTTGCTCCGTTGCCGAAACCGTTGTTATTTAGAAGTCATGACTATGGTAATGTGAAACCAGGGCACATCAACTGCTGGCTTCTTGTTTTCAGAAGGAAAAAAACAACAACGGTTTTTGTCTTGGTTGTCAGTGTTTGTGCTTTGGGTTGAGGCGATTTTGGACCTGACACGTGCAAGGCCGGCCAGTGCTCGGTCCGGCTTTTGACCTTGCTGGTGATTGAGGCTTTGGGCAAAGAAAGGCACGGGCATCACTGCGGGGCCACGGCCCTCGGCCCAAACTTCCCACTTTTGCACAGGGATTTATTTTTAGCGGCTATTTTTCAAACTTTGTAGGTCTAGTTCCTGCTTTTATGTAACCACTTCTGCTAACTCCTTAATCGTTTTTTCCGATTTTCTGAGGTGTAGCTTATCGCAAACGTGACAAAGTAACTTTAATCCGCCTTCAGGCCCTGAAGCAAACTCTGCTATAACGCACCCACGCCAGGGTTTTTATACGTTTTCGTGGCTCCAGAAAACATGAGTAAGGAGAGAGCTTTACTGATGCATGTTTCAGAAAAGGGGTCGGCAATCATGAAAACAAAACCCAAAAAAGTTGGTATAGAAATGTCTGAGAATGATGGCATCAAACCAGGTGCCAGGATGATGCCTGGTACCAGGTGCCAGGATGATGCCTGGTAACTGGTTTGATGCCATCATTCCTAGATATCTGTGACGGGAACCGGGGCCCACAGCAGATGAGAGTGAGTAAAGACAAATGATATTAAAAGACCCTCTTGGGGATGCTGACTGCCTACCACAGGGAGACTTCATTAACAGGGGGCAAGGTATACAAGATTGAAGAAAAGGCAAAATAGAACTTATTTTCAAACCACAGCAGTTTCAACAGTTACCCAAGCGGTGTACCGAAACCACACACAGGACTGACTTTAGCAAAAACAATATGAACCAAATGGTTTACCACAGTGTGTGCTGTTAAAAAAAAAAAAAAAACTTGGTGGCCGGCTCCACCCTGATAGAAATTTCTTTAATTCTCTTATTTCTCAAGCTTCTCGAAGCGGCGCACGTCCCTAGCAACCGGGATCGGGGCTGTGATGGGGCGCTCTGCTGCACTATCGTTCTTGGTCAGCAAAGTTTTTCAAGGTTCTGACTTTTCTATCTCGCTTTGCAGGAAGCCCTCCACTTAAAGCATCCTCAAGAGCTGGCTGCAAACAACAACAACAACAACAACAATGGGATAGAAATATACACCCCTGCAAACCCTAAAAATGGTGAATGCTATAAAAACCTTGGGACGGAAACTCTCTTGGCTTCAATTCTTTGCTTAGGAAGAGAATAAGAAGTTCGGATAATATAGGGTCTCAATCAGTCTGATTAGGAAAAATATTAGAAATAAACGAGAGAGAGAGAGAGAGAGAGAAGAGAGAGTGTGTGTGTGTGTGTGTGTGTGTGTGTGTGTGTGTGTTTCATCCTGACTAGGTTCTATTTATACAGTTCAGTAGTTCAGTGCTGTACTTGGAAAATGCAGTTCTGTAGATAAGAGGTAAATATAAAAACAAAACAAAACAAAAAATTACAAAACAGGAGTTTGTGGTCAGGGCAGCTGCCCACCTTTGCTATTATCCTATGCAACACAGAACGCTCACACAACTGTCACTCATCCTACACAACAGTGGACACACACACACAACCATCATTGATCCTATACAACAGGACACACACACAACTATCATGGATCCTACACAACAGGGGACACACATACACAAGCATCATTGATCCTACACAACAGGAGATGCCCACACAATTGTCATTCATCGTGCACAACGTGGACACCCACACAACTCTCATCATCCTCTACAACAAGAGGCCCACACAATTGTCATTCATCGTGCACAACGTGGACACCCACACAACTCTCATCATCCTCTACAACAAGAGGCCCACACAACTGTCATTCATCCTGCACAACATGGACACTCACACAACTCTCATCATCCTACACAACAGAATATGCCCACACAACTGTCATTCATCCTGCACAACATGGACACTCACACAACTCTCATCATCCTACACAACAGAATATGCCCACACAACTGTCATTCATCCTGCACAACATGGACACTCACATAACTCTCATTCATCCTACACAACAGAATGTGCCCACACAACTGTCATTCATCCTGCACAACATGGACACTCACACAACTCTCATCATCCTACTCAACAGGAGAGGCCCACACAACTCTTTCACCCTATACAACAGAGGATGCCCACACAATTGTCATTTATCCTGCAGAACACAGACACCCACACAACTGTCATTCACCCTACACAACAGGTGATCCCACACACTTCCCGTTCATCCTGCAAAACATGCACACCCACATAACTGTCATTCATTCCACACAACAGGTGATCCCACACAACCATCATTCACCCTATATAACACAGATGCCCACACAACCATCATTCACCCTACACAACACAGAGACCCACGCAACTGTCATTCACCCTATACAACAGGTGATCCCACACAACTGTCATTCATCCTACACAACACAGATGCCCATACAGTTGCCAGGCTTCTGAGAGTCACATTGCATAGGGGAGCAGTAGCCTGGGAGGGCACCACTCCAGCCGAGCTCATCCAAGGCCACTGACATATGTCTTATTCCTCCTTCCACATCCTGCCAGCAAGAAAGCTTAGCTGCGGGGAGAGGGGGAGAAAGAGAGAAAACAGCATAGGTTCTAAAATTTATCATTGCTCGGGGGACTCGTCTTGAAAAAGAGTGCTTTTCCCCACCACACATCAATGTCTTCCTCTGGCCCCATCTGAGATGCGTGAGCAGAGTTCGTTTTTCTACAATGCGACACATGGGACCACGTAAGGGACCTGCAGTTGGGAATCCTGCAGGCGCTAGCCCCACGCGCTCTCTGCCTCAGATCAAAGCTGTGTTGAGCAGCACAGCCCCGGGAGATAAGAATCTGAAGTCCCCGAGATCGCAGCGTTGAGATTTTCCACTAAAAATATTTACCGAATTTTAAGAAAATCTGCTTCATGTATTGAAGGGAACAGGATGAGGTTTGGTTCTGCATTGTTGAGAAAAGCTGAACAAATATTTACTACGAGCCACTGCTGGCCGATGTGTTTTCCTGCCCTGTGAGGTGTGTGAGGTGGGCAGGGGGCTGCCAAGCCCGAGGGCTGTGGCCTCATCCTGCCATTAAATGAAAAAGAAGAAGGGGGGTAAAGGTGCTGTACTTTGGGGGTCCTCAAAAAGCAAATATCATTTGAAGTGAGAAATAACCATTTTCTAGACGTTACCACAAAACGCGCCCATGACATTTACATAAAACCTTCCAGGCTGGGGCTGCACCAGCCCTGGAAGAAAATAAAAGTGTGTGTGAGTGTGTGTGTGTGTGTGTGTGTGTGTAGGGTGGGGTGGGGTACATGATTTGGCAATGAATTTACAAATCACAAGCCAGTCTTCACGACAAAAATAATACAGACTGGCAGGTGTCACAATTCTGGTTTTTTTGAAAATTTGAATTTGTTCTCTGGCAGATACCTTTGACATACTCTGCATGAACACCCTGGGTGTCAGCCCCATCCTCTGGGAGGATTTCTAGGGGAGATGCTATCTATACCTGAGCCAGGCGTGCATGAGCCTGACGGGGCAAGGGGGCCCAGCTTTGTTCTTCCCTACAGAGAATGTCAACGTCGCAGATGCCACCTCTGCAAAGGGCAGGGAGGTGCTTTGCCCACATCTAACAAAATCCCTGAGAATGCCGTGCTGGAGTCTGAGAGCTGGTTAGGGGTCATGCATGCACCAGAGGAGAAGGACCCAGAAGAGCCCCTGGGAGGGGAAGAAGTGAGGGGCAGAGCCCACCAGGAACCCCCATGGTGGGGGACACTTGGGAAGGTGTCAGGTCTGGGGGAGGGGCTGCCACTCTTGCTCTCTTTATGGCCAGATCCCCCATCATCCGCCTCCGTGTGCTGTTTTGCAGTTAGCAGTGGCAGGCGCGGGGAGCTGACTCAGGGCTTTGAATGGGAGAGATGAAAGACAGGGGCCATATCCACCCTACCAGAAAAGCAGGGAGGAGGTGCTTGGAGCTGCAGCCGGAGCCCCCTTCTGAGGCAGAGTGCCCTTCTGAGGCATCTGCAGCCGCCCAGGACCCCTGCTGGGACCCCAGACTCCAGCATTTGTACCCCACTGAATGCCAGTGATAACCGAGTCACACGACACCCACTCTATCCGCCTCTTCGGGTACAGAAGGGTGGGTGTGTGCCCAGGTAGGCAAATGCTTCTATTTTCAAACTCAGTGGTCTTTGAGTTTGAAACAGAACAGAACAGAAAGTGCTCCAAACGGCAATCTGCCTGCCATCAGTTTAAACGTATGAGGCTGACATTCCTCCCTCTCAGAGTGGGACCCTTCCTTGGCACCGTCAGCGGGTCCCACCCGCCTTATGACAGGCCATCCAAAGGGCTCAGACGGAAGCCCTGAGCTTCTCTGACCACAGCAGGGCTGGGGGCTGGGGGCTGGGGGCTGGGAGCGTGGGCAGGAAAGAGGGACTCCACCAGGTTGGGCGTTTCAGGCTCCTTAGGACCCCCTCCCAATCCTGGTTGGCAGGCAAGTGCTGGAATTTTCCAGGCCCCTCGAGATGGTGGAACCATTTGTCCCATTCTAGAACTTCACATGTACCCAGCGGATTATCTCTCTGAGATCATCGTGGGAACGGAATTAAAGTAAAGTTCAAGGCTGAGGTGCTAACCGCATGGTTCAAATGGAGATGCCATTTTTAAAGTGGATCTTGTGCAATCAACAAAAAGTTTTGGGACCCACATGGGCACATGATGGGGCAAGGTCACTGACCACCCTAGTTTCGATATTGGCCTGGCATTTCAGAGGAACAGGGGAGCTGGCGGCACTTAGGACCTCAGGGCTTCCTCGGCGGCTGCATCCTGTGTGGCATACCCCGCAGGGCAATCAAGAACCCATGGCCACCCTTGGTGGACGCCACACACGGGTGCGGGAGGGGCTTGTTTGCAAGGGGAAGAATGACTTTTGTTTTCTTCTCTTGATGACAGGGCTGTTTGAATCAAACAGGACAGCCACTGGTTAAACTGGATCTCACTTCATTTAGGGAAAAGCTGCTGTCAGTGCGACTGTGGGGGAGTGGGCGAAAGACATCATGCTCAGCCCCATCACCCAGGTGGCTTTGTTTAGAAGGTGAAAAGGTCATTAGCAGAAATAAAATAATCATTAAATTGGGGAGAGGTTAAAGGTGACTGGCTGGTTAGCGGTGGAGGTGCGCTGGCTGGTGTCACCGGGCGCTGCAGGCAGGAACCGCAACGCAGGGGCGCACTGGCAGGAAGTGGCAAGGGTGGGGCCGGTCGCAGGATCCCACTATCACAGCGGGGCTGAGGCCCAATCACTGACACCCACACAGCCATTTCCTGCACTTAAAAAAAAATCTGTTTCTCTCTTTGCAAATCAACAACTTTTACCTAGAAACTCTTCAGCGGTGAGCTCTGACTGATCTTGATCTCCGGTCCGTTGCAGAAAATACACCATTGTTTACCTGGGGGAGGTGTGTGCGGCGGCTAACTTTAACCTAACTCTAACTGACAGGTTTCGGCGGCCTGCCGGGTCTGTGCTGCATCTGCCTGAAAGAAACCAGTTTCTTCTGCCCCAAACAGACACCTGCTGGTTATTTAACACCTTGATACACCTCTCTAGAAAAGACCTCCAGGCAAGGAGAAGTCAGTGCCCACACCAAAGCTCCATGCGTGCCCCAGGGGATGACCCTTGGTGGTCCCCCCAGAGTACGCTTTCTGGCTTAGATGGAGAGAGAACTAAGTATGTGGCCTTGAGAGATGGCCAACCGTGGGCTACTTGGGTGTATGCCATGACCGGAACTCTCCCTCGAGGAACCGCTGCAGGTTCCCAGGCAGAGGAGTCCACCTGTGACTGCCGGGTCAACATCTGTCTGCCTGTTGCACCCACACAGTGTGCTGGCCGCACCAAATGTCAATTTCACCTCAATCGAGCTTTAAACAAAGCAAAACAAGCGGCTCCCATGGAATTTGAAAACTGCAGCCTCTAGAAGACAAGAGAGCACCGAAACCCACACATGAGTCAGATCCAAACTCGCATTTGGTCCCATACGAGCGACGACCCACAGAGGACCCTGGAGCCCTCTTTGAAGTTCAACTCCCTGCACACTGACATTTTTTAACGGAAAAGATTTCCATTAAACCGTGACCTCACCAGGAGAAAAGGACATCATGAATGACTCCTTGAATGTGTGCAGCCACTTCGGGCCCAGCCTCTGTCTTTCCTGGAAAAGGTGCCCTTGGCAGAATCCTATGTCCTGGTCCCTGTGTCCTAGGGTGGGGGAAGGGGGCTACAGACCACACACAGCACGTTGCTGTACAAGGCGCTTCACCCACACACCCACCTGTCAGGCCCAAGTGGGTCCATGGTCAGGCAGGAAAACAGGCTCGGGGAGGTTAAGTGACCCACCCAGGGAGGGCCTCCCTTTCCTCCAACGTCCAGAAACCAGCCTGATCAAGCGGTCCCCTGGATTCTAGCCGCACTGGCCGCCCAGAGGACAGAAGGAAGTGGCCTCGGGTTCTCCTGTCCTGGCCTGACATGTCAGAGCCACTTCTTGGCACAGAGGCCTACCAGGGTTCTAGAAACCTCTGGGAGCCCTGGGACAGACAAGTCCTGGATGGGAGTATGGGACATCAGAATGTACCATATGCCAGGAGGAGAGATGACAGAAAAGCTTGTTCCTTCATCGTGATTTCCATGAGTGCAGGCGTCATGCTGTGTGCACGGTTTGTAAGAAAACCTTGATCGCTGGACAGTCTATTGGTCCTTCAGTCTGTTAGTCAGTCTATCTCTACCAGCTCATGGCTCAACCGCCAGGCCCACAGGGGGATCCCACCCACCTCATCTTCCTCCTCACTCAGCCATGCTGGGACCCACGCGTCTCACACAAAGCCCCAGCATCTGGAAGGCCCTGGAGTGACCAGGGTAAGGTGGCCATCACTGTGGGCTGGCCACATGGTCTCCCTGTGCAGAAAAAGGCTGGGGTGGCAAGAAAGGCAGAAAGGTTTTGTTTTGTTTTAAGAAAACAAAGTCCAGCAGTTTGAAAATGTTGGACTTTAAGCTTTCTTTAAAAAGTAATTCAGATTAAAAAACAAAAAATAAAAAAATAAAAAAGAAATAAGAAAAACAAAACAAAACAAAAAAAATTCAATTTAGCTTCACTATCTCCTGTCTTAAAGAAGCCAAGAAAACACGGGATCTGCCCTGTGTCTTCCTAGCCAACTTTCTGAGCAGGGGTTCACCCGACACTCATCTGCTGACCGCTCTTGCCGATAACCAGAGGCCTCCTGGGCTGCAGGTGGGTCTGTGCCGTGTGGCAAGGAACTGGGAAGGGAATTGTGCTGAGGTGGGCTCTGATTCCCTTGACCGGAGAACCAGGGGTAGGGCGGGCAGCTTCCTCTGCAATCCCCCAAAGAGCCAAACGCTTCTCCCCAACATGTGACTCATCAAAAGGTCAACCGCTGGGTCAACTGCGATGTGCGGATTGTTAGAGGTTAGTACAGAATCACAGCACAAATGCTGCTGCAAGCTCCAACGGCAATCACCACACCGTCTGTACCTACCACCCAGCAGTGTGTACAATGCAGAATTTTTCTGTTCAGCCATTGCTTCTGGGTAAAAGAATCAAATGAGAAATATTTAGACCTCCACACAGATGTGCAGTTGCTCTGGATTTAAGATACTGTGCATGCAATGGCTGTTTTAGAGAATGCTCTGGAGCTCATGGCTTGGTTCTCCTTACTCCTGTCTTGGGGCAGGAGGTAGGTCACTGGGTATAGACCTGGCCCTGCTGCCACCTTGCTGCGTGACCTTGGGGAGCCCCCATGACCTCCCCCCTCCCTTTCCTCTTCCAGGAAATGGGCATGGCCTGGCCTGTCTCTCTCATGGGTCTTGCTGGGAGCTGGTAAGATAAGAACTGTGCAAGCGCTTCCTAAGCGCCCATCGATGTTAATACAGTTCTGCAGAGCACCAAGGGGCACAGCAACCATCGACCACGGCAGAACAAAGATGCGGTGGCCTGTGCTATGAGCAAAGGAGCCCAGGACCCCCAGGGTCTCCAACTGTGCAACAGCTCCCTAAAAAGCCTCCACCCTGAAGCCAGGCCCAAAGAAGCCACCCAAACCCGTTATCAAACGTTCCACTTTTAGCAAGCATCCTTCTCTGCTTTTGAAGCCCACAGTACACTAAGAGCAGAAGCCAAGGTGGGGGTGGGTAGGCTTGCAGAGGGAGACACAATGGGAGGTGACGGCTGAGGGAAAGTTCAAAAGCAGACCCAGCATCGGGTTTAGGTACCTGGGGAGGCGGGGGTGGCAGTTTCCATGAAACACTGAAAATGAAGCTTTGCACCTGTGAGCTGTGAGTAGGATGGTTCCCCCTCAGGGCCCAGCAAATACGGCACTGCTCGGGAATTGTGTGCACCCATATGAGAATATGTGCACGTGTGTATGAATGTGTGTACACATGCGTGTAAGCACAGAGCGTGCATGCCTGGCTGTGTATGAGCACACACACACACATATGCGTGTGTGCACATTTGCATGCATGCCCGATGCAATATCTGGGTACTGCTCACCTGTATGCATGTATGTGCTCACACGTGAATATGTGCATGTGTCCATGAATGAATGCACACAGGTAAGCATGGAGAGTGTGCATGCCCAGCTGTACCTGAGAGCGTGTGTGTGTGCAGGCATGCACAATGCAGCATGTGAATGCATGCTGCTCATCTCTGTGCATATGTGTGTTCACATGTGAATATGCACACATGTACATAGATGCATGCATGCATATAAGCATGGAGAGTGTGCCTGAAGGGGTGCATGGGAGAGTGAGTGCGTGCATGCATATGCATACATGCAGGCACACGAGAACATACACGTGATGTATGTATGTGAATGCAAACAGGTACATGCATGCTTGTGTCTGTAAGCATGGAGGATGTGTGTGTACACAGGGTACACATGTGCATGGAAGAGTGTACATGTGTGCATGCACGTTATATGCATAAAAACACACAGCCACACGTGTGAATGTGCACATGTGTGCCAGCTGTGTGCATGCACCGTGATTATGCATATATGTTTGCATGTGTGCTTCTGCTCTCATCTTTTAAGTAGAGTGAAGAGGCCCGCTGCTGGTCCATCAGGAGGGCATGGAGGGTCCCTGAAGAGCCACTGCCTCTGTGTAAGGCATAGGCGCCCTCCTGCAGATGGCCTGAAGGGAGTCCCTTTGTTGTTCTGTTTTTCCTCCTCTTGATGGTAAATGTCTTTGATGTCTGGCTTACAGAAATGATCTCTTTACCCATCTGCATCTGCTCAAGAGTTCACAGAAAATCTGCTCTAAATCCACACAGCCCATACTTGCTCACACTTTTTCTCATGACTCATCCACAAGGAAGCCAACCTGGGCCCTGCAGGCTGGGTCCTCATCCTCCTGAGAGAAGGGCCTGGCCAGCAGAGGAGACAGGAGGAGAGGTGTGGTGTTTTAAAAATAACTTCCCCTATGTTCACCTCTACTGACAGGTGGCCTACGTGCAGGACCAAGGGTCACTTGTAACTAGTGAGCTAGGGGCACGTGGAGCCTGCTAGGTCCATTCCAGAACCTGCAATGACACCGGGGCTGCAAAGTGAGGCCAGTGGCGATTCCAGGGGAGGAGCAAGTGCAGGCAGGAGGGTGAGTACCGCTTGCCTCGCTGCAGCTGGTGGAAAGGGCTGTGGGGCACGCCCTGTCTAGGGAAGGCAGGTAACGGAAGGCGTGACCATGGAAGTGTGTGAGTCTCTTGTGGCTGCCCACAGTCCAGGGACAGTGTGGGGAACACTCTGCCTGGAGGCTAGAGAATAGGAGACATTCCAGACCAGGGCATGGATGGAACAGGCAATAATTGGGTAGATAAACGGATCAGGGAGCTGCAGCCAACTCCTTCTGCCACTTGAAGCAACAGCTTTCTGTTTGAGAGTCTGGTCAACTGGCTGCTGGCCTATCTCTGTCACACGAGAGAAATCCCACACATGAGTTAAAAGGCTCCAGAATCCTCAGGGGACCCTCAAGGGCCAAGGCTAGGAGACATCAGCAGCCACGGGGAAGAGGGGCAGAGCCTGCAGGAAACCCCCTGCTCAGAGCCATGCGCTAAGATGCCTGGGCGAGCTGGGGCGGAGAGGAGCCCCAAGCCATCCTGCCTCCTCACATCAGACGCCACCAAGGAGAATCTCCCGCTCCCTCCACTCTCAGTCCTGAAGCACCTGGGGGAAGGACTGGACCGAGCAGTGACCCCTGCTGCCCTCACCCCCGACAGGCCCTTCCTAAGCACAGACAGGGAGAAGGACGGAGAAGAAGAGGCCAGAGTGGCCACAGGGCTGCCGGCCACGAGTAGCTCCTGAAGTATAGCTAGGATGTCGGGGAGGCAATGACAGGCTTGGGCGGAGGCCACACGAGGCGCCCCTGGCCACACGGGGAGCTCTAAGGCCAAGGCTTTGCACACCCCAATGCAGAGTCAGAAGCCCAGGGGACCACAGGACGGGGCGAGGGCCGGCAGGCGGGAGGCATATACCACGCATACACAGCGCTCGCATGAACCTGAGTGGCTGGACCAGGGCACCCTCTTGCTCCCCACGCAGGGTCCCGTGGCATCTGCTACTACTCTGGGCTGGTGAGCAGGGTGATCCTGGTCCCCCACCATCCTGCACCGGCAGGCGGCAGCTGCGAGAGAAGAAAGCGTACTGACCACTGGGCGGTTTAGGCCGTGGAGGAGCGGGTTTCTTCGGAGGCAGAGCAGGAGTGTCCTGTTTACTTTTAAAGGGGTCATCTGAGAATCCTGCCCCTCCCAAGGAGGAGGTGAAAGGGCCAGAAGGTGGGGGCTGTAAGAGAGGACATGAAAGAGAGGCAAAAATAGTTGTTAAAACAAAGGTGACGGATGTCCACTGAATAGACGCTTGCACTCCAAGGGCCCTGGTGAGGCCTCCTACCCGTGACTGCACAACACGGCCCTGCTCGGACCTGGGGTCTCTCTCAAGCCCCCTGCTTTCCTCCACCCTCAACAGCAGGGGTTCTCTGGCCTGTGGGTGATGAGTTGCCCGACACAGGGTGGCAGAGAGCAGTCCCATCCCTCCACGGGCTCCCAGCACAGAGGGCATTTCCAGCCCCACGCCACATGGGGCACGACTGGGTCCTTCCTGACTCCAGGACTTGGCACAAAGGGTCCCTTGGGCCTCCTGCTTACACTTCAGAGACGCGCCCCACCTTCACCCCACGCTGGCTGCGGTGCTTGGCGCATGCCCCGGTGTCACCTCCCCACTGAGCTGGCCGGTGTGGTCACTGCCTTCAGTTAGTGACAGGCAGCTCCAGGCACTGGGTCAGCTGGCACCAGACCTTCCCCCTCCACACCCCTGGGCTGCGCATGCAGCACCTCAGGCGGGAGCGCACCCTTACACGCCCGGCCCACCCCCGCTGGTCAGCACGGCCATGCTGCATCCATCAGGCTCTGACCACCTCTGGCCTGGACCCTCGGCCAGCCTCCATCACACTCATCCACATCCTCCACCCCACAACTGCTATCTCAAACCCAAATCGGACCACATCCTCCAGCCTAAAGAGTGAGACAATCAGAGACAGCTATAAACAACTGGATAGATGAATGGATGGTGGATGGGCGGATGGATGGAATGGTGGCTGAGTGGACGAATGGACAGACATATATGTGGATTAATGGACGGATGAATGGCAGGTGGATGGATGGATGAATGGCAGGTGGATGGATGGATGGATGGATGGATGCATGGGCAGGCAGAGACTGGAAGGCGGATGGGCGGTAGACAGGGAGGCAGACACGGGGTGACGTCTCACAGGTACATAGCTAGGTGCTTCCTACAGGGGTGCTCCAAGCTCTCATCAAGGCATGCAGGGACTTCATCACTGCCCCGGCCACCCAATTTTTCAGGCTCACCTCTGAAGTCAGCCCTCCCCTCACGATGCCTCTGTCCCCGGAATCCACTGCACCCCAGCTGCTGACTCAGCCTCCCGTTTCCACGCCCTGCACACTCAGGTCTCCTGCTGGGGAGCTCGGCCCACCTTGTCCACCGGGAGCCTCTCTCCTTCCTCAGAGCCTGGCTGGACCCCACTGCCGTCCCCAGAGCTCTCCCAGGGTCTCCCTGGAGTCCCTTCCTGCCACCCAAGCCTGCACTGCTCACTGAGCCACAGAAACACACTTCCAGCCTCTCCCACCTGGAGGGCAAGCACAGCCCCCTTCCCGGCACCTGCTGCCACCAGGCCTGTGATGAGCAGGTACTAAGCGCCACTGCCTCAGGGACACTTGTGTCTTACTCGGAGCGCCGGTGCGGCACAGGGGAGCCAGGGCCTCCACCAGCTGCAGAAGGGCTGGCGCATCTCAGGCATCTGAGGGAACAGGCTGGGGTCTCCCAGGAGGAGAAAATCACTTTCCACAGGAAGAAGAGGAATGAGGAACCACTCTTACTAAACACAAAATAACCAAGTGTATAATAAAATAGAAAATAACGACATTTTTACTAACGGAGGAAACACACTGCTACAAAAATGCAAAATAACGAGGAAATTATAGGACAAAGAGATCACTGTGACAGGAAACAAAAGGAATGGGCAGAAACAGGGGTAGAAATGATCCTGCGTTCCTCCAAGAGCACAGAATAGAAAGATCAGAACGGGGCAGAGACGGAAGGAGGGGCCGGGGGACTCTAGCTTTCTCCCCAGCAGGGCAGGCCTAGAGACAGAGAACAGCTCAAGACCACAAAGGCACACTCCTGGGGTTTCCCTCGAGAATCCGGACCCAACAGGTTGCAGATGTAGGGGAAAGGGTCTAATGCCACCTCCAGCAGACAGTTCTGCAGGTATGCCCGCCTCCGCCTCCAGCATCTAGTCACACCGACGCAGCCTCTAAGGTGACAGCGTCCAGTCACACAGACGCGGCTGTCTAAGGCTCCAGCGTCCAGTCACACAGACGCGAATGTCTAAGGCTCCAGCGTCCAGTCACACAGACGCGGCTAAGAGTCTAGCGTCTAGTCACACAGATGTGGCCATCTGAGGCTCTAGCGTCCAGTCACACCGACGTGGCCCTCTGAAGCTCCAGGGTCTAGTTACACAGGCGCAGCTATCTAAGGCTCTTGTGTCCAGTCACACCAATGCGGTCGTCTGAAGCTCTAGCGTCTAGTCACACAGATGTGGCTGTCGAGGTCTCTGGCATTTAGCCACACAGACATGGCCGTTTAGGCCTCTGGAGTCTAGTCAGAGACTTGGCCACCTCTGTCTCTGGCAGCTAGTTACAGAGATGCAGTCATCAGGCCTCCAGCATCTAGTTACAGAGACGCAGCCGTGTGGGCTGCTTGCATCCCGACACAGAGACACAGCTGCCGTGGCCTCTACCGTGTGTAGTCCTAGAGTCGAGGCTGCTCGGCCTAGTCAGAGCCATAGCAGAGACAGAACGGGGAGGTGGCCCCTCTGAGAGGCAGCCTGCCCATTCCGGATCCCCCCCAACGAGGACAATGGCGAGCACCCCCAGGGAGAGGAAAGGGCCCCAAAGGCTCCTGCATAGATGAGCCCATCAGATCCCTTCCCTGGGCTTCACGCAGCTCCCAGAGCTGCCCAGGTAGGAGACCTCACTCCGTGTTCATCTTCTCACCTAATATGCCCAGTGACCTAGTAGGGGGTCCCACGGTCAGCACCTCTGCCTTACACACAGTAAAGTGAGGCACACAAAGGCGGCACAGCCTGCCCAAATCACACAGCAGGTCCAAGGTGGATCCGGGGCTGGACTTCACATCGTCCGGCTCCCAGGCCGGGGCCTCCAGATGCTGTCCTCAGCTGCCGAGGGCCACCCCAGTGGTGGGTCCAGGGCCTCGTCCTGGGCAGACTGTCCCGTCCAGGCTGGAACCCCACCCCGCCACCTACTCAACGCCCTGTGCCTCAGTTCTTCATCTGTAAAATGGCAAGAGTGACAGAACTTGGAGGGCTCTGGCAAGAAGGAAAGGAGCTGACAGGTGACAGGCATCCGGCCACTCACTGGCACCCAGACCACAAGACAATGATCACACCAAGTATGAAGCTGCGACTGGAATCTGGGATCACCCCGTCTGCCGCCCTAGTTGTCTCCAAGCCTGTGTGAGATGAGGGGCAGCAACAGCTTGCAGCTTAGCTTTAAAATGGACCGTTTAGGGTCAGCTGTTTGGAAGAGAATGAGGGGAAAGAACGCTGGCCCGTCCACGGGAGCTTCTGCTATTCATGGAACATGTCCCCAGACCTAGGGCCCATGTGAGTCCCCCACAGCCTGGGATGGGCAGGCAAGCAGGTCTAGCATAGAAGTGGTGTGACCGGCCAGGCCTCGTCCTCCTTGGGCGTGCGCTGCCTCCTGGGCCTCATCTCCAGACACAGAGTGGGGTCCCAGTCCCAGTGGCTGTGTGAGCCTTTCTGCCCTCTGCATAGCACAATAGGACCCGGGCACGTAAAACCCACTCAGCCTGGACATCTAAAGTTGTGAGACCTGGTGACATGCTCAAATCAGAGCCGCCTGAACCCCCAGGCTGATGGGGACACCTCGGGCGAAGCCAGTTTGGCACCTCCCATGTGTGTTGAAACCCATGAGGCCAATTGGCTCCTCATGAGGTGACAGACTTCCAATAAACGCCTCGCACCGCCTCCGCAGTGAATCGGATCACTCCTAGCACCAGAATGCCCATGTCATTTCCAAATCCCAATTTTCAGGACTTCAAGTTTCCCAAGAAGCCTCCTTGGGGACTCAACTCTTTCCTACTTGGGCAGCGGCTTCAAGGAAAGTCGCTATTTTTAGAAAGGTTTCAGTAAAGCTGTCAGGGGCTCTCTGGGCTCGGCAAGACTGAAGTGTGCTTAAAATAAAAGGGAGACAGAAAAAGCTACTGTGAAAACCAGCTCTAAGAGAAACAGGTTTGAGCTCACCAGCGGAAGAACTGGTTCAAAACAAAAGACTGAATTTTTAAACAGCAGCCCTAAATATCAGTGCACAGCTTTAAACGATTGAGAAGTTGGGGTGACAACTAACCCAGTATTTCACAGCAGGCTTTTTTGGGGGCGGGCAGGGGAGAGGGAAATAAGTTGGACTGTTGTTTTTATTCTCAAATGCTCCCTGGAAACATACTTTGGGGAATCTTTTTTTGTTTTTGAGACAGTCTCATTCTCTTGCACAGGCTGGATTGCAGTGGCACAATCTCGACTCACTGCAACCTCTGCCTCCCTGGTTCAAGCAATTCTCCTGCCTCTGCCTCCCAAGTAGCTGGAATTACAGGTGCGTACCACCAAGCCCAGCTAATTTTTTGTATTTTTAGTAGGGATGGCGTTTCACCGTGTTAGCCAGTATGGTCTTGATCTCCTGACCTCAGGATCTTCCTGCCTCGGCCTTCCAAAGTGCTGGGATTACAGGCATGAGCCACAGGCCTGGCCAGGAATCTGTTTTTAAAGCGAGCTGATGTCACGTAGGCTCGATACTGTCTAGAAAAGAATCTCTTCAGGTGGGGGTGAGGACCTCAACCAAGAGTACAGGCCCAAAACAAACTTCTAGAAGCAGACTGTGGGCTGTGACTCTCCTCAGCCAAGCCACGCAAAGGGAAGGTGCTTCAACTTAGGGACTTACAAAAAGGGCCTCCCCACCCTGCTCAGATGGGGAAAAGTTGATTTTTTTTTTTTTAAAAACACCTTCTTGCCACTTTCATTTCCCTTAGCATTTTATTTATATCCACAGTGTTGTTCTTGAAAAACAGAAGGTAACTAAAAAGGAAAAACAGAGCTGCAAGGTCAGGGTTGAGCTCAGCATGGGGCTGTACAAATGTCACGAAGACAGGAGCTGATGGAACGCTGGAATCAAAACAATATAGTACTGGGGACCAATTTTCCACAGCTCCGTCCAACGCTGTCCTGGCCCGGCGCCGCCAGGAGGAAGTGAGACCAGCTCTGAAATCACAGCTGCATGTGTGTGAAGAGCCCGTGGTTTCAGGGCCCAAGGACAGGCAGAGGACGGTCATTAGATACCGGCCCTAGCGCAGGTTCTGCTAGCTCTCACTCCCTGTGCACAGTGAGAGGAGGAAGACGGATCCAGCCTCCCAAAGGAAGAGTCCACGTGCGAAAACCAGAAATGACCAGGACCCCTGCTTAGGGACTGCTGCCACCGTGTGGCCAATGTTTTCTGCTTTCGGGAGATGGTTTCCCGCCTGCCCGCGAGCCTGTGCAGCGGCCCCTAAATCTCCTTCCCCTGGTGCCCTCTGGCCAGTCCCAAACAGTGTCACAGCATGGCATATGAGGGATGGAGGCCTTCTCCGTGTGCTGGAAGGAGGGGGCACCATGCCAGGGCCTCTGAGCTCCCTCTGCCCAGGCTCATCTGTGTTAACACACACCCTGCCTCGGTCAGAAGTGGGATTCGCTGCTTCGCCAGGGCATGCACACACGCTTCTTTGAAAACCTGAACGGAATCTCAAGTGCTTCTTGGAATCCGTGTTCTGTGATCACAAGTTGTGACCGCTGCCAACCACAAGACGCCCAGAGACTCGTTTGCTCCACCGGCTGAATGAACACAGGGCAGGCGAGGGAGGCACCTGGGCATGGGGCCGGTGGGGTGGGGAGGCCAAGGGGACTCCATGCCTGGGGCATGCATCTTCCAGGTACTCCCAGGGTTCCCTCACCTCACCACCTTCAGGCCAATGGCAGCGCCCACAGAGACTGAGCCCAGCTGCTCCGGGGGGACCCCCCCACAGTCCACCCCTCACTCCCTGGGCCATGGGCTCCAGGAGAGAACTGC
Source organism: Ateles fusciceps (assembly GCA_036589455.1). Lineage (NCBI taxonomy): Eukaryota > Metazoa > Chordata > Mammalia > Primates > Atelidae > Ateles > Ateles fusciceps. The sequence continues at coordinate 12,384,181 of JAZHEH010001828.1, read as the reverse complement.
ATTCCGCTTGTGGCTGCTGCCTCTTCCTGCAGCGCGGATGGTGCCTGGGTCTCTGCAGGTGGAATGCGTGAGGAAAGCAGGCCCCTTGGCTCCCCCGAGGACAGAGCCCAGCCGCCCCTGCCTGGGGGCTGCCGAGAAGGGACAGAGTGGATGCAGGTGTAGAGGCGGGGCACACCTCACCTGCTTTCCTTCATTCCTGCCAAAGAAACGCACTCCTCGCTCAAACAGGGAGAGACACAACTCACAGGAAGCACAGTGGTGCCTCGGCCCCCACTTCCAACTTTCCAGCACTTTCTTCCAGGAGGCGCCTCACTGGTAAGGGGCTTCTACTGTTATTTCTTGACAGTCCATTCTGGACGTTCTCTGTTGACTTCTCTACGCTACCTTAAGGACTGAGCTCCAGCCACACTGCCAGCCTCTGGAGAAGCCCTACGGCCATCCGGAGCCACAGTCAGTTCAGGTCACTGTGTGGTAAGGGCCAGACACAGATGTGTCCAGTCCAGTAACCAGCCTCACTGCTGTCCTTCAACAGTTCACTCCTCACCTGCAGGTCGTCTACATTTATTCACGGAGCCTGGCCCTCACTTTTCAACACCCCTCGAGAGTTCTGTCGCACAGGCAGCTCTGGACACTCGCTGGCCCGCTTTCCCCGGATGCCTCGCACCTGCAGACCTGCTGCCCACGGCCCTCTTGAGACGCCTGTGCCCAACGCCTTCTCGAGTTTCTTCTCGGCCATGGCAGTGACTTCCCCCGCCTGAGACCTGATGGTCGTCACACACCAGTGGGAGCCGGGGGAAGCCCAGGGCAGCTATGCCCCTGGGAGGGGTCAGGGCTCATCCAGAGGGAGTGAAGTGCATCGGATCACAGCCACGGGTGCTTTCCAGACCCAACCCTGTGTTTGAAAGGTGCCGGGAGATACATACGAGACACGAACAATTACGCCTGGCAGCCCACACCACGACAAGAGGCACAAAGACACTAGCAGAGGCACGGGGGCTCCATGGAGGGGCTTTACCTTGGACATCTGGCTGAAGTCGGCAAAGCCCTCAGCACTATTGAAGGACCCACTTCCGAAGGGATCTAAGGTTCCAAAGGGATCTGTAATCGGCACCAACAAAGTCAGAGTTACAGGTCTTTAAGAGAACACACCTTCTGGGGTGGAGGGAAAATGCTAGATGGCCCCTGAACCAGGACACTCAGGAAGGCTGCATTTATTCACTAGACACATACATCTGCGTGAAGGTCCCTCAGCAAGGCCTCCCTCCCGCTCTGGCGTGGCGAGATGGTTTCTCACTGTGACGACCACTCTGGGAGGGCTGGCATCTTCACGGTCATCAGAGGAGTGACAAGTTGCCGCCAGGGCACAGTCTGCTGTCCCACTGGGTCAGGAGGGGGAGATGAGAGGGAGGGGAGGAGCAACTCCAGGGTGACCCGCCACACACACAATGTATGCAGGGCAGTGTCTGTGGCTAGAGGTTTTTGTTGTGTTTTCTCCTCTGACCTGGAAGGGATTTGCCTAGAGTAGTGGATGCACCTGCCTATGATACCAAACCCTGCTACCTGCCATGTGCAAGCTGCAGGACCAAGCGGGGCCTGTTCCCAAAAAAGGGGAGTGTCCACAGATGCTCCCATTGTATAAAAGCTCGAGCGTGCATCTGTGAGTCCTACACTGTGAGATGAGCTTCCTTCAAACACAGAACCCACAGCACAGGCCAGTACTTGGGGTCCAATTTTGCATTTCTTTTAGGGAGAAAACCCAAAGATACAAACCAAAGACTTTGAAGGCGGAGTGAGTAAACAGCAGTTACTGTCACTGGTGCTATTACGGCATTCCTACCGCCAAAGTTCCTTTCCGGAAAGATGCCAGCGCGTGCCCGGGAAGAGGAGCAGCAAGGGGTGCTCATTTTGGCCTGACAGGCTCAGGCCAGGGGTGCCACTGACTAATGACACAAACACAGAGGCCATGCTGGCTTTGGGAGTGAAGGCGTTAACTGGGGGGGTGCTCTGCTACTGCCCGAGTAATAATCAGGAAGGAAAATAAGCCATGGGTCTCACCTGATCCTTTTGAGGAGACACTGGAGGATGAAAAGGGATCACTGGATTCAAAGGGGTCGAGCTGAGTGAAAGGAGAGAGGAAAGAGTAAAAAGCAGTTCGTTTGTTCCACCACCCACTCATTCAACTAGACTTTCCGACGTGGATGTACAACATCCAGGGCCAGGCCGGAGGGAAAGTAATGACTGAAACTCAACCCAGGCAGAGTAAAATCCCAACACATCAACCATCCTGCAGACAGCACCTATCAGCCTGGGTAAAATACCCCCCAAAATTACAAATATAAAAAGCAGTGGCCTGAAGGCTGGGAAGTGAACCAACCAGGGAGGGAGAAGACTTTGGAGGGGAATCTGAATGTGGCAGAACACAGCAGGAGGTTGAGTTTCCATCCCACCAGCTACAGCAGGAGGGCACAGTGCGCTAAGATTCTGGTAGAATCTGAACACCTGAAGATGGAGCCTAGAGACAACCACTCCCAGGGGAAACGGAGGGGAATCGGGACACAGGGGCAGAGCCACAAGCCCTGAACTGCGTGGTCCGCTCTGCCTCAGTCTCAGGCTGCGCCCCTGCTCACTCATGCCTGTGGGGGACTGAGGGCAGCCCGCAGCTGAAGCCACGAGAAGTAGGCCAGGATTGGAGCTTCTGCCATCTGCTGGCGAGCGTCTACAGTGTGAGTGGCACCAAGTTAACTGCCTGCTGAAACAAATCCATCCCTGCTCTTTGGAGAAAACAGTCTACAGTCTCTACACAGAACACTCACAATGTATCACAATGCATCAGATACATTTCTAAACATAAAAAGAACTGGAAAAATGTGACCAACTCTCACTGGAAAAGACAATCAATGTAGCCAATCTCAAAATAACCCAGATGGTGGAATTCTGAGACAGAGACAAGGTAAAACAGTGATTATAAGTCTGCTGAATGAGGAAAAGGAAAATACACTTAAAATGAATGAAAAGACAGGCAACCTTAGCAAAGAAATCGAAAGTATACAAAAGAAATAAATGAAAGTTCCGGAAATGAAAAAGTGTATCTACAATAAATATTTCATCCCTGGCGCAGTGGATCACCTGAAGTCAGGAGTTTAAGACCAGCATGAACAACATGGCAAAACCCCATCTCTACTAAAAATACAAAAATTAGCCAGGCGGGCCAGGCGAGGTGGCTCACACCTGTAATCCCAGCACTTTGGGAGGCCAAGGGAGGTGGATCGCCTGAGGTCAGGAGTTCGAGACCATCCTGGCCAACATGGCAAAACCCCCGTCTCTACTAAAAATACAAAAAATTAGCCAGGCGTAGTTGTGGACACCTGTAGTCCCAGCTACTTGGGAGGCTGAGGCAGGAGAATCGCTTGAACACAGGAGGCGGAGGATGCAGTGAGCTGAGATCACACCATTGCACTCCAGCCTGGGCAACAAGAGCGAAACTCCAACTCAAAAATAAATAAACAAGCCAGGCTTGGTGGCGCATGCCTGTAATCCCAACTACTCAGGAGACTGAGGCAGAAAAACGGCTTGAACCCGGGAGACAGAGGTTGCAGTGAGCTGAGGTTGCACTACTGCACTTCAGCCTGGGCGACAGAGCAAGACTCTGTTTCAAAACAAACAAACAAACAAACAAACAAACCACTTCATCAGGTTAGCTAAATAACCAAAAAAAGAAAGAGTACGTGAAGTCAAAGATCAGTAAAAATTACTCAATCTGAAGAAAAAGAAAAAAACAGAATGAAAAGAAATAGAGCCTCAGGAACCTGTGGGACAATAACAAAAGGTCTCACATTCGTGTAACTGGAATACCAGAAAGAGAGGAAAGAGAAAATGGGGCAGAAAAAACAAATTAGGAGAACTGAGGCTGAAAACATACCAAATTTGTTTCGTTGTTGTTGTTGTTTTGAGATGGAATCTCGCTCTGTCACCCAGTGGCACAATCTCAGCTCAATGTAACCACCTCCTGGGTTCAAGCGATTCTCCTGCCTCAGCCTACTGAATAGCTGGGATTACAGGTGTGCAGCACCATGCCTGGCTAATTTTTGTATTTTTAGTAGAGCTAGGATTTCGCCATGTTGGCCAGGCTGGTCTCAAACTCCTGGCCTCAAGTGATCCACCCACCTCGACCTCCCAAGGTGCTGGGATTACAGGCATGAGCCACCAAACCAGGTCATGAAAACTTACCAAATTTGTAGAAAAGCATAATTTATAGATTCAAGAACCTAAGCAAAGCCTAAAACACCAAGAAAACCACATCCAGAAACTTCAAAAACTACTGAAAACCAAAGATAAAGAGAGAATCTTGAAAGCACCCAAAGAAAAACAATCCATTACATATAGGGCAACAATGACCTGAAAGAATACTCCTCTCATTCAATGGAAGCTGGAAGGTTGTGGATAAACACCCTAAAAGTTCTAAAAAAAAACCAAACAAAGTCCCAACAATCTAGATCAAACACAAATGTCCTTCAAGAATGCCAACAGGCCTGTAACTCTAGCACGTTGGGAGGATGAGGCTGACAGATCACTTGAGTTCAGGTCGAGATCAGCCTGGCCAACATGGTAAAACTCCGTCTCTACTAAAATTACAAACGTTAGCCAGAAATCGCTTGAACCTGGGAGGCAGAGGTTGGGGGAAAAAAAAAAAATTTGACAACAGCTGGGTGCAGTGATGCAAGCCTTTGATCCCAGCACTTTGGAGGAGCTGAGGCAGGAGGCTTGCTTGAGCCTGGGAGTATGAGACCAGCCTGGGCAACATATGGAGATCACATCTCTACAAAAAATAAAAAATTAGCTTGGTGCGGAGGTACACGCCTGTAGTCCCAGCAACTTGGGAGGCTGAGGTGAGAGAATTACTTGAGCCTGGGAGGCCGAGGCTGCAGTGAGCCCAAGATCGCACCACTGCACTTCAGCCTGGGCAACAGAGTGAGACCCTATTTCAGAAATAAAAAATAAACACATGACAACACAGTTGACCTGCACTATAAGAAGTGCTAAAGAAAGTTCTTTAGGCTGAAGGAAAATGATAACAGAGGGAAAACCAATCTTCAGAAAGAAATGAAGAATATCAGAAATGATAAATATCTGGGTAAAACTAAATGACTGCTTTTCTCCTCTTTCTTTCTAAAAAAATACCTACAATGGATTAATGCAAAAATTATAACAGTCTTACGGAGTTTATAATGTATTTAGATAAATGATATTCATATGATGACTACGACATAAGAAGACACGCTGACTGTAAGGGCAGGTGGACAAATCGACCTACACGGTTGCAAATTTTCTACATTTTACATGAGGTAATACAATACTAACCTCAAGTAGGCTATGAAGAATTAAAACCGTAAAAGGTAATTCCTAAAGCAACCTCTAAAAATTTTATTGAAAGAAGTATGATTAAAATAATAAAACGCCAATAGACAGAATTCAAGAAACATTCAAACAATCCAAAAGAAGGCAGGAAAAAAAATGGGATAAACAGCAAGCAAATAATAAAACAGTAGATTTAAACCATATCAATAATTACATTAAATGTTAATGGACTAAACATTCCACTTATAAGGCAGGGACTTCCCGACTGGATAAAAAAGCAAGCCCCACACTATGCTAGTTACAAAAGACAACTATCAATTTTAAAGACTCAGGTAAGTTGAAAGTAAATGGTTGAGAAATGATATATCATGTAGTAAATACCATGAGGGGAATGAAGCAATAAAATAGACTTCAAGACAAAGAACATCACCAGAGATCAAACGGAACCTTTTATAATGATAGAAAGGTTGCTGTGTCAGGAAGACACAAGAATCATAAACATCTATGCACCTGACAAAGCTTCAAAGTACACAAAGCAAAACTTGGTCAAATTAAAGCGCAGTATGAACAATTCCACAATCATAGGAGGATGTTTAACACCTCTCTTTCAGCCACTGGTAGAACTAAAAAACAAACAAACAAACAAACAAACAAACAATGAAGACACAGATGAACACTATAAGGAAGCTCAACCTCACCGGCATTTATAGAACATTACACCCAACAACTACAGATACACATTCTTCTCAAGCGTACGTGGTTTGTTCATCAACATAGGCCATAAACAACAACCCCTGATAAATGTGAAGGTACTGAAAACATACAGAATATGTTCTCTAAGAGATTTAATTAAAAATCAATATTAAATATTATTATAAGATACATAGGAGAATACGCCAAGTATCTGGAAATGAAACAACACACTTTTAAGTAATCCATGGGTAAACAGAATTCACAAGGGAAACTGGAAAATATCTCAAAACTGAATGGCAATGAAGAGATAAAGTATTAAAATATATGACATACAGGTAAAGCACTGCTTAAGGGAAATACATTGCTTTAAATTTATACAGATGCTCCTTGACTTACCATGGGGTTACGTCTTGATAAACCCATTGTAAGTTGAAAATATCGTTAAGTCGAAAATGCACTTAATATTCCAATAAACCCATCATAAAGCAAAAAATCATAAGTTGAACCAATGTAAGTCCAGACATTCCTTGACTTATGACGAGGCTATATCTTCATAAAAATATTGTAAAGTCAAAAAAACTGTAAGTTGAGCCATCGTAAGTCAGGGTCCGCCTGTACTAGAAAATGAAGTCTAAAATCAGTGAACGAAGGTAGGACCTTAAGACATGAGAAGAACAAAGTAAACCCAAAATAAATAGGAGTAAGGAAACAGAAAAACACAGAAATAGAAAAGAGAAGAAATCAATGAAATAGAAAACAAGCAGTAGAGAAAATGAAGCCAAAAGCTGGTTATGGAAAAGGTCAACGAAATTGATGAACAGATCACCAGCACCAGGAATGCCAGGGAAATTCTCACTACAGGTCTTAAGGACACTAAAAGGGGGCCATTAAGAAAACATGGCAAGTGAATCTTTGCCTTCAAGGAGCTCCAAGCACTAAAGACCACGGGGAGTGAGCAAAGTGGGCACCAGGGCAGCAGGAGCCCTGGAAAGGAGCGATGAGTGCCCGTCTAAGCAGGCCCTGGACCTGGGTTGCAGCCTAGAAAATGGAAGGAGGCTATGAAGCAGGCTTACTCCATCATGAAAATCCTTTCCTCCATCACCAGAGGCGGCTTTTTTTTGGTTTTGAAATCCAAGTTGACACCAATTTAACCCAATCTCTTGGGCGTAATGTGGCAAAATGCCCGTTGTCTGCCACTCCTGGGGATGGTGCACAGGTGTGCTGGGGCTGGAGACTGGAAGGTCAGAGTCGGCTGATGCTCACAGGAGACGACACCAGGCGAGGAGGCTGGGCTGAGACGCCTGCACTCACTCGTGCGGCCATGATGGGGGCACCCACTGAGGCAATGTGACTCTACGGTCCCCACCAGTGCTGTGTTACAAGGACTGTGCAGGGTGGCTGGGTCCATGCGAGCACATGGTACTCGTTTGATTTCATCTTTTTTTGGGAGACGAAGTGGCAGTGGGGGCAGATGACTCGAGTGGGGGAGGGGGGATAGGGACACAGGAATAAGAACTGTGGGCAACAGCCTCCTTGCCCCGACTTGGGGCCATTGGACCGCTGGCTGCACCCTTGGGGCTCACAGGATGAGCCACCACAGTGACTAGGCCAGACAACCCCTCACTCGGCAGGAATGGGACCAGACTGGGATACTAGCTCCCGGAGAACAGGCACCACGGCCCACACTCCACAAAGGGGAGGAGGGCTTCGGGGAAGCACCGCCCTCACACACACGGAGCAGACACCCCGGGTCTCCCAAGCAACATTCCACCCCCACTCACCTTTGAAGGTAAGGAAGGGTTTTTCGTGAATGGGTCAGAGGTAAATGGGTCATTCTTTGTCTGTTTCTTGAAGAAGTCCTCAGTGGCGGAGCCACGGAATGGGTCACTTTCTTTGAAAGGGTCCCCCTCCAAATGGATCTGAAAGAGAAAATGCCCCGTGAGTAAAGAACATTATACCAAGTGGAAGAGCCCAGGCAGAAAAGAGCACACCACAGACGGATGCTGTTTACATGAAATTCTAGAACGGCAAGAACACTAGTGACGGAAGGCAGGGCAGTGGTGGCCAGGGGACCCTGAGGACAGGGCGGGGGGACAGCAAAGGGGCCCCAGGAATGATGGAAGTGTTCTCAAATCTCACACAACTGTGCATATTTGTTGAAACTCATCTTATTACATAGTAAAACCAGTGAATTTTGTGCTATGTAAATTATATCTCTCAATAAAACTGACTTTAAAAATAATATCCTGGCCAGGCATGGTGGTTTATGTCTGTAATCCTAGCACTTTGGGAGGCTGAGATAGGAGGATCTTTTGAGGCCAAGAGTTCAAGACCAGCATGGACAACATAGAGAGACCCTGCTTGTACCAAAAATAAAAAATTAGCCAAGTGTGGTGGTGCACACCTGTAGTCCCAGCTATTCAGGAGGCAGAGGCAGAAAGACAGCTTGAGCCCAGGAGGTCAAGGCTGCAGTGAGTTATAATTGCACCACTGCACTCCAGCCTGGGCAATAGAGTAAAACCCCGTGTCTAAATAAATAAAAATGACATATCCTGCAGGAGCTGGATATAATATTAATAATAATAATAGTAAACAACACAGGTAAATCCACAGAGACAGAAAATAGATTGGTGGGTACTAGGGGTTGCGGGAGGAAACGGGGAGTGACTGCTGATGGGGGATGGGGTTTCTTTTGGGGGATGAGAATGTTGTGGAACTAGGTGAAGGTGATTGTTGCACAACACTGAGTATGTGCAATAACACTGAATTAGACTCTTTAAAATGGTGACTTTTATGTTATATAAATTTCACCTTAAAAAAAAAAGTAAATCAGTTGGGCTCAGGGGCTCACGCCTGTCATCCCAGCACTTTGGGAGGCCAAGCCCAAGGCAGGCAGACCACCTGAGGTCAAGAGTTCGGGACCAGCGTGGCCAACATGGTGAAACTCTGTCTCTACTAAAAATACAAAAATTAGCTGGGCGTGGTGGTTCACGCTGCAGTACTAGCTACTCAGGAGACTGATGAAAGACAATCACTTGAACTCAGGAGGCAGAGGTTGCAGTGAGCTAAGATCACACCACTGCACTCCAGCCTGGGTGGCAGAGCAAGACTCTGTCTCAAAAACTAAATTAAAATAAATAAATAAATAAATTAGCAGGCAATGTGATCCCACCACGCTCCAGTGTGGGGTGCACGCAGTGAATGGACCAGGGGAGGGGAAGCCATCTCTAGAAGGGAATGGGAGTGACGGTGTGTGCAACATGGACGGCCGTCCTTCCCAACATGGCTGCCATCCCCATGTGTTTGGACAGAAGTCCCACCACGTGTGACTTCTCAGCTAGGACTGGAAACAGTCTAGAGAGTGGCCCAGGAAACACTGAACTTTACCTGTTGAAGCTGTCTGCTGTTCTGCAAAGGGGTCATTCTGGAACGGATCACCTGGGCGGGAGAGGAGAGAAACACATTAGCTCTAGGGTACAGGATGCAGGCCGAGCCCCTGGACACAGCCATCCACCTGCCAGGACTTTCATTGTTTTCTACCGCTAATTTAGGGAGAGAATGTTATTTCCTTCTCTACTATCCACCTGCCCTCAAAACCTTGGCAAATCAGAGAGGGGGACCTGGAGGAGGCAGCTATTTCTGGCTAGAATGTTTAAGATGAGAAGGAAGGTACTGCTGGCTGCCCAACAAAGACTGGAGTTGTGGGAAGACAGAGTGGGCCAGAATCCACTCCTCTCTTCCCATGCCAGGTTTCCTTCATCCCATCTGCCTGCCATCTCCCTGGGTAAGAGGACATAGGACCCTGGGCTGTCCCACACTTCCCTGCCAGCCTTGCAGCAATGACGAGGCGGCACCCTGGGCTTCAGGGGCTACTAGATTCGCCCCTCAGGCCCAGCAGACTTCAACCCCAAGCTGAAGCTCAAACTCACACTGACCTCTCCCTACCTCAGCATTTTTCTCAGCAATGTACAGAGAGCCTTCCTCCTGGAAATACTGTTTTGCTCTGAAACATGGAGAGAAATTAGGAAATCTTGTTTCTGGAATTCTTAGTTATTCTTGACTCACATGTGGCTCTGGATAGACTCCTAAAATTATCCAGACCTTACATTTAGGTAGGAATCCATGGTTGGCCAGATACTTTCATGACCATTACTAGATTTGATTATTTTATCAGCCCTGTGAGGTGAGCAAGGAGGAATTTATTAACCTCCTGAGGGATTAGGAAACTGAAAAGTTGAAGGGGGCTGGCCAAGCTGCCCTCAGATGTGGGGAGCCTTGTGGTGAGCTTGGAACACTTCTCACTGTATGGTGATGAACTGGCTTTCTAGTTAACAGGGTGAGATGAGAAGCTTCAAAGGCATTCCTGCCAGGCACGGTGGCTCACGCCTGCAATCCCAACACTTTGGGAGGCAGAGGTGGATGCATCACCTGAGGTCAGGATTCAAGACCAGCCTGGCCAACGTGGTGAAACCTCATCTTTACTAAAAATATAAAAATTAGCCAGGCGCAGTGGTGGGCGCCTGTAATCCCAGCTGTTCAAGAGGCTGAGGCAGGAGAATTGCTTGCACCCAGGAGGAGGAATTTGCAGTGAGTAGAGATCGTGCCATTGCACTCCAGCCTGGGTGACAGGGCAAGACTCTGTCTCAAAAAAAAAAAAAAAAAAGTATTCCTTTGCCCCTCCGTTTCAGATTGTGGCATGTCTTTACTTTTCTAGACCTTCAGCAACTCTAAATGAAATAAAATACACAGTCTCTCAATGAGAAAGTGGGTAGCAAGTGAGATACCTTTGAAGGGGTCAGCTCCTTTAAATGGGTCAGATTTGAAGGGGTCTTCTGTCTGGAAAGGGTCCGGATGCAACTCTTGCGTGTTGTTGCTAAATAACAAGGCTTTATTTTTGAAAGGATCATCCTATAATTTTGTGAAGAAACAGGACAGGGATTTTATTATTTCTGAGTTAAAGCAAAGTACGGAATTCCATACTTAACTCACGTTTCCACTTTAAGTAACATGACCCTAAAAATAATGGTTTAGCCAGGAGTTCGAGACTGGCCTGGGGAACATAGCAAAGTCCCATCTCTATAAAAATAAAAATTAAAAAATGAGGCCAGGCATGGTGGCTCATGTCTGTAATCCCAGCACTTTGGGAGGCCAAAGTGGGCAGATCACCTGAGGCCAGGAGTTCAAGAACAGCCTGGCCAACGTGATGAAACCCCGTCTCTCCTAAAAATGCAAAAAATTAGCTGGGCATGGTAGCAGGTACCTGTAACCCCAGCTACTCAGGAGGATAAGGCAGAAGAATTGCTTGAACCCAGGAGGCGGAGATTGCAGTGAGCTGAGATTACACCATTGCACTCCAGCCTGGGCAACAGAATGAGTGAGACTCTGTCACAAAGAAAAAAAAAAAGAAAAGAAAAGGCCAGGCATGGTGGCTCACATCTGCACTTTGAGAGGCAGAGATGGGCGGATTGCCTAAGGTCAGGAGTTCGAGACCAGCCTGGCCAGCATGGAGAAACCTCGCCTCTACTAAAAATACAAAAAGTAGCTGGACATGGTGGCAGGCACCTGTAATCCCAGCTACTCCTAAAGCTGCGGCAGAAGAATTGCTCCAACCCAGGAGGTAGAAGTTGCAGTGAGCTGAGATCGTGCCATTGCACTCCAGCCTGGACAAGAGCAAGACTCTGTCTCAAAAAACATAAATTAAGTAAAAAATTTAAAAAGCCAGGTATGGTGGCATGTACCTATAGTCCCAGCTACCTGGGAGGCTGACTGAGGAGACTGCCTGAACCCAGGAGGTGGAGGTTACAGTGAGCTATGACTGTGCCACTGTACTCCAGCCACAACAGAGCAAGACCCTGCATCTTTAAAAAATTAAAGATCATTGAAGAAGTATGAACTTGAGTAAATAGTAATGTTCAATACTGGTTCATTAGTTGTGGCAAACATGCTGTATAAGATGTGAATAACAGGGGTAACTGGGTGTGGGAAACGGAGGAACTATGCACTATCTGCAATTTTTCTTTTTCTGAGACAAGGTCTCACTCTGTTGCCCAGGTGAGAGTGCAGTCGCACGCTCACGGCTCACTCCAGCCTCAACCATCTGGGCTCGAGTGATCCTCCCACCTGAGTCTCCTGAGCAGCTGGGACTACAGGTGTGCACCTCCAAGCCTGGCTAATATTTATGATTTTTGTAGAAGTGAGGTCTCTCACTATGTTGCCAGGGCTGGTCTTGAACTCCTGAGCTCAAGTGATCCTCCCACCTCAGCCTCCCAATGTGCTAGGATTACAGGCGTGAGCCACCGCACCTGGCCTATCCTTGCAACTTTTTCATAAATCTAAAAACTATTCTAAAATAAAAGTTCATTAAAAAATATCATTAAGTGGAAGCAACTCAAATGTTCATCGATGAACGAATGGATAAACAAAATGTGGTCCATCCATACGACAGAATCTGATTCAGCCTTAAAAAGGAAAGAAATTCCTGAAACATGCTCCAACATGGAAGAACCCTGAGGATAGGAGGCTATGTGAAATAAGCCAGTCACAAAAGGATGCACACGGGATGCTTTCACTTCTTGGAGGCCCCTAGAGTCATCACATTCACAGTGACAAAGTAGAACGGTGGCTGCCAGGGGCTGTGGGTGGGGGAATGGGGTGTGAGTATTTCAAGGAGATGGAAATGTTCTAGAGCTTGGTTTGCACAACAATGTGAATATACCTAATGCTACTGAACTGTACACTTAAAGACAGCGAAGATGGTAATATATATATATATTTTTTGAGACGGAGTTTCGCTCTTGTCGCCCAGGCTGGAGTGCAGTGGCACAATCTTGGCTCGCTGCAACCTCCACCTCCTGGGTTCAAGGGATTCTCCTGCCTCAGCCTCCCATATAGCCCAGATTACAGGTGCCCACTACCACGCCCAGCTAATTTTTATATTTGTAGTAGAGATGGGATTTCGCTCTGTTTGTTGGCCAGGCCAGTCTTGAACTCCTGACCTCAAGTGATCCATCTGCCTCGCAAAGTGCTGGGATTGCAGGCATGAGCCACCACGCCCAGCCATTTATGTCTATTTTACCTGAAATTTAAACCAAATTTTTTGACATCACTGAGTCAGAAAAAAGTAATGAATTTGGAAACATTGTCAAGAAAATTGTAAAAAGCCACTCCACAACAGCAGTACAGGCCTCATTTCACAGGTGCGACCCTCCTCAATCATCTTTTTCTCGGTGAGTATGCACGTACGTGGGCATTTTCATACCAAGAAACATACTGCTTGTTTATGTCCTATGAGGAAATGAGCACTTAACACAGTTAGAATTACTAGAGCATACACAACGCTTTGCATTTTTTAAAAAAAGGTGTGTATTTCTAGAAACAAACAGGTTCATTTAAACCAGAAGTAAAAGATATTTACTTCTGAAGAGCACATTTTTTGCAGTGGGAAGTAGACTGAAAAGGGTGGGTTTGTCATATCCATGGGAACAAGGCAGTTGACTTAGAAATAAGGACTATGTTTTGGTTAATAAAGACACACCCTCCGTGAAAACATGAATGTTTCACTGTGATATTAAACAAACAGCACAACACCTGCACTGATTTGGCAAACACACTGGCATCCCTGCGAGGGGCTCACAAACCAGTCCAGTATTCCAACCGACCAAAACGAAATCATTAAAAAGCTGGGGCTTCCGCGAAAATAGGAACCATGGTTTGGGGCAATGACATCAAAGGTCCAAAAGAAAGTTTCCTAGCAAGGGTGTCACCACCCTGGGGCAGCCAACTTAGGGATGTAGGACAGTTCTGAGAGGCACAAAGTTAAGACGAGCCTCTGGTCTGGGCTGTGAATGAGTGTGAATCAGCTGAGAGCCTCTTCCTCAGCCCCAGCTTTGGGAGAATGCACCCACACCCCTGTCATCTGATAAACATGGAACGGTTTTTCTTACCTGGGAAAGATTAGCTGGAGCCTCCGACCACAGGGCTTCCCAAGGTGGGGAAACCAAACCAGCTTCTTAGACAAGTTAATCCAGATGTTTACAAGCACTGCAGCTGGAGACAGTGCTGAGCGGACGTCAGGTGCTGACGACCACAAGAAACACACAGGCCCAGCGAGCGTCTGATGGGGTTCTCGGATGCAGTTAAAGATGGAGAATTCCTACTCTAAGGAAGCCAGGAGGCCCACGTGGAAAATCCACCTCTCACATTGCCCCAGGGGAGAAGGAATATATTTGTTCCAGAAGAAAGAGAGGGATCATGACCTGGGTAAAGCAGTGAGTTAAGAATGCCAGCTTGACCTCAGAATGAAAGCTTCTATTTAGTTCGTTTGCTCGTTTTTAAAGTAGGATCTCACTATGCTGCCCACGCTGGAGGGCAATAGCTATTCACAGGTGCAATCTCACTACTGATCAGCATGGGAGTTTTGACCTGCTCCGTTTCTGACCACCGCAGCTTTTCCTCTCCTTAGGCAACTGGTGGTCCCCCCACTCCCAGAAGATACCATATTGATGACTTAGTATAGATACCCAATCGGCATAGCACACTAAAGCCCAGAACTCCTGGGCTCAAGCGATCCTCCTGCCTCAGCCTCCTGAGTAGCTGGGATGACAGGAACGCACCACCACACCTGGTTCCTTTAGTTTTTAATGCACATTTATTTACAAGGTTTTTTTTTAATTCAGTGTTTTCACTTGTCACTTGGAAGACTGCCAAATAACAGTAAACAATGGCAGAGAAGAGACTGAGGTTCTGGGAATGCTGGCTGCAGCCCCCTGCACTGCCAGTCAGGCCTGCAATCACTTTCTCAGGAGTTACTGACCTGAAGCCACAATTACTCCTTCCCTTTCCAAGGCGAAGCCTAAGATCCCAGCAGGATTCAGGAGGTCAGGGTCACTAATGGTGGTTTTAATTCCATTGCACAGAATCAGAGTGGGAAATGGATTTCTCTGTTATGAAGACACCATCAACTCTAGCCCCTGCAGACCACCTACCAAGGAGAACAGACCCATCTGCCAACTTGGGGGACACGAGTATAGCAGACAAGGGCCAGGATGAATGACATGGCCCTTTGCAGAGGTGAAATAGCTTGAGCAAGTCCAGCAACCAGTGTGAAGGTGTACCCTTCTTAGGAAAGTATGTGGCAACTCTGAAAGGGGGCTGAAGAAGCTTCTGTGACATTCCTGCCCTTTAGAGGAGTGCTGGGCAGCAGGGGTGTGCTGGAGAATCAGTTCTCTCAGAAAAACCTCTGGTTTAGAGCTTCTGCCAATTCCTGTGGTGTAAATAGTCTCACCATGGTTGATTTCAAGTTTCTAAGCAACCAGCTCACAAGTTCCTGTTTTTTTGTTTTTGGGGTTTTTTAAGAGATGAAGTCTCACTGTGTCACCCAGGCTGGAGTGTAGTGGCACACACCTGGCCTCAAGCAATCCTCCCACCTCAGCCTCCCAAAGCACTGGGATTACAGGTGTGAGCCACTGTGCCCGGCCACTTTCTATTTAATAATCGGTTCTGGAAAGTCAATAAAAACTGGCTCCAGCATGCTCCTGGGGCTGGATGTAACAGATGATCCAATCTTTCTTAATCTGTCCTCAGTAAGGCTTACATCTGGGATGATTTATTAGCTTCTCTCTACAAGCTGATTGGATGGTGAGCAAGAGGCCAATATTCTCATAATCAGATGAGCGACAAGAAATAAATATGGCTTTAAGAACCCTGACTTTGGGTGGGTGCGGTAGCTCACGCCTGTAATCCCAGCACTTTGGGAGGCCAAGGCGGGTGGATCGCCTGAGGTCTGGAGTTCAAGACCAGCCTGGGAAACACTTCAAAACCTCGTCTGTACTAAAAATACAAAAATTAGCTGAGTGTGGTGGCAAATGCCTGTCATCCCAGCTACTCAGGAGGCTGAGGCAGGAGAATCACTTGGACCGGGAGGTGGAGGATGCAGTGAGCTGAGGTCATGCCACTGTATTCCAGCCCAGGAGACAGAGCCAGACTGTTTCAAAAAAAAAAAGAACTCTGATTTTTGAGATAAAGTCACACTGTGTGAGCGTCACATGGAATTTAGTAACTTGAGAACTGTCCAGACATGAGAAGTTTCAGATGCATCACTGTGGATTCCCTTTTCTCAGGGACCTAAATCCCCCAACTTCACCCCACAAGGAGAACCAAGACAGCTCTCTCTCGGCTCTGAAGCAGTCTTGAAGCGTTCAAGAGTAAACCAAAATCTCTCTTCAAATTATTTATTAAGAAATGGAAAACAGCCAGAAAAATGCTTTGAAAACTGTATTTGTACAAGATAAAGACGGTTTTTCTTTCAGACACTGGTTGCAAGTTTCCATGTAACATATCTGACATCTACATTCCCAGAGTAATTGACTCTCATGTAACCTTTGTTCTGCCCAAAAGGTGAACAAAAATAACAAGAAAGATAACAATCTGTCTTTGGAGTTGGAGGGATCACTGGCCACTTGCAAACTGCCACTTCACTGCCAACTCTTATCCAAGAAACTGATTTCTAAAAACTTGCAAAAGGGACATTTAAGAGGAAGCTGTTCCCTGAACGAAGACTGAACAGGACAAGCAAAAGCAGTGCCAGGGAGACAATGTCAGGGAGACAATGCCAGAAAGTAGGAGCCGGGTTGTCAGGCGGAAACACACACGCCAAGAACAGCCAGGGAGCAAAGTGAGGAGTTCTGGCTTCTCATAATTCATGAAGAATGAATGCTCATTGTTTAAATGTAGATGATAAAGCTGACGATGACGGGCCTGGGGGTGGCTATGGAAGCCACCTCATTATGAGACCAAAGAAAAGAGTCTGGAAGGAAAGAGGGAGGCAGTGTACCCAGCAGGGGCCAGACACAAGAGACAGATGAGCTCGCCAGAAATGCCCTCCTAGCAGCCCAGGGGAGTCATGAGCTTCCCCATAAATCCTTGGGACTGAGAACTTGGCTGCCGAGAAAAGAAACACATCAAGCACTGAACATAAAGAGGCAAGTCTGCTGTTTAGAGAGCACGAGTGCTTACTCGTATTCCAGGGAGGAAGAGGAATCCGTGACGTACACAGGCCCAGGAGCAGAAAGGCTCCAGGGAGGAACGCTGGGAGACAGGGTGGCAGCACGGAGAGGGCTGCTGAAGGCAGCAGAGCACCAAGGAAACATCCAGACCCGCGCGGCCCAGCCGTCCGCTCCCACAACAGCACGAAGACGAAATGGAAAACCGCGTGTCCCTGGGTTCAAGGCTACAGGGGCAGGCTCTGGCTTGAACAAGCGGGATGTGACCATCTAAGCAAAAGGTCACATCTGTCCGGTTTCAGGGGCTCAAGAACCCTCAAAAATCTAAGGGGCCGACAGTCTGCTGCCCCAGGCCTGATCACAACTCCAGCGTCATGAGGTCAGAGTAAAGTGCAGAGGTTTTTAAACATAACCAAAATTTCAGGAGAGGCCAATTCTCAGTTAAAACAGCAACGCCCTGGCAGGGGGCTGCTTGCCATTATTTCCTGATCTTTAGGGACACATTTGCTTTTTGAGGTGCTCCTTGTGGAAACACACATGCACATATACGCACATCCCTCAGATGCCCCCTGCTCCCCCGATTAGTAGAATGTGGAGTTTCCACGATGAACAAAACCGGATCCAATTTTGGTTAAGCTTCAGAAGCCCTATGAATTTGGGAGGTTGGCCCAATGTAAACGCTTCCACAGAGATAGAGGACTTTCAAAATAGGTTTTGAAAGGATCCAGGCCTATCTTGGGCTTTGTTCTGGAGGCCAGGATTCAGCATGGCCACCTGTGCCGGGCTGTGGGGCCTGGTGTGAATGTGCAAAGTGGCAGCAAAAACAAGAGACAGCTGCCTGCGCTTGGATGGAACCAACGTTGGCCATGAAGAGGTCTGGCAGGTGGGACGTTCTGCTGTCACACCAGGAAACCAGAGCCCCAGACTGTAATACGTTTATTCAACCTTTACCATGGCTCCAAAACCGCCCCTCTCTGCCAGGGAGACGCCTCGCTCAGGTCAGACAGGTCAGTCAGGCTGGTGCCGTGGGCTCCGTCGAGCACCTGGTCATACTGCTCCAGGCTCCTGTAGGCCTCCTGGCGGCTTTCATGCAGCTGGGAAAGTTTGCTCCTTGCCTGTGTGACAAAGACATCATCAACATTAAGCAGGGTCCGGAAAACATGTCAGGAAAGACATTCTGTCTTTTAAGACACAGGGTCTCACTCCATCACCCAGGATGGAGTGCAGTGGAGTGATCACAGCTCACTGTAGCCTCGAGCTCCTGGGCTCAGGAGCTCCTCCTGCCTCAGCCTCCTGAGTAGCTGGGACTATGGGCACGCGCCACCACCTATATTTTTGGGCAACATAGCGAGAACCCATCTCTACAGAAAATAAAAAAAATTCTGTATTTTTTTTTTTGTAGAGATGGGGTCTCTCTATGTTGCCCATTCTGGTCTTGAACTCCTGGCCTCAAGTGATCCTCCTGCCTCAGCCTCCCAAAGCGCTGGGAGGGCAAGTGTAAGGCCTGCACCGAGCCAAGCAAGATATCTCTGCTCCTGACACCCACCTACAAACTCTAAGGATTGGAAGAGAAAACACTGAAGGTAATCCTACAGATATTAACCAAAAAGCACAAGAAAGGGTGGTAAATCTCTGAGCGGTCCATGTTTGCAATCAACTGTGGCCTGTAAACTGGCTTACAGAGCACAGACAGAGACCATTCAGTTGGGAAAGGAAGCATGCCTGGCCAGTCCAACACAGGCCGAGGAGGGGCCCAGCGCCACAGCCCCTCTGCAGACTGGATGCCCAGGGCCAGGATGGAGGCCTTCAACCACTGCCCACAGGAGAGCAGAGAAGGGCAGTGGCTGCAGGCCACGAGAGCCAGCGCCACCCTGGATTGGGAAGAGGGTGGGGGTGCCCCAGACAGCTCAGAAACGGGGGTCTTGTGTGGTGCAATGCTCCAGGGTGGCACCTCCTGAACACACCAGTGGCCATGGAGGACAAATCTGTTCTCTTGCCCAGGGACAAGAAGTCAGCCTCTGACTTTGTCCCTCTTGTCTGTATGAGGGCCAGGCTGGAAGGAACCCAAGCTCTCTCCGAATGAGCCATTAATTAAACCTGCCCTGACTACTCCCTGAAGATGCTGTGTGCGCAGCAGAGGAAAGTGCACCCCTCCAGGCCAACGCCAACACCCTCTGGAACATACCCTGGAGAGTCCTCAGCCCTGCGTCTCCAGGCCAGCACCACAGCCTCCCAAAGAGAGCCTCACGTAAGTAACAAGGGTGAAAGCAAAGGAGTCCAGCAGTGGCAGTCCACGCCCCTGGGGCTCGCTGGCCTGGCACGTGGCAAGGACCCCCACTCCACAGAAGTACCTGGTTGATTTCCTCTTGAGTTGACTTCAGGGACTTGATGATGGTCTCCAGCTGGACTCGGCCGGCCTGAATGCTCTGCTCCAGCTGGGTTTCTTCCTGCTGCAATCGATTCAGCTCTGACTTGGCTCGGTTCAGATCATCTTCCTGGGACTTTAAGTCAGATTCCTGAGACTGGATTTGCGTTTTCAGTGATGAAATCTGAAAGGAGATGTTAAAAGATTTTAAAGGGATTCGCAGTGCGGATATTCCAGAGGAAAGAATTCTTAGCCCCATCCCTGAAACAAGCTAACCCAGGGAGGCAGGCACCTAACCCAACCCCGGACACCTGGCTTCCGTACAGGCCTCTTTCTACACCCAAAATAGACACACAAACGAAAAGGCAGACAGGCTCATCCCGCTGTGGCTAACAGAAGATCACTTTGGAATAATGAGGGGTGTGACCAAGCATGAACAATCTGTGTCCGTCCCCCCCAAGGCTGAGCATACCCATAGAGTTTTCTGAGGTTGCAGCCTCCAGGATCTGTGTGGAGCCTCAGAGACATGTGAGGCAGGGAGACTGGCACCCTAGAACTCCCCGTGTTGTGGGGCACAGCCAGGGAGGGGTGTGTTCAGGGCACAGGTTCACAGGAACCAAGGCCATTCACTTATACAACCTGACCTCTGGGAGCACAGGGGGTGGCGAGGAAGCCAAGCCACAGGTGCTCAGACACTTATCCACATGGTGCTTGGGCAACTCTATTGGTGCAGTAGGATGTCTCAGTGCTGCGTTCCCAGGCAACATGAGCTCAGGGGAGCCCTGGGGAAGCCCCGCCCATGCACAGGACGCCACCCTGGAGGTGGCCAGGACCCACCATCTGCGTCTCGTCCTGGCACTTCTGCCGCACGTCGCTCAGCATGTCTCGGAGCTTGGCCTTCTGCTGGTCCATCTCGTCCAGGCGGTCTTGAGCGTCTTGTTTCTGAGCCTCGAGCTCCTGCAAACTGCTTGTTTCCCGGTCTAGGTCATTTTGTAATTCCTGGGGAGGAGTTGCAGAGATTTATGTGAGGATGGTAAAAATGAAGTGTGTCCAAGGTAGCACAGGGGCAGCCTGGGCCAGATCCCCGAGGGAAGCCTCCGAAACCACCCACCAGGACTGTGCTCAGAGCCAGCATTCTGTGCACACCCATGGCCAATGTGTGCCTCTTGGGCTGGAGGCCCAGGTCCAGTCTCTCACCAGCTCCCTCAGCAGGTATTTCCTGATGGCCCAACAGAGGCCAGGTACCACAGAAGGGGCTGGGTCCCTATGAGAAAAAGGCCCCAGCTCCCAGATGACGAGCAGATGTGGCCGCGGAGGGGGAACATCATCAAAACGCAAATAAACGGGGACAAGTGGCACTAAGGGGTCACAGGGAAATTGCAGTCACACCTTGTGGGTAGGGAAGATGCCCATGAAAGCAGCATTTAGGGTGGTGCCAACAGGTGAGCAGGTGCCAGGCAGGTGAAGAGCCAGGGGCAGAGCCTGGCAGAGGAAACCACAGGGGCCCCAGGGCCAGGGGCTGTCGCACTCCAGCTAGAGCAAAAGGGAGCGGGCGGAGGCATCGAGGCTGTACCCCGCAGGCCATGCCAAGGAGACTGCTGGGGGAGCCCAGCGGGATGTAGTAGGCGGGACACCATGATTCTATTTCTGCAGCTCCCTCCGACCCTGTGGAATGGATCCAGATGGTCAGCCCAAGGCTCCAGCACCCCACGATTCCACTTCTAGGAAAAGCATCCTGGAGACATATGACGTGTGCAGAGGCGCACAATGTCTGTGACAGCAAACTCTGTAAATAATGCAGATGCCTAAGGTGCTGGCTGGAAGGTTCCGGCATAACCCACACTGTGGGATGCTCCTTGGCTATGGAACGGGATGGTGCCATGCATTGCACCTTACAGTGGGACATGAGCACATCGCATCTGTGTGATCAGGAAGGGGAGGGTTTGTGTGGTGTGCACCGACCTTTCTGGAAGCCCCCACCAGGAGCTCATGAACATACCTCTGGGGAGGGGGACACCCAAGGAGAGGACAGAGGCTTCTCACCTCCTGATTTTCAACCATGCAAATGCATGATCTGTCTTTAAGATAAATAACCAAAGCTGAAATAGCACAGCAGGCATTGTGAGAAGCCCCCTCCCTCCAGCTGCCACGTGGAGCGTGGTGCAAGGGGCCATCAGGACACAGGGACTGCAGGGGACTCGGGTGGGGTCCAGGGAGTGGCAGTGGCAGCCGGAGCCTGAGTGAGGTGGTGGTCACAAGAATGGAGAGAAGGGGTGGGTTTGTCGGGAGCCATGGCTAACGTGGTAGGGCTGAGTCCCAAGGCCAGCCTGGGCTGCTGGGGTGGCTGGTGCTGTAAGATGAGAAAACCAGAGGTGGCCCAGGGTCTCCCCCTCTCCTCACTATGGAGACAAAAAGTCATGGCACGTTCCCACCTTGACAGCCAAATCATGCCTTGGGAAGCTGGGGTCTCTGCTCCCCAGTCTCCCTGCCCCTGGCCTTGCTCTTGAGCGCTAGATCTGGAGGGGACAATCAGAGTCACTTCTGAACATGTTCAACAGGAAACTCAGGAAAAAGACTCCAGCAAGTATACCAAGAAGGGATGACGTTGGAACACAGAGTCAGGCACGTCAGCACTGAGATGGTATTTAAACATGTGAGAATGGGTGAGGTGTCCAGTGGGGGGTCATGGGGAGAGCCCGAGGTAGCCCAATGCTCCAAGCGAAGCTCTGACCAGGGACAGAAGCCTCTAGAGCCTCCTAAGTCTAACCCTGACCCCCACCACCAAGTAACCGGGGGCTCCAATGCCTTTGGCCTCCCCAGAGAAGGTCCCTCCTTTACATCCCCTCAATACAAACCAAAGATGACAAAATGTGCACAGCACACACTTCATGCAGAGAGCACAGAGAATACCTGCCCAGAAGAGGCATGACAGGAGGATGAGAGGGAGCTCACTGGCCACGTGCTGGGTACTGAACATCAGCTGTTGAAATTCTCACCCCCAAGATGACGGTATTAGGTATGGGGCCTCTATGAGGTGATTAGGTCGTAAGGGTACAGCCCTTATGAGTGGGATCCATGGCCTTATTTATAAAAGAGGCCCCAGGCTGGGCTTGGTGGCTCATGCCTGTAATCCCAGCGCTTTGGAGGCCAAGGCGGGGCGATCACCTGAGGTCAGGAGTTCAAGACCAGCCTGGCCAACATGGTGAAACCCTGTCTCTACTAAAAATACAAAAAATTAGCTGGGCACGGTCACGATGCCTGTAGTCCCAGCTACTCGGAAGGCTGAGGCAAGAGAATCGCTTGAACCCGGGAGGCAGAGATGGCAGTGAGCCAAGATTGAGCCACTGCACTCCAGCCTGGGTGACAAGAGTGAAACTCTGTCTCAAAAAAAAAAAAAAAAAGAGGTCCCAGAGAGCTGCCTCGATCTTTCCATTGAGTGAGGACACAGCAAGAAAGTGCTGTCTATGAAGCAAGACGCTGAAGCTGCAGGCACCTTGATCTTGGACTTCCCAGCCTCCTGAACTGTGAGCAGTAAACCTGTGTTGTTTAGAAGCCACCCAGTGCATGGTACGCTGTGACAGCAAGCTGAATGGACTAAGATGCACAGACCGGGTCAGTGTCTGCAGTGACCAAGGTGCTCAGGGTACCTTGCCACTTCTCTAAGAGGGTTCTCACAGTCTAAGCCCCTTCCTCAGAAGCTCCTGCCCTACTCACTCTTGACTCTCCCATCCCTTTTCCCATTCCCCAGCATTTTTTTTTTTGGAGACAGAATCTCAGTCTATCACCCAGACTGGAGTATAGTCTCAGCTGACTGCAACTTCCACCTCGTGGGTTCAAAGGATTCTCATGCCTCAGTCTCCCAAGTAGCTGGGACTGCAGGTGCACACCACCACACCCAGTTGGGGTTTGTTTTTTTTTTTGTATTTTTAGTATAGACTGGGTTTCACCATGTTGGCCAGGCTGGTTTTGAATTCCAGGCCTCAAGTGATCCACCCACTGTGGCCTCCCAAAGTGCTAGGATTACAGGCGTGAGCCACCATACTCAGTCTCTTTTCCCCTTCTTGATTCTTGCTTTCTCTCTCCCTAATATAGAAATCCATAAAACTGAAATACACAATTGTTAAACCCTTGCTGGGTAATTTTTGGCATGTAGTTTCTCCGCCATTTAGGGAACTGAGCTGCAATTTCCCTCAGGGCAGTCTCCATCTTCCCCCTTCATAGAAGAAGGTCATTGCTCAGACAGGCCACAGCGCAGCCAACGACGTGACCACTCCTGGATTCCCTTAGACACTAGTGGAGACCCTGAGCCAGAAGGGGTGGCTGCTGATGGGAAGGGAACTGCGTGTCTGAACCCCTGAACTGAGGCATAAGTCTAACAAGTTTTGGGGGTGATAATACAGAATAACTGAAACAGAGTTAGCTGTGGGAGTCAGGGATGTGGGGTGATACATAGGGAGGGGAAAGCGGGAAGAGGGTTAGGCCCAATGGGGTAGCTCTGGACACCAAGTGACAACAGTGTGGAACTGAAGGAATCTGGACCTCATGGACTTCTCCATAATGGAGAAGAAGCCATCAGAAAGTCCCAAAGGGACAAAGACCCACCAGCTTGAGGTTAGGAAAGGGAACTCCAAGCAAAGAGAAGACAAAAATAACCCTGACAGTCCCCAGAATCCACAAAATCCCTATCAGAATCCAAGCTGACTTCTTTGTAGAAACAGACAAGCCAATTCCAAAATTCACATGGGGCTGGGCACAGTGGCTCACGCCTATAATCCCAGCACTTTGGGAGGCCAAGGCAGGTGGATCACCTGAGGTCAGGAGTTTGAGACCAGCCTGCCCAACATGGTGAAACCCCATCTCTATTAAAAACACAAAAAATCAGCCAGGTGGGATCGTGGGTGCCTGTAGTCCCAGCAACTCAGGAGGCTGAGGCAGGAGAATTGCTTGAACCCAGGAAGCGGAGGTTGCAGTGAGCCGAGATCGCGCCACTGCACTCCATCTAGCCTGGGAAACAGAGCAAGACTCTGTCTCAAAAAAAAAAAAAAAAAAAAATCATATGGAAACGCATGGGACCCAGAATAGCCACAACAACCTTGACAGAGAAAAAAAAAGTTGGAGGATGCCTACTTCCTGATTTCAAAACTTCTAGAGAGCTGCAGTAATGAAGCCAGTGATGGACTGGCATGAGGAGAGGCAGATAGGTCAATGGGATAGAGCTGAGGGTCCAGAAATAAATGCACACAGCTAGTCAACTCATCCTTGACAAGGATGCCAGGGCCATTCAACAGGCAAAAGAAGAGTCTCTTCGACAAATGGCACTGCCCCAGCATGGTGGCTCACACCTATAATCCCAACACTTTGAGAGGCCAAAGTGGGAAGATCATTTGAGGCCAGCCAGGTGTTTGAGATGAGCCTGAGCAACAGAGCGAGACCTTGTCTCTAAAAAAAAAAAAAAAAGTTTTTTAATTAGCTAGGTGTGGTGGTGTACACCCTGTAGTCCTAGCTATTCAGGAAGCTGATGCAGGAAGATCCCTTGAGCCCAGGAGTTTGAGGCTGCAGTGAACTAGAATCGCATCACTGCACTCCAGTCTGGGCAACAGAGCAAGACCCTGTCTCTAAAAACAATATTTTTTAAGTAACGTAATAAAAACAATGGTGCCAGGACAACTGGATGTCCACATGCAAAAGAATGACATTGCATCCCTGCCTTATACCATATAAAAAATGAACTAGAAACAGGTCAAAGACCTGCATGGAAAAGTGAAAACTATAAAAGTCTTAGAAGAAAACAAAAGGGTACATCACGTGACCTGAGATTTGGCAATGGGTGCTCAGCTATGACACCAAATCCAACAGTAGCAAAAAAAGAATAAACTAGACTCTACCAACATTAAAAACTTGTGCTTCAGAAGACACCATCAAGAATGTGGAAAGACAGCTGAGCACAGTGGCTCACACCTGTAATCCCAGCACTTTGGGAGGCTGAGGCAGGTGCATCACCTGAGGTCAGGAGTTCGAGACCAGCCTGACCAACATGGAGAAACCCTGTCTCTACTAAAGGTACAAAATTAGCCATGGTAGCACATGCCTGTAACTCCAGCTACACGGGAGGGTGAGGCAGAACTGCTTGAACCTGGGAGGCAGAGGTTGCTGTGAGCCAAGATTGCACCATTGCACTCCAGCCTGGGCTGCAAGAGCGAAACTCCATCTCAAAAAAAAAAAAAAAGAACGTGGAAAGACAATCCACAAAGTGCACTCTCAGTGGATGCTGAGAAGGTATTTGCAAGTCACATATCTGACAAGGACTTCTACCTAAAAATAACAAAGAACTCTTCAAAATCGGCTATAGGCCCAGCGAGGTGGCTCCTGCCTGTAATCCCAGCACTTTGGGAGGCCAAGGTGGGAGGATCACCCGAGGTCAGGAGTTTCAGACCAGCCTGGCCAACATGGTGAAACCGTGTCTCTGCTAAAAACACAAAAATTCGCTGGGTATGGTGGTGCACATCTGTAATCCCAGCTACTTGGGAGGCTAAGGCAGGAGAATCAGTTGAACCAGGAGGCAGAGGTTGCAGTGAACCAAGATTACACCACTGCATTCCAGCCTGGGCAACAGAGTGAGACTCCATCTTAAAAAAAAAAAAAAAAGAAAATTCCACTATAAAAAGAACCCAATTAGCCAGGCATGGTGGCACATGCCTGTAAGCCCAGCTACTTGGGAGGCTAAGGCCCAAAAATCATTTGAAACCGGGAGGCGGAGGCTGCAATGAGCTGAGATCACACCCTTGTGCTCCCGCCTAGGCAACAGATTAAGACTCCACGTCAAAAAGAAAAAAAAAGAAGCAATTTAAAAATGGGCAAGAAAAAAAGTTTTTCAATATATAGAGGGCAAGGAATCGGAATTGATTTTTCTCCAAAGACTACATACAGTTGGCCAATAAGCATACGGAAAGATACTCGACGTCGCTGAGGAAGCATGAGGGACATGGCAATGAAACCCACAATGAGGCAGTGCTCCACGCCCACCAGGACGGCCAGAAGGGAAAATGGAAAATTGGTAAGTGTTGCTGAGGACGTGCAGAAGCTGGCACCCTCACATGCTGCTTATGGGAATGTCAAATGGTGCAGCCACTTTCAAAAACAGTCTGGCAGCTCCTCATTAGATTGAACTGTATACGGTTACCATGTGGCCTAGTGAATTCACTCTCAGGTATACACTCAAGATACAGGCACACAGGTGTTCACACAAAAACTTGCAGACAAATGTTCCTAGCAACAATATTTACAATAGCCAAAAAGTGGGAAAACCCAAACATCTATCAGCGGAGAGATGGATGAGTAAAACGTGGCCCATCGTTGCCAGGCACAGTGGCTCATGCCTGCAATCCCAGCACTCTGGGAGGCCAAGGCAGGCGGATTCCTTGAGCCCAGGAGTTTGAGACCAACCTGGACAACATACATAAAAAATTAAAAATTAGCCAAGCATGGGGGTGGGTGCCTGTAGTCCCAGCTACTCGGGACCCTGAGGTGGGAGGATCACCTGAGTCTGGGCAGCAGAAGTTGCAGTGAGCCAAGGTTGAGTCACTGTACTGCACCCTTGGCAACAGAGTGAGACCCTGCCTCTTAAAACAAAACATGTGGTCCATCCACACAATGGAATATTATTCTGCCACAAAAAGGAATGCAGTGCTAATACATGCTACAATATGAGTGACCCTCAAAAACATGATGTAGAGTGGAAGAGAAGCCAGCACAAAAGGTCACGTGTTGTATGATCCCACTGATAGGAAATGTCTGGAACTCCCAGGTGTCCTCCTGAGATAAATGCAAACAGGTGTTCACACAAAAACTTGCAGACAAATGTTCCTAGCAGCATTCTTCACAATAGTCCAACAGTGGGAAAACCCAAATATTCACCAATGAATAAAATGTGGCATGTGGTAGCTGGGTGCAAATCCATACAGAGGCTGTAAACCCATACAGAGGTGCAAATCCATGCCAGAGGCTACTGAAAGAGGAGAATGGGAAGTAACTGCTTAATGGGGAGGAGGTTTCCTTTTGGGTTAATGGAAAATTAGTGGCAAACTCTTCCATTCACTGGAAGAGAACAGTTAATGACCAATCTTTCAGAAAGTAACCTTCAGGGTTGGATTTTTTGTTTTTTTGAGACAGAGTCTCGCTCTGTCACCCAGGCTGGAATACAGTGGTGTGATCTCAGCTCACTGCAACGTGTCTCCCAGGTTCAAGCAATTCTCCTGCCTTAGCCTCCCTAGTAGCTGGGACTACAGGCGCCCGCCACTATGCCCGGCTAATTTTTGTATTTTTAGTAGAGACACGGTTTCACCATGTTGGCCAGGCTGGTCTCGAACTCCTGACCTTGTGATCCACCCACCTCGGCCTCCCAAAGTGCTGGGATTACAGGTGTGAGCCACCGTGGCCAGCCCCGTATACTTTAAATTGTCTTTAGGTTATTTACAACACCTAATATAATGTAAATGCTATGTAAATAGTTATCATGTTGTATTATCAATTGGATTATTTTTTGCTTTTATTTTTTCAATCTGTGGTTGGTTGGATCCAAGGATGCAGAACCCTTGGATACAGAAGGCCAACCTGTCTCAATTTTTAAGAAAGAGAAGCCACTGTCTATGGTTATAAGTAACTTAAAAAACTTCTCTCTCGCTGGGCACGGTGGCTCACACCTGTAATCCTAACACTTTGGGAGGCCAAGGCAGGAGAATCACTTGAACTCATGAGTTTGAGACCCTGTCTCTATTTGAAAAAAAGAAAAAAAATTATTTTTTTAAAAAAACTTCATTCTGCAGCCCCCAAGAAGAGCTCACGTTTCTATTCAGTGCAGACCCCCACCCCTCCCAGCCACCAGCCAGGGAGGGAAGTTTTCCTGAACTGCATTTAGCACGAGGTAGATGTAACCCAAATGAGCAAGACCCTTACCTGTACCTCGCTGGTTTTCTGTCTTATTGCCTCTTCCTTTTCTCTAATGTCTTGTTCCAGTGAATATTTCTCCCTGAATGTTAAAAAATATTTCATGTAAACAAGAGTGAATAATAAGTCTCCACCCCTTCTCAAGACCCAGTTCCATTCATCCCCACAAAAGCCCCTCTGTGTGCTGGCAGAAGTCTAAGAATGAGCCCCAGCGACTGCTCGCCCTGTACAGTCTACTGTGAGTAGACTGGGTAGGATCTGTGACCACGGGAGGCATCGCTCCCAATGTAACCACCCTCTAAAAGCAGCACGTTTTCTCCCCCTGGTGGCCCAAGAGAAAGTCAGAGATGTCCCAAGTGTGATAAGGACTCAACATGCCCTTGCTGACTTTGAAGGTGGAGGGGCCACGTGAGGGGGACGGAGGCTGCGTCCAGGAGCACAGAGTGGCCCTGGCAGACACTCAGCAAGGAAAAACAGACCTTGAACCCCCAGCCACAGGGAACTGGATTCTGCCAACACCTGAAAGAACCTGGAAACAGTTTCTTCCCCTAGAGCCTCCAACAAGAGCCCAGCCCAGCCCAGCCGATGCCCTGACCTCAGCCTATGACAGTCCAGGAGAGCCTTTCTGGACTATTACTTTTTTTTTTAAGACGGAGTGTCACTCTTGTTGCCCAGGCTGGAGTGCAGTGGCATGATCTTGGCTAACTGCAACCTCTGCCTCATGGGTTTAAGCAACTCTCCTGCCTCAGCCTCCCGAGTAGCTAGGACTACAGGTGCATGCCACCACGCTTGGCTAATTTTTTGTATGTTTAGTAGAGACAGAGTTTCACCGTGTTAGTCAGGATGGTTTTGATCTCCTGACCTTGTGATCCACCTGCCTTGGCCTCCCAAAAGTGCTAGAATTACAGGTGTGAGCCACTGCGTCTGCCCTTTTTTTTTTTGAGACAGGCTCTTGCTCTGGCTGGACTGCGGTGGTGCGATCACAGCTCACTGCAGTCTTGAACTCCTAGGCTCAAGCAATCCTCCCACCTCAGCCTCCTAAGTAGCTGGGACCACAGGTGTGTGCCACCAGGCCTGGCTAATTTTTTATTTTTTGTAGCCTAGGTCTCATTATATGGACCAGGCTGGTCTGGACCTCCTAAGCTCAATCAACCCTTTTGCCTTGGCCTCCCAAAGCACTAGGATTACAGGCAGAGCCACGGTGCCCGGCCCTCCTTTATTTTTAAACTGAGATAGAATTTGTGCATGTATTCCTAGCACTGCTGTAACAAATCACCAACTGGGTGGCTTGGAACAGGAAAAATTGATTACAGGTGTGAGCCACAAGGCCCAGGGTTTAGTGCCCTTATAAGATGGACCCCAGAGAGCGCCCTTTGCTGCTTTGTCCCGTGAAGACACGGCAAGAAAGTGACTGCCCGTGCATCAGCAAATGGGCCCTCAGCAGACCAGATCTGCCGGTATCTTGAGCTTGAACTTTCCAGCCTCCAGAACTGTGAGAAACATCTGATGTTTAAGCCACCCATTCAGAGTGGTTTGTTACAGCAGTCTGAATGGACTCCGACGCTCCTCTTGTGCCCAAAGAGGCTGCCTCAGGGACAGAAACATCATGTGTCTAACAGACCCCGCTTCTGCCCAGGGACCCAGAACTTGTGCAACAATAAGGCCACCTCATGGACATTTCGCCAGATACGCAATAACTATGATCACTGGAATATCCATTTCCACAAGCCCAGAAACTGACACTACAAAGTGCTCTTTAAACGGAAGGACCTGACGTGTACTTGCTGGCTTGTGGCAGTGTGGAACCATAAGAGCAACGCTCAGCCCACACTCCCCATCCGAGGGATACTCTCAGAGCCACCTGCTCGGGGCCACTGCAGGCCCCAGCCTCCTATGGACAGGTGCTCTGCACACATCAGCCTGCCACCTCCACAGTGGGGAAACAAGGCTCCTGGCTGCCCGAGGCCACCCTGGCATGATTCGCAGCCCAGCGTCCCTTCCGAGACCCCGACACTTGCATGACAGGGGCTCCCTCCATCCTTGGCCTGCTAGTCCTGATTCTCAGGCCTGCCCAGGCTCTAGGATGCTGGCCCAGCATCCTCAAGACGCCCTCAGCCTTGTCAGGCTTCACATCCTTGCTGATCGCCAGTTTGGATAACATGGCCCCCAGGAGCCGGGACAGAGAGGAGCCGTCCGCTGCACTGAGCATGAAGTGGGGTGTCTGGCTCAGGCCGCAACTGAGGTTTTGAAACCAGCCACCCGCCTTGATCCCCTCCAAGACCTAACATGCTTTTGCTCATCAGGGCTCTGCTAACAGCACAAAACCAAGCCCAGAGGGGCTGGCAGAACGATCCCCAGGGATCCCCCAGCTAGGACCAGGATCCAGTCCTCTCCGGGAAAGTCAAAGCCCTTTCCATTTTCAGGCAAGTAAACAATCTCTTTCCCACAGAGGGCAAAGAGCCTTTGGGCCCTTCTGCTTGGTGCCCCAACGTCACAAGAGTCCACCCTGTCCTGGAATCAACTAGAAAGAGGATGTTGGCTGGCACAGCAGCTCATGCCTGTAATGCCAGTACTTTGGGAGGCGGGACCACATAAATGCCATGGGCTGTGGCCACAACCTGAGACCACATAGATGCCACGGGCTCTGGCCACAACCTGCCTGAGACCACACAGCTTCCACAGGCTCTGCCCACAATCTACCGGGGACCACACAGCTGCCACGGGCTCTGCCCACGATCTGCCTGGGACCACACAGCTGCCACGGGCTCTGCCCATGATCTGCCTGGGACCAGACAGCTGCCACGGGCTCTGCCCATGATCTGCCTGGGACCAGACAGCTGCCACGGGCTCTGCCCATGATCTGCCTGGGACCACACAGCTGCCACGGGCTCTGCCCATGATCTGCCTGGGACCAGACAGCTGCCACGGGCTCTGCCCATGATCTGCCTGGGACCCCACAGCTGCCACGGGCTCTGGCTGAGGCTGATTCAAATGGAAGACGTCATTCTTTGAGCCCCTTGAGTCAGTTTAGGACCTCCTTCTGAATAAACCTGTGATGAGCAAACATCCACACTAGTCTCTGATATTTCTGATAACAACCTGGGAGAGTGTGAATGTGGAGGGAAGGGCTGTTTCCAACGTACCTTTGTAACTGGGCGATCTCTTGACTGATGTCATCGAGCTCCTTCACGCCAGTAAACTCTCCAGAGCCAAGGGAGCCCGAACTGTCCTAGAATCGAATTCAGAGGCAAGATCACAAATTAGCAACCTGCATTACCCAACAGGAGGCACCAGCAGGTCTCAGGCCCACGGATACAATTATCTCTTTAGTACAGAGGGTGAGACAGCAAAAGTGACAGCCCCCTGCCTGGGGAAATACCTGGGCAGCCACACCACCCTCCTGGGGCCCCTGTTGGGGAAGGCAGGGATCATGGGGGGGCACCCACCACCAACTGTGGGCTCATGTGTGCCACCAGTGCCACCTGGTGGCAAGCGGTGGGAAGGGACGTGAATAACCCCAGGGCGTGACCAGCACCACTCACCGGGCCGGGCGTGCCTCTCTCCGAGGGCGGGACCATGTCCGGCGAGAGGACTTGAGGAGGGTCGATGCCTTTACTGACCTTCTGCTGAATGAAATACATAGCTAACGCGAATTGGTCTTTGCTTAACTTCCCCGTTTGCCTCGTATCGGCCAGGGCCCTGGGAGAAATGTGGGGATGCTAATTACACATCACAGGTGCCGACTCAGCCTGAACACAAGTCACCAATCCCACGCTTTTCAAAAACGACAGTGACGAAAACGGCAGGGTGCAGTGGCCAGCCCCAGCTCCTTTCCTACTTCACATCTCCTTCCCCAGGAAGTGGCCCGGGGTTCCCCCACTTCCGGCATCCCCCACCCTAGGAGGGCTGTTGGGGCTGGAGAACCCTGAGCCCTTCCCCGTGGGCTGAGGAGCCGAGCCCTTGGGAAAACCTCACTAGGGCTGAGAGCTGCATCTGCCTCTTGCTTTGGTTTATCTCGTCCGTGGGGCAGGCTGTGAGGCCGCAGGCATGGAGGAGACCAGCCCTTCCATGGAAATGGGTGCTGAGGCCAAGCATCCACGTGTGTGTTATCACTCAGCCTGTCCCCTCCAGCTCCAGGTCATGTGAATGGCCCTGGCCACTGGCCTTCAGTGGGGGATGACAGCAGCACCTTGGGGTGTCATTATGATGAAGGAAGCATCAGCAACCACTCTTTCCTATTTGCGAACACAGTGTTATGTCCCCCCTAGATTCCTGTGTCCAAATCCTACCCCTCAATGGGATGGTGTTGGGAGGTGGGGCCTCTGGGAGGTGATGAGGTTATGAGGTGGAGCCTCATGAGTGGGATTAGTGCCCTTATAAAAGAGGCCCCAGAAGGCTCTCTCTGCTCCTTTCGCCATGTGAGGACACAGCGAGCAAGTGGCCGTCTGCAAACTAGGCAGTGAGCCGTCACCAGACACGGGATGTGCAGGTGCCTGGAACACAACTTCCACCTCCCAGAGCTGTGAGAAACGTCTGTTTCTAAGCCACTTTGTCTACGGCAGTTTGTCACTGCAGCCCAGTGGAGTAAGACATTCCTCTTGTGCCTATAAGGGGCTGCCACAGGTGCATGGCCACAATGCACAGGACGGTCCCCCACAACTAAGCGTCCCCTGCCCACATGGCTCTCAGATGTCCTGAAAGATGGGCCAAAGCGGCACTTCAATGCTCCTGTGGAGCTGAGCTGAGCACACAGTGCTCCTGTGGAGCTGAGCTGAGAAGCTCCCCCGACACTCATAACCAAGGACCAGCCAGGGCCAGGCGTGGTGGGTCCACACCTGTAATCCTAGCACTTTGGGAGGCCGAGGCGGGTGGATCACCTGAGGTCAGGAGTTCCAGCCCACCTTGGCCAACATGGCAAAATCCTGTCTCTACTAAAAATACAAAAATTAGCCGGGCGTGGTGGCACGTGCCTATAATCCCAGCTGCTCAGGAGGCTGAGGCACAAGAATCACTTGAACCCAGGAGGCAGAGGTTGCAGTGAGCCGAGTTCCCACCCTGCACTCCAGCCTGGGCAAGAGAGTGAGTCTCTGTCTTAAAAAAAAAAAAAAAGGAGCCAGCCAGGAAGGAAAGGGACCCTTGTGGAGTAAGGACTAGATCTTGGCATCTGTGAAAACTGTCTTCCTTCCCCCAGGCCACCCTCTCAACAAGGGACTCATTTCCCACCTCCCATGTCGCTATGGCAGAAGCCATGACAGTTTCCCCTTCTCTAGCAAAAGAGAGCAGGGACAGTTCTAACAGACTATTGATGCCCAAATGCAGTCTGTGAACACAGCTGCGGAGAATGAGCAGATCTCAAGGAACATTGCTGATAAAGATTGCTTTAAAATGCCTAGTGGTCCCCACAGTTCCAGGCCGTGACGATTTCACACTGCCACTGTCTCTCCTCAGTCTGTCTCCACGGGCCCCAGCCTGCTCATGAGCAGCGGCTGCCTCTCCAGTCCCGCCCCTTCTCTGCTCCTGCTATCTCCTGTGGACGGTTCCAAGAGAAAGAGGAAGAAGCAGGCTTGGGGGTGGCTCAGTCAGCAGCCATCCAGCTCTGACACCACATCCTGCTCTGCTAACCCGTACACTGCCGGCCATTGCAGACAAAGCCTCCGTCCTCATGCTCCCACTCCTTCCAGTCCCCCGGTGTGTCGTGTACCGTGGGCCATGCCCGCGCCCCAGCCACCCGCAGACACATCTAGACTTCTTTCCTCGTGGTTTATTCCAGAGCTTGATCGTCCTTTCCTTCCCCTTTGCTGGCTGCATGGAATGAGATCTGAGTTCCTCCTTTTGATCCAGGTAGATTTGTCATTTCCTGTGTCATTCCCATGTCATTACATCATGCATCGATTGCAGCATGCATTACAAATTACTTTCCCTGTACTCCCTGCCTTGACATCACAGTTGGGGTGTCAGGGCACTAATGGGAATCGTGTGTGTGTTGGATGCAGAGTCATAAAGGGGACACTGTGTTTTGTTGGTTTCTAAAAGGGACAGTGGGTCCAAGGGAGTTGAGACCCACTGTGCCTAGCCAGCTGGAGGCGGCCTGGCCATTTGGGTGATGCCTCTGGGATGGCACGTTCTCAGGCTCTCACCTCACAGTGTGGTCATCTGTGAATTACACTAAGAACAGTCATTTTCCCCAAGCCACTAAGTAACACCCTGAATTTCACTGCTCTGCTTGGGGGGGGATTTGCCTCCTGAGAATTATCTGGCAATTCTATCCTTTTGATAGCTCCCAAGTGAAGCCTTCTCTAAGGCCACAAGGCTCTGAGCAACAAGCTCAAAAGTGACTTCAGCCCTGGCCAACGGCAAAAGGAGTGCCCGAACCCTAGGAAGCCGGCTGTGTCCAGCCCTGGGGGAGAGCAGGGCTGAGGCCGGCTCCTCAACTGGGCTCTGAGGTGCAAACAGGGTCTCCCTATGCTCATCCTCCTGCCGGGAGCCAAGGCACTGGCCTTTCCGGAGCAGGGCCTCTCGTGGGAGGCAGCAGCAGCCCTGGCTGCCTAGGCCACCCCTGCTAGAGGCCCCACAGCCCTGCTACCCACACTTCCCAAAGGCGGCTGTGGCCAAGGCCAGGCCTCCTGCTAAACCGGCATCATGGCCAGTAAGAAGAAGGCCCAGCTATGTAAGCAGATGGCCTGGGAACTCTTGAGAGGGGTCAAACAGAGGCCCCTCCTACCAGAAGACCTTGAACTGACCGGCACGGAGCACAGGCTTTGAGCTTTGGCACATGCGCTTTGCTCGGCCTCTGTCAGGCCAGGGAGAATAAAGGACGCCAGACACAGCGGAAGCCTGCAACAACTGGAGGGGGGACCCCCTGACCACCACCCTCCACAGGTCTCCACCCACAGCCACGATGGCCACCTGTCCGGCCTTACCATATGTGTGCTAGAAGGTTCTGGGTGAGGCCCGAGTGCATGAAGATCTCCTTCACCTCCTGGCCACTCACGTAGCCGTCCAGGTCCAGGTCGGTCTTCAGGAATATCTCGTCAAATCTCATCTTGTCTGCCACCGGCACCACCCAGTTCACTGTTGGCTGAAACAGTTTTTGGCAAAACAGTTAATCTGGAAGCTTTTGATGACCCACACACACATGCCTTTTGATGACGGGCGATTAAAGCACTTCCATGCACATTTGGCATCAAACTCTCCTCAGCTCCATGAGCCGAGAGGGCAGACGGGATCCTTGTTCTGTAAGTAGCGAAACTGAGGCTGAGACAGGCTGAAGCTGGCTCCGTGAAGCTCACCTAGACGCCAGTCTGCGCCTCTCTGTACCCCATCACCCACTGTCCTTGTCCATCACCCTGCCACTCAGGGCGTGAGGGAGGCTGTGATCTTCACGGGATGGATTCCAGCATGCCAGGAAAGACCCTCCCAAACACCCCCATTTGAAAGGACCATCCCCTTAAAGCCAGTCTGGCCACGCGCCAGCCTCCCTGGACTTCCCGCTCCTCCGCCCACAGAGGCTGCCCTGCAGGCAGCCAAGCGATCCATCCCAGGACTCTCTAGACCACCCTTCTACATCCCCGACCCTGCTCCTGAGACAACAAACTCCCCCCCAAGATGTCAGGGCACACACGTCACTGACAGGTAACAAGTAAGATCCCACCATCCAAGAGGGCCACCACCCACAAGGCCCCACCACCATTCACACAGTCCCAACCCTGCCAGGGCACACGGAGCCACAAGCCCAGTGCAGCTTGAGGTTCTCAGCCCTGGGGCTGGGCCACCTGCTGCACCTGCGGCCCCTCTCACCATCAGCTCACAGTTAACCTGAGAGAGGCAAACACCATCGTGGGTCAACCAGGGACCGGTCACCTCCTGATTCAGAGGCATCGAGGCCCCTCAGCACTCAGGGGCAGGCCCCTTCCGTGGCCCACTCCGCCTGCGTTGCCGAGAGCCTTCGACATACCCATCACGCCACAGTTCACGGCATCTGTGTCCTGAACTCTAGACATGCTTTTCCTCTTCCTGTGTTTTTTTTCAGTAATATTTATACAAATCACTCCTTTTAAACACTCTCATAATAGCAGTGAGAATAAACACCTGAGATGATGAAGGAGAGAAAGGATGGGCATATATGGCTGGAGGATTCCATCGTTCCTCCTCCACGTAGCAACTGTACAGAAAAGCCCCATCCACACTTCACCTTCAGTGAATGCCATGATTGCCTGAAACTGCCACTCAGTCATTCCTCTTAGTTATGAAAAGGATTTATTAGGCCAGGCGTGGTAGCTCACACCTATAATCCCAGCACTTTGGGAGGCCAAGGTGGTTGAGGTTGAGGCTAGCTCCATTCCTGAGGCTAGCTCAGAACACCTGAGCCCAGGAGTTCAAGACCAGCTTGGACAGCATGGAAAAACTCTGCCTCTACTAAAAATACAAAAATTAGCCGGGTATGGTAGCGCATGCCTGTAGTCCCAGCTACTTGGGAGGCAGAGGTTGCAGTGAGCCAAGATCACGCCATTGTACTCCAGCCTGGGCAACAGAGCAAGACTCCATCTAGGGGGCAGGGGGGAAGGATTTCTTAAAGAGTTCTCACAGTGTTGCCAACCTGAAGATGTCCATAGGATTAGGAGGAGAAGGGACTCATGGTCAAGACTGGAAAACAATGGGTAAACTCATTTACTCTTCATGAACAAGTCTCCTGTGATGTCCAAATCTAACAGGCTTCTGATACAAACTCGGGGAATTCAGAAAGCAAGCTTGGGAAACAAGGGATAGCATGTGACCCAGACCAGCTTACTTCGGGGGTTTCAGGTAGCAAGCATGTGTGATGAAGCACAGTGAAGACGTGATCAAACAATTTATCAAAATCTATGGAGCTAGGCCAGGCACAGTGCTCATGCCTACAATCCCAGCACTTTGGGAGGCCAAGGCAGGAAGATTCCTAAGCCCAGTTCAGATCAGCCTGCATAACACAGCAAGACCCCATCCCTACAAATAAATAAAAATTTAAAAAAATTAGCTAGGTGTGGTGGCATCTGCCTGTCCCAGCTACTAGGGAGACTGAAGTGGAAGGATCACCTGAGCCCAGGAGGTTGAGACAGCAGTGAGTTGTGATTGCACCACTACACTCCAAACCTGGCCAGCAGAGCGAGATCCTGCCTCTTACATATTAAAAAAAAACAAAACTATGGATCTAATTTGAGTAATGAAGGTTCAGATGGCAAGAGCAACCTGACTTTTACTTGTGACATTGTACTGTGTAAATTTTATGAGCTGCCTCAAGTCTGGTGGACATAAAGATGCCAATAAAGGAATTCTAATGGGAAATGGGCTTGCTGCCTTTAAGTCAAGGGGCTACAGCAAGCTAACCTCAGAAGCCAGGGATCACAAAGGGGTAACAGGGGTCAGACAAGCTCAGCTGGGGCAGGACACAGAAACAAGGGGCTTTCTGTGTCTCTCCGGGTCCCAAGAAGAAATTACGCATGAAATTATGGCGCTGAGATGACTAGAGTCCTAATAATACTTGCCGGGCAAACAAAAGGAACTCACTGCCTGATTTCTGGGGCCTCAGAGTATGTCAGCAGCAAGATTCTGATGCCAACTTGGCTGTAAACCCAACACAGGGCAGCCCTGCCCGTGCAGCTGGCTCTCCCCCAGGGAGGGCTGGGCTTTAAGGCCAGCTCAGCAGCCACAGGTCCCAAGGGAAGGAGATCAGACCCTGGTGGCTGGAAGTGGCTTCACTCAAACCTGGCATAAGGGCAAAGCCGAGTGGCCCTTGGGGGCTCCAGACAGACTATTGCTGGCCTGGAGATGAGGAAGGTGGAGAAGGGGGAGCATGTGGACTGCAGGTCCCCAGAAATGCTGATTTTCATGACTGTGATCCTACCAGTGCCATCCTGAGGGCAGGAGCTATACCCCCCACCTCACCCCAACAGGGGCCACTGGTAAAATCAGTCTAGTCAGAGGGTCTGGGGAGAACCACCAGATCACCAGGGAGGCGGGTTATGAAGCTGGGGTGACCTGTGCCTGCCAGTGAGTTTGGCCCCACTAATTTCCTTGCCAATAAAGCACCCCCCCCACCCCAACCTGACCTTCAATACTTAACTCTTGGCAAGAGCTCTGCAGACGCAGGCTGGGCACAGTGGCTCACACCAGTAATCCCAGCACTTTGGTAGGCTGAGGCAGGAGGTTCACTTGAGCCAAGGAGTTCAAGACCAGCCTGGGCAACATGGGGAGACCTCATCTCTATCTGAAAAAATGAGATAAATGAATATTTTTTTTTTTGAGATGGAGTTTCGCTCTTGTTGCCCAGGCTGGAGTGCAGTGGTGCGATATCAGCTCACTGCAACCTCCATCTCCCAGGTTCAAGTGATTCTCCGGCCTCAGCCTCCCGAGTAGCTGGGATTACAGGTGCCTGCCACCATGCCTGGCTAATTTTTTTGTATTTTTAGTAGAGTCGGGGTTTCACTGTGTTGGCCAGGCTGGTCTCAAACTCCTGACCTCAGGCGATCCGCTCGCCTCGGCCTCCCAAAGTGTTGGGATTACAGGTGAGAGCCACTGCGCCCGGCCAGATTTTTAAAAAGCACTCTGCAGAAACAAGGTACTACGGTATCTGGGAAAACAACAGCTCAGCAGGTGCTAAGTGCCCAACCTTGGCCCATTTCCGACCCCACCCCACTGGTCCCCTGGCTCTCGCTGCCCTGGCCTTCTTTCTGTTTCTAGAACATACCAAGGGCTCCCGTGTCAGAGGGCAAGGCTACTCCCCCTGGTAGCTTGTCATTCAGGTTTCAGCTGGGATGTCACTTCACTGGTGGCCTTCCAGCTGCAGGAGCACACCCCATACACACCTACACACTTCCAGACCCGGCTCTATCCTGCTTGCTCAGGCTGTCCAACCTTCCTGAGTTCGCTCATTTGCCAATCACCCTCATGGAGGGCAGGAGCTTGTCACATGGTCACTGGGACCCTCCCAGTGAACCCAGCATGTGCCAAGGCATGACGAGTCGGTTGGTGAAAATACCTAGACTGGACTTCCTGGAAGCCGGGCTTGCTAACAGCCAGCCACGTGAAACTCCCCGAGTTGAGGCTAACACCTGTGGGCCCTGCCTCTCCCCCGGGCTGCAGCAGTGGCAGGAGCTGTCAAGCCCCGTGACTGAGCCCTCCCCCGACCCCTCTCAGATTGCCTCTTTGAAACTCTGTGGCACAGTGCCATGTTCTACAAGCTCCTTGGAAACGAGCCTCCCAAGTCGAATACTTCACTTGACATTTTCATCTTTCCCGTCCACAGTCTGAAGCTGTGTGGTGATGCGGGCTGGCTCTTGTCATGACCACTCACTCACTGCTGTGTCTCTGAAACCACAAATGAGGCAGGGAATGATGCGTGATTCCAGATATAACTCTGCATCACTTTCTCAGGTTTTAGACGATCTTAAAAACGCTTGCATTTGCCAAACCAAGAAGCATCTTTTTGGATACATAAGATGTGGCCGTGGGGGAGGCACGGAGCCTCCACGTGTCTTCCTCACATGAGAGAGATGCCTCCCTCTCTCACCAGATCACTCCACACACTTACCACTTACTGAGCATTTTCATTTTCTTTTTTTTTTTTTTTTTTTTGAGACGGAGTTTCACTCTTGTTGCCCAGGCTAGAGTACAATGGTGCGAACTCAGCTCACTGCAACCTCTGCCTCCCAGGTTCAAGTGATTCTCTTGCCTCAGCCTCCTACATAGCTGGGATTACAGGTGTGCACCATCACACCCAGCTAATATTTGTATTTTTAGTAGAAATGGCGTTTTACCATGTTGGTCAGGCGGGTCTCAAACTCCTGACCTCAGGTCATCCACCCGCTTCAGCCTCCCAAAGTGCTGGGATTGCAGGCATGAGCCACCGCACCCGGCCCTTACTAAGCATTTTGTAAGTCCCAGAGAATGTTCTAGAAGCTGAGATTATAACTAAAAACTAATGCTGTCTCATAAAGCTAACAAGAGCGAGGAGCGTGGAGACGTATGACACACAGTTGGCCCTGGAAGAGGCCAGGCCGGAACTACCCAGAGGCCTGCGGCTACAGCAGAGCACTGAGGAGGAGATGGGAGGTGGGAGCATGCGGATGTGTGTAGGGTGGTATTTACGTGCAAGTGAATAAGAAAGTTCATTCTGAATCCCTGCAGCAAATTTTTTTTTTCTTTTCTTTTTTTTTTTCAGAGTCTTGCTCTATCACCAGGCTAGAGTGCAGTGACGCGATCTCAGCTCATTGCAACCTCCGCCTCACAGGCTCAAATGATTCTCCTGCCTCAGCCTCCCTAGTAGCTGGAATTACAGGCGCGTGTCACCACACCCAACTAATTTTTTTGTATTTTTAGCAGAGACGGGTTTCACCATGTTGGCCAGGATGGTCTCGATCTCCTGAGCTCATGATCCGCCTGCCTCAGCCTCCCAAAGTGCTGGGATTATAGGCAGGAGCCTCTGCACCTGGCCGCAAATGATTTTTAAAAACATTTCATCACGACCTTGACCATTTTGGGGTTATATGTTAAGAACTCCCCAAGAAACATCCTACTGTGGTCTGAGAGGGGGCTGTGTCTGCTGAGGGCTCCGTACCTGTGTTTGCTTGAGGCTGTGCTTGGGGGACAGGCTCCCTGTGCTGTTAAGGCTGCTGACGCTGCCGTGGGATGGCGTGGAGCGGAGGCTGTCTTTTGGAGGGGGGCTGGCAGGCAGGACGGGGACGGCACCAGGGAACACAGTCTTCTTTCTCTTGGAGGGTGGGATGAGGGACGGAGGCAGGGCGGAGGGCACGGGCTCCTTCTCGAGGGCTCGGTATACCAAGTGCATGGCCTGTAGGTACAAACGACAATGGCGCTGAAGGGGTGAGGCTGGGACTGGGGACCATGAGGAGAAGGCAGAGGGCAGCCTTTTAGGGGCTGTAGTGACAGGACAGACACTCTGTGAGGACACTCCCAAGCTAACCGGAGTCAAAATAAATCGATCCTGATGAGTCACCTTTTATGTGTAACTTTCCAAGACATCTTAAATGATGACACGAGACTGAAGTGCACACGGAAAGGATTCAATCAAGCCAGACTCCCTATGCATCCCTTCACCACTTAGGCGGGCCACCGGCCCCAGGCCTGGCAACTTCCCGCACTGGGTTTGGAAGTCTAAAGACACCAGAAGAGAGGCGTGTATGTACTTCAGGAGCAGCCCCCTCTACTTGGGAGGCTGAGGTGGGAGGATGACCTTAACCCAGGAGATGGAGGCTGCGGTGAGCTGTGATCACGCCACTGCACTCCAGCCTGGTTGACAGAGTGAGACCCTGTCTCTATAAAACAAAACAAAACAAAAAACAGTGGAACTGAGGATGCATCCATGAGGCAGGCCACAGCCACAGAAATGAATTCCTTGTGGAAGGCTAACTAATAAAAGTGCAAAGTATGATGGTTGTGATTAGCACATCACTGTTTGGCAGCCGCCATCATCATAATTAATCTTGCCCGATTAAGGCAAGACTCGTCAGCCGTGGTGGAACTCTCAGGCAAGAGCCTGAGAGTCATGGGCGTCGACAGTCTCAAGGCGACCCCCACAAGAGATGAACTGAGCACAGAGGGAAAAAGAGCAACTGCCCAGAGGAACCCAACCTCCACCTTGACCCAGTGATGAACGTCAACAGTAAGAAGACAGGTTAACATCATGTTCCCCCAGGTGGGGAGGCCCACGTAGGGAGGGTGTGGCCTCCGTGGGATTCCTGTCCCACAAGAGTGCACCACCTAAGTCATCAAGAGGATCTGGCAGCCAGGCCCACTCCCAGAGACATGCCATAACTGCTGGCCTGTGCTCTTCAAAATGTTCACGTTGAAGACAGGCGCAGTGGCTCACACCTATAATTCCAGCACTTTGGGAGGCTAAGGTGGGTGGATCACCTGAAGTTAGGAGTTCAAGACCAGCCTGACCAACATGGCGAAATCTTGTCTCTACTAAAAACTCAAAAAGAAAAATTAACCGGGCGTGGCAGCAGGCACGTTTAATCCCAGCTACTCGGGAGACTGAGGCAGGAGAACTGCTTGAATCCAGGAGATAGAGGTTACAGTGAGCTGAAATCGCACCACTGCACTCCAGCCTGGGTGACAGGCGAGACTCCCTTTCAAAAACAAAATGACAACAACAAAAAACACAAAGGGAGATGGAGGAACGGTTCTAGATTCCAGGAAACGAGACAAAGGACAACCGGATGTAACGCACGGGGCTGGGTTCTCTGGGCCATCTGTGGGACAGCTGATAAAATCCGAGTAATAGCCTTGGCTTAGATAATAACACATACACTCATAGAGAATATAAGGTATACATACTGAGTATAATATAGGGTATAATAAAAATATCATAAATGTGATGCTATCATGTGAATTTCCTGATTTTGAAGTGGATAATGGTTATGTGTCAAAAGTCCTTGTTTATAGGAAATACACACTAAAGTGTTTGTGGATGAAGAGGCAACGTGTCTGCAACTTAACTCTAAGATGGTTCAAAGGCAAACTTGGTGCAGCAGTGGGGAGGGAGAGAGAGTTATGGAGGGAGGGAGGAAGAAGAGAGGAGAAAGAAAAAACAAATGTAGTAAATCAACACCACCAGGAAATTCAAGTGAAAGGTTTTCAAAAGAATTCTCTGTGGGAGGCCAAGGAGGGAGGTCGCTGAGTTTGAGGCTGCAGCGAGGGTGTTCGTGACACTGCACTCCAGCTGGAGACACAAGACTCTGTCTCGAAAACAAAAAATAATTCTCTGTATTACAGGTCGAGTATCCCTTTTCCAAACATGCTGGGGACCACA
Organism: Ateles fusciceps; assembly: GCA_036589455.1. Taxonomy (NCBI): domain Eukaryota; kingdom Metazoa; phylum Chordata; class Mammalia; order Primates; family Atelidae; genus Ateles; species Ateles fusciceps. The sequence continues at coordinate 12,341,019 of JAZHEH010001828.1, read as the reverse complement.
GGGTTTCAGATTCTGCAGTTTTCTGAATTTTTGAATGTGTCTATTACACTTATTGGTTCAGCTTACTAATTCAAAATTCTGAAATCTAAAATCCTCCAGTGAGCACTTCCTTTGAGTCTCGTGTTGGTGCTCAAAAGGTTTCAGATCTTGAAGCATTCTGGTTTCAGACTTTCAGATTAAGGATACTCAACCTGTACTGAAACTTTTCCACATACGAAGAACTATGTCGAGATAAACAGTTAAAAAAATGAAAGAAGGAAGGCTGAGTGTGGTGTCTCATGCCTGTAATCCCGGCATTTTGGAAGGCAGAGGTGGGCGGATCACTTGAGGCCAGGACTTCAAGACCAGCCTGGCCAACATGGCGAAATCCTATTTCTACCAAAAATACAAAAAAAATTTAACTGGCTATGGTGGTGTGCACCTGTAATTCCAGCTACTTGGGAGACTGAGGCATGGGAATTGCTTGAACCCAGGAGGAAGAGGCTGCAGTGAGCCGAGATTGCACCACTGCACTCCAACCTGGGCAACAGAGCAACACTCTGTCTCAAATAAAAAGAACCAAGAGGCCGAGTGCCATGGCTCATGCCTGTAATCCCAGCACTAGGGGAGGCCGAGGCGGGCAGATCACCTGAGGTCAGGAGTTCCAGATCAGCCTGACCAACATGGCAAAACCCTGTCTCGACTAAAAATGCAAAAACTAGCCGGGTATGGTGGCGGGTGCCTGTAATCCCAGCTACTGAGGAGGCTGAGGGAGGAGAATAGCTTGAACCCAGGAGGTGGAGGTTGCAGGAGCCGAGATCACGCCACTCTCTCTACTCCAGCATGGTTGGCAAGAGAGAGACTACATCTCCAAAAAAAAAAAAAAAAAGAAGAAAAACAAAAACAAATCCAGCAACCCCCGAGCACTGCAAGTTTCCATCCTCGGCTGGGTGGGAAGGAAGCAGCAGGACCTACCACAGCGAACTCGTCTCGGTCCAAGTGCCCGTCCTTGTCGATGTCACTGAGGTCCCAGACCTGCAAGGGAGAGACCAACATGGGTTACTGTGGGAGGAAAGGACTGGGTGAGAGTGAGACCACCTGCCAGACCTCAAGACTCTCAGCCGTGCCCTCACTGGGGTCAAGAGAAGGTAGTCATCAGGCATTTCAGAACCAGTCCACGGGTGCTCGGAAAAGCCATCACCTGTGAAATACTGTCAACCACCAGATCCACGTTCTGACAATCGTCATGATTATAATCACGGCCAAAGCTATACTTTAAACTCAGCCTGAGTGTCTTCACTGTCTTGCAGAGACATCTTAGAAAAAGACAGCTTTGATTGAGTACAGGTGTTGCCCTAAACACCCACGCTCCCTATGCTCACTCCTGCAAACCCCACCCCTCCCTTGCATTCTCAGCTGGGCAGGGCTGCGGGCTCACGTCTGAGCAGGTCTGTGGGTCTTGCCTCCTCTCTCCAGAAGTGGCTGGTGAGACAGGTGTCAGGCCCACTCAGTGCGCTGAAGAGGAGGCAGGCAGACGTGGGTTCTGGACCATGCCTAGGACAGTGCAGATCTCAAGCACCATTGCACTGCCAGCTTTCTGACCCATGCCAGCCTTCCTGGATGGGCACACCTGCCTGCCAGGCCAACACTGGGCAGGCCGCCAGTGCCTGGAACTAAGCAGATGCCCGTAGTTCCATCCATGACGCTTCATGTGTCAGCGTCACCCCCTCCCCAGCCAATCACCAGGGCTTCAGCCTAGGGCAGGTTTCTCACACCTGGGTCCTCCTCTCCACCTATGCTGCTGCGTCTGAGCTCAGGCCTCACCAGCCTGTGCAGGCAAGAGCCTCCAGCTGGCCTCCCTATCCCAGTCTTGTCCCTCTGGCTACCACAGGGACTGCTCCAGAACACACACCTGACCCTGCCCCACCGTGATCCTCAGCCCTGGCAGATGGGGCCCTGTCACCTGGCTGCTGCTGAGCCCCTGAGAGCAGCAGGCCCTGTACCCCAGCCCAGCCTCTTCAGATCCCACGGTGACCTGCACATGCTTTGCCAGGGAGCCAGGACTCCAACAGGCCTTTCAGGCTCCACAGTCCTCCCTCGGCCCACGGTTCCCACCTCAGCACTGCTGCCATTAAGGCTGGATCACTCTTCGGGGCGTGGGCCATGCCGTGCACTGTAGGGTGTTGAGCAGCATTCCTGGCCTTAACCCACCAGATGCCAGCAGCACCCAACCCTGGTGTGACAATCAAAAATGTCCCCAGACATTGCCCAACGTCTCTGGGGACAGAAGTGCCCAGAGGGAGCCCTGGCTCTAACTGGCATGCCAGGCTATCTGCGGCCTCTGTGCCTTCACTCAAGCTGTCCACATGCCCAGACGTCCACCAGAGTTGCCCTCACCCTGGAGGATGTGACCAGGAGTACCTCTTCTAGAAAGTCTTCCCTGCCTGCCCTGTTCCCCCTGCTCGGGAGGGTCAGGGACCCTCCCCCTCTACCACTATCCTCACTGGGCCGAGCTGTGATTATCAGGGATGCAGTGGCGGGGTGTCCAATGGACAGGGCAGGCTCTGGAGACAGCTGCTCCAGAATGCACATGGGACTCTGCCCACCCCTGCCTGCAACAGGACCTCATCCCTTCTCCATCCACCCTTCCACAACCGTGCGACCAGAGTGACTTCCCATCCACCCTGAAGATCCGCCTCCCCGTGTGAAAAATGGGGGGTGGAGGGGTGTGAGACACGGTCCGAAACAGGGTGGCTCCAAGTGCTGGATGTGTGTCTTCATGCAGAGCACTAGGGCCCGGCCTGCACATACTGAGCCCTCGGTAATTAAGTCTGACATCTCAGCCATTACTGATTTGACTTCCTTGACAGTATCTAATCATCCCCACCTTCCCACTGCCCAGCGCAAGGCATGGTCCACTGCAGACTCAGAAAAATGCCTACTGAATGACTGACCAGATACATGACGTGTGGGTGCCTGGATGCACAGATGGATGATGGCATGGATGCACGTGTGCACGGATGAATGCATAAATATGAACGCATGGGGGCACAGCAGCGTAGACGTATGAGTACACAGACACACGCACAGATGCACGGATAAATACACTGCAGGGGTGTGAGCACACACAGAAGAATGGATCAAAGACAAGGAGCAGAGGAACATGGGTGCATAGATGCATGGATACAAAGATGGTCAGGCACAGTGTCTCAGCCTGTCATTCATCCCAGCACTGTGGGAGGCTGAGGAGGGTGGATCACCTGAGACCAGGAGTTTGAGACCAGCCTGCCAACATGGTGAAACCCCGTCTCTACTAAAAACATAAAAATGAGCTGGGTGTGGTGGCATGCTCCTGTGGTCCCAGCTACTCAAGAGGCTGAGGCAGGAGAATTGCTTAACCCGAGAGGTGGAGGTTGCAGTGAGCCGAGATGGTGCCACTGTACTCTAGCCTGGGCAACAGCCAGACTCCGTCTCAAAAAAAAAAAATAACAATGGGCTAGGCGCAGTGGCTCATACCTGTAATCTCAGCACTTTGGGAGGCTGAGGCAGGCAGATTGCAAGGTCAGGAATTCAAGACCAGCCTGGCCAACATGGTAAAACTCCATCTCTACTAAAAATACAAAATTTAGCTAGGCATGGTGGCATGTAATCCTAGCTACTCAGGAAGCTGAGGTGAGACAATCACTTGAACCCGGGAGGCAGAGGTTGCAGTGAGCCGAGATCGCGCCATTGCACTCCAGCCTGGGCAACAGAGCAAGACTGCATCTCATAAAAAATAAAAAGAAATAAAAAGATAAAGACACACATTCCCACATTCAGCATAATGGAACGGTGGAAAGCCCAGGTTGGGGGGCTTAAGGCTGAGTTCTACTGGTCCTAAAGCCGCAGGCAGCAATTTCAATTTTGAGTCCAGCTCCTTATCTGTGAAATGGAAGGATTCTGGCACCTTCCCCAGGGCTGGGTGAGCACTGTGAGCTGCACCCTGGGAAGCCCTGAGCCAGCCAGGATGGACCCACAGGAGCCCTAATGAAGTCCCTGACGGCACAGGGAGAAAACAGAGCAAGAGCCTCATAAGCACCATGGGGAAGAGAACGGTGGCGCCCACGCACAGCAGGGACACCAAGTGCGGAAGAACCAAGCCCACGGCCCACTCACCCGGCCCAGGACATCAAGAGGCAGCTTTGAGTTCATGAGGACCGGCTTGACTTTGTCTCCGGAGAGCAAACCATTGATGGGTAAGAGGCTTTCAAAAATCCCATCAAACTTGGCCTTTCTCCTCCACCTAGTTGAAAAGAAATAGCTCGAGTGAGTAGGAGAGCACGCCTCGCCTGTGTGAGTGTCCAGACCGAGCTCTGACCCAAAGCCCAAAGCCGAGTGAAAGTGGTCATGGATCCATCATTGCCCTTGGCTAAAAGCACAAAATGATCTTAGAACAGTCTCAACCCCTTGGTTTCCAAAGTGAACGTACGCCCTGAAGGAAACGGCATTATGGCAACCTTGGATCTGGGAGCCAAGGTCCTCAGGAGGGAGGTCCTGGCCCCGGGTCTCACCCTTCGTCCTAGCTGCTGCCTGAATGGGGCAGAGGCCCCCCACAGTGGGGCAGTGTCTTTACAGGGAGACAAAGATCACTCACTTGCCTTCGAGGAGCCCACTGGTACCAGAAAGACAAAGGTATGAGCAGATGTTAGTGCTTGAGCAAATAATCAAAACCAACTTTAAATAAATACAGGAAGCCGTCTGTTCCTTTTGAGACAAGAATCTCGATATAGTGTAGACTAGAGTGTACACTAGTCTTTCCCAGACTAGAGTGTAGTGGTGCGATCTCAGCTCACTGCAACTTCCGACTCCCAGGTTCAAGCAATTCTCGTGCCTTAGCCTCCCGAGTAGCTGGGATCACAGGTATGTGCCACCATGCCCGGCTAATTTTTGTATTTTTTGTAGAGTCAGGGTTTTGCCATGACGGCCAGGTTGGTCTCAAACTCCTGGCCTCAAGTGATCTGCCCGCCTCGGCCGCCCAAAGCTCTGGGATTACAGGTGTGAGCCACCAAACCTGGCCATATACAGGAAGCCCTCCGTTTCTAATGGTAAATAAATTAGTACATAAATAGGAATAGCTGTTCATGAACAGAGGGAAGGTACAGCATTAGGATGCAGAGTTGCAGCTCCTGCTGTTCTGAAAGATAGAGTGCAGGTAGCCCGTGAAAGGGGTGATGAGTGAGGCAGCAGCTTCCAGTCTGTTCCACCCTCCACAGGAAACAAGGCCCACATTAAGTGGGACCCAGAGAGAGCACACCTCTCGCAACCTGCTTGGCCACACACTGGAGCTACTGGGAGCACTAAGAAAACACCCTCAACTAGTGTTCATCGACAGATGAATGCATAAGCAAAGCGAGGTAGATCCAGGCAGCAGAACATCCCTCAACCACAAAAAGGAAGTGAGTTCTGACACATACTACAGTGTGGACAAACTCTGAGGACAGCATGCTAAGTAAAATAAGCCAGGCACACACTAAATACAAATGCTGTGTGAGGCTGGCACAATGGCTCATGCCTGTAGTCCCAGAACTTTGGGAGGCCAAGGCAGGGGATTGCTTGAGCCCAGGAGTTTGAGACCAACCTGGGTAATATGGTGAGACCCCATCTCTAAAAATAAAAAACAAAAGCAAAAACAAACTAGGCCAGGCACAGTGGTTCACGCCTGTAATCCCAGCATTTTGGGAGGCCAAAGTGGGCAGATCACTTGAGGTCAGAAGTTCAAGACCAGCCTGGACAACATGGTGAACCCCCGGTCTCTACTAAAAATACAAAAATTAGCTGGGCATGGTTGCATGTGCCTGTAGTATCAGCTACTCAGGAGTCTGAGGCAGGAGAATCACCTGAACCCGGGAGGTGGAGGTTACAGTGAGCCAAGATCGCACCACTGCACTCCAGCCTGGGCAACAGAGTAAGACTCCATCTCAAAAACAAAAAACAAATACTGCATGATACCATTTATAGGCGGTCCCCCTCCTCCCTAGGCAAATCCACGGAGACAGAAAGCAGAATAATGGGTGCCAGGGGTTGAGGGAGTGGGAGGTTCAGGTATAGAGTTTCAGTTTGGGAGGACAGAAAGTTCTGGAGATGGATGGCGGTGATGGCTGCACATTGTGAATGTACTTAACATTCCTGAACTGCATTGTTAAAAGTCGTTAAGACGGTAAATTTTATGTGATATGTCTTTCAACCACAACAAAAACTTTTAATTTCTCTCTCTCTTTTTTTTAACCGATCCACTCCAGGTGCCGGAAAAAACTTTTAATTTTTAAAAAGAAAAACCAAGACAGCGCCCTCAGTCACAGAGGTGAGGTCACCGGCAGCCAGTGCACAGCCGTCAGTGCTGAGAAGCTGAGCGCTTCAGGTCTGTCTCGGTGCCTGGGATCCTCTCCCAGCCATCGGACTTGCTGACTCAGTGCCTTCAGAAGCCCAGGAACGTTCACAACAGAAACAAACTCTTGGCACTTCGGGCTTGTTCTTTCTGACTGCGGCTGTGAACAGAATGCAGAATCTCTCTTGACCACAGTCCACCCCAATTATAGCGCCTGGTCCCATGCTCCCTGACTACTCTCTGCAAGGTCCCCCAGGCCCCTCAGTTCCAGCTCTTCCAGTGAGGCCTGGACATAACCCCTGCTGAAAAAGAGCCATCACATATTAAAGAATAAGATCACTTGGCGCTATTTCCTGTGACAAAGTAGCTCTTTCACCCAGGATGGAGTGCAGTGGCGTGATCTCGGCTCACTGCAATCCCCACCTCCCTGGTTCAAGCAATTCCCCTGCCTCAGCATCCCCGAGTAGCTGGGATTATAGGTGCACGCCACCACGCCCAGCTAATTTTTTTGTATTTTCAGTAGAGATGAGGTTTCACCATGTTGGCCAGACTGGTCTCAAACTCCTGACCTCAGGCAATCCACCTGCCTCGGCCTCCCAAAGTGCTGGGATTACAGGCATGAGCCACCCATGCCTGGCCAAAGTAGCTCTTTTTCAAAGTCCACACAATGTGCTGGGTGACAGGGAGAAACCCTTCACCACCATGATTGCCACTGGCAAAGTGCTCGATGACAGAGGTGGCTGCATGACTCCTTGACCACATGACACGTCTTCATGTCCTCTCCCTGCACAGATGCCCCCACCCAGCCCAGAACCTCTCCAAGAAGGAAACCAACCAACCGTGTAAACACGGGATGAAAGTGCTTGGGGCAGGGGGGTAGTCTGCCTTTATTTGATAGCAAGAGTGTTATTGATGTCAGGATTGAAGCCACAAACACGTGAGGAAATTCAACAGTCTGAAAGCGAAGGGAAGGTGAGGAGGCCTCGCGTTATCTGGGGGAACCACCCTCATTCCTTTAGAAAGAATTCTGTACTTAGAAGCCAGCCCTCGATTTTTTTTCTTCTTTCTGGAAGCAGTAGCACATCTTCCAGCCACAACATCCTGTTTTAAAAATAACACTTCAAGTGCTGAGGGAAGCTTTTCACAAAGCAATCAGCACATCAGGGAGGAAAGAACAGCAGCATGCAAAGTGGCTGGAAAAAGCGAGAAAGCAAGGAGCACATGTGGGGGTCCACGTGCTTGCAAGCTCTCACCATTTCCTCTTCTATTCTGAATAAGCATCTCAAGCAGCAAAAGCCACAGAACGTGACCTAAAGACGCAAGATTTAAACTGCAGCCTTTTAAGAATACAACTCCTGACACTTGGCTAGTTGTCCCGGTAGGCAACTCCCAGTTACAGCGAAGGGCCACGGCCTTGGTAAAACGTGTTCATCTGAAGAGGTGTTGCATCCGAGCGCTGCGGCCACTCAGACGGAGACAGACGAGCTGACGCAATCTCCTATAAACTGTTCTGAACAACATCCAGCTAGGGCAATTCCAGAACAACTGCTGGAAGAATTCTATCTGAAGGACAGCCAAGGAGCTGTCCCCATTCACTTACCCTCACAGCCCAGTGGGCCTCTGCAGAGGGCGGCGTGACCATCAGAGGGCTGCTGGTGTCGTGCTGAGAAGAGACAGAAACATTCCTTTGTGGCTGGCACAGAATTAAATCATAGGAGGGTGGGTTTGCTGAAAAGGATACACGTTTCAAAGTGCTTTCAAAAAAGTAAAGACTTCAAAAAGTTAAACACAGAATCACCACATGACCCAGCAATTCCACTCCTAGGTATTCACTCAGAAGAATTAAAAGCGAGTGTTCAAACAAATCCTCGTACATGCATGCTTGCAGCAGCACCACGCACAACAGTCAACAGGGGGGGCAAGAACCCACATGTCCACAGAGATGAATGGATAAAGTGTGGCCCATCCACACAATGAAATACAGAAGCACTGATCCATGCTAAGACATGGAAGAACCCTGAAAACACGACGCTAAGAGAGAGGCCACACACGAAAGACCATGTTATAGAATTCCACTGATATGCAATGTCCAGAACAGGGAAATCCATTGACAGAAATCAGATTAGTGGTTGCCATCGACCGAGAGTAGGGAGACAAGGAGTGACTACTGAATGTGGGTGGGGTCCCCTTTTGGGACCAGATGGAGGTAATAACTACACAACACTGTAAATGTACTAAATGCCACTGAATAGTTCACTTTGAAATGATTGACTTTCTATTATGTGGATTTCACCACAATAAAAAGGGAAGGCTAGAGAAAATATGGAGATATACGTGCACACACACACATGCACATACACACGCACACGCACGTGGTATTAGAAAAATGTGAACCTGAAGGGCTTGTACACTCACGAATTTAGGCGGCGGCATACTCAAATTCAGATTGCTCAAGGTCACTTCATGGCCACTCTGTGCACAGGCCACTAGTCTCAGTGCAACATAGAAACCCTGCAAGACCAAAGAAAGGGAAGGAGTAAAGAGCACATCACCAGTGAGGGTAGGGGGAGCTGTCTCTAACAGCAGGCTTCAGGAAAGAAGGCGTCCACTTTAACAATGAAGACTGTCCATGCCGCCGGGCATGCTGGCTCAAGTCTACAATCCCAGCATTTTGGGAGGCCAAGGCAGGTGGATCACCTGAGATCCGGAGTTCGAGACCAGCCTGGCCAACATGGTGAAACCCCGTCTCTACTAGTAACACAAAAATTAGCTAGGCATGGTGCTGCATGCTTGTAATCTCAGCTACTCAGGAAGCTGAGGCAAGAGAATCGCTTGAACCTGGGAGACGGAGGTTGTAATAAGCCGAGATTGCACCATTGCTCTCCGGCCTGGGCGGCAAGAGTGAGACAAAATAAAAAATAAAAAGACTGTCTACACAAAAACCCCCTGGAACATTAGGCTAAACTGTACTCACCTTGGGGACATCGCTTACATGAATACACTAAAACAGACTCATCCGGCTGGACGTGGCTGCTCATGTCTGTAGTCATAGCACTTTGGGAGGCCGAGGCAGGTAGACCACCTGAGGTTAGGTATTCGAGACCAGCCTGGCCAACATGGCGAAGCCCCGTCTCTACTAAAAATACAAAAATCAGCCAGGTGTGGTAGCAGGTGCCTGAAATCCCAGCTACTCGGGAGGCTGAGGCAGGAGAATCGCTTGAACTCAGGAGGCAGAGGTTGCAGTGAGCCAAGATCACGCCACTGCACTCCAGCCTGTGTGAAAGAGCGAGACTCCATCTCAAAATTAATTAATTAATTAATTAACTAACTAAAATGGACTTATTCCACTGCATCTGGAACTCTGTAAAATTTCAGATGCATGTATTTTCCAAAAATTATGAGCTCCCAACATTTAGGAAAGGTTAGATTGTATAAAGCAGCAAAGTTAACATGGACAAATGATGGACCAAATATGTGCCGATTTTTTTTTTGTTTCAGAGATGGGGTCTCACACTGACACCCAGAGTGCAGTGGCACAATCACAGTTCACTGCAGCCTCAAACTCTGGGCTCAAGCGATCCACCTGCCTCAGTCTCCTGAGTAGCTGGGATCACAGGTGTGCACCACTGTGTCTAGCTAAGTTTTTATTTATTTATTTAGAGGTGGGATCTCACTGTGTTGCCCAGGCTGGTCTCGAATTCCTGTCCTCCTGCCTTAGCTTCCTGAGTAGCTAAGATTACAGGTATGAGCCACTGCACCTGGCTATGTGTTGAATTTTTCAAAAAGCAGTCTGAAATACACACGGTTGGTGAGAAATCTGTCTCTGTGGTTCCCCAGGATCCCCTCCACCTTGCCGAACAAAGCATTCTCCGCCCACCCCCCAGCAGCCTGACATGGCCCCTCCCCCAACAGAAGGAAGAGCTGAACCAGGCTGTCAGGGGCCTCCCCCTCCTAATCCAGGACCCACCACACACAGGCTCAGTGGACTTGTGAGGCATCACCTAGTTGTTGTTTTTTAATTGACTAACTGGCCAAGAACATGGATAGCTTTAAAGCTATAAATACGGTTAACAGCTTTAAATGGGTCTTCATATAGTTAAGCACTAGGATCGGCCTTTCTCAGCCTGCTGTCCTCAGAAGCCCTTGCAGAGTGCAGAGGATGATACAGGGATGTTGAGAAAAGGGGACCTTTCATCCCTGCAAGGTCTGAGAATAGAGAAAATTTAATCAATAAATAGTAAAGAAAAAAAAATTCTCTCCAAAGATCTCTCAACTTCTATTTGAAAAAAAAAAGAGAAAGAAAGAAAAGAAAATAGGATTAAGTAAGTTTAGGGGAACTGTATTAAACAAAGTCAAATTTCTTTTCCATAGGAATTCTCAGAATCTTTAACACATGAGGCCGGGCGCGGAGGCTCACACCTGTAATCCCAGCACTTAGGGAGGCCAAGATGCGAGGACTGCTTGAGCACAGGAGTTCAGACCAACCCAGTCAACACAGTGAGACCTTGTCTTTACATAAAATAATAAATTAGCCAGGTATGGCAGTGCGTGCCTGTGGTCCCAGGTACATGGGAGGCTGAGGCAGAGGATCACTTGAGCCCGGAAGGTTGGGGCTGCAGTAAGCTGTAATTGTACCAATGCACTCCAGCCTGGGAAACAGAGCAAGTCTCAAAAAATAAAAATAAAAAATAAAAAAAATGCAGACGGGCACCATGAACCTCAAAGAAGGAAGGTACAAGTGAAGGGGCCTTACTGACAGACTGGATCACAAGCCATGGCACAGCACAAACAAGATCCCTTCTAACAAAACGGCCATCTATGACCACTTAAAATCACTTATAAGTACAGGCTGCATATCCCCTCATCCCATATGCTTGGGATCAGGAGTTTCAGATTTCAGATTTTTTTTTTTTAGATGGAGTTTTCGCTCTGGAGGCTGAGGCATGAGAATCTTGTAAATCCAGGGGGCAGAGGTTGCAGTGAGCTGAGATCATGCCACTGCACTCCAGCCAGGGCAAGAGTGAAACTCTGTCTAAAAATACAAAAACAAAAACAAAAAAAACCTCTTATTAAGGCCTTTAGTCAAAGTTGTACCAGTCTACTTTGTTACATTAATAACACCAGTTATTAATGCACGGTGCTCATGCCTATAATCCCAGCACTTTGGGAGGCTGAGGCGGGCACATCACCTGAGGTCAGGAGTTCGAGACCAGCCTGGCCAACATGATGAAAACCCATCTCTATTAAAAATGCAAAAATTAGCCAGTCATGATGATGCTTGCCTGTAATCCCAGCTACTCCAGAGACTGAGGCAGGAGAATCACTTGATCCCAGGAGGTGGAGGTTGCACTGAGCTGAGATCGTGCCACTGCACTGCAGCCTGGGTGACAGAGTGAGACTCCATCTCCAAAAAAAAAAAAAAACAAAACAAAAAAAAAACCAGCAGTGTTACTTTCTGGCTCTGATCACTGTGCTGTAGTTATGTCAGACGCCATCACTGGGGAGAGCTGGGAAAAGATACACAGGAACCCTCCAAGCTATTTGTGCAACTTCCACAAGAGATTAAGATTATTTCAAAATAAAAAGTCTGGACAACACTTTAATCACATGTAAGGCTACAATACATTAAAAGATATGCTAGCCATGAAAGATGGCTCCAAGTGTTTTAAAGACCTTTATTTCAAAATGAAAACTTCCCATCTGACAACTGTGCTCATGCCTACTAACACTTGACAGTGGAGGAACGTGGAAGGAGGGCGAGGAGGTCGCCCAGTCTGGGGGCTCTGCTGAGCCCCTCCACTTGCTCTGTGTACATGTGTATATACCTGTTTGTCCAAGAACCCTTTACCTTCTGGGTCGGCCAAGTCCCATATCTGTGGAAACACAAAAACGCTCATAAGCATGACTGCTGATCACTGTCCATGTGTTAACAAAAACCAGAGCCACCACCACCGCACCACCAGCCCTGCAAACCAAGGGTCTTGTGGGGCAGGAGTGACTGTCCCCAGGTTGCCCTGCAGATGAAGAGGCCAATTCAGAGCAGGTGAATGATCTACCTGCCCGGGGGCACACAGCCGCTTGGTGGCGGGGCCTGGAGGACATCCAGGTGTACTCAGCTCCCAAGCCAAAGGTGTTTATGACACCCTTCTTTCCCCCAACAAAAGTCCACAAGCTATCAAGGCCCCAAAAGTCCTCAGGTCTCTTGTCTGCTACCGAAGTAGTACTGGAGGCTGCCACCCGGGCATCTGGATCCACCAGCTGCAGCCTGAGAGGTCTGCAGTGACCAAGCCAACTCCCCCAGGAGGCACGGCCCCAAGGAAGGGGGCCTGCACAGGCTGGCCCAGACCTGCCGGGGGGAGCTGTGAGGGCGGCCACAGAAGAGAAAATCAATATTCATCTTCACATACCTTCCCAAGGGTAATGTCCGAGAGGCCAGACTTCTTTAGAAAAAGTGCAGCTTCACTCGCCCCCACCCTCCCTGTGTATGCCGGATCAACCTGAGATGGGAGAGCAAGAGGTGAGATAACTTTTCAGCAGATGCAGCAGCAGGTGAAGCGGCACCCACCACGCTGACTGTCTGCTGACAGGGAACAGAAAAGGACAAAAGGCCGCTCAGCTGGGCTTCTACTCTGTACTGTGCTTTCAGGTCAGGCACACTCTGGTCCATCTGAAAAGATAGCGGCTAAACTCACCTGCTTGTAATAAGATTCATACAATGAATTTCCAGTGGGAATCTGTAAACGAAACCATAGATACTGGTCAAAAGGGAACACACCCCCTTTTGCCCCCCTCAATTTTGTCATGACCAAAATATATGATGATAGTAAGAGTCAAAATGCATGCACTTCAAACGTCCTCTGAACACAGAATTCTGTTTATCTTCAGACACAGATGTTATTATGCTTACCCGATTTAGAAAAAGTAAACTTAATGTTCTTTAACAAATCCTAATTCTAGGCAAACAATACAGTCACTCAGGAAACAGCAGCAGCAGCCCAGTGTCAATTTCCATTCAATGAGCAAAGGGATTTCAGCTCCTGGAGAGCTCAGAGGGAAAAGATACTCTACCCTCTGAGACTGTTCTCTGGCTCCAGAATCACAAGAGGAGTTTCTAAGGCATCATCATGAATCACCAGCCACCCAAGCTTTTGACGGGTTTCCCCTGCCCTGGGTCTGGTTCTCACCCACCCCATCCATCCTCCTCCAGCTACCTGAGTGCTCACAGATGCGCACTGACCAGCCCCCACCCAGAAAGCGCTGGCTAGTGACGGCTCCCCACCATGGCAGGAAGGAAGTGCAGTGTCCTCAGCTTGGTGCTGAAGATATTCCACTTCCCCGACCCCCTCAGAGCCCCAAGACATTGCTGTTCAGAGGCCACTTCCTCATCTAGGGTCACACAGCTAATCCGGGCCACCAGAGGCCACACCTGCATCCAGCCTGGCAGGCGGCCCAGTCCAGACACTTCCTATCGTGTCCTGACCTCAGCCAGACATCTCCCAGGGGGAGAGGAGGGGGCACCCAAGGGAGTGTGCCAACCCAGTGGGGAATTAGGCAGCCCCTGAAACGCTGGTTGTAAAAGTTTACGCCTGTTGATGTTTTACTGAGTGAGGTAAAAAGCAGCACACAAGCCTGCTGCTGATGTAATAAGCGATAAAAGTGAAGAATGCACACTGACGCCTAATACAGAACTGGTGTAGAAAACAGCTGAAGAGAATATAACTGGGCAGGGAAAAGAGTACTGTCTGGGGGGGCAAGATTACAGTGTTTATGCAACAAATTCTCAGACTGCTGCTGTATGGTTTCTCACAATGAATAAAACCAGGGGGACGCAGGCTCCTTCCAGTTACGGTCTTTGGATTTGAACGAATATGCACCCACCAATTCCATATTGTTGTAATACAAAGGGTCATTTCAAGTTAAAAATAATGCCCTGGCCGGCCTGGTGGCTCACACCTGTAATCCCAGCACTTTGGAAGGCCGAGGCAGGCGGATCACCTGAGGTCAGGAGTTTGAGACCAGCCTGGCTAACATGACAGAGTGAGATCCTAGCTCTACAACAAATTCAAAAATTAGCCAGGCGTGGTGGTGGTTGCCTGTAATCCCAGCTACTCAGGAGGCTGAGGCAGGAGAACTGCTTGAACCCGGGAGGCAAAGGTTGCAGTGAGCCGAGATCGTGCCACTGCACTCCAGCCTGGGTGACAAGAGCAAGACTCCGTCTCAAAAATAAAAAGAAAAGAATAAAATAATATTAGAGAAGAAAACAGGTAACTTGATGGAAAAATAAAATAAAATAAAATAAATAAAATTAAAAATAATAATAATAAAATAATGATGCCTGGGTTACGGTCAGCTTCTCTGGGGGATACCAACATCTATGAATGTATAAAGAAGTGAAAGTTATAATCCTAGCACTTTGGGAAGCTGAGGTGGGCGAATTTGAGGTCAGGAGTTTGAGATCAGTGTAGCCAACATAGTGAAACCCCTTCTCTACTAAAAATACTAAAAGTTAGCCAGGTGTGGTGGTGGGCGCCTGTAATCCCAGCTACTCAGGAGGCTGAGACAGGAGAACTGCATGAACCCAGGAGCGCGGAGGTTGCAGTAAGCTGAGATCGCGCCACTGCACTCCAGCCCGGGCAACAGTGCAAGGCTCCGTCTCAAAAAAAAAAAAAAAAAAAGAAGTGAAAGTACAGAGAAAAATACCACAACAAAATGAAAACAGAAGGAAAATAGCATAAAGATCTGCAAGGGGAGAAGAGAAACTCAAAACAAAAAGAGGAAAAGGGGGAAACACTGAAAAGGCAGAAAAAAACTAGAATAACTTGAAAAAGCAAGACCCAGAAATTTAGGAGCCATTATTTTAAAACAGACAAAGACGCCACAGAAAAGACTTAGGAGGTAAGTGTATAGCAACAGCAGCCTCCGACTGGCTGCCCTCCTTGTGCCTGGAGGCCTTGACACCGTCCCCAGGGGAGTGGTACCGGAAGGACCTGGAGTGGTGGTCACCTTTAGCTTCTTACAACCTCGTTAGATGACAGTGTCCAGCCATCACACCTGTGTTGCCTCTTGGGTTCAAACTCCAGCTTGTTTCCAAAATATGTGTCCCCCAGAGGAAGAAGACCCACAGAAAGGAGGCCAAGGCAGTCAAGCTGTTTGTCACCTGGCAGTAAAGGTGACAGTGGTCGGGTCCATGCAGCAAACAGCATATCACCTGCCATGGGTTCACAGACTCCAGAGGTCCTCACTTTAGATGACAAAGGTGCCCTTCCTGCTAAAGATCAGAGAGGTTCAGATCTGACTGAAGTACATTTCCAGTCGAATTTTTTTTTTTTTGAGACAAGGTCTTGCTCTGTTGCCCAGGTTGGAGTGTAGTGGCATAATCTCAGCTCATCGCAACTTCTGCCTCCTGGATTCAAGCGATTCTCCGGCCTCAGCCTCCCCAGTAGCTGGGACTATAGGCATGCGTCACCGTCCCCAGCTAATTTTTGTATTTTTAGTAGAGGCGGCGTTTCACCATGTTGGCCAGGCTGGTCTCGAACTCCTGACCTCAGATGATATGCCTGCTTTGGCCTCCCAAAGTGCTGGGATTATGGGCATGAGGCATCTCATGAGAAGCAAGGGAAAAAGGTTTCCAAGCTACTGTGATTCCAGTGGGAAAAAAAAAGAGTTCAGTCTTTGAGGCATGCAGGATTATGAAGTATCTGCTCCAACTTCCCAGGAGCTACTGAGCAACAAGATCCACAACCAAGAGAAACAAGGCCCGGACTAATCCAGAAGAGTCGCTAAGACAGCCCGGAGCTCCAACCCCTGCCCATCCCTGCTAAGGGCCCATCTGTAAAGACGGCTCGAACACCTGATGACCACCGATGTCACTCTCAAAAGACCTAAAGCTGAGGGGAGTACTACGGCTCGACCACTGCTCATCACTACAGGAGTCCATTTGAGTAACCTAGAGCAATGACAGTGGCCAGAGGTTTCCATCTAATGCCACATATGTCAGGTACTGCAAAAGCAGAAGGGGAAGAAAGAAGGGAAAACACCAGGCCTCAACTGTCACTTCCTTTCATGCCAGGCTTCTTCCTGGGAATGGTGGAGTCACACCTGCACGCTGCCCTGATATGTCATTGAGACAGAGCTGAAGATGCATGTTGCTAATGACACGAATCCCTAGCCCCAGGCAGTCTGTCACTAGCCCCTGTGCAGAGACCTCTTGGCCCCCAAAAGGAAGACTCACAGCTACTGGGAAAGAGCCCCTCTGTGTGCTGATAGCAGCCGCTGGAGCTGACCACCTATGCCTGCCCCCAAAGTGAGTGTGGGGCCAAGCACAAGGCAAAGGCAGAGAGGGGACAGGCAGGGAACCACGCCTGCAGCCTAAGAGGCTGCAGGTGGCACCAGGATGGCTGCAGGATTGGAAGGAAGTGCGACGGAGCTGACTCGATGGTGTTCTCCTTTCCCAGCCCACTGTGCTAAGACGCCATCTTCGCCTCTGCAGTGTCTGAATTATTGATGAGGTTCAATGTAGCTTTCAGCTTGGTCTTTCAGTTGCTCTTCCTGTCTTAAAATGCTAAGAGACATCAGGCAAAGTTCCTGTGGCCTCCTGACTTATCCTTCAGCCCAGAAACAATTTACAAGTGGGATGCCAGGGAGAGGGGCAAGTGGAAAAGGACAAGTTCACATCCTCCTGCTGTGAAGGCTTTAAAACACCACAATCCACACAGTGCCTGCGACTATAACCCGGGACAACAGCAGCTGTGATGGAGAAACCCAGCGGAATCACCTGGAGGAGAAACTGTCTCAGGACTGTGTTCTAACGACTCCTGAGCAGAGTCCACCCAACTCTGATCCCCCGCACACAGCCAAGGCCAGGACGCCTCCTACGTCTTCATGCCTGGCTGCCTCCTGCGTCAACTCTCACTCTGCCAGCAAGGTATGCACTCTTACGTGCAACAAAGCAATGGTCATCAGCCTTGTTTCAAAATGACTTTTGGAAAGCAAACCATTTTCACAATCCATTAAAATGTTCAGAGAAGCACCTACAATCCCTTGTTTCATATCCAGTTCCTCTTATCCTCCCAACAACGCTGAAGAGCAGGTAATGTTACTAGTCCCAGTTGCCAGGTGGGGAAACTGAGTTTGCCCTGCCCAGGACCACAACAGCCAATGAGCAGTAGTCCGAGAAGCAGCCAAGATGGGTGGTCCTGGAGTCAGACCCTCACCTATCGTGCACCCTGCAACAACAGCCCAGGTGTCACAGAGCTGGGCACCGGGCACATGACAGCCTCATGCATACGCTGGCCTGGGGAAATGCACATCCATGATGGCGTGATGGTGCATTTCATTAAACGGGAGCGGTCAAAGGCAACACTCAATTTGAGTATATAAATGGACTTGAAAGTCAGTGTTTTTGATGGCCTGCCATCTCCCCCGGGAAAGCTGAGACCCCATAATAGCTGTGTTTTTCAGCATCACTGCCAAGTTTTGCAGGAAGTTAGGCACGCAACACTGAAACACATCTCAGTCTGAGTTCCTACTTAGAAAAACACACGGATGCAAAAACGTAGCCCAGAGTAGAGCTTGCTTGATAATCCTTGCATTTCTGCCTTCCCCTTAGAGGTCCCCCACGGGCCTTGCCTTGCACAACCATCACCCGCCGTGTGCCCAGCCCTCCCGGCAGCCCAGCCCACATTCTGTGGGAGACGTAACCTGGCTCAGTCATGTGGCAAGCACGTGGCAGAACTGGGACTTGACTCAATAGCATTCAAAAGGCATCAGGGAAACACTGGGGCATGTCTAACCTTCCTGGAATGGATGCACAGCTCTCTCCAACTGCCCCATCAGAGGTTTCTACACCAGAGCTAGGGCAAATGTTACCAAGACAAGGAGAATACTTGGCAAGTGAGAAAGAGCTTTTCCAAATCGCAAGGGAAAAGACGTCTCAATTAGAAATGAGCAAAGAGAAGAGAAGGCAATTCAGAAAGAAGAGATGCAGCAAAAGTCAGAAAGAAACATTCTACCTCGCTAGCAATTTAAGTATTACAGGGCCAGGTGCGGTGGCTGACACCTGTAATCCCAGCACTTAGGGAGGCCGAGGCGGGCGGGTCACCTGAGGTCAGGAGTTTGAAACCAGCCTGGCCAACATGGTGAAATCCTGTCTCTACTAAAAATACAAAAATTAGCTAGGCATGGTGGTGCACGCCTGTAATCCCAGCTATTCGGGAGGCTGAGGCAGGTGGATCACTTGAACCCGGGAGGTGGAGGTCACAGTGAGTCGAGATCATGCCACTGCACTCCAGCCTGGGCAACAGAGCAAGACTCTGTCTTTAAAAATAAAAAGGCAGACGGCCGGGCACAGTGGCTCACACCTGTAATCCTAGCACTTTGGGAGGCCGAGGTGGGTGGATCACCTGAGGTCAGGAGTTCAAGACCAGCCTGGCTATCACGGTGAAACCCCATCTTTAAAAAAAAAAAAGAAGAAGAAAAATAAATAAATAAATAAAAAGGCAGAGAAGCTAAAACAATTCTGACACAGAAGAATAAAATGAAACGAGTTAGACTACCTGATTTCCAGACTTACTCTATAGCTAGAGTAGTTAAGACAGTGGAGTATTGGCAGGGGGCAGGCACAGACAGCAATGCACAGAACAGAATGGAGAATCTGAGAAATAGACCCACACAGATAGGCCCAGTGCATTTTTTGACAAAGGTGCAAAAATATTTCAGGAAGAAGGACAGTCTTTCCCCAAAGGGCACTGGAGCAATCGACATCCACAGGCCTCGAAATAAAAGTCTTATGCCTCATACAAAATGTAACTCAAAATGGATCATTAATTTAAATGTAAAACATAATCCTCAGGTCTAGGGCAAGGCAAAGAGTTCTTAGACTTGATATCAAAAGCTTGATTCATAAAAAGGAAAGACTTGGCAGACAAACTTTATGTTTGCACTGTGAAAGAGCCTGATACAAAGATGAAAAGACCGCTGGGTGCGGTGGCTCACGCCTGTAATCCCAACACTTTGGGAGGCCGAGGTGGGCAGATTACCTGAGGTCAGGAGTTCCAGACCAGCCTGGCCAACATGGTGAAACTTGGTCTCTACCAAAAACACAAAAATTAGCTGGGCGTGGTGGTAGGTGCCTGTAATCCCAGCTACTCCAGAGGCTGAGGCAGGAGAATCACTTGAACCCAGGAGGCGGAGGCTGCGGCAGGAGAATCACTTGAACCCAGGAGGCGGAGGCTGCAGTGAGCCAAAATCACACCATTGCACTCCAGCCTGGGTAACAAGAGCAAGACTCCATCTTAAAAACAAAAAAAAGATGAAAAGACTCCACAGACTAGAAAGAAAGATTTGCAAAGCACATATCCAACAAAGGACTACTATCTAAAATATACACTAGCGAGCTCTCTAATTCAACAGATAAAAAAGGGAACAATCAAATTAGAACACGGGCAAGCCAAGCATGGTGGTACATGCCTGTAGTCCCAGCACCTCGGGAGGCCACAGCAGGATGACTGCCTGAGCCCAGGAGTTCCAGACCAGCCTGGGCAACATGGTGAGACCCCATCTCTACATAAAATTTAAAAATTAGCCAGGCGTGGTCGCGCACACCTGTAGTACCAGCTACTCAGGAGGCTGAAGCAGGAGGATTGCTTGAGCCCAGGAGTTCAAGACTAGCCTAGGCAACATAACAAGATCTGATTTCTCTTTTTTTTTAAAAAAAAAAAAAAAGGAAAAGAACATGGGCAAAAGATCTGAAGCCAAAAAGACATTTTAACAAAGAGGAAATATAGCAAATGACAAATAAACATATGAAAATATGTTCAACATCATTAGCCAATAGGAAAATGCAAATTAAAACCACAGTGAGATGCTACTACACGCCTACTGGAGTGGTTAAAATAACAAATAGTGACAACATCAAATGCTGGTGAGGATGCAGAGAAACTGGGCCACTCACACGCTGCTGGTGGGAAGGTAAAAAGGTACGACGACTCTGGAAACAGATTGGCAGTTTAACAACAAAAACAAAACCTCTAAACTAAACACAAAACTACCATATGACCCAGCAGCAACTGTCCTGGGCATTCACGCGAGAGAAATGAAGAGTGATGTTCATACCGCATCCTGTATGCAGTGCTGTCGGCAGCTTTATGTGTCACTGCTCCAAACTGGTCACACCCAGACGTCCTCCAATAACTGAGTGGTTCAACAACTCGTGGGCCAAGCACACCATGGAATACTACTCAGCAATGAAAAGGAAGGAATTGCTGATACACGCATGCAATAACCTGGATGGATGTCCAGAAAAACGATGCTGAGTGAAGAAGGCCAAACCTCAAAGGTTACAGACTGAATAATTCCATTAGATAACATCATTAAAATGATAAAATCGTAGAAATGAACAAGAGTGGCTGGGCTCGGTGGCTCACGCCTGTAATCCCAGCACTTTGGGAGGATGAGGCGGGTGGATCACCTGAGGTTGGGAGTTTCAGACCAGCCTGACCAACACGGTGAAACCCCATCTCTACTAAAAATACAAAAAACTAGCCAGCACTGAGGCACATGCCTGTAATCCCAGCTACTTGGCAGGCTGAGGCAGGAGAATCACTTGAGCCCAAGAGAAGGAGGTTGCAGTGAGCCAAGATCATGCCATTGCACTCCAGCCTGGGCAACAAGAGCAAAACTCTGCCTCAGAAAATAAAAAATTAAAAGAAATAAACAGAGTGGTGCTTGCCAGGAATAAGGAAGAGATGGGCTGGGAAGGAAGTGGGTGTGGCTATAAAAGGGCAACAGGAGAGACATGTTCTGTATCTGGCTATCAATGAGACCCTATTTCTACAAAAAAATGAAAAAAAAAAAAACAGAACTCAGGAGGCTGAGGCAGGAAGATCGTCTGAGCCCAGGAGTTCAAGACTGCAGTGAGCTATGATTGTGCTACTGCACTCCAGCCTGGGCAACAGAGTTGTCTCTTGAAAAAGGAAAAAAAAGCTTTCAAACCTTGATTCTGAGCTCCACGCCCCCTCGGCCCATGTCATTCACCTTGCTGCTTTGCTGCGTGTCTGAACTCTCCGGGGTCCTTCTATTGCTTCTTGGTTCCTCTCCAGGGCAGGGACTACAGGCCTTATTGCTGTGCAGTGCCCCACTGTAGGCCCTGAGTTCTGTCTGGGCTGGACGGAGGCCCTGAGCCCCAGGCATGTCCATCTTCTTCTCCTTTTTTTTGAGTCAGAGTCTTGCTGTGTTGCCCAGGCTGGAGTGCAGTGTCGTGATCTCAGCTCACTGCAACCTCTGCCTCCTGGGCTCAAGTGATTCCCCTGCTTAAGCTTCTCAAATAGCTGAGATTACAGGTACACGCCAACACACCTGGATAATTTTTTGTATTTTTAGTAGAGACAAAGTTTCACCATGTTGGCCAGGCTGGTCTCGAACTCCTGACCTCAAGTGATCCACCCGCCTCGGCCTCCCACAGTGCTGGGAATACAGGTGTGAGCCACCACACCCAGCCAGGGCATGTCCAACTTCCACTGGTCTGGCAAGGTGGTCATTTGGGTCCCCAGAGAGAATCCATCAGTCATCGTCATCATTATCCCGGATGCAATACTGTACTACCATTATGCAAATGTGACTTTGGAGGGGAACTGGATAAATGGTACAAAGACTCTCTCCTTTTTTTTTCTGAGACAGAGTCTTGCTCTGTCACCCAGGCTGGAATTACAGGTGTGAACCACCGTACCCAGCCAGATTCTCTTACGGCTGCCATGTGAGTCTACAATAATATCAAAATGAGCTTCTTTGTTTTTTCTTTAGAGACTTAGGAGACCTAACAACCAAATGCAAGATGACATCTGCAGATGATCAGGGAAATGTGAATATGGTACTGGTACCAGATAACACCAAAGGCATTATTATTAGTTGTGTGAGGCGTGATAAGGCATTTGTGGTTATGTAAAGAAAAACTGTCTTAACTGTTAGAGGTGCATGTTGAAATACAATTTCTTTTTTTTTTTTTGAGACGGAGTCTCACTCTATCACCCAGACTGGAGTGCAGTGGCACAATCTCGGCTCACTGCAGCCTCCACTCTCTGGTTCAAGCAATTCTCCTGCCTCAGCCCCCTTAGTAGCTGGGATTACAGATGCCTGCCACTATGCCTGGATAATTTTTGTATTTTTAGTAGAGATGGGGTTTCACCATGTTGACAAGGCTGGTCTTGAACTCCTGACCTTGTGATCCACCCGCCTTGGCCTCCCAAAGTGCTGGGATTACAGGCGTGAGGCACCGCGCCCGGCTGAAATACAATTTCTAAGATGTATTAGCTGGGCTTGGTGGTGCACACCTGCAATCCCAGCTACTCTGGAGGCTGACGCAGTGGAATCGCTTGAATCCGGGAAGCAGAGATTGCAGTGAGCTGAGATCACACCACTGCACTCCAGCTTGGCAACAGATCGAGACTCCGTTTCAAAAACAAAACAAGGCCAGGCATGGTCGCTCACGCCTGTAATCCCAGTATTTTGGGAGGCTGAGGGTAGCAGATCACAAGGTCAGGAGTTCGAGACCAGCCTGACCAAATGGTGAAACCCTGTCGCTATTAAAAACACAAAAATTAGCCAGGCGTGATGGTGTGTGTCTATAATACCTGCTACTCAGGAGGCTGAGGCTGGAGAATTGCCTGAACCCGGGAGGCGGAGGTTGCAGTGAGCCAAGATCACACCATTACACTCCAGCATGGGCAAAAGGAGTGAAACTCAATCCCAAAACAAAATCAAAAACAGGAGCCAGGCATAGTGGCAAACGCCTATAGTCCCAGCTACTTGAGAAGCAGGAATTCCTGGTTGCAGTGAGCTATGCTCACTGAGCCTGTGAATGGCTACTGCACTCTAGCCTGTAGAACATAGCAAAATGTCACCTGAAAAAAAAAAATCTAGGAACTAAAAATATATATGTAGGTGGGGGAAAAGATCAAAGGGTGGTGCAAAGAAATCTGCAAAATGTTGATAACTGTTGCAAATGGGCAGTGGGTGCATGGGAATTCGTTAAACCCTTCTCTCTACATTTATTTTATTATTTTATTTTTTTCATAGAGACACAGACTTGCTCTGTCACCCAGGCTAGAGTACAGTGGTCACCGCAGCCTTGACCTCCTGGTCTCAAGGATCCCCCTCCCTCAGCCTTCCAGGTAGCTGGGACTATAAGTGCATGCCACTACATCCAGCTAATTATTTTTTTATTACTATTTTTTTTTTTTTTTTTTTTTTTTTTGCAGAGACGGGATCTCACATTGTTGCCCAGGCCAGTCTCTAAGTCCTGGGCTCAAAGATCCTCCCACCTCGGCCTCCCACGGTGCTGGGATTACAGGCGTGAGCATGCCCAGCCATTGACTTTTAATGTGTTGAAGACCACCATTTGGTGTGCTTCTGCCTTGGCGAGCACCCTAACAGCACAAGCTGGGTAAGGTTTAAGTGTGACAAATTAACAGAGCTTGGTCACAGACAGGATCGTGCTTTTGTCAAACAATAAAAACAGGCATTCCTTTAAAACACACACAAGTGTGCCCTACCATGGCTACGAGGTCTGCCCCTGGAAGACTGTTATGCAGGAGGGCGGGAGAGGGCAAGAGGGTTAGCTGTTTTCCCTTCTTGAGGGCACAAACGCAGACTCAGAGCACTGGAAACAGCAGAGGACTGGTGAAGCTGCAATTCAAACAGAATGTTTACAGCTGGGGTACAATCTTCATCAGCTTGCTAAGTGAGAAGGGTGCAATCTAGCAGGTACGATGTGACCCAGCTTATAAGAACACAACGTCTTATCACCCCGACATCAGAACCTGGCGGGACAGGGCCACGCTTATCAGGATTTCTACGGGTCAGGTAGTTTGCTTCCTCCTGGCTTCCCGTGTTCTCTGGTGTTCCTTGTCAGCACAAGCTGCTTTTGTAAATTGGACAGAAATAGAAAGATGTGCAAGGAAAAGCAAGATCCAAAGGAATTTTCATGGATTCTCCCCCGGGGACCCAAAATGACTGCCTGTGAGACCAGCAGAAGACAGATATGCCTGGGGCTGAAGGCCTCCCTCCACATCAGACAGAACTCGGGGCCTGCAATGGAGCATGGCACAGGGGTAAGGTCTGCAGTCCCTGCCCTGGACAGGAACCAGGAACCAAGAGAACCGCCCCCGAGAGTTTAGACACACAGCAAAGCAGCAAGATGAATGACATGGACCAGGAGGGTGTCAGAGCACAGAATCAAGGATTGAAAGCTTTTTCTTTTCTTTTTTAAGAGACATCTCTGGGCCAGGCACGGTGGCTCACACCTGTAATCCCAGCACATTTGAGAGGCCCAGGTGGGTGGGTCACCTGAGGTCAGGAGTTTGAGACCAGCCTGGCCAACATGGAGAAACCCCGTCTCTATTAAAAACACAAAATTAGCCAGGTGTGATGGCACACGCCTGTAATCTCAGCTACTTGGGAGGCTGACACAGGAGAACTGCTTGAACCAGGAAGGCATAGATTACAGTGAGCTGGGATCGCACCATTGCACTCCAGCCTGGGCAACAAGAGCAAAACTCCATCTCAAGAAAAAAAGAGAGACAGCTTTGTTGTCTAGGCAGTGCACTGGCATGATTATAGCTCACTGTAGCCTCAAGTTCCTACGCTTAAGTGATCCTCCTGCCTCAGCCTCCTGAGTAGTTGGGACCATAGGCATGTGCCACCATGTGTGGCTAACTGTTTTTTCATTTTTTTGTAGAGATGGTGAGGGAGTCTCATTATCTTGCCCAGGCTGATCCTGAACTCCTAGCCTCAAGCAATCCTCTTGCTTTGGCCTCCCAAAGTGCTGGGATTACAGGCATGAGCCACCGAGCTCACCATTCCAGAAACAGAATTGAGGGAGAAAAAGGTTGCCTGCAGCAGGCTTCCTGCCCCAGTGCACTGCCCTGTGGAGGATGCAGGACTCCGCTGCAGCCCCAAAGGTCTCCAGGAGACACTGCCTGGCTCCATCTACACCTATGGGCTGTTTCCTCCTATCTTGCTTCACTAAGAGAAACTGTCCCATGTGAGGTCAACAGCGCTGCCAGACAAATGTGGATTTGAGTCCTGTCCTGCTGCTGGAATGCTGTGCAACCCTGGGGTGGAGTAAGCAGCCTCTCTGTGCCTCAGAATATGCATCTGGAGATGAGGGTGAGCACTCTCACCCCCGGGGGACTTGTCAGTTGCCAGCTGTTGTGATTCCTGATATCCTCCTCACCGCCCTCCTTCTCCTGGCTCCAGGTAAAAATGTATCCCCTCCCCAGAAACGTCCCCTCCATCTCCGTTCCACGTCCAGCTACCGACCTCCCCTCTACCCTTTGCATAAAACCTCCTGATAAAGAGTCCAGCCTTGGATTCCCCAGCGATTTCTTCTTTGGGCCCCGGGATTCATTCATTCGCTCACTCAATCAACACATGCTGAATTCGTGCTAAGAGGCAGCACTGAGGACACACAAGTGTGTAGGACAGAGTCCTGGGCTTCAGGTCGGGTGTGGTGGCTCACGCCTATAATCCCAGCCCTTTGGGAGGCCAAGGTGGGCGGATCACCTGAGGTCAGGAGTCCCAGATCAGCCTGGCTGACATGGCGAAACCCCGTTTCTACTAAAAATACAAAAATTAGCCAGGCATGGTGGTGGGCACCTGTAATCCCAGCTACTCAGGAAGCTGAGGCAGGGAGAATCACTTAAACCCTAAAAGCGGAGGCTGCAGTGAGCTGAGATCGTGCCATTGCACTCCAGCCTGGGTGACAGAGGGAGACTCTGTCTCAAAAAAAAAAGAAAGAAAGAAAGAAGGAAAAAAAAATTAGCAATTAGCTGAGTGTGGTGATGGGCACCTGTAATCGCAGCTACTTGGGAGGCCGAGGAAGAATTGCTTGAATCCAGGAGGCAGAGAGTTGCAGTGAGCCAAGAATGCGCCATTGCACTCCAGCCTGGGTGACAAGAGTGAAACTCCATCTTAAACACACACACACACACACACACACACACACACACACACACACAAGAGAGAGTCCTGGGTTTCAGGGAGGGCAGGCGGGTCAAAGTCAGTCCAGGACTATGGCACAGGGGACCGCACGATATGATGGCAGCAGTAGGCACAGTGAGGGGAACTCAGGGCCTGGGGCCAGGAGTCCGGGCTGGGCCAGGTGGGCCCCAGGACAGAGAAGACAGGCGGGCTGTGTGTGATGCAGCACAGTCCTCGCCAGGTGGAAGGGCACACGCGTGGGATGCCAGGGTCTGTGCACGCTGTGCTGAGAAGACGATGTCATCCCCCAGGGCAAGCAGAGCCCGGGTCGGCGGGGTGGTGCCTGCAGGCCAGCAACCTGGACGTATATGCACCTGAGACGTAAACAGTAGGAATCCTCGGCAAGGAGGCGGGGGACATGAACAGGGCTGGAAGGCAGTGATCAGAGAGACTGCCATGGTCCTCCAGCAGCAGAGGCCTGGGAACTGCAGCGACTCACAGTGCGACTCACAGTGCAGACACCCCAGAGAAGGGGGGCATGCCAGTTCCCTAAAAAGGAAAGTGTTTCCTTGGGATGTCCCCAGGAGCACTGAGGTGGAAATCTAATTGCCGTTCCAGCTGCATCACTGAGCCTTCCCCTGGGCACTGGCCTTGGTGCAGGTGTGGAGGTGAACAATGGGACCCTCCCCACCCCCAGCCTCATGGAGCTGTGACAAAGTACACAGACAGCTGCCAAGAGCTATAGGGAAGAGACAGGATGGAGGGTCAGTCCACGGCCCACAGCAGACACCCACCCAGGGCATCAGGAGACCTGGGAGGTGCCCCTTCCACAGCTGAGCCTGTCCAAGAAGACTCAGTCAAGCAAGGCTGTGGAGCACCCTCGCCAAAGCGGTGCCAGGAGACAGGCCTGCCACGGGGGAGGGAAGGAGGAGACTTCACCAGAGGAAACACCACGAGAGCTGGGTCCTAGAGTGATAGAAAGGGCAGGCGTGTAGGAAAGGGCTCAAGGGTCCTGTGCAGCCACACAGAGGGCACGAGGGATGGAACTGGACTGGGGCCCAGGCAGGAGGGGGAGCAGATTCTAGCCCTTCCTCCTGAAAATGCTGCTTAAGAGCAAAAGCAGATGTAGCCTCTGAGCAGCCCTCCCAGCTGCTGACCTGTGTCCCCTGAACATTGCCCCTCCTGGGCATCTCAGAACAGACCACTCTGTTCCATCTGTTTCCTTCCTCTGACCCATGAGCAATCTCCCTGGAGAGATATGGAAGAGCAGTCACAATGTGGGAGCACCCACTGCCTCCTGAGAGGCCCCACTTCCCAGAGTCTTCCAACTTTCCAAAGTGCACCCCGGGCCTTCCCCAACATTCCTTTCCTGCCATCAGCCACTCCTGGGCTCCAATGTCCCTGCCATCTTCTGTGGCCTGACCTACCATCCCCTAGGCGAGCACACTGCCCAGGACTCAGTCGGGATGGGTCTGGCCTCCTGCCAGGGTGTTCCTGACGGTGCGGGGCGGCTCCCTGCTGAGGACGCCGAGATCCCCCTCCACCGTCAAAGTCAGCGCCATGCCACCTTCCCCCTCATCACTGTGCGTGGCAGCATCAGCCTCTTGGCGCACTGTTCTTTTCTGGCCCCTCTAAACATCAGGCATCCAGGCACCCCTCGAGGCTCCTGGGCCCCACAGTGGCAGAAGATGGCCACTACCACCATGGAGCATCACAGTCTGGTCGGGCATCAAAGCTAATGAGCTGGCACACATGTCAACACAGAAAAACAAACGCACAGCAGGGGTGACAAGGGACAAGGATCGGATCTCTGTCCTGATGGGAGGGCCGGCTTCTGCCCAAGG
Organism: Ateles fusciceps; assembly: GCA_036589455.1. Lineage (NCBI taxonomy): Eukaryota > Metazoa > Chordata > Mammalia > Primates > Atelidae > Ateles > Ateles fusciceps. The sequence continues at coordinate 12,312,858 of JAZHEH010001828.1, read as the reverse complement.
CTCCTGGAACCCCCACCCTCACCCTGCCTACCCCTGCACACACCTCTGCAGAGCCTAGCCCAGCCTCCTCGCCGATGACCCCGCCTTCACCCGCTTCCCCACAGCACCATGCACACAGCCACTCCTCTGCTCAGAAAAGACTCTTTGCGGTGCACAATGGAGGCTAAGGTCCAAGCCCTCAGCCCAGATCTGAAAGTGCTCCCTGGCCATCTCCTACCTGGCCAGGCTGATTTCACTCCACACACATTCACACACACACACACACACACACACACACTCAGCGCACACACATACACACTTACAATCACACATGTTCACTCAGGCTCACCCACATACGCTCACTCTCACACATATCGCACTCAAGCCTCGCCTCCTTCCTCTGGCTGGCAGAGCTCTACTGAACATCCGGGCACCTTTCACTCCTTGTCCTGGCACAAGACACAGTCATGCATCGTTTAACCACCGGAATGCGTTCTGAGAGTTGCATTGTCAGGCGATTTCATCATCATGAGGGGCATCCTGGAGTAAACTTACACAAACCTGGATGGCAGCACCCACTCCACAGCTGGGCTATGTGGTCTAGCCTGTTATTCCCAGGCTACAAACCTGGACAGCATGGCGTAGTACTGAAAACTGCAGGCAACTGTACCACAATGCTAAGTAGCTGTGTATCTAAGCATGTCTAAACACAGAAAAGGCACAGGAAAAATACAGCAGTATACTCTCACAGGACTGCTGTCATATATACAGTCCATGGTAGTCATACGGTACATGACTACATTCCCTACGTCTGCGGCCTCTGCCTGCTGCAGGCCAACCACCTGCTCTAAGACGCTCCTAGGTTCCCCCCAACTAAAACAAATCTCTCCTGCCTCCATGCTTCCAGAGCTTCGACAAGGGACACTTCCTGAAGTCGATTTGATGGAAAAGCTGCTGTCATGACTGGCCCATGTCACTACATTCTTAATGCCTGGAGGCTGGAGGGGTCACGCTGTGCCCTCCTGGAAGTAGGCCTTCAGTAAACAAGGATGGGGGTGAGATTCAACTGTTAAGGGAAGCGGGTAGTGAGCTGAGTACAGGGAGGTGCAGTCGGCAGCGGGGGAGCGGGCAGACATAGCTCTGCAGCTCTGCAGCTCAGCAGCAGTGAGAACAAGCCACCAAGCCTCCCTGGGCCTCAGCGTCCCCATCTGCAAAGTGGGAATAAGACAGCACTTGGCCTGAGGATGCCGCCAAGGCCCAAATGAGAATATGTAGGTGAAATAATGCTCTGCAACCGGAAGCCTTTTTTTTTTTTTGAGACGGAGTTTTGCTCTTTTGCCCAGGCTGGGGTGCAGTGGCACGATCTAGGCTCACCGCAACCTCCGCCCACTAGGTTCAAGCCATTCTCTTGCCTCAGCCTTCCGAGTAGCTGGGATTACAGGTATGCACCACCACGTCCGGCTAATTTTGTATTTTATAGAGACAGGGTTTCTCCATGTTGGTCAGGCTGGTCTTGAACTCCCGCCCTGAGGTGATCCACCCACCTTGGCCTCCCAAAGTGCTGGGATTACAGGCAAGAGTCTACTGGGAAATCATTATTACATCCCTTATCATGGTTACTATTGCATTATTCCTGAGACAGGGGGAGCAGGCTGTATTTACAAAGAATGGCGGTGGGCAGGTAGGGAAGTCAGGCAAGGCTGTGAATCAGTATGTGAGTTGCAAGTGTAAAATCACAGTCCTTAGAGCCTGTCCTGCCAAATGACCTTTGCCAAGCAATAAAGTATTTCAACAAATGTCAGCTACACTATGGTACATATGGTAGCTATTTTCTCTCTCAACTCATCAGCCAAGCAGCTCCCAACATCTAGGATAGAACAATATTTCAGTTCAGGAACGGTGGCTCATGCCTGTAATCCCAACACTCTGGAGATTAAGGCAGGAGGATCCCTTAAGGTCAGGAATTTAAGACCAGCCTGGGCAACACAGTGAGACCCTATCTCTACAAAGATTAAAAATTAGAAAATGAGCTGGGCATGGTGATGTGCTGAGTAGCACCTGTAGTCCCAGCTACTAAGGAGGCTGAGGCAGGAAGATGGCTTGAACCCAGGAGTTTGAGGATGCAGTGACCAATGGTGGCACCACTGAACTCGAGCCTGGGTGACAGAGTGAGACCGTGTCTCTAAAAATAAAACAAAACAGTATTTCACCAATTCTCTTAGTCTCAGTTGCCATTTTCTTAAAAAACATACAATTTTGCCAGGTGTGGTGGCTCACACGTGTAATCCCAGCACTTTAGGAGGCGAAGACAGGTAGATCACTTGAGGTCAGGAGTTCAAGACCAGCCCAACCTACACGGAGAAACCCCATCTCTACTAAAAATACAAAATTAGCCAGGTGTGGTGGAGCAAGCCTATAATCCCAGCTCCTCGGGAGGCTGAGACAGGAGAATCGCTTGAACCCGGCAGGCAGAGGTTGCAGTGAGCTGAGATCACATCATCGCACTCCAGCCTGGGCAACAAGAGGAAAACTCCGTCTCAAAATTAAAAACAAAACATACAATTTTACACACAGCAGGTAAGTACACACCTGTAAAAAACCCACTTAGGTAGTTGTGAATTAAAGGACATTTTCTAGTAGCTAAGAGTTAACAACAACAAATTAAATCAACAAAGTCAACTGACTGTGAATGCCAATTCAGAGGCTGGCCTAAAAGAAAATGCCAACTCAGCCAGGCGCAGTGGCTCACGCCTGTAATCCCAGCACTTTGGGAGGCCGAGGTGGGTGGATCACAAGGTCAGGAGAGCACGACCATGCTGGCTAACACAGTGAAACCCTGTCTATACCAAAAAAACAAAAAAGTTAGCCGGGCATGGTGGCGGGCGCCTGTAGTCCCAGCTACTCGGGAGGCTGAGACAGGAGAATTGCTTGAACCTGGGAGGCGGAGGTTGCAGTGAGCAGAGATCTCGCCACTGCACTCCAGCCTGGGTGACAGAGCAAGACTCTGTCTTAAAAAAAAAAAAAAAAGAAAGAAAAGAAAATGCCAACTCCATGGCCTGGTGTGAGCGAGCAAAGTAAGAGAAACAATCTGCACCCTGGTGATCGACAGCCTCGCCCCGCCGTCGGCAACTGTGGAGCTGCTCCTCCACTCCAGAACCCCTGGCTCCACGGAGAAAGTCTCCAAAGCCAGCACAGCGGTGTGCCGCGGGCACAGAGCGTTCTAGTTCTTAGCAAAAAGACTCAAAGGGAAGAACGTTTGCAAGAACATGCTCCTGGGTCAATCTTGTCTGGGACCTGCCTCAACCACAAACAGTGCCATTTGCAGGCTGTGGGGGGGAGCTGAAGGGGACAGTCCATCCCCGTAACTACACAGTCCTGGTTAAACACTCTCAGAGTGAGGGCCTCATCATCAAGCTTTTTCCTGTTTCATCTTTCCCCTTTGAAGAGTCTGAAATGAGATAGTTTTCTCTTCCACTGGAAAATATAAAATTGAAAAGCATATCCACTTCAGGTTAAGAAAAGCCAGCTGCGCATGGTGGCTGACACCTGCAATCCCAGCGCTTTGGGAGGCCGAGCAGTTAGATCACTTTGAGGTCAGGAGTTTGAAACTGGCCTGGGCAACATGGAGAAACCCTATCTCTACAAAAAATAGAAAAATTAGCAGGGCGTGGAGGCACACATCTGTGATCCCAGCTACTCGGAAGACTTAGGCTGGAAAATCACTTGAACCCGAGAGGCAGAGGTTGCAGTGAGCCAAGATCATGCCACTGCACTCCAGCCTGGATCACAGAGTGAGACCTGTCAAGAAAAAGAAAAGAAAAGAAGAAAAAAGAAAGGAAAGAGGAAAGAAAGGAAAGCAGTTTGCTATGGATTGGCGTAATGACAGAGGCACGCTTGTTGATGTCACTCACACAGGAGGGGAGGCCTTTTCCTTGCCCTCTGATGAGCGGAGGTGAGGAGGTAGTGGGGGCCCAGCCCTAGTGGGGCCCTGACTGCTGTCACCAGCCAGTGGCGCCTGAGCAGGTGGCTCTGGGCCCTGTGCCTGTCTCTTCACCCGAGAGACAAAACGTTCCCGTCTGTCGACCATCCTCAAAGGCAGCTGGAGAGACAGACTGCGCTCCTGGCTGCTGTTCCAAGTGCCCAGCCTCCAATCGACAGACAGTTACCACCGGCCTACTATGTGCCAGGAGCCTGGATTTCAGCGGCTGGGGACCCAGCAGGAAGCAGGACAGACAGAGCTCCTCAACCCTCCCAGAGCCCACGGTGTGGGATCCATAGGACAAAACTGTGGCTTTGGAGCCTATGGTCTGACCCAGATGCCTGTTCTCCATGGGGGCCTGACCAGTCATTTTACCTCTCTGCTTCTCAGTTCCCTCATCTACAAACAAGCATAGGGACAATGACACCATCAGTGGTCGGACAACACTCCCTTACTCCTGCATCACACCTGCACCCCAAATCTTTCCCCCAGGGCCCCCCCCCCCGCCCAGCCACCAGCCTGGGCCCACTCACTGGTGACAGCAGTCAGGGTACCACCAGGGCTGGGGTCCCGTTGCCACCTGTTCTGGGAGACTAGGTTACCAGAATCAGGGAAGTGGGGGGTCAGCGTGCAGTGGCTCACGCCTGTAATCCCAGCACTTTGGGAGGCCAAGGCGGGCAGATCACTCAAGGCCAGGAGTTCAAAACCAGCCTGGCTAACATGGTGAAACGCCGTCTCTACTAAAAATACAAAAACTTAGCCAGGTGTGGTGGTGCACATCTGTAATCCCAGCTACTTGGGAGGCTGAGGCAGGAGAATCGCTTGAGCCCAGGAGGCGGAGGTTGCAGTGAGCCAACATCATACCACTGCACTCCAGCCTGGGTGACAGAATGAGACTCTGACTCAAATAAAATAAAATAAAGAATCAGGGAAGTGGGGCTCTGAGTGAGCAGGGGGGGGGGCAGCAGGAAGCTGTGAAGATGGTGCTGGGAAAGAGGGCCCATGCAGAGGGTAGGGGCAGGATGCTGGTCCAAGCAGTGTGCAGCCAGTCTAAGAGGCTGCACCCAGCTGCTTCCTCCAGTCCTGCTGGAACAGAGGAAAGAAAAGACAAAAGGAGGTGCAGGCACCCTCTTCCTTCTGTCCTTTATTCCCAGCCCAGGGGAGGCGATTCATCCCACTGCTGTGGTTGCCACTTGACTTCCACAAGTGTGTCACACTGTGTCCTAATTTTCTGTGTGCCTGGGTGCCCCAGCTGCAGTTGAGCTGACCTGGAGGGTGGGGCTCAGTTTTATTTATCTCAGTCCCAAGACAGCACACAGTAGCTCAGCAGAGTCTAATGGTGCCCCAGCCCCAGAGCTGGTCTTCTTTTTGACTATACCTAAATGTGGGGCCTCACACGGCTTAGAGGGTTTCCTGCAAAGTGATGAGTCTTTCCCTTGAGACGGAGTTTCGCTCTTGCTGCCCAGGCTGGAGTGCAGTGGCGCGATCTCGGCTCACCGCAACCTCTGCCTGCCAGATTCACGCGATTCTCCTGCCTCAGCCTCCCGAGTAGCTGGGACTACAGGCATGCACCACCACGCCTGGCGAATTTTTTGTATTTTTAGTAGACATGGGGTTTCTCCATATCAGTCAGGCTGGTCTTGAACTCCCAACCCTCAGGTGACCCACCCGCCTCGGCCTCCCAAAGGGCTGGGATTACAGACATGAGCCACCGCACCCAGCCCAGTGATGGGTTTTGACTCAATGAAACAGCCACAGCCCACCAGGCTCTGCCCACTGGGTACTCCCGCCTCTGCTGTCCTGGCTCCCTGAAGATGGCCTCATCCTGCCGGCTGCAGACACTATGCCTGCTTCTTCCCTCTGCTTCCTCTCCCTACCTAGACCCTCACCTGTCCAAAGAGCTACCCCAACATACTTCTTCCATGGCCAGCCCTTTCTACTCTTCTGAAACAACCTCAAGAGGCCAGGTTCCTCTTGATCACTTCATCCTCATATCACAGAGACCATCTCTGAGCTAGAACCCAGCTCCAAGCACTCCCTGTGTAAGCAGCCAGACCATCTAAAGGTGTCACTCCTCAAGAACCTGCCATAGCTCCCTACCGCCTCTCCTAATGTAGACCCCAGCCTACTCCTTCTTCAACAGTAGTTACTGCGCACCTGAGTGCCAGCTGCAGCCTAGGGAACAAGGATGAATAAAACAGGCACAGTCTCTGCCCCTGTGGAGCTCGTCTAGGTGGTTGGACAGACGATCCATCAAATAACCCCAGGAAGAGAAAATTACAAACAGCTGAATGGAAAAGGTGTCCATCTCCGCCAGTGGTAACAGAGAAGCTGGACCAATTTGTCAGGAAAGGCTTCCCTGAGGAGATGATGCCCCAGCTGAGATATGAAGAGACGCAGGGATTCACCAAAGGATGAGGGGGATGAGAAAGAGCATTCTAGAGAGAGGGAGACAGCAGATGCAAAGCCCCTGAGGTAAGATGAAAGATCATCTGCACAGATGACAGAAGAGGGGCCAAGGGGCCACAGGGCAGAAGGAATGGGAAGTATAGGCCTGGGAGACACAGGGGCAAGTGTGCTGTCAGCTGCCAGGAGCAGCGCCTGATCCAGCCCCGGCTTCTACTGGTGTGCACAAGAGGAGAAGTGACTTTATGTTAGCCTGACCTACATGCAGTCAGTAAACAGATTCTGCTAACAGGTCTACGTTCCACACTGCAGGCAGTACAGATGGAAATCTGAGACAAATGTCTGGTCATCTGTAACTTCTACTTCCACCTGACAGCTTGTAGTATCAAGAGCTGGGACTCCTCTAAGGGGAAGAGCCCAAGAAGCTTTCAGAGCTAGGCCGGGTGTGGTGGCTCACGCCTGTAATCCCAGCATTTTGGGGAGGCCGAGGCAGGCGGATCACAAGGTAGGAGTTAGAGACCAGCCTGACCAACATAGTGAAACCCCGTCTCTAATAAACACAAAAATTAGCTGAGGGTGGTGGCACATGCCTGTAGTCTCAGCTACTTGGGAGGCTGAGGCAGGAGAATTGCTTGAAGCCAGGAGGCAGAGGTTGCAGTGAGCCAAGATCGCGCCACTGCACTCCAGCCTAGCGCCTGGCGAAGAGCGAGACTGTCTCAAAAAATATATATAAAAATTAGCCAGGCATGGTGGCTGGTGCCTGTAGCCCCAGCTACTCGGAAGACTGAGGCAGGAGAATCACTTGAACCCAGGAGGCGGAGGTTGTGGTGAGCCAAAATCGCATCACTGCACTCCAGCCTGAGCAACAGAGTGTGACTCTGAAAGAGAAAAGAAAAAAAGAGCTAATGGTCTGCACTCCACGTAGGAGCACACTTCAGGGCCACCACTCTGAGCAGCAGTCATGCCCAGTCCAGTGCAGAGGACAGTGGGCAGATCTTACCTCCCTGGCCCCCATCAGCCACTGGCTACTCTCTGGACAAGCAAAAGCCAGTCCTCTCTCCATTCCCCATGGTCCCATGGCCTAGACCAGGGGGTGTCCAATCTTTTGGCTTCCCTGGGTGATACTAGAAGAATTGTCTTGGACCACACATAAAATACACTAACACTAACAATAGCTGTCGAGCTTAAAAAACAAAATTACCAGGCTTGGCATGGTGGCTAAAAATTAGCCGGTGCACGCCCATAATCTCAACTACTCGGGAGGCTGAGGCAGGCGAATTGCTTGGATCAGGGAGGCTGAGACTGCAGCGAGCTGAGATCACGCCACTGTACTCCAGCCTGGGCAACACAGTGAGACTCCATCTCAAAAAAAAAAAAATTTCACAAAAAATCTCATAATTAAGAAAGTTTATGAATTTGTCAGGCGCGGTAATGCCTCATGCCTGTAATCCCAGCACTTTGGGAGGCCGAGGCGGGTGGATCACTTGAGGTCAGGAGTTCAAGACCAGCCTGGTTACCAACAGTGTGAAACCCCGTCTCTATTTAAAATACAAAATTAGCCGGGCATGGTGGTGCATGCCTGTAATCCCAGCTACTCGGGAGGCTGAGGTAGGAGAATTGCTTGAACCTGGAAGGTGGAGGTTGTAGTGAGTCAACATCATGCCACAGCACTCCAGCCTGGGCAACAAGAGCAAAACTCCATCTCAAAAAAAAAAAAAAAAAGAAAGTTTATGAATTTGTGTTGGACTGCATTCAAAGCCATCCTGGGCCACAGGCAGGCATGGGTTGGACAAGCCTGGCCTGCACCAAACACGCCCCTCTCCTTCATACAACCATGTCCAACACCCAAATGGAAGCGAGTCACTGGCCCCTCCTGCAGCTTGGACCACCCATGACCTGAGCCTGTGCTGTGGGCCAGGCCTAAACAACTCAATTCTGGATGGGCCCAGGGGCACTGATCACCACTCTGGATCACTCTGACCACCTTTGGATCCTCCTATAAAGACCACCGGCTGGGAGTGGTGGCTCACACTTGTAATGGCTGCACTTTGGAGGCCAAGGCAGAAGAATCACTTGAGGTCAGGAGTTCAGGACCAGCCTGGGCAACACAGCAAGACCCTATCTCTACAAAAAAATTAAAAATTAGCTAGGCATGGTGTTGCATGCCTGTAATCTCGGCTCCTTGGGAGGCTGAGGCGGGAGGATCACTTGAGGCCAAGGGTCAAAGCTGCAATGAGCTATCATTGTGCCACTGCACTCCAGCACAGGCAACAGAGCAAGATCCTGTCTCTAAAGGAAAAAGAAAGACAATAAGCAGGCCCTTCCCACGTCCCTCTCTACCTTTCAATGAAATGAGACTAATGCAATAAAAACTTGCGTAAGTGATATTCTCTCCATTCAGACTACATGATATCTAATAACCAGGTAGCATAATCAATGTTCAATGTATAAAAACAAATGAGGAGATGTCATGCTATTGTAATGCTTGGAAGTTAAACACACACACACACACACACACACACACACACACACACAGAGGCTGGGCGCCGTGTAATCCCACCACTTTGGGAGGCTGAGGCGGGCGGATCATGAGGTCAAGAGATCAAGACCGTCCTGGCCAATGTGGTGAAACCCCGTCTCTACGAAAAATACAAAAATTAGCCGGGCGTGGTGGCACACACCTATAGTTCCAGCAACTCGGGAGTCTGAGGCAGGAGAATCGCTTGAACCCGGTAGGCGGAAGTTGCAGTGAGACGAGATCGCACCACTGCACTCCAGCCTGGCAACAGAACGAGACTCCATCTCAAAAAAAACACACACAAACCAAAAAAAAAACAAACTTTCCAAGACAAGAAACTATGGTGCAATAAACAGGCCTGGACCTGTGTCAGAAAAGCCATGTCAGCCTGAGCTCAGCGGTTACAAACTTGGGCAAGGGACATGACAATCTCTGGCCTCACTTTATCTATTTTTTTTTTTTTTTTTTTTTTTTTTTGAGACAGGGTCTTGCTCTGTCATCCAGGCTGGAGTGCAGTGGCGTGATCTCGGCCCACTGCAACCTCTGCCTCCCAGGTTCAAGCAATTCTCCTGCCTCAGCCGCCCGAGTAGCTGGGATTACAGGCATGTGCTACCACGTCTGGCTAATTTTTGTATTTCAGTAGAGAAGGGATTTCACCATGTTGGCCAAGCTGGAACTCCTGACCTTGTGATCCGCCTGCCTTGGCCTCTCAAAGTGCTGGGATTCAAGGCGTGAGCCACTGTGCCCAGCCCACTTTACCTCTTTATACACTGAAGATAATACTGGCCAGAATGACCAGGAGGATAAGCTAGGCAATCTAAGATAAGTTCTTTACTCAGTCCTTCCAGCCTGGTGGTGAGCCCCTTCCTGACCTCCACAACAGATCAGAACCTACCCTGCTCTACGCTTCTCACAGCATCAGTCCCCCTCCAGATGCACTACACATTGGTTCATTTCTTTACATCCATGCCCTCTCCCCCAGGATGTGAGCCCAGTGAGACGGTGCTGTCTTCAGATTCACTGTTCCATCCACCGCCCAGAAAGTGTCCGGCAAAGAGAAGATGCCGAATAAATACTCACTGAATGAATAGTGTGATCTACAAAAGGAAGGCACAAGGGCCAGGCACGGTGGCTCACCCCTGTAAGCCCGGCACTTTGGGAGGCTGAGGCGGGCAGATCACTTGAGGTCAGGAGTTTGAGACCAGCCTGGCCAACACGGCGAAACCCTGTCTCTACTAAAAATACAAATTTAGGGCCAGGCATGGTGGCTCATGCCTGTAATCCCAGCACTTTGGGAGGCTGAGGCAGGCAGATCATGAGGTCAGGAGATTGAGACCATCCTGGCTAACACGGTGAAACCTCGTCTCTACTAAAAATGCAAAAACTCAGCTAGGTATGACGGTGCATGCCTGTAGTCCCAGCTACTTGGGAGGCTATGGCAGGAGAATCGCTTGAACACGGGAGGTGGAGGTTGTGGTGAGCTGAGATCATGCCACTGCACTCCAGCCTGGGCAACAAGAGCAAAACTCTATCTCAAAAAAAAAAAAAAAAATACAACTTTAGCCCAGCATGGTGGCGGAAGCCTGTAATCCCAGCATTCTGGGAGGCCGAGGCAGGTGGATCACAAGGTCAGGAGTTCGAGACCAGCCTGGCCAACATGGCGAAACCCCATCTCTACTAAAGATACAAAAGATTAGCTGGGCGTGGTGGCGGGCGCCTGTAATCCCAGCTACTCAGGAGGCTGAGGCAGAAGAACTGCTCGAACCCGGGAGGCGGAGGTTTCAGTGAGCTGAGATCACAACACTGCACTCCAGCCTGGCGACAGGGTGAGACCCTGTCTCAACAACAACAAAAAAGTAGGTAACCTGAAGGAGCCTCAAATGATACCAAGATCAGAGAGTTGTCATTGAGAAACAGCACTGAGTATCTTTCCACATGGATGCACCCTTAGGATGTGCCTCTCACTGGGGGGTGATCACGCCCTCTGTCCATCACAGTAATGTGGCACAGCCTGAGGTATCAGAATTGGAAAGTGGGCACTCAGCTCTCCAGTACCACCTGGCCCTAGGACAGTCACTCTGCTTCTTGGATCAGCCGACCAGGGTTAAGCACCAGGCATGGGAAACTTTAGTTTATTTATTTTTTTATTTTTGAGACAGAGTCTCACTCTGTTGTCCAGGCTAGAGCGCAGTGACACAATCTCGGCTCACTGCAGCCTCGACCTCCTGGGCTCAAGGGGTCCTCCCACCTCAGCCTCCCAATTAGCTGGGACTACAGGTGTGTACCACCATACCCAGCTAATTTTTGTAAATACTTTTTTTGAGACGGAGTCTCACTCTGTTGCCTAGGCTGGAGTGCAGCAGCAGGATCTCGGCTCACTGCAATCTCCCCCTCCTGGGTTCAGGCAATTCTCCTGCCTCAGCCTCCCAAGTAGCTGAGATTACAGGCGTGTGCTGCCACATCCAGCTAATTTTTGTATTTTTAATAGAGACAGGGTTTCACCATGTTGGTCAGGCTGGTCTCAAACTCTTGACCTCGTGATCCACCTGCCTCAGCCTCCCAAAGTGCTGGATTATAGGCGTGAGCCACCGTGCCCACCTAATTTTTGTATTTTTAGTGGAGATGGGGTTTCACCACATTGTCCAGCTGGTCTCTAATTCCAGGTTAAATGATCTAGCCACCTCAGCCTCCAAGAGCTGGGATTACGGGTGTGAGCCACTGCGTCTGCTTGGGAAAGTTGTTTTAAAGTTCAGAATTGGGGTGGAGGGTCTTGCCCAGTGAGAAGCTATTTAGTTCAAAAAAAAAAAAAAAAAATCAACAACAAAAGAAAAAACCAGGCCAGTGCAGGTCAATAAGAGACACTCACGGAATTGTGCATCTTTCAGGAGTGGATTTTACTCTAAAACTTCGCTCTCTACTCATCAGTTTAGACAGCATCGCCATTAGCATTCTCGTAAGACAGAAAGACTAGAAATTATTTCAGAGGAAGGAAAAAAACGGGACGAGAGGACAAGTAAGTGTCCCGAGCCACTCAGTATTCACTCCAGACATACTGGCCGGGTGCTACTCTGGGAGGGGTGCCCAGCAGGCTGTCTGGAACAGCAGGGCTCTGCGGCAGGAGGACATGGGTGCAACCTCAGCTCCGCGCCCACCACTTCAGCAAGTTACTTTATCTCTGGGGTCTTGGTTTCCTCACTTGTAAAAGGGGGATAAAAACCTCCTAGAATGCGGACAGCGGGGAGCGGGGGAGGTTGGGGGAGGGATAACAGTGAAAGAAATGGATGATGTAGGTAACGAGGAGATGGAGACAGCAAACCACCCTGGCATGTGTGTACCTATGCAACAATCCTGCAAGATCTGCACATGTACCCCAGAACTTAAAGTACAATTTTAAAAAGAGAGAGAGAGAAGAGCACCTGTCAAGGATGAAGACTGGAGACTGGAGTCTGGGTCCAGCCAACCCTGTGAGGTGCTATATGTAAGAGCTTCTGCAAATCACTGAGCCCCAGGATCTGTTCCTGGGAAAGAGGATAGGAATTCCTGCCAAATTCATAGGTTTCCTTTTTTCTTCTTGTTGTAGAGGGGTGTGAAATCAAATAAAATGATGGATTTTCAAAAAAAAAAAACCTCCTAGAATGGTGGCACCTACCAAAATATAACAACAGCTGCTGGATGAATAACACGTGATGAGGGGGAAGGGAGGAAGACGTAACTCTCTGGGCCCAGGACAGTGTCTCCTCATCACTGAGCACTGTACCCTCGTCACTAAGCACAGTTACCGTCGCTTCCTAGGTACAGGGGCCACAAAAGGAACCCACAGAAGGTACAAGCGAGAGTATTCTCATTCAAGTGGGGCTAAGGGAAGACAACACGGGGGAGGCCCCAGAGAGCATCCTTCAGGGCAGGCAGCTTGCGGTAGGAAGTCACGGTGCTGTTCTAGCAACAAGAGCAACAGGGCTGAGGCTGCTGAGGCCAGAGAGCGTCACCAGGAGCCAGGAGTGCAGGAGAGGGACCTAGCAAGGTTAGGTGGTGTCGGTTCAGGGCTTACCAGGCTCATCAAAGCTCACTTTTTTTTTTTTAATTGAGATGGAGTCTCACTCTTGTTGCCCAGGCTAGAGTGTAGTGGCACGATCTCGGCTCACCACAACCTCTGCCTCCCAAGCGATTCTCCTGCCTCAGCCTCCCAAGTAGCTGGGATTACAGGCACCCACCACCACGTCTGGCTAATTTTTGTACTTTTAGTAGAGACTGGGTTTCTCCATGTCAGCCAGGCTAGTCTGGAACTCCTGACCTCAGGTGATCCCCCCACCTCGGCCTCCTAAAGTGCTGGGATTACAGGCATGAGCCACTGTGTCCAGCCTTTTTTTTTTTTGACAGTCTCCCTCTATTGCCCAGGCTGGGATGCAGTGGCACAATCTCAACTCACTGCAACCTCTGCCTCCTGGTTTCAAGTAATTCTCATGCCTCAGCCTCCTGAGTAGCTGGGACTATAGGTATGTACCACTATGCCTGGCTAATTTTTATATTTTTACTACAGACAGGGTACTAAAAATACAAACGCTATGTTGGCCAGGCTGGTCTTGAACTCCTGGCCTCAAGCAATCTGTTCGCCTCGGCCTCCCTAAGTGCTGGGATTATAGGAGTGAGCCACAGTGCCCAGCCGTAAACTGACTTATTTTGGAGGGAGGGAAACGGAAGCTATGAAAGTTTTTTGAAACAAGGGAGTATGTTTTAGAGGATGAATCTCAGCCAGATGCAATGGCTCATGCCTGTAATTCCAATACTTTGGGAGGGAGAGATAGAAGGATTGCTTGAGGGTAGGATTTTAAGACCTGACTAGCTGGGCACAGTGGCTCATGCCTGTAATCCCAGCACTTTGGGAGGCCAAGGCAGGTGAATGATCTGAGGTCAGGAGTTTGATACCAGCCTGGCCAACATGGTGAAACCCCGTCTCTACTAAAAATACAGAAATTAGCCAGTCGTGGTGGCACACATCTGTAATCCCAGCTACTTGGGAGGCTGAGACAGGAGAATCATTTGAACCCGGGAGGTGGAGGTTGCAGTGAGCTGAAATCACACCACTGCACTCCAGCCTGGGAGACAGAGCAAGACTCAGTCTCAGAAAAACAAACAAACAAAAAGACCTGCCTAGGCAACATAGCAAGACTTCATCTCTACAAAAAAAATTTTTTTTAATTAGCTGGATATGGTTGCTGCGCTCCTGTAGTCCCAGCTACTTGAGAGGCCAAAGTGGGAGGACTGCTTGAGCCCAGGAGTTTGAGGTTGCAGTGAGCTATGATCCTACCACTGCACTCCAGCCTGGGGGGCAAGAGCGAGATCCTGTCTCAAAAGACAAAAAGAAGATGACTCCCACGGTGGCGTGGGATGAAGTGGGAGGGAGTGGGCAAGCAGGAAGTGGGATGGCTCCAGCCCACCTTGGGGCCTGGTAAGGAAGCGGCCTAGTCCAGAGTCCAGCAGGCTGGCAGGGGTGCAGGAGAGAGACACTTTCTGAACTCCAGAAGGCAGGTTTAGAGTCCTCTGTCCAGAAGCTCCAAAGGAGGGAGCACACAGAGAGAGACGATGCAAGTGGGGGAGGCTGAAATTAGGGGGCAAGAGGGAGAGACGGAAAGGAGGGAGGATGAAGAGTGAAGGCGGATGGGCTCCTGTTGCAGGGTTCGAGGAGGATTGGCTGCAGCCACAGGGCATCGGGGTTAAGGATGGAGGGGCCACTGGTAACCTCGGGGAGTACAGGGAAGGAGGAGATCTGGAGGCACTTCCACAGAAGGCTTTTTGGAAAGCAGAAGAGAGCTGAGCAGGGAGACAGAGAGAAACATAAATCACTGAGATGCTAACAGGAAAAAAAATCACTCCTAAAGAGGCAGGAGTGCAGGCCGGGCAGGGTGGCTCATGCCTATAATCTCAGCACTTTGGGAGGCCGAGGTGGGAGGATCACAAGGTCAGGAGTTCAAGGCCTGGCAAATATGGTGAAATACTAAAAAGACAAAAATTATCCGGGTGTGGCAGCACTCACCTGTAGTCCCAGCCACTCGGGAGGCTGAGGCAGGAGAATCACCTGAACTCAGGAGGCAGAGGTTGCAGTGAGCTGAGACTACCACACCACTGCACTCCAGCCTGGGTGACAGAGTGAGACTCCGTCTCCAAAAAAAAAAAAAGAGGCAGGAGTGCAGATCTTTCAAGTCGACATTGATATTCAGGGTCAGAAAGAGTACATAAGGAAGGAGATTCTGAGATGATGTCGTGAGTACAGGGCAGACCGAAAAGGATGCTCATGGGAAAAGTGCAGACGGGAGTGGGGGTGGAGAAGACACATCCCTCCTCCCTCCCGGAGGCTAGCCCACTGGTTATCCACTTGGCTCACCTTCACCTGGCTGTCTGCTTGCCAAGTGTGCTCTGTCACCTAAATCCAACCAGATCACAGCCTCCGCTACAGGAGGCTCCTGCTTCCCTACTACCCCCAACCAGAAATTCTGGACTCATACCCTTGCTTCCCCCAGAATTATCTGTGAACCCAAGTGATCTCCTGAGCTAGACAGTAAGGGCCTAGGAGGCCCACGCCTCACACCTGGGCCAACAGTAACCCATGGTGCAGTTCTTCACTGGAGAGCAAGTGTAGAGAAGTGCTGACATTTCCAAACGAAGAAAACCAGGCCAACCAGACACGCAGCTCACGCCTACAATCCCAGCACTTTGGGAAGCTGAGGCAAGTGGATCACCCGAGGTCGGGAGTTTGAGACCAGCCTGACCAACATGGAGAAACCCCATCTCTACTAAAAATACAAAATTAGTTCTGCATGATGGCACATGCCTGTAATCCCTCCAGCCTGGGCAACAGGGGTGAAACTCCATCTCAAAAAAAAAAAAAAAAAAAACAAAAAAAACAACAGGCCAAGCCTTCATTGAATAAATGTACAGGGGAAAGGAACAAGAAGAGGTTTAGAAGTCAGTGACCTGGCCAGGCGCAGTGGCTCACACCTGTAACTACAACACTTTGGGAGGCCAAGGTGGGTGGATCACTTGAGGTCAGGAGTTCAAGACCACCCTGGTCAACATGGTGAAACCCTGACTCTACTACAAAAATTAGCTGGGTGCGGTGGCAGGTGCCTGTAATCCCAGCTACACAGGAGGCCGAGGCAGGAGAATCACTTCAACTTGGGAGGCAGAGGTTGCAATGAGTTAAAATCACACCACTGCACTCCACTCTGGGTGGCAAAGCAAGACTCCATCTCAAAAAAGAAAAAAAAATAAGGAAATTTTAGAAAGATCCACGCCTCCTAAGCTGCAGAGTGCTTAGTGCTTTCTCATGAAATGATCTTAGGGTAAATTTCCCCCCCTCCCCCACATACTCTAAACTGTAGCAGTTAGCTTTTAATAATAATACTATCGTAGGACACTTAATAGTTTACAGAGCACTTTCATGTCTGTAACAAGAACTTGCTAATGAATAATCACTGGGTTTTAGCACTGTTAATTTAGTGACAGTGTTGCAAATAGGCTAGCTGTGCACTTCTCTCTCCCTGGATGAGCCAACCCGTCTCATGCAACCATGCAACCGGCCTATCAGCTCTCTTTGGGTTTGGAATTCTTACTTGCTGTGGTCTCTACTCCCAAATGTCCAAATCTGCAGACATTAAATGACAGTAATTAGAGGACCGCGGAGTGCCTCTCATATGCTAGGCACTGTTCTAAGCGCTGTTTCACATGTTTAATTTTCACATAATCCCAACACATTTTTATATCTCCATTTTCTGAAGGAAGCAACTGATGGAGAAAGGCTAAGAGCTTCTACCAAAGACACAGAGAAATCGGAGCTGGAGCCAAAATGTGAACACATGGCCTGACCCTGTGTCCTCACTATTAATCACTATGATATGCTAGGTCATTCTAGCGAAGTGCTTACATGGTGCTTTGCACAACACAGGTATTCAGCAAATAAAGGCAGCTGTGATTAGCAGGACACAGGTAGTTTCTAGTTCTCACGAGCGTCACCTCCAGGAGAGCGCGACCTTGTCTGTCTGGATGAATGCAGCACTTCCAGCACCTGACCCAACTCACGTTTGAGGGATGCATAGAACATGAATGAATGAAAGTCCCTCCCAAATAGCAGAGCTGCCTGCGCATGGCTCTTTTTCGCACGTCCGTGTCGCGCTACCGATACTGTCCCTTCGTAAGCGCATCAGGCGAATTTGAGGACACAGAAAGGCGCCCGGAGACGTGCGATCTGCGCCCGGTGCAGGGGTGGCGGAGCAGCTCCCCCAGGGAGACAGGGATGAGTCTGGGATCGCGCTGCTGCTGACGGGTCCGGGCTCCGGCGAGCCTCTACCCTGCACCCCGCAGGGACCCTGCCCGCCCGGGCGCCGGGACCGGTGGGAGACAAAGACTCGCCAGGCCGCCGCGCCTACAGAAACGCTCGCTCCCCTCGCCCACCTCTCCAGGATGCAGCTCAGCGACCCCGCGGGTCCCCGGCCTGGGAGCTGCGGCAGCCGCAGGGTCCGCGCCCTGGACGGAGAGGACACGCGCCGCGCCCCTCCTCGCGTCGCCGCTGCCCGGGAGGGTCGCTCGGGCACTGGAGGCCCCGGGCCCCGGCCTGTCACCTTCAGGGCCGCCTGCCCGCCCGCCCGTTCGAGCCCTTCAGCACGAGCCGCCCCCGCCGCCGCCCGGCTGAGTCTCCTCGCGCCTCAGCCTCGCCGCGGAACCCGCCTCGCGCCCCGCACCCCGGCGCCGACCCCGGGCCCGCCCGGCCCGTACCTGCTGGGAGAGGGGGATAAGCGGCGCCGCCATCTTCCCACGGACTCGGGCTCCGAGCGCCCGGGGAACGGGGGGCGGGGCCGCGGCCACGCGTGCGCACTGGCAAGGCAGAGGGGCAGTGCGCACGCAGCCCGTCCCGACAGAGGGCGGGGCCGTAGGCAGTGCCACACAAGCGCAGTCGGGCCGGGTGGGGCAAGGGGCAGGGGCAGGGGCAGGGACAGGGGCGGGGCTGGGCTCACGCAGGCGGGAGGGGCGGGGCCGGGGAGGGGCAGGACTCGGGGCATCTGCCTTGCTTTCTTGTCCCCTTCACCTGTCCCTGCTTCCAACGTTGCTCGGGCTCTCGGACCGCTGGCCGCTGGCCGAGTCTGCCGTGCTGTCATCCCCTCCAGGCCATGCCGAGGCGAGGCCTAGTTCTCCTTTAGGGATGCCGTCTGCCTGCCAGTGCCCTTGGGGGAGGTGGTCGCCCCCCCCGCGGAGGGTCGGGACCCTCACCCTGCCCCGCAAGGCGCCGTGTCCCTAGGATCGCAGAGAGTATGTGTGTTTGGGGCGGGGGGGGCCCTTACCGTGTGTGTGTGTGTGTGTGTTTGTGTGTGTGTGTGTGTGTGTGTGTGTGTGTCGGGACCCTCATCTTGCCCTGTTCCTAGGATCGGGGGAGAGAGAGAGAGAGTTTTAGAGAGAGTTTTATAATCTGGATCTGCCCCTTAGAGTTTCGGCTAAGCTCAGGCGCAGGACTTTACCTCTCTGAGCCGTTGCAGCACCCGCAGTGCCTGGCATGGTTCTTCAGCTGCTCTGTGTGTCCTGGCAAGTAGTTGGATTCGCCTCTCTGGGCCCCTGGGCTTCTCTTCTGAAAAGAAAGAATGGTAACACGTGATTGCTGTTGTTATACCTCTATGCCTTTCACTGCCTGGCACGGAGCAGCAGGCACCCGATGCTTGCTGGAGTATGGTTATTAGAGGAAAAGCCCTACTTTAGAGGACCTTTTTTTATTTTTTATTTTATTTTTATTTATTTTGTCTCACTCTGTTGTTCAGGCTGGATGCAGTGGTGTGATCTCGGCTCACTCCAACCTCCAACTCCCAGGTTCAAGCGATTCTCAGACCTCAGCCTCCTGAGTAGCTGGTATTACAGGCATACGCCACCGTGCTTGGCTAATTTTTGTATTTGTATTTTATTTTTGAGATGGACTCTTGCTCTGTCACCCAGGCTGGAGTGCAGTGGGGTGAATTCTGCACGTTGCAACCTCTGCCTCCCAAGTTCAAGCAATTCTCCTCTCTCAGCCTACCTAGTAGCTGGGATTACAGGCACCCGCCCACATGCCCAGCTAATTTTTGTATTTTTAGTACAGATAAGGTTTCACCATGTTAGCCAGGCTGGTCGCAAACTCCTGACCCCAGGTGATCCACCCGCCTTAGCCTCCCAAAGTGCTGGGATTACAGGTGTGAGCCACTGCACGTGGCAAAATTTTTGTATTTTTAATAGAGATGGGATTTTACCATGTTGGCCAGGCTGGTCTCGAATTCCTGACCTCAAGCAATCCACTCACCTCGGCCCCCTGAAGTGCTGGGATTACAGGGCATTTATTTATTCAAATGCTCCAGCCTGGGCAACAGAGCGAGACCCTGTCTCAAAAATAAAATAAATAGGACCGGGCATGGTGGCTCACGCCTGTAATCCCAGCACTTTGGGAGACTGAGGCGGACGGATCACAAGATCAGGAGTTCGAGACCAGCCTGGCCAACATGGTGAAACCCTGCCTCTACTAAAAATACAAAAATTAGCCTGGCATGGTGGCAGGCCCCTGTAATTCGAGCTACTCGGGAGGCTGTGGCAGGAGAATTGCTTGAAACTGGAAGCAGAGGTTGCAGTAACCCGAGATCACACCATTGTACTCTAGCCTGGGTGACAGGAGCAAAACTCTGTCTCAACAAAATTAAAAATTAATTAATTAATTACAATAAAAATAAATATGCATTGTCTTCCATTGGCTATGGGCACCCAGCATGCACACCTCCAGGGTCAATTTCCACAAACAGATTGAAGAAGGAAGTCCTATCAGGCAACTTGACCACAGCAGCACAAGGTTTCTTCTGGGAAGGTTGGCCTCCCCTTACCAGGTATCCCATGATGGTGGCACATGGAGTCTGGCCTGGCACCAGTTCCCAGCAAGCAAGTCAGAAGGCCGGCAATCTCAAGGTGAGGGACAGAGCCTCCTGTCCATCTCCTCCTGTCTGGTGTTTCACAAGAAGCTACTCCAGCATCTTCAGTGACTCAGTGTTCCTACTGCCGCTCCAATCTCCAACCTCCAACCTGGGAGTTGGAGGTTGGAGATCACGAAGTCAAGAGATCAAGACCATCCTGGTCAACATGGTGAAACCCTGTCTCTACTAAAAATACAAAAATTAACTGGGCGTGGTGGCGCGCCCCTGTGGTCCCAGCTACTTGGGAGGCTGAGGCAGAAGAATCGCTTGAACTTGGGAGGTGGAGTTTGCACTCTTTAGGAGTCATTCAACAACCATTCACCTGCCAAACACGTGTTTAGCACTCTACCATGGCCAAACCATAGCCTAGACACAGGTGAAATAATTGTGGATCAGGTCAACACACTCTGTACCCTCTAGTTGACAGTCTACAGCAGGGAGTGGTCTCATCCTGAAACTGTGTTAGAACCACCCCACAACGGCTTGTTAAAAAACAAGCTGGCTGGATCATGAGGTCAGGAGATTGAGATCATCCTGGCTAACACGGTGAAACCCAGTCTGCACTAAAAAAAAGAAAAAAAAAATACAAAATACAAAAAATTAATCAGTGAAGAGGAAGTTTGCAAAGCAGAATTAGAAAAAAAAAAAAAATTAATCAGGCCTGGTGGTGCCTGTAATCCCAGCTACTCAAGAGGATGAGGCAGGAGAATCGCTTGAACCCGGGACACGAAGGTTGTAGTGAGCTGAGATTGCACCACTGCACTCCAGCCTGGTCAACAGAGCGAGACTCCATCTCAAAAAAATAATAAAAATTAAAATTAAATAAAAATTTTAAATGGCCAGGTGTGGTGGCTCATGCCTGTAATCCCAGCACTTTGGGAGGCTGAGGGGGACAGATCACGAAGTCAAGAGATCAAGACCATCCTGGTCAACATGGTGAAACCCTGTCTCTACTAAAAATACAAAAATTAACTGGGCGTGGTGGCGCGCCCCTGTGGTCCCAGCTACTTGGGAGGCTGAGGCAGAAGAATCGCTTGAACTTGGGAGGTGGAGTTTGCAGTGAGCTGAGATCTGCCACTGCACTGTCACCTGTGCAACAGAGGGAGACTCCATCTCAAAAACCTAATAATAGGCTGGGTGCGGTGGCTCACGCCTGTGATCCTAGCACTTTGGGAGGCCAAGGCAGGTGGATCATCTGAGGTCGGGAGTTTGAGACCAGTCTGATCAACATGGAGAAACCCAGTCTCTACTAAAAATACAAAAAATTGCCGGGCGCAGTGGCTCACGCCTGTAATCCCAGCACTTTGGGAGGCTGAGGCCGGTGGATCATGAGGTCAGGAGTTTGAGACCAGACTGACCGACATGGTGAAACCCATCTCTACTAAAAACACAAAAATTAGCCACGCATGGTGCCACGTGCCTGTTATCCTAGCTACTCAGGAGGCTGAGGCAGGAGAATTGCTTGAACCCGCAAGGCAGAGGTTACAGTGAGCTGAGATCATGCTACTGCACTCCAGCCTGGACAACAGAGTGAGACTCCATCTAAAAAAAAAAAAAAAAAAACAAAAAATTAGCCGGGCATGGTGGTCCATGCCTGTAATCCCAGCTACTTGGGAGGCTGAAGCAGGAGAATCACTCGAACCTGGGAGGTGGAAGTTACAGTGAGCCGAGATTGTGCCATTGCACTCTAGCCTTGGCAACAAGAGTGAAACTCTGTCTCAAAATAATAATAGTAATAAATAGCCCTCACTCACGCCTGTAACCCCAGCACTTTGGGAGGACGAGGCGGGTGGATCACCTGAGGTCAGAAGTTCAAGACAAGCCTGGCCAACATAGTGAAAACCCATCTCTACTAAATATACAAAAAATTAGCCGGGCATGGTGGCAGGCACCTGTAGTCTCCACTACTCGGGAGGCTGAGGCAGGAGAATCGCTTAACCCAGGAGGCAGAGGTTGCGGTGAACCAAGATCATGCCACTGCGCTCCAGCCTCAACGACAAGAACAAAACTCCATCTCAAAAAAAATTAAAAATAAATAAAGCAGGGGAGGACCCATAACCCACAATCACTGTGCCTCCAGCAGGAACCCAGATGTGTCCACCCTTGCTAGCCACGGCTGCTTCCACCATTACTGCTAAAGTCACAGCTATTATCACCAACACCTAAGCGACTGGCAGGAGCCTGAAAAAAATGGCTTCTCCCCCTCTTTCTGCCTTCCAACTTTGTTCTGATAAAGCATGACAGGAACATTACCAATTGGCAACAGCATCCAGGAAATGTAGCCTGCAGGCTTTAAGCTCCAGTAGCACAGAGTCTAGATGGGTGGTAGCCATAGAAACTCTCCAGCATCATCTTGTAAAAATAATCCAACCTTAATCATAATATTTTTTTGAGACAGAGTTTTTGCTCTTGTTGCCTAGGCTGGAGTGCAGTGGCACGATTTTGGCTCACTGCAAGCTCCACTTCCCAGGTTCAAGTGATTCTCCTGCCTCAGCCTCCTCAGTAGCTGGGACTACAGGCATGCACCACCACACCTGGCTAATTTTTGTATTTTTAGTACAGACAGGGTTTCACCATGTTAGTCAGGCTGGTCTCGAACTCCTGACCTCCTGATCCACCCGCCTTGGCCTCCCAAAGCGCTGGGATTACAGGCGAGAGCCACCGTGCCCGGCCAATCATAAATTTTTGAACCCTAAGAATTATGTTGAGCCTTGAAGGAAATGAGACTGTGTGATCTGAGCCATGCGGCATGTAACTGCAACTTCAGCTTCTCAGATTCTAGATTAACTCTCCTGTTAATAAAAATAAACTCTCCTGTTCTTGCTCTGTAAATTGATTTAAAAGGACTAAATGGCCCCGGCATGGTGGCTCACGCCTGTAATCCAAGCACTTTGGAGGCCAAGGTGGGTGGATCACCTGAGGTCGGGAGTTCAAGACCAGCCTGACCAATATGGTGAAACTCCATCTTTAAAAAAAAAAACAATAAAAGGACTAAATGGCATCAGTGTTAAGACCTCCCTTCTTGATTGCTGACCTTTTCTCTATTATCTTGCACCTAAATCAGACCAGATAGTGCAAAAGACCCTATGACTGTCATATCCTCTCTGTGAATGTTAAATATACCCTTCCCCGCCAGGTGCAGTGGCTCACGCCTGTAATCCCAGCACTTTGGGAGGCCAAAGCAGGTGGATCACAAGGTTAAGAGATCAACACCATCCTAGCCCACATGGTGAAACTCCATCTCTACTAAAAGTAAAAAAAAAAAAAAAAAAAGCTGGGAGTGGTGGTGCACGCCTGCAATCCCAGCTACTGGGGAGGCTGAGGCAAGAGAATTGTTTGAACCTGGGAGGCAGAGGTTGCAGTGAGCTAAGATCATGTCATTGCACTCCAACCTGGCAACACAGCGAGACTCTGTCTCAAAAAAAAAATATATATATATATATATATATATATACCCTTCCCAAAAAGACCACTGTCTTGACTAATCATATCACTGTTAAGTATGTACTTGCCTTATATGAAATATGTTGAAACTCTATTAAGCTTCCCAAACCTTAACTATATAAATGACCCCCAAACTTCCTCACTTCAGAGCACTGATTTCCATTCTTTGGAATTTGTGGCCGTCTTCAAACTTTGTGCTGAAATAAACTCTACTTTTTTTTTTTTTTTTTTTTTTAAGATGAGGTTTCACCATATTGGTCAGGCTGATCTCGAACTCCTGACCTCAGGTGATCTGCCCGCCTCAGCCTCCCAAAGCGCTGGGATTACAGGCGTGAGCCACCATGCCTGGCTACTCTACTTTTTTTTTGAGATAGAGTTTTGCTCTTGTTGCCCAGGCTGGAGTGCAATGGCACAATCTCAGCTCACCACAAGCTTCACCTCCCGGGTTCAAGTGATTTTCCTGCCTTAGCCTCCTGAATAGCTGGGATTACAGGCATAAGCAACTTTATTAGGAAAGAAAAGGAATAAAGGAATAGTTACTCCATAGACAGAGCAGCCCTGAGGGCTGCTGGTTGCTCCCCCCCACCCTTTTTTTTTTTCTGAAAAGGAATTTTGCTCTTGTTGCCCAGGCTGGATGGGGTATGATGATCTCTGCTCACCATGACTTCCGTCTCCTGGGTTCAAGAGAGACTCCTGCCTCAGCCTCCGGAGTAGCTGGGATTACAGGCATGCGCCACCATGCCCAGCTAATTTTGTATTTTTAGTAGAGATGGGGTTTCTCCATTGTTGGTCAGGCTGGTCTCGAACTACCAACCTCAAGTGATCTGCCCACCTTGGCCCCCCAAAGTGCTGGGATTACAGGCGTGACTCAGTGCGTCCGGCCAGGTTGCCCATTTTTAAGGTTATTTCTTGATATGCTAAACAAGAGGTGGATTAGTCATGCCTCCCCTTTTTAGACCAAGTAGGGTAACTTCCTGACGTTGCCACAGCCTTTGTAAACTGTCATGGCGCTGGTGGGAGTGTAGCAGTGAGGACGGCCAGAGGTCACTCTTGTTGCCATCTTGCTTTTGGTGGGTTTAGCCGGCTTCTTTACTGCAACCTGTTTTATCAGCATCTCATCCTGTGACTAAGAATGCCTTAACCTCCTGGGAATGCAGCGCAGCAGGTCTCAGCATTATTTTACCCATCCCCTATTCAAAATGGACTTGCTCTAGCATCTACCTGATGCATGAATCGTTCTTTACTCAATTATACGCCATGAAATTTTAAAAAAAATTACAAAACATTAAATTAAAAAAATGAAGAAGCCTGCCACACATCACGTCTTGTTTAAAAAACAAATTATTATTATTATTATTTTGAGATGGCGATTCACTCTTGTTGCCCAGGCTGGAGTGCAATGGCACAATATCGGCTCACCTCAACCTCTGCCTCCCGGGTTCAAGCAATTCTCCTGCCTCAGCCTCTTAAGTAGCTGGGATTATAGGCATGCACCACCATGTCCAGCTAATTTTTGTATTTTTAGTAGAGACAGGGTTTCTCCATGTTGGTCAGGCTGGTCTCAAACTCCTGACCTCAAGTGATCTGCCTGCCTCTGGTTCCCAAAGCACTGGGATTACAGGGTGAGCCACAGCGCCCGGTCTTATTATTTTTTGAGATGGAGTCTCGCTCTGTTGCCCAGTCTGGAGTGCAGTGGTGCGATCTTGGCTCACTGCAACCTCTGCCTCCTGGGTTCAAGTCATTCTCCTGCCTCAGCCTCCCAAGATGTTTGGACTACAGGTACACACCAAATTTAGGCCGGGAGTGGTGGCTCATGTCTCCAGGGTTGAACTTCTGCCTCCTGGGTTCAAGCGATTCTTCTGCCTCAGCCTTCTGAATAGATGGGATTACAGGCATGTACCACCACACGTGGCTAATTTTTGTATTTTTAGTAGATAGGGTTTTACCATGTTGGTCAGGCTGGTCTCCAATTCCTGACCTCAAGTGATCCGCCTGCCTCGGCCTCCCAAAGTGCTGGGATTACAGGTGTGAGCCATCGTGCCTGACCTAAAGATTTCATATTAGAAGAGTTTCTTATCCGTTGTTAATGACTCACCACCAGAGGAAAGCAAGCATCGTTCTTTTTCAAAATAAGTTTTACCTATTATTTATCTATTTTTGAGATGGTGTCTCACTCCGTCACCCAGGCTGGAGTGTAGTGGCGCGATCTTGGCTCACTGCAACCTCTTGCCTCCCGTGCTCAAGCAATCCTTCAAGCAAGCCTCAGCCTGAAGTAGCTGGGACTACAGGTGCACACCACCACACCCAGGTAATTTTTGTATTTTTAGTAGAGACAGGTTTTCACCATGTTGGCTGGGGGGGGTCTCGAACTCCTGGGCTCAAGTGATCTGCCCACCTCATCCTCCCAAAGTGATGGGATTATAAGTGTGAGACACACTGCCCAGCCAATCTATACTTTTATAAACACTTCGGGAGTTAAGAAAGGGGATCAGCCTGGCGAGGTGGTTCACACCTGTAATCCCAGCACTTTCGGGGGCCCATGCATGCAGATCACAAGGTCAGGAGTTCGAGACCAGGTTGACCAACATGGTGAAACCCTGTCTCTACTAAAAAAAAAAAATACAAAAAATACAAAAAAATTAGCCTCAGGAGGCTGAGGCAGGAGAATCGCTTGAACCTGGGAGGCGGAGATTGCAGTGACAGAGTGAGACTCCATCTCAAAAAAAAAGGCCGGGTGCAGTGGCTCACGCCTATAATCCCAGCACTTTGGGAGGCCAAGGCAAGTGGATCACCTGAGGTCAGGAGCTTGAGACCAGTCTGACCAACATGGAGAAACCCCATCTCTCCAAAAAATACAAAATTAGCCGGTGTGGTGGTACATGCCTGTAATCCCAGCTATTCGGGAGACTGAGGCAGGAGAATCACTACCCAGGAGGCAGAGGTTGCTGTGAGTTGAGATCCCACCACTGCACTCCAGCCTAGGCAACAAAAGCAAAACTCTGTCTCAAAAAAAAAAAAAAAAACAGAAAAAGAAGAAGAGGGGATTGTGGTTTTAGTCAGACCCTTGCTGGCCTCTGACTTCCAGCACGTCGAGTTGTGAAGAGAAAACTCAGTGTGAGGGGTCACCAGGGGAGAGGCAACCAACCCCGCTGAGAAGCATAAAACATTTCTCAAAGAAAATTGGACAAAGTACCATGTAGACATTTGAGTTTTAAACACAGATTAAAGTGGCAATGAGGTTTTCCCAGTCATCCTTATCTCCAATGGGGATGACTAAAGTTCGTTCCTTTTGTGAAATCGATTGAAGTAATTTTTGTGACCGTTAATCTCTCCCGACTGCAGCTCTTCCTCCTCTTCCTCGCGGGCCTTCTTCATTTCTTCCTTGGCCTGTATGGCATCCATCTCCCTTTCTGGACCCTGGAGAAAGAAACAAAAAACAAAAGCCCCAGAGGCCAGGGCTTATGCTTCCATGTAGCCAAATGCATGTCAGTACTCAGGGGGTCTCTGCCTTCTAGAAGCCTCCGTACCACCTGGGATAGGCTGAATAAGAAGAGTCTAAAGATTTCATGTCCTAGACGGGCTCAGCGGCTCACGCCTATAATCCCAGCACTTTGGGACGCTGAGATGGGCAGATCATGAGGTCAGGAGTTCAAGACCAGCCTGGTCAACATGGAGAAACCCCGTCTCTATTAAAAATACAAAAATCAGGTGGGCGTGGTGCCATTCGCCTGTAATCCCAGCTACTCAGGAGATTGAGGCAGGAGAATTGCTTGAACCTGGGAGGCGGAGGTCTCAGTGAGCCGAGATCACACCATTGCACTCCAGCCTGGGTGACAGAAGAGAATCCATCTCAATTAAAAAAAAAAAAAGATTTCATGTCCTAATCCCTGGAACCTTTTAATATTAACCTTACCTGGGGCTGGGTGCAGTGGCTCACGCCTGTAATCCCAGCACTTTGGGAGGCCGAGGCAGGTGAATTACCTGAGGTCAGGACTTCAAGACCAGCCTGACCAATATGGGAAAACCCCATCTCTAGTAAAAATACAAAAACTAGCTGGGCATGGTGGCATGTGCCTGTAGTCCCATCTACTCGGGAGGCTGAGGCAGGAGAATCAACTTGAACCCGGGAGGCGGAGGCTGCAGTAAGCAGAGATTGTGCCACTGTACTCCAGCCTGAGTGACAGAGCCAAGACTCCATCTCAAAAAAAAAAAAAAAAATTACACAACTAAATTAATGATGTAGGAAGAGTTAATCATGTGCTTCATACCTTGGTTTCGCCCCAGGTGGCCTTGCCAAAATTATCTGCATACTCTTCATCATCTGTGATTAGAAAATTATCGAAAATGGTTCCAGATCTCACCTGCAGATAAAAAAATAAGGCCTTCGTTATTATGTTTTCATTCCTTTTTTTTTTTTTTTGAGATAGAGTTTCACTCTTTTTGCCCAGGCTGGACTGCAATGGCGTGATCTCAGTTCACTGCAACCTCCGCCTTCCAGGTTCAAGTGATTCTCCTGCCTCAGCCTTCTGAGTAGCTGAGATTACAGGTGCCCGCCTCCACACCCAGCT